>JANZLQ010000037.1:12403839-12465838 GCA_026212715.1 Elanus axillaris | reverse complement strand
ATTCTGAAAATTTATGGTGTGTTATTCCATACAAAGAAGTAATAAAGCAGTTTCTTGTGGTAGAGTCTAGGAAATTGATGAAAGCACCTCAGGGTTTGGCAGCACCAATGACTCCAGCCTTTGGTTTGAAGACCCTGCGTTGTTGTTTGGGTTTTTTTAGTAGCAGTTTATTCTGTGTTGTAGCCTGCTGCAAGGGGCAGATTGTTAGCCAGTTATGAGACTTGAATCCAGGATTGGATTCGATTCAACCCAGACTGGTCCATTCTTGAAGGTGGCAGACACTAACTGATAGATAAAGTCTCTTTTGGATGGTCTTGTATTCTTGCTGTCTCAAGGGAAATGTCTATATGCTACCTACTTAGCACAACTGATGGGAACTTATGCAGGGATTTCTGCTAATTTCACTCTACTAAAGGCTCTTCTTGATCTGCTACAAAGAGTAGATTGGTGGCAAGAGTGATGTGTTCTATACTGCATAGGTCTTCTTGCTGAATCAGAGTCAGCTGATGAACAACAGCTCCACAACCAGATGAAGGACAGGATTCCTCATGGTGCTGGCACTCTGCTCAGAGCAAAGGGTTTCCCTTACGGCAAGCAGACAAGTTTATGCAGAACTTCAGCATGCATCAGAAGGTATAATTCTTTCAGGTGATTTGCTTTCATCATAAATTCTTCTGGGCTCTTCCTTAAGCTGTTGCACTCACTGGCTCTAGGTGAAGGAAGGTGTTTCAGACTCTAATACCCACAAAATGGCCACAACAGTAAAGCTTTGGTGTATCTGAAGCACAGGAATGCTGATTTATCTCTTCTACCTCAGCACAAGGAATCAGCCAAAGGGGCATGAGAAATGAGACACTTTCAAAGACCACAAAAAGGCAGCTGAAATAGGAAGGATTATGGCCTGTGCATCTCTCCCATCTCCCCTTGATGACTTGACATTGAATCTGTGACCTCCTTGAAGGCAAGAAGGCTTTAACACTGGGACTGAATTCTTAATCTGGGGAGAGTTATATTTTGAGTAATACTTTGTGCGTGATTACAAGACGAAATCTTTGCTGGTATAAATTAGCACAACTCCACTGACTGTGACCTAGTTCAGACTTGCGTGCATCTCCTCTCTCTTCCTTTTACACATCACTGTATCACAGTTTTATCAGATCTGTCACTGCCCAGTGACAGAGAAAGAAGTCAAATGATAGTGAGTTGGTTCTGTTGTGGCCATTTGAATTTGAAACAGAGAAACTTCTGATATTCAGCACTCAAAGTAACTTACTTTGTAGCATCTGTCATTGATTATGCAATGCATTCTTTGCAGCCCTTAAAATGTAAAGTGTACAGGACACAGTAATTTATTGCCTCTACCAGGGATTGCATAGCAAACTGCTGCTGGAATTAGAGTGGAGTTCTATGTACTGTGTAGTACTATGGAGTACTATGGAGTAACTATGGAGTGAGTTAGTACTGTGTACTATACAATAGATTACTTAACACTCCTGTTTAGCAACACCTGATTGAGCAATAAAATGCAAAGCAGCACGATGAGGTCACTCTACATATGGTTTACAAAACTCTAAAGCTATAAGACAAAGTGAGTATCTTACATTTAGAGTAACCTGAGTCATCCTAAATAATGCTGACTACCTACATACTAGAACTTTAGTCATATTGTAGAGGTTACTGAATCAGGACTTGCTTGTAGATACCCTTGTCTATGTGAGTAATTGCACTGAAGTTAATAACACTTGTTAATAAAGTACAACTTCCGGGAATTGGGTCAGATCAGGCCTTGGTATCTTATTGTAGGATGTTTTGTGCCATAACATATTGTACCATTAAACATGGACTTCTACTGATAACTTTCAGTGCTGTAATAGCTGTGATTAGTGACATCTCTTCTCCCATATAAACATCTGTCTTTCTCATGTAGATTTTCTGGATAATTCTCATGTTGGCTGTTCCCAGAGTGTCTCATGCGAGAGGCGCTCTGCCACTTCTGAGCCAGGCAGATGTGGGAAAACATGCTGAAAAAGCACCTTTGTTAACACAGTAGGAAAGTGTCTCTGCATATGACACGAAGGTCAAAGCTTTAAATCTTTAGACTTAATGAACTGAGATGTTTGTAAGCAACCAAAGGTGGCAAAGCCTGATAGGACAAAGTATAGTACAGATGGGGTTAGAAACAATTAATATGTTTGTTCATACGCATAAAGCTCTGCTCGTAAGTTTTTAATGCTGTAGTTGCCAGCAGCAGAATTAACTAGACCCATCCTGGTTGGGTATTCATGCCTTGGATGAGATACCAACCACTCTGATGTCCCCCTGACTTCAGGGTGTTGTAGCACAGAACCCTCCATCCATCATTCTGTTTGGTGAAGGTTCAGCCCTGCAGCAAGAGATGCCAAAGTGCCTCATCACTGCAGAGAGGTTTGGGGTCCTTCTCAAACTCTGAAGAAATGTTTGTACTGGGGGGGGTGAAACAGGAAGGGTTTTGTTATGTTGTTTTGCCATTAGTTAACTCGTGACAACAGTTACACAATTGTAACCCTGCTGGATTTCTGCTGAAATGTGTGGTTGGATCTCAGTTTCCCTCGTGTGCCTCTGCATGTTGCAGCTTCCCTTGCTGAAAGTAGGCTCCAGCAGTGCTCATTGCCCGTCTCACATTTAGTCAGCTGTAGGTGTATTTTAAAAGCCCAAGGCCAGATTCTGCTTCCATGTGAAGCTACATAGCTCAGATAGCTCAGCTGATTATCAAAGTGGCTGAGACTAAAGCTGCTGTGCATAGTGCAGTGAGCAAAGGGGTTAGAGGAGCAAACTAGCCACTCCAAGGGCCAAATGTCATTGTGACCTTGCTCGATCACTATTGTATATGTGGCTTTTGTAAGGCAAATTAATTCAAACAGTGACTTATAACCAACAGCTGAGAAATCACCCCCAAGGTTTGCTTAACCTGTTGCTTTGGGATTCTGCCTCAGAGTTGTCTCACTCCTCTGAAATTAATACTGGTAAGCTTAAATTGTTTAGCTCTGTTCCTGCTTGGTAATTTTGATCTGTTTGCAGTTGTCATGAGGCTTGCTTCAGTGCTCCTTTGAATTTCTTGATAACCAAAGTGAGATGTATGCATTGCAGAGAGAAGAGGCAGGGCAAACTGTAAAGATTATAGAAATTTATGTGAGAGCACATTAAGGGAGGAAGCAGATGATTTTCTGTTGCATATGCAACTTCCTGAGGTCACCCTGCCTAGTGCAGTGCAAGGGAGGGGAAAAATGTGCTGAACTGGGTCATAAAGGCTGCTTTGTTTATGAGCCTGCACTATGGCTGACTGATGTTCAGATTCTTGCAGTGTGCAGAGCCTTTGTGGCCACTGAGAAGTAGGACTTGCCCTACTGAGCGACTGTGTACAAAGCACTTCAGAGACACAAAATTCTCTATAATTGTTTGTAGTAATAGCTTACATACTGGGACATTTGTTTGCTGCTCCTCTTTCTGCTCTTTCCTTTGATTCTTGGCCTATAGTTTATTAAACCTAACAAATTTACCTTCCTAGCTGCTTCTAATAAAGTTGGTGAGGCAAAATTGCTTGCAAGTAGTAGTACTGCATTACACAAACCTGGTCTTCCAACAGAGTTCATTACTTTCCCATGTCTTGACCATTTCATCTAAACATGTTCCTCCATTTCTCCCTAGAGCCTTGATGCCTTCTACCCTGCTTTTCTCCTTAGCAGGTACTGAACAGAAAAAGCTAGAATCTTGACTTATTCTGATTAGGGAGATGGTGAAATGTTTAACAGCCATTCACAGGCTCTCTGAAAGGCATTAGCATCCAGACAGAGGAAAAGGATTGCTCAAGGAGCAGCCAAGATCAAGGCTATAACCTGCAGGAGTTAGTTAAATTGAGCAATGGAAAACGAAGGATGTACATCTAGAAAAAAGTTTCCTGGCAGTTGACTCCTTGAGGTTATTGGCTTTTCACAAGGGGTAAGATGGACTTGGTTAAACCTGATGCATACCTAGGATCAGGCTGTAAAGCTAGGATCCAGGAATGACATTTTCCAGAGTCTTAAGTGCTTGAGTTTAGGAGATTGGCTTAAATCTTTCTCTTTAAGACTGGACATGATTTTTCCTCAAGCAGCACATTCCCAGTGCTGTGTTACTACTGCAGTGGGCTGAATGACAGAGGGATGAGGCTGTCCTCTTGAATTTCTACCTTCTCTCTTATTTCCCAAACCTGATGCAACCCTAAAATAAGAGATCTCAATGGGACAGGATGGTAATGAGTGCTTAAGTAGCTTCTCCAAAGACTTGAGACTATTGGTGATATGTTTCCTTTCTTGAGTAACAAAGGCACATCAGCTTTTCCAAGATGAAAATATGATGTAAACTTTCCAGCCAAACTAACTCAATGATAAGTCAGTAACTGGTCCTTGCTGTATTTTTATATTTGCAATTCGTAACATAACAGTACGGCAGTTACCTAGAAGTTTAAAAAAAAAAAAAAAGCAGCCTTTTCTGTAGTAAAGACAGGAATCCATAGGCAGAAATCGCCTGATTTCTCTGGGAGGCTGCTGCATTAGGCCCTATTTTGTGATTTCTTGGAGAAATAGTGGGATGAGAGGGAATTTGAGCCCATGACAATACTGCAGTCTCCTTTAAATGGTCATGTACAGCTCAACTGTCAGCAAAATCACTGCCTTGCTAGGAGATGTATCAGTGTGCATTTCCTCTGTAGTCAGTGTTGTTGCCTCTAAGCTGGGCATCAGAGGTTCTATTTTTCTACATGATACGATTTCACAGTGGTGTTACTTGGAATTACAACCAGCCAAGAGGAAACCACGATTCTGTCTTTTCTAGTGATGGGAGATGCTGATAATTCCCTCTAGGATGTGACCTTGGAAAGGGAGAGATTGAAGCCAGCTAAGGAAAGGAACAAAGAATTGGATTTCTGGTTCTCAAACAAAACTTGAAGCTGGCACTGTCTTCCCCAGTGTCTGACACTTGCAAATGCTGTTTTGAGAACTGGTCTCAAGCTGTGTCTGTGGGCTGGAAGGGCCCACTGGAGGCTGCTATGGTAGGGACTAGATGTCCCTCAGTGTCTAAACCTCCGCTCAGCTGCCACCAGTGACACCTCATCTGTGTGTGATGGCGTGTCTTGATCGTTTTCAGCATTTGCTTGTAAACCAGCAGGCCATCCACTGTTTGTGGATGTCACTGTTTACTGCTGGTTTGCTTCTCCCAAGTCTCTCTAGGCCAGGCCAGCCTGATTCTCAGTATCAGTGTGGGTTTGGATGTGAGAACAGAGTGTAAAGGAAAAGGCTGAAATCGGGGAGCAAGTCCAGAAACACTGGGAACCCGGTGACTATCCAGGTGCTCCCAGTGTACCTAAGCAGTTGGCTTCTCTTCCTGTTCTGTCATTTGAGACTGGAGTCAATGTGTGTTTCTTCAAACACATCAGTAATCACCTCCTGGGTTTCTGGATGGGGTGCTTGTTCCAGACATCACTATTATTTGAGGTGGCTAGTTGGTGGAGGTTAGCTAATGGCGCAGGTACTCTCCTGGAAGGTAAGGCTTCCCATTGCCTGTCAGGGTAATGAAAAAGCAGGATGATTTACAGCAAATGCAGCCAGTTGAAGGAAAGATGTTACGAGCTATCACAACTATATGTTGTTCTTTAAATGTATTTTACAGCATCTGCTCCTGTCATTCCCAAATCATATGTCAGGCTTGGATGTGCATTAAGGTGTGATCATTTGAACATAATAAATCTGGGCTTCCTTCTGTTTTCTCTTGATACCCTCAGGCTTTAAGAGATTGAATGTGTGAGCTCTGTGGCACCTCTGATATGATACGGGGTATAACCTGCCTGGGGTTAATAGGATAAGTCCCCACCCTGAAATACCCACAAGCCCTGTTATCTTCTCACCTCCTGCTTCTACCGCAGTAAACTGACCTCCTGGAAAGTGCATCAGGAGTGGGGGATGAGGAAGAAATGGGGGTATGAACTTCTGCTAGACTTTGAAGTGGATGTATGTGTAGGGCAGAAGAGGTTATATACTAGGTTAAACTTTTTCTGTAGGCTTATTGCCCCTTAACATGAGAGTTGTAACTGTTCAAGATTATCACTGTTCAGGAGATGATAGCTGGTCGGATGCCTTATTGAGAGTGTAAAATGGAATAATAATGGTCAATAAGAGAAAATAGTGGCCTTTAGTAGAAGCTGAATACCACATTCAGCAGTTCTGATGTTGTCAAGGGGATAGGTAGATATGACTGACCTCTTGTGCATATTGCGGAACTAGTATCTTTACCACCAAAACAATGTTTGAGGTGCTTTTTCTCTTCCCCTGTGTCCCCACCCCCTCAATGCTACAAAGATAGCTGTCGACCTAGAGCATCCCTTCTTTCTCTGTTCAGTTTTTATGCAATGGCAGATATTTATCTTTAGGCAGGAAGCAATGAGGTTAGTCCCCGCTGAGCTGTCAGATTAACAGAAGCTATTCAGGAGAAATCTGATTTACACAGGAGTAGCTGTAAAAGGGAATGGGGATAGAGAAAGGAAGGATGGTTCAGGCCAGAGTAGGATGCAGCTACAGGGCTAAACACAAAAGGCGCATAAATAGAGGCAAGCATAGAGTGGTAAGAAATACTTCTTGCCCCTTTAAACTTAAGAAGTTAAACTCTTTATTTCTGTCTTGGTTTGATAAAAGCTAGATCAAGAGGAAATCAATGCCAAGTAAGAGGTTTAGAAAGACAGACCTTGCTTGCTTTAGTATTGACAGGCAAACTAACTTTTAGAGCAGTAAAATTGCAGTCTGAACAAGATTTTCTTTTCTCCCTTAGGAGTTTGGAGAACATGTTTTAAAGGGCAAAGTAGAGTGACTATGGCATTGTCTGCCACTGCCATGTGTGTGCTCATGCTGTCACATGGTGCCTTTGGCTCCAGCTTGGAGGGAAGAGTTGGAACGATTTCTGGGTACAGAGTTTGGTGAAGGGGAATAAAAAAAATATGGTAGCAGCAGAAACAAAGTGGTGGCAGTAGTTTTCTAACACGAGGCATGCCCAAGGATGCTATTTCAAATGCAGCCTTTCCACAAAAAAAGGCTTGTGGAGAAAAGCAGAAATAACATCTTGTAGATAGGGATAGAACGACTAGGGGCCTCATGTTCCTGCTCGGATCATTTCTTCCAAGCAGCGAGAGCACTAGTGTGCTTAGGCTGCCTTCCTGGCTACTGGTTAATTCCTGTACTGTGCTGTACCTGAGAGCTTCAGGACACAGGTCTTCCTTGTACCTGGCCTAGGTCAACAGGACCCATAATACAAGGGATAGGCAGAGCAGTTGTAATCAAATATATATATATATGTAAGAAAAAAGTTAGGTATGTAGTGCATGTCCTCCCCAGCTGATAAATTCATGCCCTCAAAATACCACCTGATTTAGGGTATGGGGTCCTACAGAGCGGTGTTCTCCTGGATACAGATTGTCTGCTATGGCTGTCCTGTTTAAACTGGTTCACATTGCTCAGCAGCCTCGGAAGTATGAGGAAGCTGTGGTGATGCTGATGTTTCATGCTTGTGGATCCCCCTCACCTGATTCATCATGATGGGTCATATATATGGCAGCAGATCCTGGGGAAGTGGAAGGGACAACTGTGGTGGAGGGAAGGTGTGGTAGAAATGTCTGCAGAACCACAGCTTGAGTCTGACCTCTTGTTTTAAAGTTTCTGATAATATGAACCCAAAACTGAACTAAACCAAAGCCCTATCACATGCTTTGAGTAAAACCTGATGTTCTTTGGGGAGAACTGCTGGCTCGTGAGAGGGGGCCCATGTTCTATTTTTCCAGTATACTGGCTGGAAGTCATGGAACCCATAAGCAGATGCCTTTTTACCCTGCTCCTTGCACATGAAAGAATTGTTTTACCAGAACTGAACAGGATGGTTTTATCTGGAACTGAAGCTGAATCACAACTATGCTGAAAGGTCAACCATTCAGCTGCTTCTTACAGATTTATTCTGTGACTAAATATAAAAGCACCACCATCGGCCTCACATTACAACTGGGGCTGATGCAGGGAGGTGTTGGATCTTGTCATGGCTGCTAGGTTCAAATACTCAGGCTTTTAAGGTGGGAATTATTTGACTGTCACCACTTCTTCAGGAGATTCAACTCATCTGTCTCCTTTCTGGGAATAAGATCAGTGCTGCTGGCAGAGCAGAGTGTTGGAGATGGTCGTGTGAAATGAGAATCTCTTCTCTACCTGTTAATTCCACTGCAGATGGTCAAAACCTCTGCTTCAAGAAAGGTGGAGGTGCAGCAGCATTGAAGTTGGGGGAAGGCTTGCAGACAGCAGAAGGAAGACTTGGATGGTGGGTGATTTGGGTACATTTAGTGTAGCCTGTAGGGCCAGAGCATTCTCTGCTCTTGCATTGCAGTTCAGAATAGCTATGAAGAAAGAGCCAGTTGAGTTTCAGTCCTGCTAGCCTTATGTGTTACCCTGGACAGTACAAATAACACAGAGGAGGTGACAGAGCTTAAAAGGAGAACTATCTGGTGCAAAACCAAGTAAAACCATTAGGATGTCAGACAGCTGCATTCCTTTCACACTAGGCCATGAGTAAGAAAATGACCAAGTTCTTTGGAGCAGTAAAGCTGTTCACCACTCTCACCTTTCACCACAGGTGCATTTCTTTAGAGATGGCATGGGGCTACTTTTAAAGTGACAATGATACTCTTTTGAACCCTACTGTCCCTTTCTCCTCTTCCTTCATCTTTAAGGGGCCTTCTCACCACTTCTAGCATTGTGGCTAAAGCAGAGTTAGTTACCTTGGAGCTTCCTTGTTTCTGAAACAAGGTGCTTGTTCTCAAGGAATTGGAATTAATTATTTTGGCTACCTCAAAATGCCTATTCACTTGGCTGTTCACACATTATGGGATGTGAAAAGAAAGATGGTTCTGTCTTGAGGAGTTGTTGGAGAAAACAATTCAAGAACCTTGAAAGTTGCTGGCTGTGATACTGAAGACTCCAATATTGGCATTTCCTTCCTGGTTTTAACAGTGGAATTTCCAGTAGTCTCTACAGGACCTGGTTATGTAAAGGCTTTATTGAGAGTTTTGAAATAAGCATTCATTTTGGCTATGACCTCATTTTTTTAAATTTTTTTTTTAGGACAGCATCTTAAAGGAGGTGGGAAGAATTGTAGTTATGAGATCAGCAGATACAGAGTTGAAGATTTGGAGTGCTCTCCTTGTCTCTAATCCCAAACCCCTGGCCAGTTTGTAATTTGCATCATCCCATTTTTACTTCCCCTCTGTGTTTTCAGCTGGTTGGAGTACTCTGCTTTCTGGTAATGATCTGCTCTTTATTGCTTTAAAGGTAGAAGAGGAATATCTGTATGGGGAAGGATTGCAAAAGCAGTCCAGAAAAAATGTCAGGGCATAGATGTGTACAAACTATTATTGTAAACGTGAAGCATTTCAGCTGTTCCATGCAGTATAAATCTGACAGTTTTGTACAACATCCAAGTCGTTCCCTGAACTAGTTTGGAGACCAGACTACTTGTTGCCAATGTCTAATATCTAATTTATTTCATGTATGTATTTTTATCAGGCCTGGAATTCTAGCTTTGTCTGGACCTGTTCAGAACTTGATTTTTTCCAGTCTAACTTAGTACAATACAGTTAAGTTCATTGTTCTTCGGGTTTTATACACTGTTAGTGTTCCCATGTATCACTTTTGGTTCTAAACTGAATCACTGAACTTTACAATATGGAAGACTGGAAGCAGCTGGAGGTAATTCTTTTAATTCTGTCAGTTTGGGTTTTTTTAAAAGGATAATAAGAACTAATTTTATCCTTTCTGCCACTTAAGCTTCAAAGACTGGCAGTTTGAAACATATGGTAAGCATAAGGCTCTAGTCCCTTTTGCTGAAGTGTTATAGACAGAATTGTATTAAGATAAATATAAGGGTGAATCATGCAAAGAATCAAAGTCATATTTTTTTTTAAATTATTGTCTAAGAGAATATTGGATCTTCAGAACCATGAGTATAAATGAAAAGATAATTTCCAAGTCTATGTGGTCTCAAACCAGAGGAAGCCCAATCATTATGCCCTTCAAGGCTGCTCCTGTCATTCCTGGTCAGCAAAATCCACAGTGACAGATTTGCTTGATTAGGAGTAAGCCCATTCCAATAACTGTAAGTATAGTTTACAACAGCGATTTGAGTTTGAAGTATCAGAAAAGGGGAGGAAATAAATGCCACTTGACACATCAGTCTGTCTGTCTTAATCTGCAGGCTGGTCTTTTTTGCATAAATGAACAATTTATTTTCTAAAAGCTACAGTTTCTAGATACTACGAGATGTTAAATTAACATTTCCTTCTAACTCGGTGGAATAAAACTCAGCATTTATATAGTGTCTGTTGCAAAATTGAAAATGCTTATATCTTTTATTCTCCTGTAGAGGGAGAGCAGTAGTTAAAGTTTTAAAATACCGTTTTAAGTCCTTACATACTGCTGGTTGTGACTATCAGAATACTGAGTAATGAAAAACCATGGAGGAACTGTAAGAAAAAAAAAATCAAAATTAGCTTTTGGAATCCAGAAGTGCTTTTGATATTTCAAAACATGTTTTCTAATATCAACTTTTGGGGGAGATACATTTTCTACAAAGCAGGAAAAGCAATAATAAAGGATTTTAACTCCAAAGTACAGTGAGAAGAAGTCTTTTTTTTCCCACAAAGAGTTAAATTTTGCATCCTGTGGCTTAGTCTTTGAACCATTTGGGATTTAAGGGAACTATAGGATTATGCTGTTCTCTATAGACAATGAAACTAGATGGTGACTTTTTAAAGTGGAAGCTGGAACTTTTTGGTAATCACAAGAATGAGAGCTGATCGATCACAAGCTCCAAGATTAAATCATGAGATTTGTAATTCTGTGAAGGCAGACTTTTTTTTCCTTCTTTGATAGTAGGATTGAAGTGTTTGATCTGCACCCATATGAGATCAAGGACTTCCCAGAATGTAGCATAGCTTTATATGATTCACAGTCCATGGTAAAAATCCTGGTTTGTTGTAATCTCTGAAGGGGAAAAATGATAAATACTGAATGGGTCTTCCTAATGGTGACAGTCCTCTAAGAGCAAAAGGCAGCATGTGAAACACTTGGGTTGTGCCAACCTTATGCTCCATATATCAGTCTTCTCTCATGGTTATGTGCGAAGCTTAATCTTGTCATAATGCCAAGGGTGATGTGAAAAATTGTACATTAATATGCCCATGTATAATGTGCTGATGTATAATATATGTAAGACTTAAAAATTGTAAACTCAGGGACTGGCTTAAGAATAATATGGCAACCCAAGAAGAGGTTTAAATATTACTGGTAATGGTTTACCTGTGAGAAATGGAGGTGAGTTTAGGAGGGTAAGGAGATACTACTCCTGGTGTAGAGATGTGTGTCACTGCAGTCTCTTAATGCCTTTCTACTTTCCCCATAATTATGCTACCTGTCAAATCAGCAGTTATGGGAAGAAATTGGACATAAAGAAGCACTGAGCAGGGACAATTGTATCACTCATCAAGCAGGTCATATTTGAGCCTCTCTTGTGTTTTCTGTATTGAAAATGTTAAATGTACGTCACTTGGTGGGAAGCTAATTTTGTTTCCTTAAGCAGTATTTCTCAACAGAAAATGCCACTATACAAAAGAAACTTACCTTCTTTGTTTTAAATGGAAGTAAGTGGGAAGATGTATGGTGTAGCATTTCATCATTTTCTTTCTAACTAATTTCTCATTTTATTCAAAACACCTCATCCTCTGAGAAAAGTATTTATAGAGAAATAAGACCTCTTTCCATCAAGAGTTAAGATACTGCCATAATGAGTTTTGAAATTTTTCCATTGAGGGGGGAGGAACTTCTGTCTTCTGTCAAAAAATGAGAAATGTTTACATTTTTTGCCTTGGGTTCAGAAGGTCTTCCTTTTTTTTTTTTTTTTTTCCTTAAAAAAAAAAGTAATTTTTAACAAGTAACTTTTTCACACTAAAGTTGATTCAGAGACCCTGTTTCTCAGTGAAAACAGTTGGGAGAAGAAAGAGGCAGCTTGCCTTCATTATGTGATGAGCAAGGTTGTCAAGAAATACAAAATTCCTTTGTTAAAAATAAGCCAGAAATGAACCAGAAAAATAGAAATGGACCCAACTGATTGAAATAGTTTAGGAATGAAACTTTTTACATACAGAAGATTTTTCACAATTCTTAGAGATGCAAAAATGTGCACACTCTTCCTAGTATGTAGTTTTGGACAGATGCCCTGTGGTATGAAGAGCAAACACACAGAAATCCATTCCTAGGGGATGTCGGAGTCTGTTCAGTACACTAGTGCCAGTGTTAATATATGGCTTGCTAAATATTCTGTAAGCCATAATGTTAGTAATTGTTTTGTTTCGTAGTTTTCTCATTCCCAGAGTATCAAGTTATTAATACCTTTCTAAATCTGGTTTTTGTTTAAACCCACTGATATGATTCACTGTAACAGCTTATCCTATCAATCACTGTGACTATTTCACATATAGAAACTGTGCGCTCAGAAAGGGAAATATGGCCTACTAAGGTGTAAAATAAATGCTGAGAAACAATGAGGTGGTTGACTGTGGCTATCAAAAGTGAGGGAATTCCAAGAGCTTTTCCTTTCAAATATTTTTTTTTTCCCCTAAGTTTGCCTATAGTGAAGTCACTTGTGGATCAGTTTCAGAGGAGTTCTGTATATATTGTGAGCCCCTAGATACAATACAATGAATATTCTCTGAATAAAGTTTAACACTTCATACTTTCATCTCAATTTGCATATTGGTACAGGACTCTCATGTTGGCAGTGGTTTGTAAGTCTGAAGGACCTTCCAAAGTAAATGAATGATTATTTTAAAAAACAAACCAGACAACACCCACCCACCCTATACCCCCCACCCTCACAATTAAGAGTGAGTCTCTTGGTAGAGTGGATTGAGTCTGACTTTGAGTCTTTTCTTGGATCAATTTCAGTGGTCTTAAATAAAGATTTCAAGGTATATTGAGAGTGGAACATATGAAAATACAGGGAGTGGAGAAGAAGATACAGTCCAGCATGAATACCTACAACTACCAGTTAAAGTCCAAGAGCTCTGTCTGATGAGAAAACACTTACAATTCAGCATGTCAGCCTACAAATATTTTGACGTTTTGGCCTGTGCCTTGGCTGTGTTATTAGTCAGAAAGGAGATGTAGAGAACTAGCTACAAAGCAAGAACAATTAGAAAATTATTTGCATAATAAGTAGGAGAAATTACCCTAGTTGACAACATACTAAATAGCTTTCTGACAACTTGAAAACTGAAAGCCAATAGCAATTGGTAAGTACTGTCCTAGTCACTGTTGACTAGGGAAACAAGGAGCCTTAGTGATAATGAAACATATTGTTCTTGATGCAAAAAGGCAGTTTCTTTGGCTCCATTGAATTTTGCCTGTTCAGCCTAGTCACTAATCTGACAGTGACTCAGTTATTTAGTTATTGCTTGGTTTTATGATTTCCACTTCTTTGCTATTGAGAGTTCGTTGGTTCCTGTTCATGTGGGTGTGCATCTATGTAAATTTGACCTGCAAAGGAAAGTCACTTGCTAATAAATAGTTCTACACCTGGATTCAGTCTGGAAGATGCTCACATGCAAGAGATCGCTGGTTAGTAGCAAGAGTCAAAATGATGACCATGTGCAGTTGTACTTTTGAGATCATTATAGTAGGAAGCTTAATGCTGTGTTTTACTGTCTAGTGAAGTCAGTTGTTCCATGAAGACTGAAGGAGTCACTGCCCTGTGTAGATATCCAAACTGAAGACTTGCGTCACATTACAGTAAAAAAAAAACTTGGATCCTTTCCATTTTTTTTTTTGTGGGGAGAAAAAAATGCTTATGAATCAAATCTGTTTGTGTTCAGTCTTTTACTTTCAATGGACAGCAGTTTGAACCAGTTCTTTGTTTATTGGAAAATATTTGTGTGCTTTCAGAGGCCACTGAGTCACAGAGCCATACGGAGCAATTGAAATTAAAGCAAATATTTTCCTCTTTCATGCAGTTAAGTGCCTAATAAATCCCCATAAACATGAGCTTGCCTAAATGAGACAGCATAAATAGTCTTTATTAAGCCCAGACTTAATTTACTCCATAGCCACTTTGAGAACATCTGGCAGTGAGGACCTGCCTTAAAGTGAATGAAAAGTTGCTCGTGCTGACTTTGAGGCACCAGCTGTCTAAATGTGCCTCAGTATGAACATGAACTGGGCTAGTGCTCTCAAGTGTGACAATAGGGCTGACTGCTGGCTTCAGTGATAGGTGCTTCAGGAGCTGCACTGAGCAGCAGATGACTTCTTTGCCTAAGTCAAAGGAAAAATTACAGCATGCTGCTGCAAATAGTCCATTTCCTTCTGCTTCAGCAGCTGCTGGGGTTGAAGAATGGTAGATGGATTGGTGCCTCAGCCACTCATTTCCTCCACACCTTGAAGGTGGCAGTCTGTGCCTGTGCTCTATGGTACTCTGACATACAGTTCCCTTCTTGGGCAGTCCTGGATGCCTCCTCTTTCCCATTCCAGCAGTTTAGCAGGTCCAGACTGGGAGCTCATGATGGGAAGGGATGTATGTGGAGATGGATGGTAAAGGTGGAGAGGAGCAAGGGAGCAGTCCACAGCTATTGCATGGACAGATCATGCATAGAGGGGAGGTAGGTATACAAGTGTCCTGGGAGTGTAGGTCCTGAGAGTGTACGCATAAGGAAGTTGAGTCATTGAGATAAAGGGAAAAACTGACCATAAATCCGATTCTTCTGAAGGTTCCCCAGAATGCTTCCTCAGCTGACATTCCTGTAGGTCCCAATCACCCCTTCCAGAATTTGCTGCACCACAAGAGAAAATAAAATAAATGACCTCTCTCATTCTTGGAGAGGTAAATTGAATGATTCTGTTGCTACTGAGAAAACTGTATGCTGGCTTTGGGAGCTGGATTCTGATTTTTAGTTGTTGTTGTCAAACCCAGAATAACTGTCTGGTATAGCTCTGCCTTAGTGCTTGAAAGTATAGTCCAAGTCTGATTGTGAGATGGTGTACAGGGATGGGTGACGCTATAGGGATGAAGACATCCCTCCCCTTCCACCATGGCCTTTTGCACTCCACCTGGTGCATTCATAGCTGCGTGAGTATGGCCCTTTCCCCTTTCTTCATTTAGGTTCAGAGCTGTGCCTGGGTTATTTACAGACCAAGACTGACAGCAAAGAACTTGTTTATTTGGAGGCAGAGCTTGGCAAGTTTTAACTTTTTCTCTTGAAAGAAAACCAGAGAGGCAGACAGATAACTACTTTATTTCATTCAGTGCTTTGACCCTCAGTGGGCTAGGACCTAGAAAGTATTTAATTGATAACAGTAAAAGATGGCAGGAAGAAAGGTTTTCACACTGGACTGATACAGTTTGCCCAAAATCTTCAGGTCTCTTTTCTGTCTGCTTTTCATTTGTTTATCTTGATTAAATCGTCTTCATCCAGGCAATAAAGAAAATTTCCAAGTTGATAAAAATAATTGTAATTGCTGAGATCTTTGCTGAAGCTTAAGCTTTCAATGTGGGAGAAAAGTTTCCTTTCTCTTCCTTCTCAGAAAGGTGTTTCCTACAGCTCAGAGCCAAGGCAGACTGGATTAGAAAATGCATGCATTTCTACACTCATTTCCAAGCAAAATATTATTAAATCTGTGGAGCTTCTTTACGTCAGTTGGCATTTTTGTCACAGTTACAGAATGTACTTTTAGACTGGCTGAAATGTGCACTTATTAAAAAAAAAAAACCAACAAAAACGTGCTCTTTAATATGCAGACATGTAGGGAAAGAGTGTGGTAATGAATTTGGCTTAGTTTGTTGAGTCTGGGCCAAATTCTGATCTCAGTTACGCTGGCCTCAGCTGAGTTGCTCCAGATTTTCACCAGTTTGACTGAAGCCAAACTGTGTTCTTTTGTCCTTCAGCATTTGACTGTTGGTATTAATAGTCTGGGGGTGGGAAGGGGGTGATAAGTTTTAAGTGCAAGTGTTTGCTAAAGTCCTGTCCTAAATACACAATTTGTGAATACTTCAAAATATACAATATATATTTTCAGTCACTGATTACCAGAAGAGGTGTTCCAAGGATTTCTACGTATTCTACATTTGTATAGATATCACTTTTTGCATGGAAGTGTAAAAAGCTGGTCCAGCATCAGTGTATCCATATCAGCTGAGTCCCACATAAGCTGTGAAAGCTCTTCCTGAACACTGTCAGTAGCTGCCTTATTATAGACCACAGATTAACACATTGCTGGACAATGCATGCTTCTGTCTATTTAATAGCTTTAATCTTTCTAGCCTTGTGCAGTTCTTAAGACTGTGCTTTTGAACAATTTTGTCTTTACACTGTTTATATGTAAACTTATCAAATGCAATGAATGAGTCTGTAGCACACTTAACTTTGCAAGGTAGAGAATCTAAAATGTTATATGTATATGTTTGTGTACACCCCGGCCCCATACTGTTCGTGAAAGCAGTGGCTCAGCTGTTGGTCCAGAGAGGATATTATCTCTGTGTTATTTTGTATGGGTATTTACACAGTGCTATCAGGAGAAAATCACTTAAGTCCTTAAGGCTATGTCTATGCTAAAGCATGGTAGAAACATTCTCAGAGATGGGAACTCAATCATCTATATTTCTATATTACTGGCATTGTCCCTGGCATGCTGTTGGTTATCTAGCGCTCTCCCAGACAGTTCCTCAGCATGGTTCAGGAGTTAGTACTCTTTGGCACCAGTCTGCACCCAGCCTGTTCCCAAAAGTAAATGAGTTAATAGTATGACTATGGAAGGCTCCCATGCCAGCAGTCCTTGTTGTTAAAGAATTACCCCATGTGAGAAGCAAATTAGGCCTTTTTTTTTTTTCTATATTCTTTAGCTTTATCTATACTAGTAAATTAATAAAGAACTCTTGTTCAGGTCAGTGATAATATATGTGTTAAACCAGTGCAGGTTAAAAAAACCCCAAAAAACACCTCCCAAAAAAAGAAAAAAGTCATGGTACCTCCTGTGAGATGTATTGAATGTCCTTGAATTCTTTACTCAAGATTAAAGTTACTCAGCATGAAGAGATTGGGTTCTTCAAGGGTAAATCTAGGATGTTGGAGAGGTTACCCTGGTGAAACATCCTTTTCACAGAAAGGATAATGATGATGTTGTACTGCTGTGTCAGCCAAAGATGTTGACCAAAATCAGCTGTTACCAACCACAGCGAAAGCAGAGGTATCTACCTCTTTCCCAAAGAGCTTACAGCCCAAGACTACTAGAGAACTTCGCTGGGAGGGAGAAAACATTGCACATACTGTATGTGTGATCTAAGCCCATTTCCTTTTTCTGTACCCCATAGTCTCAGAGGGGAGGATGTGAGCATTTCAGGACAGAGTGGAAGACTCTAGAGGTATGGACTAGAAGCTGGGGTGCTAGTGAAGGGATTCAGTCAAGGTGGAGGAGGAGGGGATGCAAGCAGAGTAGGTTGAAAAAATGGCATTAATCCAGCAGTAGAATAACAGATTTAGCTGATGTAGAATAGCAGGAAAGAAGTTTAGATATTTGAGCTTGTCTAGCCTAGCACTCCTTTGCGATGGACAAAGGGCAAGACTGAACTTCAGAACTATGGAAGAAAAGGACATTAGGATGTAGTGATGTATGTGTAAGAAGGAAGACTTGGCTACCCTGAAGCTGGGCTGGGGTCCAAATGACAAAGAGAGTGGCACTGTGGTCAGCTTTGACAGAATGGGGCAGCGGATTAGGTTCAAGGAAAAGGTTAGGAGCTCAGGGTGGGATGCCTACTCATTGGAGTCTGCCTTGTGCAGATAAAGCTGGCAGAAGAACTAGGAAGGGAAGGGAAACAAATGTAAAGCACAGCAAAGGAGAGTGGCTGCTTTAATAATTTTTTGTTTGGAAACCAAGTGGGTGGCAATGTTTTTAGATCTCTGCACTCCAGGCCCATGTGAAGATTGCCAGAGGATGAAGCTATAAAGAAATGTCACAGATCATCATACATGCTCCTTTCAGCATCTGTTCTCTAGTTTATGGGAAATGCTAAGATTTGGTGACTGGCCCTTTTAGCAAACATCCTCCTGTAGTGTGAGCATATCATGACATTAAAGAGGTCATCTTCAGTGGTTCCATTTGGTGTTACAAATATGTTACTGTCACATTGTAACTGCTCTCCTGAAATGGAGTGTATGCTATGTATGGAAGTACTTAAACCAAGAGGACTACGTACTTAAGCAAAGTAATGTATCCTGAAATGAATCTTGGTCTGGATCACAGTAACTCTGAGCACCTCAGCAGATTTGTCTAAATCCAAGGCAACTGCGGTAATGAGGACCATAGTGTGGCCTTGAGTGTGTGAAGAACATGAACATAATGTCTGAGAAACTGTTCAAGAGATCTGTTTTTCATAATAAATCCAAAAAAAGTATGCAACATTGGGTGTCACCAAAACCTTTCTCTCTTTCCCTTCTGTACCACAAGTATAAGATTATGCATAGTCTTGTAGTATTTATGTCCTTTTAAAAAGTTTGAAAACATGGAAATTGAAGGTTTAATGTCAACAGGCAGTTGTGTCCAAAAAAAGAAGCTACAAAGGGGAGGCATGATGTCACTGGTTAAATGAAGTTACTCACTAAAAAGTTCATTGTTACATAATAAATGCCTAATCATAAATCTAGTGTGTGCAGAACTAAATCTTTGCTCAAAGGGAGCAGTGCTAATTCAATTATGTTGGCATAAAAGTGGTGCAAGAGAAGTGTCCTCAATCTCTTTCCACTTATATCCCACTGTTATTAAATAATCTCATGAGTTGGGTTTTTTGGTTGGGTTTTCTTTTTGGGTTTTGCTTTTTTTTTTTTTCCCTAGAGGCTTCAGTTTCTTTATTGTCATCTGTGCACTTTTATATGGTGTTTTTTGTAGTTGGCAATTGGCTTTGATGGAGGGATCAGCTGTAAGAAAATTTAGAAAATGAGAAACATCTGCAGGGCTTTTTATCTTCCCAAGCAGTCTGAGGACTGAATGGAGGTGATTCAGGGTTGAGAGTCCGAGTTCATAGAATCATAGAATGGTTGGGATTGGAAGAGACCTTTAAAGGCCATCTAGACATCTTCAACTAGATCAGGTTGCTCAGAGCACCATCCAATCTGACCTTGAATGGTTCCAGGGATGGGGCATCCACCACCTCTCTGGGCAATCTGTCTGTGTTTCACCACCCTCGTTGTAAAGAACTTCTTCCTTATATCTAGTCTAAATCTACACTCTTTTGGCTTAAAATCATTACTCCTTGTCCTATTGTTCCTGTTGCCTGAGCAAAATCACTGTCTTGGCACTAAGAGACATGGGCACCAGGCAGAGAGTGTGCATCCTGTCCTATCAATAGGTTATATATGCCAAAATGGTGCCATCTGTCTGGGTGGCTTGATCAGCTGCTGTTAGGCAGTTCAGCTCAGGTAACTGAGGTGCAGACTTGGCTCCCTGTTTTGACAGGAGCCAAGAGATGCTATTGAATGTGAGGTATTCTGATTGCTGATAAGGAGCTGTATGATCGTTGGCAAGCTACTCACCCAGCTTCTTCCTTGTGTCTTTGTGGTCAGCCACATCTTCAGGTGTCCCATGCAGTGGGGAGACAGCATAGGGTCTATAGACACTCAGGTATAGAAGACCCTGTACTGCAAGACCACACATTAACCTTTCTCCCTGACACTTGGCCAGAAATGGCATGTTTAAGTTCCTCTTGAAACATACTGGATTCGAAAGTCCTGACAGTCTTTTAGAGGCAAGTGAGACTTGGCTGCAGTGAGGGTGCCCACTACAGATACTACTGGGGATGACAGCAAAATTGCAAGCATTTGTAGGCATCAGTGTAGATACCTAGCATTGTATTTGGAATATGCTGGAATTGAGCCCATGCTATATACATAAGGTATTGGGACAAAGACACAGTTTGTGTTTCTTTCACGTTAGTCGTGACTCCATGTCCCTCTTGTGGACATCCTCGTTTAGATGTGTTCAGGCTTCATCTATTGTGTCAGAGGACAGCTACATTGCTTGCTTGTTTGCTGCAGACTTGTTATTTACTGTGGCTATTTACATAACCTACAGGACTGCTAATAAACTGTGATTGCAGTTACCCTGGAATAAACCTGGAGTGATTCTGATGGAGCAGTTGTTACTCTTCCTCAGCCTTTCAAGTCAGAAAGGGCCCCTTCATCTGCAAGCTAATATCAAACTGTAGACAGAAGGCAGGGAACTGTTTTCTAGCTGAATTCATAAGGACACTACAAAACCTCTTAGAGGGAGGACAGCCAACAGAGAGGGAAGTTAATGTGCAAAGACACAATTCCTTATAACAAAGCTAGGGGATAGTGTTTTAATGTAAAAAGGTCTCCAGATGAACCTCAGGCTAGAGTAGCATCTCCTTGTCTAGACTGATCTAATTTGTACAGTTTCACAGAGGAATAATCTTGTAGTCCACATTCTGAGCTCATGCTTGTATTGCTTTAGACACAAAACTCAATTGCTGCAGTATTCCTCTGGTGTAAATGAAACCAGAATCAGGTCAGGTGCTTGAGAACATCACCTTCAAAAGGAAGAGACTTTTTCAGCATCTTTTCTGCCCGTCCTTTCCTTTCACCCACAGGAACAGCTGTGATAGTGTTTACATTCCAGGCTCTTAGACTAAGAGACTCTTTACTTTGGAATCATGGATACACATACAAATGCATGAAAATCATGGTGATCTTGCCTGTCCAAAGAAAACAGTGGTTTATTTTTTTTCTTGATGCTGACTCTGCCTTCTTCCTGAGTGTATCATATGACAGATCCTAAGAAATAAGCCAAAAAAAAAAAAAAAAGGAATGCAGATAAATAGTGTAGTACAAAATTCAGACTGCTGGCTGTGTGTTTGCATGGAAAACTCCCTGGTTAAAGTTACTGCTGGCTGGGCATGGTATAGTTAAAAGATGTTGATTATAAAACAGTGGAGGCCTCCAACAAAACTAATGCCTCACAAAGACATGATTCTCAACTTAATTAAAACCAAACTAACAAACAAGATGTAACTCTGTTCTCTAATTGGTTTAGATTTGTTGTGTGTGGCTGCATGTGATTATTTTTATGTGTGTTTTAGCACCAGTAGCTGGGACTGTACAAGTGTTTCATCGACCTTAGCTTAAATACTTCTGCAGTGTCCAGGTTCTCTTCTCACCAGTTCAGATGAAGCAGGCATACAAGCAGAGAGCTCTTCCCCATTACAAAACTGTTACAATCCTACTAGTATTTTTGCTTATGAGTTTAATAGAGGCACCCAGGTGAAATTACATCATTTATTTCATAGGAAATTGTGTTTTTCTCATGATAAGGTAGCACTGCAGGCAGCTCAGACCGTTGTGGAGTACTAATTCCCGCAACCTGGAGAGGTGGAGTGGATTAGATGGGTGAGAACTAAAGCCATCTCCCACATCAGACCCAATTCCCAGACCGGGGCGGAGAAAGTTCATAGCTTTCATCACAGCTGTTATTCAGTGGATGTGCACTGCTGAGGACACATCTTAGTTGTGTAATAACATGAGGAAGAGACTGAATGACATGCCAGGTATGTGTAGGACCTTTCCCACTCTTCTTCTGGCTGAGTAGCTGACACTGTTGGATGGATCATTTTTTCTGAGGAGCTGCTGCTCTGCTGTGACAACAGCCAGGCACTTAAACAGGAACCTGCACTGAGACCATGCAGGATCAGAAGTCAGTCAGGCAGTTGCATATTGCAGAATATCACCAGATCAGAACCTTCATTGTCAAAACAAATCATAAAAAAAATATAAAGTACTGCACACCCTTGTTGGGAGGTTTACTTGGGACGTTCTGGTTTGCAGGGTTATGGCAAATGTCAATGATTTACTGGTGACAAGGCAATCGCTGTACCTGTAGGAAAAAAGGTGTCATATTTTTTGTGCAGGCATTTAGCACAGTTTGTACAAATCATGTTGAGCTGTGGAGGACCCAATCTCTATAATTCTGTGCAGTACCCAAGAAGTGACAGCTGTCTGAACACTCCTTGGGGCCTTCTGCCACAAGCTGTACATCCAAATGCTGCTGCCTACTGATAGCAGCTTAGTGCTGCTGGGATGGAAAACCATTCTAGGGGTAGATTGTGTTAGATTTTATATTAAGGACTTCTCTGGTCTCTGGCCCCTCTTGTCTGGATGTCTTCCATTATTGAACTTGCCTGCACTTACAATAAAGGAACTGAAGTCCAAGGTAGTTCAGGAAATACGCACTGGAGCTGGAACTGACCCCAGAGATACGGATTTGTTGCTTTGTTTGCCATACTAACTGAATGTTGTCCACTATGATTCCTATGTCAAGATCCCAGACATTTTTGGTAGTTAAGTGGACTTTGTGTATATAAAGAAGTCAAGAAAACTATAACAATAGAGGCTGACCTGGCCTTTACAGGTACCTCTTCAATGGCGGAGTTTAAGAACACTAGTAAGGTATAGCTGCTCCCTACTTTACCGCAAGGACATCAAACTCCAGCCAGAGAGCTGTCAAGTTCCCACACTGCTGGTGTCCTCTATCTTTTAGTACCACTTTCACCAGCTTAGGTGGGTTGAGGTAATTTTATTCTTGGGTTGATTGCTGCTGTACCATGATGGACTGCAGTGCATGAAGCAATGTTTGGAGTTCTGGTTCTCTTCTCTGTTGCTGCTGATCTACTCTGTGAATTTTGAACTTCACCTCTCAGCTCCTCTTTTTCTATTCCCCCCTTTACTGGTCTTGCTTATGTAGATAAAAATACCTTAGGGCAGGAATGGCCTGTTGCTCTGGGAGAAATCCTGCCTCTGCTGATATGAGTAACAAGACTGTACTTCATTTGATTCTGGAGCCTAGCTATTACCCTGCATGTCTATGCAGTGCTTAGCGAAATGAGACCTTGATCTTTGTTGGAGCCTTAAGGTGCTACTGAATTAGTAATAACAAAGGAGACAAAAGAAATGTATGGGAAAGTAATTTCCTTCTGTTTTTATGTTGTGCTGGGTGCCTGTCTGTTTCTGTTGTGTTACAGATCTGCCTCACCCTTCTGCTCAGTACTTCCTCTTGAGCCCTTTCCAAAGGCACCGATTGCAGCTTTGTGCCAATATAAATGTGGAGATGAGTGAAGTCATTCCCAGGTTACACCTGTTTAGCTGAGCCTGCATCTGGGAGCTGTTATCCACAGGGTACCAGTTTGGGCTGATGGCAGTAAAACTGTTACCCTGGGACATCCAGTGCCTGGAGGAACCAGAGTTGCTTCTACTATGTAACAGAACTGTTCCTGTCAGATACTAGGTACTGTGCCAAGGGTATGCTGTCAAGGACCTCACTTTGTTGGGAATATGAATAGGGTAGCTTTATCTTTTTTGCTGTTCTCTTTTCCATGCATTCTCAAAAACTTACTGTTCTCATTATGGGAGAGATTCCTTATATTATGGGTCTAGTTCTCAAGAGTACCTCAGTGTATTTTCAGTCTTTGCTCAGCCTTGGGTTTGATGAGCATAGCTCCTGTAAGAACCAGGGTTATATTGATCAAACTGATAGCTTAACTGGTGTTAGAAAGAATGTTGGCAGTCTTGGGCAGTGCTACGTACACAGTAGATCACAATGACATTAATGGTGATGCATTTTTTGCATTCACTAGTATTGAACCACTGATGTTTTCCTCTCTCAGGCTCTTTCTGGAAGTAGTGCGTTATGTGAATTTGCAGCAATACACGTAGTGGAAAAGGCAAGTTTTCTGGGTGCTGGTCTTGGGGTGTCTCTAACTGGTTAGCCTTATAAATAAACAGTGCTGTCTCTGGGATTCCTTGGAATAGAAAGTGTGGTACCCAGGGTATTTCTGCTCTGACTGAGCTGTGTTCCCCTAAATGCCCTCTTGCTGCATTAGCTGATGCAAGACGCTCCTGCCAAATGCGTCTGTTCTCCAGAGCATCTCACAGATTCATTTTCATTGGCTTTAGTTTGAAGTTGTTCTCAGGCTACCATCATGCTGACTTGTACAGACAAACAGTCGTGGCACTACTTTCCAAAAAGAAAATACAAAAAAGGCACTCTAGGAGAGCACGAAAGGGCAGAACTAGCCTAGCTGGTGGAATCCTGGCTATTCCATTCCTGATGTTTGTTCATCAGTTTCCTGATTAGTACCAGGAGCTTTGGGGCTGTGACTTCAATCTCTGACATGGCTTTTTAAAAAATGTTCTTCTGACTGCTTCACCAGGCATTTCTAGTCATTCTCATTCCCTTTCATTCATTGGGGCTTTCACTAGACATACCTGTTTGTGACATTTCAGTGTGTTTCAAATACTATTTTTAGCATGTGCCTTTTTTGCAAGTAAATATTTCAAGTTGACATGCACTATGTTTCACCCATAAGCCTATCTAATTTTTTCATGTCTGTTTGTTAGTTGACTGGTGACACTTTGAAAATTTAGTTGAGTTGTTGGTTGGCTGGTATACTAATTTGACATCAGACAGGTTTCCATGGAGCCATTCCAAACTTTCCTGATGTTAAAATGGTCATGTTTGATGGAATACTGACAACAGGTGTCCTGTTTTTGCCAGCAGTGGTCTTAGACTGGCTGCCAACATGCAGTGTTTGCCAGCATACCACAAGTCTTATGCTGGGCTATTTTAAGACTATATTCTGTAAAAGAGCTGAGACGCTTTTGAAATACCTATTAGCATCTAATGGAAACTGCACTTGACAAGACTATGCAAAGCTGTAAAGCATGGTTGGTATAGCCTTCATTATGAGTTGCGTTTTACTCCTTTGAAGGGCAAAATATAAGTATTTCCACCCTTTTAAACATCGGTTGGTCAAGCCAGGTACTCCATCCAGACCAATGCTTTACCAGATGCTTCAGAGCAATGTGTAAAATCCTATTAAATAATTATATGGTATCATTACTTAGAGACATTTTCTTCTGAATTCCTAGTGGTTATTGTTTGGCTGGCATCCTGGAGCCTGAAGGTAGGTATCTCATATCCTAGTTAATGTCGCTGTGAATGTTTTCTCATTATCTGCATAACCATTGGATGCTTCTCAATCATCCAATGTACTTTGTTATATCTTGTAGCACTTGTTTTACTTTTATCTCTTTGTGTGTGCTGGGGGGGCATATCTCACCAGTTGCAGGGAGGGTGCTATCTTTTGTGTAGGCAAAAATAATCTACGTGGTTTCAGATGTCCTGACTCATGGTCTTGCTTTGTGTCTAGTCCCTCTGTAACAATAGAAGGAAGTTAGAAGTGGCCAGATGGGAATTGGCCAATTTACATATTTGGGGAAAAGGCCATCACCATGAACATTTGTAATATAGACCTGACTGTAAAAGCTGCCTTTAGGGCTTTAATGGGTTTCAGAGAATCACATTGTCTAAGGGGAACTATCCATTTGTATTGGTTGCTGCAGGAAAAGCACTGAAAAAGGTGGGAAGCAGATACCTCTTCTGGCTATGCATTCTGTTTTCTAGTAAAGATATGAAGTTCTTTAACCTTTTTATCAATAGCTCATTTCCACAGAAAAGAAAGAACTTGAAATTATTGCAGATTTTTTTCCTTACTAAGATATTTCAGTGTAGAGCGTAGGTCACAATCAGGATTTAAAAGGGATTATCAATAAGAACATATATATTTCACAATTTTTTGTTTTAATATGTTTCCAGAGCAGGTCTTATTGGCTGTCTTTGAACTGAGATTTTCCCATGACACATGGTGCAACTTTTACCAAGCTGTCACCTTTCCTGTCCTCCCTATCTTCTATAATTCATGCCACAGTGAGTACAAACAACGAGTTGCATCCTTTGTGGTGGAGGAAGGAAAAGAACTATGAAGACTGGAATCTAGTGATTCAGTGAGACACAAGACAACTTATTAATGAACATTCTTTGTTACAACCACAGATTTTTCTGGCGAGATTGGAAGGTCTGAAATATTGTACTTCTAGTTCTGAACTTGCATCAGTGGAGCAAACCAGAGAATCTGTGTGGTTTAGCCCAGAGAACCTGAAAAATGCAATGTTTTTGTGTTTTAAGGAGTTTTTATAGGTCAGGCTTTCATTAATGCCATTAAGTTTTCTAATCTCATTTCAGCAGAGCATTTATGTTGCAAAGTGTACTAATGCCAGAGGATTAGCCAAACTGGGGTTAGCATTGCAACCTACAGGCATTAACTTCTTCAGTGCCAATGGCATCAGCAGGAATAGGAGAAATGCCAGTGTGTGGCTGGTGTGAGCTCATGTAATGCAAAGCTCTGTGGTTGTTCATAAATGCCTATGTGTTGCTCCACCAAGAATGTTAAAGCTAAATCTGGAGAGAAACTTTTTTCTGCTTGTTTCTGACTCCTAGCTAGTTGATTTATTTGTTATAGATTGGTTTTTACTATTCCCAGAATGGCTTCTCAGCATGTGAATAAATCTTGTAATAAAACTTAGCTTCAGAAACGAAAAAGTAAACTGTTTATTCCTGTCTACCCAGCCCCATTGGTTGTCCACAGAGGAGTCTTTGAAACAAACTGGGCGCATGCTTTAAGTTTTCAAGTAGCTCAAATAGTAATTGCACCGTGGGTTATTGTTAGAATTACAATGACAGAGGCTAATTAAAAAGATTGCTATTGCCTTTTAAGAAGAAAAACAAGTTTAATTGGTGACATCCCAGACATGTTCTGCCAGAGTCTTCCTCTCATCTTTTCCTAACTGGTTTTGATTAATGTAATTTTAACCATAATTTCTCTGTGTAACTTCGCTTCTAAGATTCTTTCTGCCAAATTTCATTATTGTTCTCTACTTGATGGAACTGTTTACAAGTGTCATTTTCAGAATGCTGTTGCGAGAAGGCACTGTACTATTGCTGCTACTTAGTGTTCTTTCTCACTGGCAAGCAGATAAACCAAAATTTAAGAAAAGTAAGGTAAGGAGGAAAAAGTCTGTTTTCTGTGCAACTTAGTATTTACACTGTACTAGAGGCAACTAGTTACAGAGTAACTGTGTGCACTCTACATTTGTTTTGGTGTAACCCATAGATCATCAGTTTAAAGCAAAACCTTGTAACTGAGTAGCAAGGTGGATACAGGCATGTGTTGGGAGTTTCCCTCCATTTTTCAACTCCCTTCCATTAGCTGTCTTCTGATCCTGCAGCGCACACTGATCTGTTCCAGGAGCCAAGTTCCTCTGGTCCATCCATCTCTCTGTCCCTTATGCCGTGGGGGTTATCTGAGATGTCCCAATCTAGTGCCTGGAAAAACAGTCTGTTTTAAGGCAGAATGGATTTTTGTGCCAAGTTTAGGAGTGAAAAGATGATGGTACCTGATACTACTTATAGGGAGATAAAGAAACAAAGAGTAGTGGTATTTTGGCATACTATGAGGTTTTTTCTGGAGTTAGAAGGGTCTTACTTGTGCTTTAAAAACGGCAGTTCTCTCATTGTAACCTATAGGCTTTGTTTTTCCCCAGCTCAGCTTCAGGAGCATATAGTCAGTGGACTGTGGTTAAAACACAATTTTTACTTAGTCTTAATCCACTGTAACAACATCTTCAGCTCAGTTTAACTAACCTGCTGTTGAGGAAATAAATGGTTCAGTGAAGTGACTTCATGTGTTGCAGATGCTGTCTCTATACGTAAGGTGAGGAAGACCTCCAGCACGTGTAATCCTCCAGCAGCTTGTGACAGATGTCTGTATTCATTGTATGCAACTTACTGGGGTTTTGGAGGAAAAACAATTTTTTCTTTTTCGTCTGACTTCCAAAACTCCTGCTAAAGTTTAGATGGCACATAGGCACAGAGCTGGCCTCTGCTAAGCTGGACATCAGGTCTTCTGGTGCCATGGACTAGCCCACCAAACACACTGGTCAGCATCTGATTCACTTTCCAGGTGTCCAGTGCATAGAGGCCATGACTTCTTGGCAGATTAGCTTGACAGTACTCAAATGAATAAGGCCTCTCGCTGTGTCTTAGCCATGGTGGTGACCTTCACCCATGTAGTTTTCACCACACCACATCCTGAAAACTTCAATGGGATTTAATGTATAACAAGTTTCTGTTAGGCCTGCCCTGTATGATAGTGGTTACAAGAGATAATGGAGGTGGTATGCTTAGTAAGAGCACTGAAAGCTTTGCCAGTGAGAAGCAGTGCTTTGCAGGAAATGTCTGTCAGACAGAACAGTGCTCAGATGAGCTTGGTTGCTGTGTGCTGAGGGAGCTCAAAGAGGTCCTTAGGTAGTATGGTGCTTCCTGGAGCTACCACAAGGCCAGAGGATTGCTGCTGCTGCATCCATCTGCAGTGAGACTGTGCTGTGCTTTTTCTCCACAGCTGGTTACATTTGAGGAGGGTCCGGGTAGGACCAAAGGTTGCTATTCTGCCTGCCATTTTAGCTATGCGATTAAATTAGAGGAGATTCCTGAGGCTTTTTCTTGCTCCTGAGTGTCCAGCACAAGCTGGACTCCAAGCCTCCAAATGTTGGTTCTGAAATCTCTTGGATGAAGAGCACATGTCTCTGTGTGTCCCGAGGCAAACAGCTTCTTGTTTTGAAGCCTGCCTCGGCAGCGGGAAGGTCTGCATTTCCAGTAATCAAAACCGTCATAGCTCCAAATGAGTCCCTTGCATAACTGTCAGATGGGTGCAGAGTGGAGTTTGATTCAACCTCTGAAAAGAAATAATAAACCTAAAAGAAAAAAATCCTCCAAGTCCCAACTGTTTCAAACTCAAAATAAAGTACTGATTAACCGCAAGCCTGTGCATATATATAAAACTCTGTATGACAGCTGCAGCAGAACTTCTTTTCCTAGTAGAGTAATTCCTGTGCCTCAGCCTAATTCCCTTACCAATGGAGATTAACCTTCTGTGGACAAGCATATACATTTCTGTATTACCTCTGTTGGCAGCCTATGAGATAACGTTAGCCCTTTCTTAATCTGAGTTCACAACTGAACCAAGCCCATAGATCCAAACTCTTCTGAACTTGAGGGGTGGGGGGAAAGGAATCGCATGCAAATGCAGATTTTTCTGGCTTGTGGATAACACTGAAGATTACTGGGAACAAAATCTTGCCTTCATTTATGGAATAATATTTATATTCAATTTTGGGCCTGTTCTGCTGTTGCATAACTCCCCAGGTTTCAGTGGGGTTCCACCAGCTGGGAATTTGGCATGTTTTACCTTAGTGTGTTGTTTTTAATTTTCTTCTCTATGGCTCAGAGCAGTTTGAGCAGGGCATTAGAAAATTTGGGGCATGTGGGCTCTATTCCCAGCACCATGGTGGGGGGGTGTGCATATCTGGGCACTATTCAGCACTCGGAGCTTCTCTGTCTGTAAAATTTTCCTGCGTTAATTAAATCAGGATCTGGAGAGGAGCAAGGTGGAATAGTAGGAATAGTTATTAGCATGATATGCTGAGATAGTTGCCTCGCTCTTTTGAGATCATTGTATGGGCACACAAGTAGAAGGGGGTGTGCGCATGAGTGGCACCAAACATGCACGAGGGTGGTGTACGCCACTGCTTGATAAAGGTTTCTGTGGAGAAAGTGGTACTGGCACATGGTTTTGTATCCATGCCTCCAGCTTTTTATCATTCTCATTCCCAGTATCATCTAAGACTTCCTCTAAGAGACCTTCTTCCATGTATTTCAGCACTACTCAGGACAACAGAGATCAGGCTCTGAGAAAGACCTACAGTGAAAACTTTCTCAGTTCACTGGGGATGTTTTTAGCTTCTCCTCCCCATGTCTCTAAAAACAGAGAGCCAAAAACAACACTGAGTCACTCCAAGCTTGCTCTTCCCCAAAGTGCAAGCATGTTCCCCACCCCACCCACATCCAGAGATGTATTGCTGCAAAGAGCTGTGAGAAGGGGTGCAGGCTGGATGCTGAGCCCATTCCTGATGATCCTTGCATATGTTTTTTTTGCAGCTGCATTTTGTATGGTTCTTGTCAGCTGTGGCACAATCTCTGTGTAGGTGCTCCATCATGTGTTGCAGAAGAAAGGGATGGAAAGGGAAGGGATTGTAAAGATCTGGTGTTTAAACTGATTTGGCTCATTTTTGCCTGGATTGAGGAGTGAGCGCTCACATGAGCAACCTGGCTGACTGCATGTTATGAGCAGCTGTGGTACATTCAGGGCTGCATTAGAGCTTCAGAAGGATGTTTTTGGAGTGCCTCGCTGGGCAGAACTGGGCTACTTGCTGACTGGTTGCCTTCCCGTGAATATAGACTTAGAGGAAAATGGAAAGAAACCTTCATGTTGCTGAAAGCAAAAGTTGTTAGCCACAGAAGTCTGAATGTTTCAGGCACTACTTTTCGCTCACTCAGAATATTTACAAACTGGATTACAGGGACATGGTGGAAAAGTTACATTGTCCAGTTCATGTACATGACATGGGAATAGATATGGGCTTGAAACGGGCCAGGGAGAAGGAGCGGGCTGGGTCACACCCCAGCTGCCCTGCAGACAGCTTAGCTGAGGCACCCTACTAGGGGATGTTCACTGCTGAGGACAACTGTGCTTGTGCCTATCCCTATGTATTCAGGAGATACCCCAGCTGCCCCCAGCCCCCTCAAAGCCCTGCAGCTCCTACCAAGCAGCATCTTTGCCCTGGGTGTGTTAGTTTGATTCAGTATTCAGTGGCACATGATTTATGAGCTGTGCTCTCTGATTTATGATCTGTATGGCTGGCAGAGAAAGCAGGATCAGGCACTTGGCTATTGTGCAAACAGGGATGACACATAATATCCAAAGAAGAACACAGGAAAGATAAAATTACACAGATTGTTGAAATACTCTCCTCAGCTGTGTTGCTCATGTGGATGAGTAAAATAAGAATAAGGGTTGTTGGGGTTTGTGTGCAAGTTGTTTTTTTAACTCCATTTTTTCCCCTCAATTTGTGCCTAGCTCAGCCAAGCCAGCAATGCTGGACTCTAGTGAAATTTGCAATTCTGAATTTGGGTATTAATATAAAACTGTTCTTTGGATTTCTACCAACTGATGGAATTGTTTTATATTTTCCTTTCCAAAGCTCCACATCATGAAACTTGTGCTTCTGACTTACTGGATATTTTATGACTTTCTTAATATTTTCCTGAATGTGTATTATTAAAAGAATCACCTTTTTCATTCACTATTTATTAAACCTCAGGAGATTCAGCCATGAAGTACATGAGAGGAGCTAAACTGGTGGTGGGGGGAGGAGAATTACAGACTTGAGTTGTGTGCTGTCCTGTGACAGCAGTACAAATTCAAAGTGATTTCACTGAAACTTGTGGTGGAATTGAGAGTAGAACCCAACCTCTTTAATTTCATCAAAGTGAATAGCAAGTGGTTATAATCAATATCCTCCTGGACAGAGTTCCATCACATTTGATCGGTGTCTTTGCTGCTAAGCAATCGCTGTTCTTTGTTCAATCTTTTGTTTGAATAGTAAGTTCCACTTTCTTTGTCTCTAAGTAGGGATTTCTGCTGAAGCAAAGTATTTTTTTTTCCCAATGCAATTATTCTGCTGTTAAAGTGAAGTGCTTTCCTTTAGATACCAGAATGTGCATTGATGTGCAAGTGAGAATTAACTTGGAGGTCTGTTTTCTGAGATGATGAAGGATTTAGAGAGCAGTTAGTGATCTAGCTCTGGTGTAGTGACACCAGCCCAAACTGTGATTGCCAGGAGCTCAAAACCCAGTCTTTCTTCTGTGGAAGGTGCACTTTCGTATTGTAGCCTGGCAGCAGGAAGGTCAGCATTTGAGAATGCCTTATAGGGCTGAAGGTAAGGAGACACAAGCACATAATACTGGTCTAGAAAGATGTTTAGGATGGTAGGCTAAGGAAATCATGAACTTTGGGGAGTGTCAGAAGAGCTAGTAAATCCAAAAGTCCAAGGTGCAAACAAGGATCTGAGATATTCAGGCTTAGATTTTTTTAAAGGATCCAGCTCATCTTAAATTTAAGAAAGGCTAAATACCTAAGTATCCTTGGGGTTGTGGGCATTCCTGACACAGTGCTCCCTAGGGCAGGGGCAGAGTTGGAAACCAGCACTGAAACAGGGTCAGGCTGTTCTTGCAATGAGAAACGTACAAGGAATACATGGAGTTGAGACAGAAGTAGGAGACCTGAGGCTGAGGGTGCTAACTGCTGTTCTGCAAGAAGCTACCCTCTCATTGTCTGCTGTCAGTGCCTGCTGCTTTAGGTGCTTTATGCCCTCCTGCAGCAGCCATCACCGTGGCTGTGACTTAGGGAAAACAAATGCTTGGACCATGAAGGTCTCACCATGCCTTGTCTGTTGTCCTTGCAATGATGTGTATGTCTGGCTTCCTATCCCAAGATCACGCAAACAACATTTGTGGGACTACCCTCAAGTTTCCCTAAGTGACAGGGATCCTTCCTGACTGAGAGACCCACCCTTCATTTTCTTCCCACCACACATGCAAAACAAAACCAGTGCAAGTGAAAGCAGTGGAATAGAGTCTGCCCTTAACAGTAAGGGTAGAAACCCGTACACTACTTATTCTCTGTGCTAACATTTGGTGTCACCAAGATACATGATGTGGCCTGAACCAAACCGCAGAAATGCACACAAATCAGAAGAAAAAGTATTTTTAATGTGAAAAATTCTGCTATGTGAAGGATGTTTTGCAGTTGCCCACAAAGAAGTGGTAGAGAGTATAATTCAATGACTGCTTACCATGGAGACTGTGTTAAAAATGGGAGTGGGCAGATGTTGAGTGGCAGCAGAAGTGCTGAAGCAGGCCTGGGAAATGAGGTGAGTCCCAGGCCTTGGTGAGATCCAAAAGTAGCAGGAACCGGCAGCTGCCACCTTGCAGAGAGGCAAGTGGCTGATGGTAATGTGTTGACTCCATGAAAGGCTGGAACTTCCAGCTCTCAAATGCTGTCTTCCAGCATGCCTGTGTTGTCTATCAGCATCCCCACCCTCTAATTTTGGAAAGAAGACTGAATTTTTTCATGGTGCCCATGAAAGGTCACTGACCTGAGATTTTAGTCTCTGCTGTGTCATCGACTGGCATTTGGCTGGTAACATTCATTCTCTGTTAGTATATTAAGAGCATAGCTAAGAAAAGCATAGTGTAAGTGGATCAAATACTTGAAGATAGCAGCTTAAAATTTTCTTTTTGCCCTTCTCTTCAGCAGAAGACTAGGTATTGAATTAAAAAACAAGGTGCAAAAATAGCCACTTTGCTTAAAAGTCCTTTTTTTCTTTCTTTCTTCTTGCTGATAAGAGACCAGCCCCCTTCTTTATCCTTGCTCACTGTTTCTCACTTAGTAGATGAAAACTGAACTTTCTCCCCCAGGTTTAAAAAATCATAAACCTGAAGCATGGCGCAACTGTTCTAAACCATGTGATTTCTGAAAATGAAAGAGAATTAACACTTCAGGAACTAGCACTTCTCTCCCACAGGCTTCCAGCCCCCTGGGTATATTGAGAACTGCATATACTGTAGCTGAGGTTTGTGGGGACAGTATTTTAGACTCCTGCAATTATCTTGCCAGAGGCAAAGGATATTCTGGGAAATCAGCCAGGAGAAACTTACAATAAGCAGGGCAAGTGGTATAAATGTAAGAATAGGGTGGGATGCTCCGATGTGGAAACAGTTGGCCTGGGATTGTGTTCAAACTGCGTGGCAGCCTCAGAAAAGGAAGCTTGAGTGAAGACATTTATAAATGCTAGGGCTTTGTATAGACACATCCTATTAAGAACCTTGAGGGGACAAAGAAAGATAAACATATTGCTTTTGGGCCACAAAGACAGCTGGATCAACACTCGGGTGCATACATCACCAATTTCCAAGTTAAAAGGATCTGGCTTTCTCTGGTACTGCTCACATGACAGACAATAGCAAGCCAAAGCACTATAAAGCAAATGAGGAGGGAATACACATACCAAAGCAGCCAGGATGTTCAATTTACTTACTAGTGTTCCTTTATTTCTGCTTTCTGTGCTAAAATAGAATGGAAGGGGCAGAACTTCTGGCTCTGACTAAGTGTCCTGTCTTCATTGAACTTCAGCTTTATTATTTTTTTCATGCATGCACAGGAGATCCAGTTCCAGCATGGATGAGCTGATCTCTGATACAAGTATGTAAGTGCATCAAGCGACAAGTGAGTGCAACGAGAAAAGGTTGAAAGAGAAATAGTTTTAATTGTTTAAGTATGGGTGTTGGAGGGAGCATGCATCTCTGCTAAACAGGATGCCAGAAGATACATTTACTCACATAGAAAACAAGGCACACACAAAGAAAGTTGTTCTGCAAAGTCCTCTGGTGGAAAAAGCAGCTGAGGGAGAAAGTCTAAGTGAATAGAAAAGAGAAGAAAACAAACTCATGGAATCTGTACATTCCAGTCATAACATCCCCAAAAGGAAAAAAGTTTGCTATGAAGAAAGAAAAAGAAAGGTATTTGGTGAAATAAGGCATTATGTGTTTCTTCAAAACCATCAAACACCTTCAACTCCAGTTCCTTTTCATGCTAAGTATGTTGAGGTAACCACATTGTGCTGTTTGAAAGCAACCTTTCTCATCTAAGAACAGTATGCTGCTGAGGCTTTGTGTCAGCTCTTGCCCAGCGTTTTCTGGTTGAGTAGAGGCCGTTCTGCCCTGAGTTCAGGATGGGTCTGGGAACACCCTGCAGCCCGGAGAATAATCCCCAGATCGGGCAATGCATTTGTCTACAGGTTGAGTTCATATACTTAGCACTCCACCCAGTGTGGCCTCTTGGCTCTGCATCCAACTAGTTAAATTCCTCTCAAATGTAATGTAAGGCCCACCTTCCCACACAATGCAGAAGGATTCATGTTCCCACCTTCATCACTTTCTCGTCCAGTTTCTCCCTTCCATCATGGCATGCACTGGAGAAGTACCCGTCTGACGGTCGCAACTCCACCCTCACCAAAGCCAAAAGCTGCAAAGAAATTTCAGTGCTAACTCCTACTTAAGCAGCTCTCTGGGGTATTGTTGGGAATATGCTGGATCTGGCCATGCCTGTTTCTGCCTAACTGCAGAGTGATCTCTGTCTCTGCTGTTATTCAGGTTCTTTTTACTTGCTGCTACTGGTGCCAGACCCTAAATGGACAGCCAGTGCCCAGGGCTAGATTGTCAGGGGTTGCAGCCCCCATTGTGGTTGCTGCTGCTCAGATGCAGTACTGGTGAAAGGTGTTCCTTTTTTGATGTGTACTAGGCTAATGAAGTGAGCACGCTGATTTGGCAGGGATTTGGGAGCTGAAGGAGCCCAGGTGTTGCTTTCTCTGGCCCAGTTCCTCTGTGAGAATGGTCGGGTGTATGAAAAGCATGAAACCATTCCACAAGGAGTCTTCGTCCCTGTGACTTATTCAAACAAGCAACGTGCAAATAAGAAATGAAGAAAGAGGGAAGAAACAACTGTGTTACTACCCATGTTCTCTTATCCTTCTTGGGAGCTGTGTTTCTCCTGCTCTTTAGTCTGGGTGGTTTGTAAAGTTAAATCACAATGTGCTGTGGAACAGCCTTCATTACATTTTCTTCTTAAAAGGAGGACATGGTTGCAGGGGTATTTTTATTAAGAACCTGTTCCAAAGTAACACAAGAGTATGAAACCAACTTCCCTGCATTTGAAGCCTCATCAGAAGTGAATGTATGAAATCTGTGAACCTTAAGGGTTGTACTATGGTGGGAGTATTGCCTGTCCTTTAAAAGTGTTCCTTTTTATTGCTTTACCCTAAATGTTTCTCAAAGTAGAGGGAGGGCTGTGTCTGTTCACCCATGCTGTGCAACTTATCCAAGTATTTGTAAATTGGAAATACTGTAGCCTGGAACACTGCTTTCAGCTGGTGAGTAGATTCTTTCCCAGTCCGTGTCCTTCCAGCCTTACCGTGCAGCTGATGTCTAATGTAGGCTCTGCTTTTGGTAGTGCAGACAGATGCAAGATAAATGTCTAACATTTATGCTATTTCCTTTGCTTCTGACTCTAGTTCTACTTGCTCATTCTTCAGAGGACAGATCACTTCATTCAACAGTTGTCTATTATATACAGTACATACCAACGTCAGAAGAATGTTTAAGCGTTCAAGATGTTCTGTAGCTGTCCATGCTAATTTTGTTTGTATGCCTCTGACAAGCTGGAATAGTTTTTCCCCACTTGTTTTTCATTTTTCATATGGTCGCTGATTGTGCCTGTGGAAATGTTTGGGGATGGGCTAAGAGAACTATTATCTTCTTTTTGTCGCGCATGAAGGAGAAACAGCCATGAGACTTAATCTGGATGAAAAAAAAGTGAAAACACTAGAACTACCTCCTCTAATCATGACACATAGCAAGTTCCTCTTTGTTTTGACCCACGTTACATCTTTGCTTGGTAGTAGGAAGTAGGTCATCAAAATAATAGCAGATGCAGTTGGGACACTTCTGAAATCCTCTAAGTTTCATAAATGCTTCTCAGCTGGGCAAAGCAGATACGTCGCTGATGATACCAGATCATCTGATTTCTCCTGGGAATAAATGAAGATAATGCTTCTGTTCCTTTTACTTCATCTGTTAGTCAGCTTTGATATGTTGCCTACAAATGTCTCTCAGGACATCATGGTAGAAGTGAATTAAGTTGTGTTTGGGAGTTCATTGTTCTTAGTGAGTTCTTGAAGGTAACTTGCCTGTCTAATCCACTGACTCCTTAAAGGCATTACTGAGAGACAGTTTTGACTCTCTTAGCATGGATACAAGGCCAGCAGAAAAGTGCATAAAAGCCTTGAACCCTATTATGCAAAGACAAACACAACAGGTGCAGTGGAAGGATAACCTTGGTGTCTTTCCAGCACCTAGTTAATGGTAAACCGGCTCATGCTTCATCCAAATAAAGTTGACACAATCTGGTGGACTTGGAAGAGGCAAGTAGAACATCAAGGAGGATGACCTCTCTGCTCCAGACAGAGGGAGTGTACTGGATTTCAGTTGCTTTCAGGAGGCCTCAGTAGTGGAGTATCAGCATTTGGCCCAGATTTTTCTCTCTGCTGGGGATCTGTTCCTCTACCCATATCTCTGTTTTCATTAATGCTTTGAATGGGAAGTGATGCAAAGCACATACGTGCAACAAAACCTCAAAAGCTGTTCTGACTTAGAGCTTTCCAGGAATATTTCCAATCTTAACTTAAAAATACTTGAGGATCTTTCTCTCCTTGTTGCACATCTAGTCTAAGTGTAATCATCCATGCGAAGTAATCTTGCATACAACCTCCCATATAGTGTTTTTAACCTAGGTTTCTCAAGCAATATGACTTAGGCACTTGTCTTTGTGTCAGGCTTCATCCTCCTTGTAGGACCTTTTGGCTGATGTCAGCTATGATGGACAGAGAGGCAGTAATTTGTTGTCTTTCTACTTGCTTCAGAGAAAAGCAAGCAGTTGTGAGAAAGAGAGAAAGGAAAGTCTGTGGCACCTCTGAAAAGGTGTCAGAGAAGACGCATGAGAAGATATTATGAGAGATACCAGAGAAGTTATGCATCATAAATGATTTTTAAGTGACACCAAATGATCCATCATCAGGATTCAATGCTATAGAAAGCTGTGTGTGATTTCTTCCAGAGGTCATGGAAGCGCTTGCCAAACTCTTGAAAATGTTTGCTTTCTTGGATAGCCTGGGCTTAGATTTGGTTGCCTTCTGCAAAGATTACCTTTCTTCACAGGTGCTTTGTAAGGCTGAGTTTTGGGTAATGCAATGGAAGGCAGAGACTGAAAGACAACTTAAACTGATTAGTTAAAAGAGTTTTTGTGTTCCATCAGTGTTGTTTTATTGTGACTTGGATGGATTTCTCCATGATCTGAATACTTAGTATATTTTTGGTTTGCCTTTTTTTTTAACCTCTAGCTGCTAGTTCAAAGATCCTTGGAGAGGTACTTAACAAGCTGGAAGAACCACCAGAATGAAACAAACAAAAAAAAAAGGAAAGGTTGCATGAGTCCTTAATGTATAATGTAGAAATATTTCAGTTGCAATACAAATTATTTATTTACCGTGGAGTAATTCTGTACTGATAATAAAAGCGCATTTCCTCTTGGAACAACCCATTGCTGTTTGCACATCAAAACTATTCATTCATGGAGTAGTTCTTCTTGCCCCTGTGTCTCATGTGTGAGCACCATCAGGTGCCAAATGCAATCAACACAAATTCTGCTCTTGCTCACACTGATATCAGCCTCGCCCAGAGGAGAACTTGGCTTTTAGACCATATGTCACGTTTTAAGAAAAATAATATTGACTCACATTATTTCAAAATCATTGTTTATTGCCAGCAAATTTTAAATCAAAACACTCAGGCACGTTTTCCTTTTACGCTCATTGCTAAATAAGCCATGGAAAAGGTTTCTGTTTGCAGAACTTTGCCCCCCCCCCGATTACTACGTTTCACATGTTCTAGTTCATCCCAAGATCGTGCTATTGTTCTCTTCAAAGTTTCCTAGGCCATTAATCTCTCTCTATTGTTTCCACTTGGCCTCAGGATAGGTCAGTTGGAAATTGCATTGCTGGAGAATATTCTGGTCTTGAGAACACAAAAAAGGGGGTGAGGAGAGCCTCCAAATGCTGTTAGTTCTTCATTCAGAGTGTACAACTAAGTAAACCCATAACAGCTGTGTTACTAAATTCTTTATTTCCTCAAGGCCAGCAGAATATACTAGGCATCAGGCACCATGTTCAGCAACAGGTCCTATTATCTTGTTTAAAAAGTGAGTCTTTTCACATCGTATTTTCCTGCTGCTCTATTTTTCTCCTTTGTCTTTAAGTATACACCAGGGTCCACTATATTGGATATGACAGTTCAAAATGTGTATTTAAGGCTCAGTGACACACAGCTAACACTGCAGCCACAAAGGAGCAGTTATGGCAACTGAACCGTGTGAGCCACTGTGGTGTTGCAGATCCATCAGTCTTTCCATTGTGACTCCTCCTCGCTCCCGGAGGATTTATAGGCGCGTTTTTGAGAGGACTCCAGCAACTAAAATAAAGATGTATTTGTCTCCACAGAAATGTTGCAGCCACATATGTGGCTATCGGGAAGAAAAAAAAAAATTGAAGCCCCATCAAACTCCTGCTGTAGTGGCTCTAATGATGGATTTTCAAAGTCTTGTCTTAAAGCGTGTGACTTTTTACCTATTTTTATATGTGTTTACTCTTTCTGACTGACATATGGGACAATTTAAAGTGTTTCAAGCAAGAGCATGTGCTCCTTAGGACAGGAAAGGTTAATTTGACTACTTTCTGACTAAGTATGTAATACAGTCATTCATTGTTCAGTTTTCTTTCTTTACATCTCCTAAAATCTCTGCTTCATTCAAGCCACAAGGTGGTTATATTCTGGGGCAGAATTTGTGTGTGGCAGAGAGGCAGGAGCATGTTCAGAGCTGGAGCAAGGCCAAGGGGTATAGATGATCCAGGAGGGTGCCCTTATGAAGACAGCTGAATAGCTTGTGCTGTGCTGGAGTCAATGCCAGCCTTTGCCCCAAAAGTCTTGCTTGTCATTAGGGAAGTTATTTGAGGCAAATTTCTTGTGGATGGCCACTAAGAGTGTGTTCCTCACTTCATGGGTTGGTCAGTTCAAGGCACTGGTGCTGGACTGGCAGTTATAGCCCAAAACAAAGACCGTAGATGCTGTAATTGTTACATTCCAATTTGGACACTCCATCCAGAAGATCTTTGGCTGGAAGTTCAGTGAGCTGTGCCCATATCCTGAGCTGGCCTGACTATGCATTGCCATGTTACAACAGGACTGAGCCTGTGCTTATAAACTCTGTCTCTCAGCAGGGGCTGTGGCTTGTTAGCAGATAAATTTCAGTTGTCAGAGAATGAAGGGGGCCTGTGAAAAGGACATCAGCTGAGGACAAATGCTTAAACTCTCCTGTTAACTGATGTAGTCTAGGGAGAAAGGACACAGGCTCGTTTCTGGGGTGCATGAATGGCTCCCTGTGGAAGAAAGCTCTTTGTGGAGGAAGTTCCCAAAATGTTGAGTGTCTAAAAGGTGCTGGGTTCCAGTCATTCCCTATACACAGGCCTCCTGAGAAAAGGGCTCGTGGGACCACATAAGACCAGTTTCTTTTGTATATGCACAAGGTGACCAAGTTCAATTCACACAAGCAACAAGCATAACATTGTTTTGGTTTTTGGAGGGAAAATACCTATTTATTGTTGAACATTGCAGAAAGCTCATGTTTTCCATGTCCAGTGCAGCAAGTGTGTATCTGAAAGCAGTATCCACAGGGATTCGTCAAGTACCTTGTCCCAGCACTGTTCGCTGGCAGCAGGAAAGGAGGTCTGCTGAGGTATGTGGGACAAACATGCGCTCTTGGAGTCTGGAAGCCTTTTGAGGAGAGCTTGGGACTGCTAGAGCTAAGGGACATTGTCTTGTCATTTTGCATCAGAGGCCTGTGATTTGGGAGACTGAAGTCTGAAGTTCAGACTACTGGGTTTGGGTAGTTAAGTCTTGCTTTTTTAAAAAAACCAACCACAGATATATATTTTTTTTTCTTCCCCTTAATCTTTATTTAGATACTGATCTCCAAGAAACACCATAGTTACCTGCTGAGTGGGAACTCTTGGTCTCACAGCTGAAAGCTCCTCTTACCTAGGGGAAAAAGGATGCCTGCTTAGCTCTTTTAACTTTGGTTGTTAAGCCCAGACTGCCAAGAAATGTAGTTGTGAGGGAGACCTACTGCATGTTCCCTGTTTGTAGCCTCAGGGGTAACAGCCTCCTGTTACATCATCCCCAAACACTAGGCATGTGCCTTTTCCATGCAAGACCTCATGTGTGGGTTTGCATCTGTTCCAGGTGAGACATGCACCCCTCTCATGTGATTGTGCATTCAGGGTTGATACCAGTGTTAGAGGGAGGAAATTTAGGGAAGTGTGCATTAGTGGAACTCATCTGGACTGCTGAGAGTAAAGTGGAGATTGAGGCTGCAGACTGTGACTGAAAAGTGGCTGCATCCAATAGAAGGGGGAAAGCTAATATGTTAACCCCATTTTCCTGTTCATGGCCTTTCGTAAAGCTGGCATAATCTTAAGGGTAACTCCATCCCTTAAGCCAGAAACCCCTTATTTTAGAATGGGCATAACAGAACACTTAGGCAAACATTCCACATCTGCTCTGCTCTTCTACAAACCCTTTCCACTGCAAAGTTTGATTTATGATCTATGAAGAAATCCTCATTTGAATCCTAATCTAGCATTTAACCATGCAGTATTTATTGTTTGTAGCTCTTTCTAGGAAGGATCTGTCTTATTTAGCTTCCAACAATCTTTCTTTGTTAGTGAAGTACTCAGATCATCTGGATTTCAGCTGTTGCTCCCCACACCCCCCAAATTATTGGAGACGTAGCTATGTCCAGAAAAACATAATGTGTTGGCTGTACAGAGAGCCCATTGTACTGCCCAATCAAAGAGAAACCGCCACCATGTGAAATTAAACATGGCCTAGGGCAGGCATGAATCTGGTATACGCTGGTGTTTGCAAACTTGGTTTTAGTCTTCTGGAGCAGATGTAGTCTGTAAGTCATCTAATGATGAGTTAGGGTCAGCTCACTAATACATTTTGAAGTCAGATAATAGTATTTTGGAAGGATAGTATGATTTGATTTGTGACAAACAAATTATGATTTTACTCATTTGTTTGGTTGGTTGGTTCGTTGGTTGGTTTGGTGGGGATGTCCCTCTGAATAGGTAGTATGCATCTGTGAGTTTGTAACTGATTACTGTGTACTTACAGAGTTCAAAAGAAATCAGGAAGGAAATGTAAAACAATAGATGAGATAAACAGCATTGTTACTTGTGTACAGTAATGGGGTTAAATAGCTAGGAAGAAGAAACTTCTTAGCTTTAGTCCTGGTAGAATTGGTTTGCCTAAACTGAAAAGCAAGAAATGAAGCACTAAACTGTTTTATAACCTAGCCTAGAAAATGAAAGGGGTAGTGCAGTGAGTCCAGCTGTCAGTGAGACTGATGGACCCATACACCCTCTCACAAAAACACCAGAATGTGCTCACGCACCCTCAGAGTGCAAGCACGCAGGCTGGCCATGGTTCACGGGTGCAAACAGGAGATTGTGGGAGATGGAAGAGTAAAACCTGCGTGGTAGAGTTTTTACTGTTTTCACTTACTGATCTAAGCACTCTGTACCATTGGGAGAAAGGATAAATGCCTCTGTCGAGGGAAGAGTCTAGGTTTGAGACAACTTACTCTTCCTACATCTCAAAGGGCCAGAGGCCTTGTGGCTACCACACCTGTGGGTCCATAGTGCTCATGTATTCAAGAATGGTGGACACAGCAGACCCCAGGGGCCTTTCTAATAGTGAGGTGCAGAAAGTTTGGTGTGTTGTCTAGGATGGTCATTTGACCTAAAAGAGGTCTGAGGCACTGTTCAGTTGCTTTTGAAGACAAAGTCTGAGAAGCAAGTGTTGCACGTAGAGGAAAGCTTCTATGATGGATGTGGTTACCAAAGGTTACAATGAGGTGGCTGACTCAGTGTGGTTGAGTAGGAAGAAAAAATAGAGCAAGAAGTAAGCTTTGACTTTTTTCAGGAAAAATCTCTTGTTCAGTACAGCAGTGAAAATTGGTGGTTATGGAGGGTGCAAAATGGAAGAGGATAGGAACAACTTGAACGTTAGGAGTTTTATTCATGTGGAATAGGCTCTCTTTTGGGGCCCCTTCAGTTAATTAATGGCATTCAGAATCAAGTCTGCAAAAAAGCTACAGCCAACAGAATATTATCTGTTTAGACTGTTTTCCTGGAATGTCCCTAAACAAAAGCTAATTCCCTGGAGGGAAATGCTTTAGTGTCCTTTTGCTTGGAAATCATCAGATTTCAGTCCATTCTGAAACCCGGTAATTCTAATAAAATGATTCTTTCCAAAAGATACTTGGGTTATTTTCCACCCTGCTCAATGAGATCCATATTCCATGGCACTGACTGTAACTGAATGGTTTGAAGATAAATGAATGTCATGTCATGAATGTGTTTTTACTTTCTCATGGGGAGCCAATTAAATTCTGAAACAAGGGATTATTTATTTATTTTTTAATTAAAAAAAAAAAAGTCTCTTAATCCTATGGAAAAAATAGCATTTCTAACCCTGATTTGGTTATTACTATGGTAGTCTGAGGTAGGAAAGAAAGTTAGGGACAGAACTTCAGTTTTATTTCTAATTGAGACTTTTGAGAGTCTAAGTTTCTCTCTGTTTATTCATAACTTAGCAACAATTTGGATTCGTTTAATAAGATGCTGAAATTGCTTACAAAGAAGTAAATGAGATGGTCTGGTGCATGCAGGTATGTATCCCTATATGTCTACTAATTTGTGCATCCCACTGCTGTCTCTGGAACGGGGATGGAGATTCAGGTTTATTAGTTACAATGCTCCTTGCTAGTGTACTGAAGGGCCAAGGCCAAGATGCTGTCTGTGTCATCCAAAAGAGAGGAAATGGAGAGCAGAGGTTGAACCCATTCAGAGCCAAATAAATATCACTGTAAAATATGCTTTGAGTCACACGCTTCCTGTGGGCACTGCAGAGGCAGTGAGCCTGGCTGGAGAGTGTTGAAAGAGATGGCTTTGTTTAAGAGTGCTGATATGTGGGAAATGTTAGATTAAAGGGGAACAACAGAACAAAACCACTTGAGAAATGTGTCCGCTGAACAAGGAAGAAAGAGTCCCCAAGACAGGTTGTGGGCTTGTTCTCTGTGCTCCTCTAGAGCTGCCATGGGCGTCCATGTAATTTGCTGAGGCAAGTTGCCTGACTGGTGGTAGCAGCAGCTGCACTGGGAGCTGGTGGGAGACTGAAAAACCACATAGCTGCTACCACATCTCATGGCAAAGACTTATGTGCTAATTGGCAGGCAGGGGCTCGGCAATGAGCTGCAGCTCCCCAAGGTTCCCCTCCCTCATACCTGGTCTGACCCGTTTCCTTGTTGCTTTGAGCTGTGGTGTGGAGGGGAAGAGTAGAGGGGAAGAGGAGACCTTTTCCTTCCTCTGTGAACTCCAGGGTATGCTCAAGGGCTCTGTAGAATGAAGGTCTTGAAACAGTATTTAAGTTCAGCTCCAAGAGACCTACCTACTGCACCTTTTGTCTTTACCCACAGTAGATTGCCATGAATGATGCAAACCCCTGCGTAGGCATGATGGCCAGTGATTCTGAGATCTTAATCCAAAGGTGCAAGGATATAAACTGGAGGCAAATTGAAACAGTGAGATTAAATCCCCTGCTCCTCTCTGAAAAGTGGAACTTCTGTATATTTGGCTTTCTTATTCCCCTTTGCCGTCACAGATCCAGCCTTGCTAAGGCACCCTCAGGATGAGGAAAATTCCCTACTCTGGGTTCGGTTGAGCTCAAAGTAGAAGTTCCAAATGAGGTGGCTTTTTGTTTCATTTCTTCTAACCTGAATCAGACACGAATACTCAGAGTGACCACTTAATCAGAGGCTCCTTTGCGGTTTCAAAGGATTGTCTTCCAGATTTAGCATGTTTCCAAATTGTTTCCTACTCTTCTGATCTTGGTGCCGGATCATCTGCCAGCTTTGTCAGCCAGGATGAAATGGGGATAGTGGACTCTAGGCATTTTCATCCAAAACTTTCAGATAATTACAAAGTAATAAGTAGACAATTTTCACAATCCTTGGAGAGTTAAGTTTTTACAATTGCTGGCCAGGCTTTTTGACGCAAGAGAAGAAAAACAAATTTCCTCATGCTGAGAAAGGAAAATCTCTCTCTAGTTTTTGATGGCTAAAAAGTCTTGAATAAGAACCATGTCTGACAAGCATTCAGATATAACAGTCGTGTACAAGCTACATGTTGTTCAGTTTGTAACTCTACAAATCAGTACTCTGAAGGAACTGCTAACAGCTGCCCAGATTTCATTCGGCAGCAAAATTGGAAGATGAGGACGTAATTTAATGGCAAACCTCTTTCTTTGCAGTTTGAGGGCTCCCTTTTGAATTGGATCCTGGAAATAGTTATTCTAGCCCTGGTAATGCTTAAAGATAGACCAAAATATAAGGAAATAAAAAGATAAGAGATTGAATTGAACTCACATCTTAGATCCAAGCTCCCTGAATTTAAGGATTAAATCCATTGGTGGTGGAAAAAAAAATAATAATAAAAAACTGGTCCTAACAACCACTAGTTGCTTGTAACAGAACAACCCTATTTGTTAAATGTCTGAGTTCTCAGTACACTGAGAAGCCATCATTTTATGTGAATCTATCCAAGTTATGCAAATACAGTTTTGTGTACTCTGCATTGACCTTTGAAGCAACATACTCTAATTTACCTATTACCATGGTGGTTCACTATCTACTTTAATAGTTGATTTTTTTAATACTTAATTTTTATTCTTGAGTTATGATCTGAAAGTGTTAAATCTATGAAGGAAATGGAGAGAGCTCCACAGTGGCCCACCAGCATGGCATCACCTTGTGAGTACTGACTGGAGGTGGGCTAAGGACTTGGTTCAAAGGACTTGGTGCTGCTGGACTTAAGTGACAAAAATGAGCCTTAAGGAAAATGAGAGTTTGTATACAGATGGGCAGGGTGTCCTGACAGCCTCTGTGAAGCTTTTCTTTCCCTGTTTGAAGAACTGGCTTTCTGATACCCCTCAATGGAGGAAAATCAGAAGAAAGTACATCCAATGCAGGCTACCAAAAAAGCTTGTCAATCTGCTAGTGCAGACGTGCCCCTGTTCTGTCATTCTGGTTTCTGAGACAGGGTTTTCCAGCTGCAGTTGAGTAAGCATTCCAGAGGGAAAAAGAAGTTGCTGCTGTGATTTCATGCTGAATCTGGAGTTGTTCCCTTATGTGGTGTTACCCTGGTAATCTCATTTGTCCAATTTGAAAACCACTACTCTACCAGGCTGGGAGGAAACTGGAACCAGAAAGGACCTCCTAGGCCTATTCTCACATGGATTCTTGGTACAAACCAGTGTGTTTGCAGTTTTCTGTATGATGCCTCAGCACTCGAGTGCTGAGGCACGGAGTGGTTCCCTTGCACAGGGGAAGGTGTGTGGGAAGGTCTGCAAGGCCTTACAGAAGTCAAGCTCCTAACACCCACCTCTTCACACTCTTTCGTAGGAATGGGAAATGAAACAAAACAGAGAAAGGCCATCTCGGACAAAGTTATCGAGTGAACTTTGTTCTTCACAGGTGAGCATGGGCTGGCAGGAAGCAAGAAAAGCAAGTGAAAAAGATTATCCTGCTGCCAGGATCTATCAGCTGAGGCTGACAGGAGCAGAGCTACCTCAGCCTCCCCCAGAGCTTGTTCCTCAGGCAGGTTGGGATCTCCACAGAAAAGAGTGGGGTGAGTAGGTTCTTATTTTGAACGCTTATGGGTATAGAGAGATGAGCCCTGGCATGACTTTGATTCACCTTTCAAACAACTGCAGGTGTGAAAAGGGCTGCTGTGAGGCTGTGGAAAATAAGAACAAGTCCTTTTTCTTGTGCTCCATCCTCCTTCAACGCTGTGATGGCCAGTGTGATGGTTCCCAAGGGAAAAGTGCCTACCTTCAGAGCAAGGGCTTTCCTCAAAGGGAGAGATCCATCTATGGGCTGGGGCTTCAGACAAGCAGGCCCTCTCCAGCTAATGCTGTCTGAGTTTAACTTTGAAAAATGGTTTAATGACAGTGAAAACTTGCCTCTCTTGATAACCATGTGCTTGTAACAGGAGGCATGAAGTGGGTCTGTGGATTAACAAAAAGTCTTGAACATGTTAGAGGAGGAAGAGACAGGAGTTTGCTGCTGTGGCTAGAAAAGCTCTGATATCTGCATATTTCAAGTGTAAAAGTGACTGATTTCAGAAATGCCTGTTCACTTTCTTTCCCTTAGTTTTCCTGCCTTGCCCTGAAGATTTACTCCAATAAAATGGAGCACCTTAGGGCTTATAAACATGAGGTGGTCAGAAGAGCGTGATTAAGAAACTGCAGAGATATGGGGATGGAGAGGAAGGGAGGTAAGAACATTGCTTTGCGACTCTTGTGGAGGGTTTGACTTCAGGAAGGAGGAGGCCAGAGAAGGTTCAGACCTTGAGGTGCAGCTCAAAGTTAGAATCGTTGTGTGGATGGTGTCCTGATATAGCTGCTTGGAAACATGCTGTTTTGAAGGTTGGGGCCTCAAGGCTGTAAGAGCTTAAGAACTGTATACCACTGGTCCTGTCACTGACTCACTTCTGAAACCAAATTGTCACGGATAGTATTTGCTTTCCAGACATGAGGTTCAGTCTGTAGATCAGTGCAGGGCCAAACAGGAGGATATATACCTGAAATGTGGCCACTGCATCTGGTCTGTCGTTAAGTATATCGTCATTTTAAAAACCTAAAAATGGCTGTGCTGAGAATATGCCAAGGGTCCCTCCAGCCCAATATCCCATCTCTAATGGTGTCTGAATGATTATTCAGGGAAGATCAGGAACAGGGCAAACATACGTGATATTCTCCCCAAGGTAGTCTTTCAACATTCAGCTGTTTTCACAGAGAAGGTCTCATGAGCCTTCTGTGGATAGTCTAATTAGCAACCCTCAATGAATCTTTTTCCCAAGTAAATTACTTCCACTGACCCTCTGTAAACTTTTTGCATCCAAAACATGCTTTGGCAGGGAATCACACAGGTCAGTTACCTGTTGTGTGAGGAGCCACATCTGCTCTGTGCTGAATTAGAGTCTGTCTTCTTCAGAGATAACAGATATCTCTGTTTTGGTGGGTTGGAGTTGTATTTTGGGAGATACTGTTAGGAAAACAGTCTGATCACTTCCTTACTGATTACACTTCTACAGATGAAGGGAAGATGTGATACAGCTCCACACCCGAAAGCACTTTCAGTTCAGGGGCTTACACTAGTGGGACATGTGCTGCTTGTATGAAGAGTCTGTTAGACATAATGGATGATCTGTGGAGTGAAATGAATTGACGGGGATGGATTCTGGCAATACAAAAAATTTGCGTCAGGTTTTTAATCGCTTTCCTTGTGTTTTCCAACTCTTTCTCCATTTCTATTCACCAGACTTCTTCAAAATGAAATCATAAATTTTCCACTTGCCACGGCCAATATCAGATGTGTGCAATGGCACTGAAGACCAGACTGGACCCAGATCTACTGGTAGATAATTAGATGCTAATAGGAAAGTGACTTTTACCAACTTTGGCGGCTTCATTTTTTATAATTGCTAGTTGGAGCTGCTGACGCAGCAGAGCTTGGAAAACAATAAACCTTGTGTCCTCTTAGCAGGAAGGAGTGGTCCTATTTTTGTAGTGCATCTTAAATGACCAATTTTAATTTCCTACAAGGCTTAGGAGGGAGACCAGGACATGAATAATTGAGAGTGGAAAAAACCTGAAGTCAGGAGGAGATGATGTCTGAGGGAGATATAGGTGATGAATGCAAAGACTTACATTGTGAAATTAAGCACAGGTAGATTTAAATGAGACATTTTGACTCTGAGCATTTTAACTCTGTGATCAATTAGACACAGAATTGCTTGCTGGGAGGTCACTGAGGGCTCATCAGAGAAGTGTTCAGGTGGAAAAGATGAAACACTTAAAATCTGCTTGAGGTAGCAAGACAATGAAGAGTGTAGCAGAAAACTACTTCTCTGCTCACCTGCATCCTCCTGGTCTGTCTTGCTATGGCTAAGGAGATACTTGCGGCAAGTTAAAGATAACATATGGAATACATAAAAGGGAATATTATGCGAAGCGCCTATAAGCTACCTGGGGAATTCCCTGCCACCTCATCCTGTTTAGGGCTCATTCAAAGAAAGCATGAGCATCTATTTGTCGTCAGTGGCAATGCTTGTCGAAGAGGATGCACACACTACTCAGCAGGAGTGTGTGCTCTCAGCGTTGGGTACTGATGTCCATACAGAAGCTGACATGCTGTTATTCTTGATGTTCATGAACTGATCCGTAGAAGGCGTGTATCATCCTCAGGGACTTAAAGATTCACCCTTCTCTAACTGTTCTAACTGCACAAATAAGCACATTTAGGTCCATCCTGGGCGTTTTCCGAATTTTGGGCTGGATTCTCTGCTAATGTAAATTGTCAGTGTTCAACAAAGCCAGGAGGATTTACAGCAGCTGCAGATTTGACACTTCTCCCCAGCGACTGCCTTGGGGTTCAATTCTGAGCCTGACAGATTGAGTTGTGACTCTTGTGCTCTTGGGCCCTTCTGTGAAGAGGTATTTTAAATTCTACAATTCATCGTCTTCCCTAGAGCTAGACAAAAAAAACAAAGGCTGACTTTCAGCCAGGAGGCTGACTGAAGCTATAGCACTTGTAATCCAGAAAAGAATTTAAAAAAAATATAATCAAAGCAGACTTCTGGTTAATGTAGAGAAAGAATAATTTTGGAAACTGAAGACATGTGTACGAAAATGTGTTTGCACATTGGACTTTTCTAATCTGTGTGCTCAAGAGCACCCAGCTGTTCACATCCACAAGAAGATGTGAAAATCAGAAGGGCTGCAGTTGCCAGTTACCATATGCAGATGTAAATAACAATGCACAGTGGAAAGCAGAGAAGAATCGGGCCTTTTCATTTAAAATATTTCTCTGTCCCAGATCAAAGGAGTTGCCAGCTAAGGACTTGGTGCCAAATTCATTAAGCCTCTCTAAGCATGTGATGATTACTCTTCAACCACTTATACTCCTGTAAATCAGCAACATCTGATTAAAAGACAATGAAGTTACTGCAGTATCAGCTCAGTTGGAATAAGAGGATTAAGATATTTCTCCGTTTTCATGAGTATCATTTCTGCAAAGAAAATTCTGAAATAGAGGAGGAAGAGGACACTGTTGCAGAAAATAAAAGATCTGATTGCAATTTCTTTATTATTATTATTATTAATTGCATCTTATCTAGCCTGAATGCAATTTTAGTTTATTAGCTTCAATCAGTTTTCAAGTACATTTTTATTATTAGAATGCATTTCAAAACTGTCCTGTATGTAATTTTGTGCATTTGGTTTGAGTCAGCAGTTTACAGTTTGTACAGAAGTAACATTTGCAATACCAAGTCCTAGAGGAATTTTTCAAGACAACAAGGTTATTTCATATGAGCAGTTAAAAAAAAAAAAGAAAAATAAATTGTAAATGTCTCTATTTTCTTGAGGGAGACATAGATTATTACTTACAATGCTGTGGGCTGGAATGTGCCTCTTTCAGCTGGATGAATCCACGTGCCCTTGCCAAGAAAGTTTTACATTTCCCTTTTTCCTCAGCTGCTGTATCCAGCCTTGGCACTGTATCTACTTATTATATTTATTTCTTGGATGTGCTGGTTCCAGCTTTGGCATTTACCGCATTTCTGTATTTGTCTTCCTACCCCCCTGTCTGACATCATTCAAGTGAGATCAGGGTGGGAAAAAACCCACAGCTTGGAGAGTCTAGTCAGGTATAATAGTAAAAATAAGAGCTTACGTAGTGAGAAAAATGACAGACAGTTGGCCAGTTATGAGGAGGATTGTTGTCCAGGAGTTTTGCTGTTGTTTTCAATGAGATCAGGACTGGGCACTTGGCTGCAGTGAGAAGTGGACCTGGGCCATGTGGTTTTTCATCCAGACCTTCCCAAAACTCAGGAGTGTTTAAATCTGGCCTCCCCCTGGTGAGAACATGCAATGCTTGGATGTACTTGCGCATGGGCTGATTTTGAACGTGCCATGTAGGCAGAGCCCTGGTGTTAACATTCCCAAGCAGCAGCTTGCAGAGGGATTGCAATTGTCTTTGGAATTTGAACAAGATGCAAAATGGTGCCATCTCCTTGTGTATTCCTTTTTCCCAGCCATGCTTGTCCCACGTAAGAGCCAGAGATGGTGTGGCTCGCTGTAGTGTCTTTCCAAAGCTGTAAATATCCAGCTGTTATATAAAAAAGTTGGTGTTTAATACATTTTCAGGAAGACAATTGTTTGTTTGTACTCATTTCTTGAACCCTGCTCCTGTATAGCTTATATTCAAAGAAAAGAGTCAAGGCTATTCTGTTAGTCGCTCCAGATTCAGAACAATGTTCTTTAATGCAATAGTTGTTCTTGGTCTTGGGCCTTTATAGTCTTGATCTGATTTATTTAAACCACTGTGAAAAATCTGGGAGGCTGGCAAATTGTATTTTTTAATTCCCTGATTAATTTTCTTTAATTTTTTAATAGAGAAAATGAAAAGGAAACAAGCCTGAGAATTGATATATGGTGTATACCACAGCCTCTTTGGATGGGTAACATGAATCTGTCACACACGCCTCAGATATAAATCACTTTGCACCACAGGGACATTAAGACTCTTAGTACAAATGTACGTGTTGTGAAATTGTTCTGCAAATGTTACATGGATGTGTGCAGTAGCTAATTTGCAAATCTGAAAAACTTGGCTTGTTTATGTCCTCTCTGAAGTAACCCAGGGTGCCTGGTCCATGTTGGGAAATGGGCTGCTTTGCCAAATGAAGTTTTAAAAAAAAAAAAAAAAAAAAGTCAGTCGAGTGGTATTTTAGCACAAAATGTCCCAACCTGGTAAACTTTTTATTTAATTTTGAGTTTATTTTTAGCACTTATGAATTAGTGAGACATCTTTTTCTCTCTGAGGGTGGAGCAGGGGATTCTCTATGTGGGCAGAGGGGGCGAGTCCTGTCACCGCTGCAGTCCACAGTACAGGGCATGGGGGAAGCATGTGTCATCTGCTGAGCATGCAGTAGAGACATCACTGTTCAGTCTCTAGAGACTGAATGTTACAGGCCTAGCTCAAAGAAACTGGACTTCCAGGTTGAGTTATGGTGACAAATGACTTAAGCTCTAAAGATCGTGCTTTGATCCCTGAGACGTTGGTCAAACTGCATGTTTTACCAGTCTTTTCACCTAAGATTTATGTAGAAGTGCCTGCTTCTGTGCAGTTCAAATCTGCCTCCAACCTGAAGCCCTGAATGCTAAGTTTCATTTTGGTGTGATTCCCCCACACACACACACACCCCGCCAAAGCTAGGATTAAATCAGATAGTTTCATGTGAGAAAAAAAAGGACAATTATTTTTGTGAGGGTTTCTTTTCCCTGAGGTGCCAGTAACTAGTAGCCAGCAAACTATGGTGTCTGTGGACCAGCCAAAAGCCTGGTTTCTTACTTCTGAGGGAACTGCTAGAGCCAAAGGCCATCTCTCTGGATAGACTTTCTCGGCTATGAATGTATCCTTTTTTGATATGTACACAGTTAAACATGCTATCTGCAAAGAAGAATAGCATATGTAATAATTATAAGGTGACATGTCTGGAAAAGGAGTCCAAATTCAAGGATGCAATGAATGAATCAGTGGTTCTTTAAAGTGCTTCTGAAGTATTTTGATGGTATAATGGGAGAGTAGTTTAAAAATGCTTTTGTCTAGTCATTGCTATCTCTTACCTGGAAAACAAATACCTGTCAACTAGCAGTAACAGTGTGATTGCTTATACATTACCTTCATGCTAAGCTAACACATTTGTAGATTCAATTGTTCTGTGCAACCCAAATCATAGGGAAGTCAGGAAGCTTTAAATGAATGTCTTGAGTTTAACCTCTAGTGTGATTGCAGGCAAGGATAAGGAAGCCAAATTGCAATGTGAGTACTAAAGGTGTTAGATGATTTTTAAATGCAGTCCAAAGCCATATTTTCTGTTCTATGGCTAAGTGAGGACTAAGTTAGTGGCCCAAAGGTTTTAGATGTTGATAAATTCAGCCAGCAAACAATGCTTTACATACAAAAAACCTTCTTGTGTGGTCATAGATGTTCATAAGTAGATCAGTTTTACTTGGCATGGTTTAAAATTCAGGCCTAACATGTACATAGGCTAAACCAGTGTGTAATGTGATATTAGGAGGGGGGAAAAGGGTGTTTGAAAGAGATTAGATTTCACTGATTTAAAATACTTTGTCCAGCGATTTTAAGTGATTTAGGCACCAAAGGCTTTTGAATGCATTTCAGCATGCTTTAACCTTGAGTGATGTATGTAGACTGTAGTGTTTGCCTAAGAAAATATTGTATGGGGTTGAAATAGTGCCCCTTTTAGAAGTGTAGTCATAAAGACTTTGATAATGGAAGTTTAATACTATCCAAGCATGAATAACATGCAATTATGCTTCTGCTGGATTATTTGCATCAAGGGACTATCACAAAATTACAATTCAGTACCTGTCATCACGAAGAGTGAGCATGAACTGATGTTGTAATAATAAAAAGGCAGTAAAGATTTTGGTTTCAGCAGAAATGTGGCAAATTCTGGCAGGCAGTATGGTTTCTAGAAGATGGACATGTAATGAGAGGCTGGTGTCCCTTGAGTAAGTGCTGCCTATCTCTATCAATCTACTCAAATGCCTGCATGTTAAAAAAATAAAAGCGATTTGATTCCTGCCTGTGATTATAAGGAAATCACATACAGATGGCATTGAAATTGTGATAATTCAAAATACCCATAATGCCCCAATGGAGACCTGTGCAAGGAGTTGGATTTTAAACCAACAGAAAATGTTGAAGATGGCGGAGAACCATGCTGCTTTTGAGTAAAGTAGGAAGAGGAAGGGAACCTGCCCAACGGTTGACAGTTCAAGGTTTCCTTATGTCCTTGCCCACAGAGGCGATCCCTGGCTCTCTCAGTATAGTCGCTGTTTTTGCATAACCCAGCCCTTGTCCATGCACAGCCATAGTGACTCCAAACTATTAATTATGTTTTTCACACCCAGTAAAATTCAGCTAAGCTCCCCTCTATTCCCCCTAGCACTGCAGATCTGGTCTCATCCTTCGTGCTCCCCACACCACCTTACGCTGGTTACACAAGTCAGCCAGCGAGCCAAGAGAAACCTCTGAGTTCTCTGGCTGTAACAACAGTTGGTGGGAGCCAGGTTTTTGCTGTATCATCCCTCCGAGGGATTGGGCAGGCGGGAGAAAGGGCCAGGGTTGGGGCTCACAGGGGCTGCTCAGTTCCCGGAGCTGAGAGGGACGCCCTCTCCCCAAACCCTCCTGCTGGAGGAGGCTGCACTGGCAGCTTTTGCAGGACGAGGCCACGGGAGTGTGTTCCGAGTAGCATGTGTCATTTGGGACTCGGTAGCGGGGACCATGGCGTGTGGGAGTACTGAGGTTTTTGGATGTGTGTGTATAACCTGTTCACCACCTTGGGACTGGGTTGTCTCTCTTTTTAGCTGGTTTGTATCCCCAGGTTTTCCGTCATGCTCCAAGTCTCCATTAACTAGTAAGTGTTTGTTTATGTAGTACTTGCTCTAGGCCATTATCCACCTAGCAAAGCATAATACACAACATCTAAACAAAGAGAGTAATGTGGCTAATTAATTCCTGATTCAGAAAAACAAAAGATAAATTCCTAAGTAAACTAAGTGGAAAACTTAGTTTAAAGCTAAATAACTCTTCCCACCTACTTTCTCTCCTCTTGCGCTCCTCCCTGTGTACAATAAAATGGCCACCCATGAAACACACAGCTCAGTTGAAAACTTAATGGGTTCAGTCGGGGTTTGGAGAAGCACCAAGAGATGATCTTCAGTCTGTGCTGAGGAGAATTTTGCTGGACACTACAGTAACGCTATCTCTAAATGGGAATGCTCTAGTGGCACAGGCCAACTTGGCCGCTGTCCACTGGGAGATGGCACTTTGCTTGTCCTGTTTGCCGAGCCAGGGCATTCAGGCCGGTGTGTTTTGGGAGGTGAGGGTGAGCCCTAGGACTTGGGTCTCCCTGGTCTCTCTAGCCTTCTGCTCTCAGTGGATGGAGAGTCTCCTTCAGTGGATAATTCAGACTATATAAATCTCTGTCCTCTACTGACTTTCCTGTCAGAGGAGTATATGGACAGTAGTTTCCTTAGCTGCCACAGTGAATACCTTCCCTCCCTCAGGATTTGTCTTCACTATTGTAGAAGCCCAGGGCAGGGGATGCAATCAGTTCTAGCATGTGCTATGTGTTGCATGTCTGTGGCTACCTGTGTCCATGCTGTGTAAAGAAATGCCTATAATTCTAAACCTCTTCTTTCAGCAGCAGCTGACACCAGGGCTTTTTGGAGAAGGATTTTGTCCACCTGACACTAGCCAGAGAGTAGAGAGATGGCTGGTCACACCATGCTCAATGTCTTCCATGTGGTGTTGAGTGCACATCCCTTCCCTCTGCTCTACCCCACAGTTCCCCTTAACTCCATGCTTGAGTATGGATTCATATCCTCAAGGTATTTCTCCAGCTTTCTGAGAGAGGCCTATTGGGTAGTCTTTACTGATGACTGTACACTGACTGGGTAGAGCTTGGCCTCCTGGGCTCTTTAGATTTGATTCCCTATGGGGCAAATCCTGAAGATCTTTCTTCCAGTTTCAGTCAGTCCCATAACTGGGATTTCTCTTTCCCATGTTTGATAATATCATTGTTGCTGGAGGGTATTCATTAGCTGAACGGAAGACACTGGGGCTGGTCCAGAGATGGCTGGGTGAAATTATATGGGCTGGTTTATACTGGAGCTCAGAAAAGATAATTTGTTTTTTAAAACTTGGGTTCAGTGGGAATATCACCTGTCAGCATCTGGTGCTGTAAATTGCCATGTCAGTTTGTTGGCAGAAACTATGAATGGGGCTAAAAGTGCCCCTGATTTACACCACTCAAAGCCGATACTGTTTTTTTAGCATCACAGGATACATAGGCACAGCTAAAAAGCCATTCTGGAAAAAAAGTTGAAGTTAGTCATTTTCTTCTTACTCATGGGAGCTGAAAACTCAAGCTTACTGTAAACAGTCTTGGAAAGCATTTTATGTTTCCAGAGTTCTGAATCCAAATATTTCCATGAAGCAGCAACACAGTTTGAGAGTAACACACTTCTTTTCTTTTCATTAGTGTATTTTTTGTAATAGATGTACAAGTTTTTTAAAATACTCCTCTCTCTTTTAGGGACAAACATCTCCCTTCTCAGAGCAGATTTCGGTCAGAGGTGCGGAAAGGGAAATGTGTACTTCCTTAAATAAATACCTATATGTGTTTTTAGTATTTCTGGGTATTTTATTTTTCAAGCAGAAGCTTGACTTTTTTTTTTATAACCATCATTTAGTACTATGGAAAATGTACAGAGTTGTTTTGGCTGGATGGAGCAAAGCAGTGGGTTAAATTTTAGCACATTTAGTAGCACAGAGATCTCTCTCCTGTGAAAGACAGGATTGTATTATGTAACAGTCCGGCTGCCAAATACTTCTGCTGGCAGCAGTCTGCCTTCTATGCACCATTGACATCAAAACCTAATGAGGTTTGATCCAGAGAAGGGATTTGAAAGGACGTCTTGTTTTTCTTCAATCTTCACAAACTGAACTTGTTTAAAAAGGAGGAGAGAAAAAAAAAGATACAGAGTCTTGTTTGATAAATGAGGAAAAATAGTGTTTTTTCTCCAAAGTTTTGGATGTTTATTGGTTTAACAGCTATTGCTCAGAACAAGTCGTTTCTATTTACGGTGTTTATCGTATCAGCTAACCTTCTGTGATGGATTGAGGGGGCTGGAGGTCGGGCCTGCATGTGTTCCCTTCACAGGGGCTTTCTGACAGCTTACCTTAGTATTTCCTGTGTGTCATATTTATACATAGTCATATTGACCATTCTGTAAACATAGGACCAATCAAGTGTCCAGCTCCCTATAATGTGCACGCTAAATAAATTATTTCAGCAAGTAAGTGGGGATGAGAAACACAGGAACATAACAAGACAACATGCAGGGGTACCAAGCTCCATGAAGGGTGCCACACTGCTAGAAGCAATGGAGTATGATATTGTGTCAGAGGTAATAAGCTCTTGCTGAAAATCAAGTCTTACTAGTTTACGTAAAAACGAAAGGGATATGCTACTGGATGAGAGCAAAGGGTTATCTAGACTGACATCCTCTCTGACAGCAACTGGTAAGGAAGGCTGGAGGGAAGAGATCAAGGAGCAGGGCATATGTGTTGGGTGGTCTGTCCCCTGATACACCACCGACCAGCAGGTTAGCCATATCCTGAATTGGAGATTTAATAGGCTGTGACTGTAAATGTGTTTAATCCCATTTTGAACTCATATCGTATGGTCACAAGCTCCACAGTTTGTGTTGTGTGGAAAACTTTTTCCTCTGGTTTGTTTCAAACCTACTTTTAGTGTACTTGGACCCAGGCTGCTTTCTCCATATTGTCGTGTACAGGAACATGGGAACACACTGACTCTTGCAAATGTGGAGCTGTGTTAGATCAGACATCTCCCTTTCATGTTTCTATTGCAGTGCAGAAATGGGCAGCTTTGGCATAATACGAGAAGGTTTCGGCTTATGAGCTTCCCTCATCATTCTCATGTTTTACAGTGATTCCGTGGCAGAGTTGTTTTTAAGTAAGGAGTTAAATCAAGAATGAGGTAGATTTAGAGGTATTTATTAGAAGCAGCTTCCCATGAGGTGTAATATAGTTTGTGCATCCATAAAAAAAAATTATGAAGCTTCTCATTTGAAATAAATAGCAGAGTTGCCAGCACTAGCAAAATGGAGGCAGCAATGAACATATGGGTAGCATATTGAATGTTTTATGCAAGTACAGTGCTTGCCTTGGAAGTGTGTGGCAGAACATATCCATTTAACTTAGCCTCACCCAGGAAGTTTAATATCCTTTTGTTCATTTGCCAGTGGGGAAGGCAGTGTAACCAAGGGTTAAATACCCCAAATGAAATCACTGAACAAGTCAGTGTCAGAGCTGGGATTGCAGTCCAGGAGCAATGTCTTTCAGTTACATGTTTAGTCTCCTGCCTGCATTTCTCTGGAAAAGTATTTCTGGTCACAATGTTAGAGGTGTTAAGTCAAATGAAGTTTGACAGTTATACTTGTATTTCTGCTTTCATCTTGAAAGTTTCAGGGTGCTCTTGCCTATTTAACAAGTCCTGTCAAAGCTGTTTAAGAGAAAACTATGGAGCCCAGGATTTATTTTTTTTTCTTGTTCAGTGCTTCAGCTGTTGCTAAAGCTCTCTGATGATAGTCGCATGTGTAGGAACAGAAATGTACTGAAAAAATCTAACTTTAGCATCTGTGCATGTTACCAATGGTACAGGACTGGAATGTGAACGATAAACAGCATTGCCACATGATGGGCTGCATTTTGCATGCAGGTCTCAGCATCTACTTCTCTTCCGTAGCACAGCTCCCAGTCTACCAGGATCCTGGGCAGCTACGGAAAGCTGGTTGCTTATAAAGTAACCTGTTAGAGGAATGAGGTTGTTTTCCCCTCTCTTTGTCTCTCCCCATAGATTCTCCCTCCAAAGGCCCAGCATATTTCAGATCAGTATTGTGCCAATGAAAACATATCTGCATTTAAAAGTGGCATATGGTAAAAGTAGTCTGATATCACAACACTGAAGATTTTTTCTGTTAGGAAGGAGTATGCTGAGTTTTCTGGTCTAGTGCTGTAATGCACAGAGGGGTTGGGACATACACTCAGAAAGAACCAAGACCCTCAAACTCTGACCTTATTTGGATGGTTTTGAAGTGCAGAAGTTCATGTGGCTTTCAGGGAACTGTAAGTCTCAGCATCTGTGAAGACAATGTAAATTAATGAAAAGGTCTTCAGACAGCATCTCAGAGGAAGGACTCTAATGATAGGTCATAGAGCAGTGACTAATGGGGCAAGAAGCTGCTGAGTCCCTTGGAAAAGGCAGTGCTATCATATCCATTTTGCTGTCACATCCATAGCTACTTTGCTATCCTGATTAAGATAGGGATAAACAAAGGGATTAGCAGGTTGTGCTTGTATATCCTGAAAATTTGGGGCTTAGCAAGTGTACCCTTATTTTAACAGCTCCTGCATTTGCAGGAATGGGTTGTTTTTACAACAGATACGACTGAAAGCCAAGCCCAATTTATTTATCTGAAGATCAAATCTTAAAGTTTTCTTGTCCCTTGAGAAGGCTGGCTGGGGATGCAGTTCTTAAACTCATCCTTGTTTTCTGGTTGCATTCACAGCAGAAGATGTTGGGGTAGGGAGACATGCTAGCAGTCATGCCCTGTTTATGGTTTGCTTGGGTCTGTGTGTGGATCTAGTGGTCTCAAGGAATCCACACTTGGATTGTGAGAGATTCACAAATAAATGTCATGGAATGGAATAATTTTGTAGTTCAGTTTTGTCATCTTAGTGAAAGTAGAAGTTGCTTAGAGGATGGACTTAGTAAAAACAGTGTTGTCTAAAAGTCTGTTTTAGCACTCCAGTTTGGTATGACTCCATTGATTGTGGAGGAGTTGTATTCATGTCAAAATGTAGTGACAAGAGTATGAATTGTGTTCTGGAATTTTTAATGCAGAAAATAAAAACACACCATTTAAGTTTGAGTGATTTATAGCATGAACCTATTCCATTGAGGCTCATTTGAAGAAATAAGGATGTCCTCTTGTTTACAAGACATGGGCCAAAAACCAGAGAGCATGATATCCAATTTGTTTTTCACAAACCTGGCATGACACCCTATTTTTGACACTGCTTGACACTAGACACTGCTAATTGGTTATATTAATGTACAGTAAGGCAAGAAAATTGTTGGCTTTTGCTTGGTAATTAATCCAAAAATGTTGATGTCCATAAACCCTTTACAAGTGGTTATTTCAATACATGTATTGCAGCAGAACATAAGAGAGAATATTTGCATAACACCTTGGATAAGCTCAAACTCGTCCCAAATACATATATTGATGTGGCTACCACAGGCTTGGGAAAGTGAAGGAAAAGCACCAGACTTGGCAAAGTCCATAATACAGGTTTGGCTTCCAATATCTGCAAACTGGCTTTAGACAGTGCCCAATTCTGAAGCCAGGCGGTGTGCCTAGGCTCCAGTATTTTGTTCTGCCCTCGTTCTGGGAACATGGTGTGTCCCAGAAGCCAAGGCAAACATGCTGTTCGCTTTTGCTGGGTTATGTTTGGCTGACATTTCCTGAAGGAAAGAGCTCAGGAAAACAAAAACTTAATTTTTATTGGGCATCATAATAAGAGTAGTAGCAGCTCATTAAACAGCACAATTGCGTTTCACCCCTTTACTTCTGAGAGGCTAGTGGGAGAAACAGGCAATGTGCATTGCAGAGGAGAGTAGAGATTAATTCTCCATCTATCTAGCAGAAAGTAACAGTTTACACAAAATTGTTTTGGGAACAAAGTGCATATTTACTTCTGTATCTAAAAGCCTGGCTAGGTAGCCCAGATCCTGTATAGCTTCTACAGGAAAAAACAATTTTCTGTTACTTAGTTCTGCCCTTCAACCATTTAAAATGGCCACTTCATAGCATCTGGCTTCCACAGGGAGCCAAACGCAAGCAGGGTTCTTTCCAGTATCCAAGGAAGTCAATAGAAGAATGCCATTTGTTTTTGATTTGGGCCTCAGACAAAGCAACTGAGAGGGATATATTATGTGGCAGTGTGGCACCTAGATTTCATGGTGATTTGTTTATTGTAAATACTGCAGAATGAAAAGAATATAACTGCAAGCGAATTCTGCGACATCTGTAAATTCATGTCTTTCAACAACATGGATACAGTAGAACATCTGGAAAGGACCATGTATTCCACTAGCAAGACCTGTCTACCTAAATCTGGGGTGCAGTATATCAGTCAGCCTACATCTCATCAGGTGAATTCTCAAGATCAGTTTAGCATCTAGAATTATCTGCCCGTTCTGCCAGATATGCTCCCTGTTTGCTTTTGCAGTGCTATCTTTGCCATTTAGATGCCACCAGTTTTTACACAGAAGACTTACCTCTCCGAGTTCTTTGTGCTTACTGTGTGAGGAGCCCTGGATGCAAAACAAAAAACAATGAAAAAAAAAAAGTGTCTTGGATAATTAACAACTATTTTGGGGTATTTATTGCTATGGTGTCTCTAGAAGTGTTTGCACAGGAAAGGGATTGGGAGCTAAATGCAGTAAAAGATGCAAACACCTTTGCATTGTGTAATTGACCTTGTAGCTATTTAAATCCAGTATTAACAGCTCCTTAAGGGGCAAAAATTAAGTAGTTATGATTTGCTATGAGCTAATGTAGGCAATTTTACACTGAACGTAGTGGCTTTCATGAATCTCACTCTTGTACATGCACCCACCTGTCAATAAGGTCCTCAAAGGTAGGCACTACAGTGCTGGCCTTTGGTGTTGGGAAACAAAAGGTAAAATCTTTGTCTTTAGCAAATGTAAAAAAAGGCAGGATAGCAGAACTGCATTCTGGCACTGTGTATTCTGAAAGGAATCACAAATTGATTAGGGAAGCTGTTTTTTTATTATTATTCAGGGGATCTGCCTTTAGCAGTACTATGCATTTATTCTTGGAAAGGTTGCCCTGTTATGATGTTTCAGGTTAGATGGACCGAAATTAAGTCACACTTTCCTCAGCCATTTCTTCTGATTCTCAAATGAAATCTCAATGTATTTATAGTTGGGGGGGGTACCCAAACCCAGAAGTGATGAATTGTTCCCTTCATGATACAACGAAGGATAAACTTTTACTGGTTTATGGGTTTGCTTTCCCCTTGTCACTTGGCTGCATCTCGGAGTCATAATCAGTACCTTTTAACACCAGAATGAAGCAGATCTGCTCCATATGTTTCGTACTGTATATTGCTACACTATCTGCTCTAGCTGTGCCCATAGCCCAGTGACTCCCATGTCAATGCTGCAAAAGCCAGTAAATTGCAAGCTCTTGGCAATGGCAGCAACTATTCCCCCTGAAAATATTGCATTATATTCCCTGGCAAAAGAGAACATCTAATGGAGTACAGATGATGTGAATTAATCTTCGAATAAGCATTTAATTTGTTGGCCAAGATCTGATTGCCCTTTTCTGTAGTGTTCTCATAATGAACATAAAAAGATTACAATATTTGTGAATGTAGTCAGTCCTCTGGAAGCTCTGGCAGCTGGCTCAGCTTTGACTTAATTTCTATCCCCCCC
>JANZLQ010000037.1:12370973-12403739 GCA_026212715.1 Elanus axillaris | reverse complement strand
CCCCACCCCCCCCCTTAGTATTTAAAAACACTTCTACAAACTCAGAACCCAACCATCATTAAGAGCACTTCCAGAGCAAGATGTAAGACTCAGAACTCCATCACCTCACTTAGCCCCTTCTAGCCAGAGATGCTGAAGAAAAGTATCCTGCTGAGAATTTGTTTGAAAAATTTATTTCTTGCACAGGTCGTTAGAATTGAACAGGTTGGCTTGTCTACAAACATATGGATTAAAAATTTTGCTATAGCTGAGATACAGGACACTTAAATTAATCCCTCCTCTTGGGTAAACCCTGCTTTCATTAGGCTCAACAAAGAGCACACTGCAATGGCTTATAATAAATCTCACCCCCAAACCATTTCCAGAATGATGTACAAGATGGCAGAGAATAGATGCTGGTAATTACATAAAGCTTTGGTTAAAAATACACAGAATATATTTGAATATTCACAAACTCATTAGCAGAAGACAAGAGGAAGACCTTGTGGCTTTCCGGACAATGACAGGGTCTTGCACCAGCAGCGCATTTGCGTCATGACAGAAAGGAATTGGGAATACAGGGAGTGATGAGAGAGAGGAGTAGAAAATCCAAAACAATTATTTTGAACTGGATCCCAGAAACAGTGGGATGTAGATAAGATATTGTAGGCAAGGCTTGTCTCGAATCAAAGACTTACTGGTGAAATCAGGGGGCTGTGGATCCTGGCCTGGATCCCACTAGCACTGCATTAGACGCTATCCCGTGACTTGTGGCATTTCACGTTCCTGATGCAGTTGAATCTACAAGGCTGTGTGTCTGCTCTGACCAGGGTGGGACTGGCCCTTGTCTTGCCCTTCTGCATGGGGCGAGAAAGTGGGAAATTACACACTGCATCTGGTAGGGTCAGTGTCATGGGCAACTGGGGAGGGTCCATGAGAGAAGGGGAGTTTGCTTTTCTCCATGGCCAGAAGTGATTGTGGCCTGAAGGAACAGGGATGCAGTCCAGGCCTTGGCATTTCAAAAAGGAGGTGGTGACAGGAAGATTTGCAGGCAACAGATGTAGAAGGAGAAGGAGAGTTCAGGGACAAGGATGATGGTGTGGTTGGTTCAGGTAGAAAAAGAAAGTGGCTGGAGACAGGGTGGCAGGCACTGGGCCATATTTGAAAGTGTGCTTCTCAAATGGCTGTGGCTTTTTTTTTTTTTTTTTCATTATTAGTGCACGTGGCAGGTTGGCACAGTTCAGAGCTATGTTTCCAGCCAGGGGCTCTTGGTTGCAGGGAAAGATTCTCTTCTTGAGCACATTTCTGCAGGGCTTGTGTTAGGAAGTAGAAAAATATGGTCTTGGGCTAAAGCCAAGGAGTTAAGCAAAGATAGATGGGTTTTATTTCTGATCCCAACACACGTGTAAGGTGTGCAGGAGTGATATAACCTTCCATTTCCGTTAGCGTAAAACAGAATAATAACTTCATATCTAAATGGACACGTTAAGGCTTAATTTCTTAGTAAACGCTTCTGAGGTAAGAGCTGCTGGTGAGAGGTAGAAGACTTTGAAAGCAGTGTTCATACATCTGGGAGTTCTGTCTTTGACTTTGAACTCTACCCCAAAGGATATCCACATTTTGGCATCTGTATTCCTGTTTTACGATGTTTGTGCAAGTGTTGTTTTTGCTGTTTTCCTGGTTAAACTCACCTGACAAGGTCAGATGGCTTCTTGTCTGATCCAGAAATGTCAGACTGACTTTGACAGGAAACTGCAACAGGCCCCAGCCATGGACATCAGGTGCCTTGTTACATATTTCCCTGCTTTTTAGCAGAGAGCTCACGTATGACACAGCTAGGTCTGCATTTGCAGCAGTTCAGCTGACAGGTAACTGAAAACATTGAGGAAAAGGAAAACAGAGCAACTCCTTTACAGCAGTTAGGGTAACAATTTACCCATTCCCCCTGTGCATCTCTTATGTCAGAAAAATTCCCAGGGCATATGCTGTGTGATTTTTGATGATGCTATGCACTCATGTTTCCTTCTGTTTCCAGTGGAGAATCAAGACATCAATTTGTCTACTGGTAGACTGACTTCTAGCAAGAAACTACAAGGAAGAGAAATGCAATGGGACCATGACTTTCACAGATTGACATGATGCAGGAAAATCTTAAACCTTTTGAAGACTTCTCTTTCTGTTATAATTAACATTTTTCATGCTCATCAGGGTCCTCTTTGTTCTGCAGCATTGGAGGGAGGAAAAAGTAAGATCAATCCAGTTTACATTATGTACTTTGCTTTCTGTACCTTGCAATGTTATGTTCACCACATACAGGACTCTCACTGATGGCTATCTTCCCCCAGCTATGAAAATGGTTTCAAGTACCAACTAGGTACTGTTCTGTGTTCAGGAGAGGTCAGTGTCCTCCTGGGCTGATTACCTCAATAGATAAGAGAAGCAAACTGAGCCAGAAGGAAGCACTTTTCTTCCCATTACATAAATGGGAGAAAGAGGCCCCAAAATTATGTGACTTGCCTGGGATTGTGCTGGATGTATGTGGCAGAGCTGCACCATAACATAGACCACTGGGACCTAGCATTTTAACTCAGCCACTGAACCGTACTTCTCCCCCAAGGCCTCAGCAGTGGCTGATAGTTTTCAATCATTACTCAAACAAGTTGATTAAATTCCAGCTATAAGGATCTATTTTGCTATTAGTAGAGCCACTGACTGTTTTTCTGGGATTTCTTTCCTCTCTCCACCCCCTGGGGGTTTGCTGTGTGCAGTTATGTATCCCTTAAGTTTTCCTTGAAAACTCAGATTCATTCAGTTCCATGAATGCACGATTCACAGTGAAGCTGACACATTTCATTAAGCTCAGCACATTGCATAGAGGCTTGGCAAAGGATCCCTGGGCTTTATTCAACCCAGACACACCGTGTGACCAGCTGTCACAGATTGTGTTGTAAAATTAGAATAAAACTATAAAACACAGTTGAGGGAAGGGAAAAAATTGTCCCTCTCTGGGGACAACACTTTGAGCTGTGACAAAAGAGTCACAGAGCACATCAGATACAGACACACACAAAAGCTTTGTGCAAAACTCAGCTGGCTTCATTTTTCATGCTTGAACATTATACCATGGGTAGGTGCCACTGTCTACAGGATTCACCTTGTTCTAGCTTCAGTATGAAGTTCTGCTTTTAACTTTGCTGTCTGGATACAGTTTTTGGTGGAACAGTGTATCCTTTTAATGAGGTTACAGGATTAAAAACAACCTGTAAAGACATTGCATCTTGCTGTGTTATATTAGAGAACGGCATAAGAATGGAGAGTTGTGCAGCCCTTCTCCATAAAGGAACTAAAATCTGTTTGTATTCATTCATTAGATCTGCCTGAGTCTGTACGAGGTAGACATGCATGCTGGTTGTCCCTGTTTTGCAGAGCTCTTCCCCCCCCCCCCCGCCATGGTGTAAGGCAGAACACTGGGGGATGCTTTACCATACAGATGCATCTAGGTATGGTTTTGGGGGTTCCTCTGGCCTCAGGGCTGTTAAGTGGCCCAACCCCAAGCAGTGCAAAGCTATGACCTCTCCTCTTGACTCCACATAAGAGACATAGCTGGGTGGCTATCACAGTGCATTTAATGCATGGGATTCTGGATCAGGAGAGAGGGATCTGCATTGCAAGTGTTTCAGCCATATTTTGGGCGGAACATCAAGCAGGAATCAGCTGGCACATGAAGCTCGTGATAACTGGTTAAATGGCTAAAGAATTGTTACAGAGTTTAATTCTAGGACTCTCTACTGCATTTGAAGGCTCATTTGGAGGCACTGAAGGATTGATTTATTCAGTATCTGTATTTTCTCTTGGTGTCAGATGGAAATCTTGATTGTCTGAAATAGGACTCCCCACATTAGGGGATATGTGGAAACTGTGGCCTAAGTGAATTGGCCTCAAAGAGGCAAGTAAGTAACACAGCTAGGGCAAAACTATATCCTGACTTTCACCATTGCAGTTTATCTACCAGGTGTCATTTTTATTGTCACTGTTAAGTAATTGGATGATGTATAAGGAGGTCATGACTTTGGTAGAGAAGTAATTGGAGACCTCAAGGCACTGATAGATGACTACTGTAGATGCTAACAAAATTAGTTATTCAACAGTGATGAAATTATATCATCATCCAGTAAGTGAAGCATGCAACACCACAACTGGAATCTGTTCAACGCCTGCTGTTTATCTTGATTCATGCCAATTTATAAAATGGGTTAAGCTATTTCCATTCCAGCATCATGTTCTCCATGTGGGAGAAAGCTTGCCTAATGAAATGCTTCCAAGTGAAGAATTCTGTTCTGAGGCGTATTAATCTCTTTCCTCTGTGAGAAGGAGGTGCAGTTCTATGTCCACGCTGAATCCTGACCCCTCTGGAGCAGAGATGGTAGCAAAAATGTATACCATGTGGAAATTAAATGTGTGTTAAGTTCTTGTTTGCTTACGTTTAAGAGGCACACACGTAATGTCAGGTAGAAGAACAGCTCCTTGAGAGCATTAACAGGCATCTGCAATGACTTTTCCGTGCAATGCTACCAGTTGCATTCATCTCTTAAAATTGGGTCAGTATGTTGAAAAGGCAGAAAGATGAGGCTGCTGAGGTGCATCAGCACAGTAAATGAAGGTTTGGGTTCAGGTCTGTTCTCTGTTAGACTCAAGAATCACATCAGGTCTCTGTTCTGGACACTGGCACAGCCTTAGTACTGGAGATGGAAAGCCCCCACGTGCTTCATGATAGCACTGGTTCTGCTCTGGGATGGACAGATGGATGGATGGATGAATTTGGGCCTGAAAAAGGCCAGGCAGCTCGGTTTCTGTAGGTATCCTGCATTTTGCTCTTCCTAAGCATAGTACAGATGCTTTGAGTCTGATTTACAGCAGAGCTTATTAGGCTAATCCTGCATGATTCATACACAGGAGTTGATGAGGGGTTTTGCAGTATATAGACAGAGATGACTCTTACAGCATTATTTTGTTCATAAACGCATAAACTCTTCCCACCTCTGATATTGGGAAGCAGTAGGCTGGTACCTGGATCCAAAGACAGCATTTGAATGCAAGTGTGAGGCTGATAATATGAGGAAAACTAAATTATGATCTTGGGATTTTAACTGCTGTGTTCATAAGGAGGTGGCAATGTTCAGCATCTCACAGGATTTAACCTGGGAAGGGATATCTGGCATTTCTCCTTATTTCTACTGTGCTTCTATAAATGCTCGGCATAATTATTATTTTATTTTTTACAAAGGCTTTTTTTTTTTTAATGGCTTTTGTAAGAATGAATGTCAGGTACAGCCCTTCTGCAAGTCATGAGGCACATTGACACATACAGAGACACTTTTCCCTGAGGAGCTATGGGATTTCGCAGCCCTTCCCCCCCTCCTTATTCCAGCCAGGGATCTGAGGAACAGGGCTGTTTGTCAGGCAGCATTTTTGTCTAAAGTGGAATGTGACCGGCCTTCCCAATGAAAGGCTTTCAAATGGGCTGCCTGGGGGATCTTACAGCAAACTCGCCCTCACTGCAATAGTAAAAGAGTGGCTCTGATATAGCGGTCCTGGCAAGGCAGATACACAGCAGCGAAGGCCTCTCGACGGAGGGAAGCCAGCTGGAGTGTCCTCTTGACTGAGCAAATCATAAAGGGAGTCCTTATTCTGCTGGGAAGAAGTTGTGGGACTGGCTTTACTCCCAGCCTCTGGCAAGAAGGATGTGTCCGTGGCAAGGAGAGGGTTTTGTCCCTAAACGCTGTATGATGTGGCTACGCTCTGTCCTCAAGATAGGGCTTTCTTGTCCTGTAAGGGGACTAGGGGAGACAGACTTGAAGGGAGAGCAGTCCTCACATTGCTTCAGCGGCAACATGAGCTCAACCAGGCCCCAAATCCAAGGAGGATGGATGTACCTTTATGCTACTTCTGCTTCTCTCCTTTGCTTGTTCTTTGATCTCCCAGCATCTGCAGAAAAGCCCTCAGGCTTTGTGTCTTACTGTCCATTTGCAGCTCTTTATTTTTCCAGGAAGGTGCTTGTATTGATTCTGATATAATCAAGTGGTTATTGTCATCCTCAGACCTGCTATTAGGCATTTTTAAGAGCATAAAACTGCCTGCCTGATGCATGCAGTATTGCATCACACGTAAATACAGACATTTGCAGTTTCTGAAGCATCTTCCCTCAATATGTAATAGACGCATTTTTCCCTTTAAACAAATACTGCCTTAAAGGAAAAAGAAAAGTGTTAGTGCTGCTGTTCTCTTGGAAGGACACCTCACCAAATAAACTACTACCAGGCTAGGCAGGAAGGTTGGGTCTTCAGAAGTGCAATGGATTAGGCCTTTTTAATGCAAATCCATGTTTATGGGAGCTCATTTAACAGAAGGAGCTCATATGAGAGAAAAATCTTTTAAGTGCATGCAGTTTTTAAAATCTGTTAACTTGAAGGGTAGTTTAGCTTTGGCAGTTGGCTGTTGATATGACTATGATCACGTTTTCCATGGTAATGGCTATTTTCTTCAGACTGAAAAAACCAAATCATACATCTATTAAGCAGGGATACCACAGACTCAGTCTAGTGTATGTGAACTTACTGATTTCTAACAGACTTTAGAAATTAACTGCTTTCTGAAGTGAGAATTATCACATTAAAAAATACTTAAGATTAAATTCTGCTCTTAGTAAATTCAAGGTTTGAATATAGAGAATGACAGATAGCATTTGACTTACTAATTGCTGTCTAGGTAATAATCCCACTGGGCAAATATCATAGGCACAAAAGCATTTGCACAGGCCTGCTGTGGGAGTAAGGTACCTCTAGATGTGCAAATACCCCTGTAACCCCCTAACGCAAGAACACAAATCAAGGTAGGGCAAATGAATGGGAAACGATGAGCTACATTGTCATTTAGCTTACTGTTTCTGTACCTCAGTTTTCCCATCTGCAATTTGGGAACAGGTAGCTCTGCTCTTCTCAAAACTGTTGTGAAACTTCATGGATGAGAATTTATAGAATGATTTGAGGTCCTCTGGGAGTGGGGCAGCATATTATTAGAATCAGAACTGGGCCAGATATTGAGTTCCTGCATGGACCCTGGGGACCATAGCTTGACTCAGATGCTGTAGGTAAATTTAAATCCATGCCACAGTCACTACATCTGCAGAGAATGGCTGTTTTCCTTTTAATCCGCTGTTCCTCAATGGGTTTCCAGCCTTTGCTAGCCAGTCTTTGTGAAATGAATTTTCCTCATTCAAAAGCAGCAGTGTTTTATTTTTGTTTTAGCTGTGCTTGGGAATGTAGAGCAATTCAATCAAGAGGAAAATACACCATGAAAAGCTCTGAAAGCCCTGAGGTCAAGGATCTGAAGTTACCCACAATATTAATGACAAACCAGTGGCTGCACCATGGCAACGGACAGAAGAATATGTGGCGTGGAAACCATAAGTAGTGTGGGGCTTTGAAAGAGCACAACCGGGAGAAAAATGGAAATTACATGATGTTCTCTCTGTTCTGTGCTAGGACAGCCATGTACAGTCTAATCCCTAATGTTGGCAGGTCCAAGACTTTCAAGAGGGCCTCATAAGAGATGGAAAGAGGAGTTGGAGCTGGAATTAGACTGCTGAAAAGTTTTATTTAAACAGGGAAAGGTTTGGGTGGGAGCAAGTTAGATGAAGTTTAAAAAAAAGGATGCTGATGCTATGGGATCTCCACGCCTGGATTCTCCTCTCAGGTTCCCATCGGGGTCCAAGTGAGTCACGCAAAACCTAAATGTTGGTGGTGAACTTGATTAGAAATATGAACCTCTGCTCCTTTGCCAGAGCTGGGAATTAGTGGCAATAGGTTGTGCTGTTGACTTCAGAGTGTGTTGAATTTCCTAATTAAGAAGTGAAGGGACCATTTCCAAAAATGCCTCTAGATAGAATAGCTTGTTTTTATTTACTTTTACTAAAAGGTTATGTTTCTGTGACCATCTCTGCTGGCCTGTGGTACATGAGACAAAAAACAGCTCAAGATACTGAACTCTGAACTGTCCAGCTCTTGCACCACATGGCAGTGCTAGGGAGCAGGGAATGAGGCAGGGAGAGATGCAGCTTTTTTCTTCAGCCGGGCCTGGTAAAAACTGCAGTTCCTATGCTTGTAAGTGTGGGAATTACATCAGGAAAAAAGCCAGATAACCTCTTTAATGGTAATCCTGCAGTAGTCCTGGTCCTACTGTCACCTTCATTATTACTAGCAGATGAGGCACTGATGAAAGAGCTCTCTCTGAAATATGGGATGCTGTTTTACCTTGCAGAAACCTGCTTCTGCTGACTGAGCAGTGTTGCACCCATTGTTAATCCACACCAATTTGTACTGGTTTAGTTCAGGCTTTGACAAACTGTTTCTTTCAGCAGCAATGACTGCAGCAAGTATTTGGCACTGGTAGAACTGAGCTCTACAAACCAGTGATGATCCACATTACCATGGCTTGGCTACCCCAATATAGCGTGTGTTTTTGTCGTCATACTGCAATGTGTGCTGAACTTCTGCCTAATCCTCAAGTGGCATACATTAGCATTATGGCTTGAAATCAATGCTGGCAGTAGCAACTCTGCATATTATTTTGCACAAATGCTTTTTTTGCTCTGTTCTTTGGCTGTATGAGCACTGCAGCTATATAACTATGCACAGAGCTTTGCATACATGTGGGTGTTTTTCTTTGTTTAAAATCAAGCCCCTACTTTTCAGAACACCAGTGATACAGATAGTGACTCAAAACTGGGTCATGGTAAACTGGATTGCTGAACAGCCCACAGTTCTGTGTTGCTGTAACATCTGTTGCTGTAGCATTTGTTGTGTACACTTGCAGTCAGATGACCTAATTCTCTTTGTGTGGAGAGGGAGTGCACTTGGGCAGGGAGAGGGCTGAGATTTGAGGAAAGCCCTGTGCAGGAATACATGCATTCAATCTAGTTGGCTAGAGGAGCTCAACTGCAACAACTGAATGAGTAGAAAGAAAAGAAACATGTAAGGCTTGGGAGAAAAAAAGGAGGGCAACTTAACTTGGAGAAGGAAATGAGCAACAGAGGAGAGCAGCATGACTTTGTGGAAGAACATTAAACATCAACGAGGGAGTGGGCAAGGAAAGGAAAATCATTTGAAATCAGATAAGAACATTTTTAAAACAAAAAATAAGTTCCCTGGATAAAGACGAGAACTGGAGAGGCAGTGAACTTGTTGCAGTTAATGCTGCTAAGGATTGCTTAGCACCTGAAATATGCCCATAAGACCTTTTTAATGGTATGAAAGGCAGTAGCTCAGGAGGTTGTTGAATTTGAAACAGGAGGGCTGTGCAGCTTCTGGGCACTCTGGTGAACAGTCTCCTTTGAAGCACTCTGATCACTTGGGAAAAGCTGGGATTAAATGACAAGGGAACAGAAAGTTCAGCTAAGGCATGTGGCTGAGAAATGTGACTGTGTTTTCTTTAGTTGGTTGGCATTTCTTGGGTACCTTTTAATTTCTTGTTCAGCATATTGTTCAGTGGCTACTCAGCTGACCTTGAGTGTTTTACTTCTGAACATGTGAGAGTTGCATCTTTCCCCACCTTCTAATGCTTGTGGCACTGTAGCTCCAACCATATGGCAAACAGAAATGAGATGAAACTGGCTAGTTGTTAATACTAATTAAATATTAAAAATAAATATTAAAAAATAAAAAAAAATACAAAATTATTTCCTGAGAGCATTCTGTTTTCCAAAATAATCTTAACTGTACCAAAGTAGTTAATTTTTAACTGCCTCCTTCATATGGATCCTTTTCTCCTCATAACTAGTTTAAATGTCTAACATGGCTGTGAATAGACAGAAATGGCAACGAAGAGTGAGTGCAAGAGTGATGGTGAAATGTGCATGCATGCAGTGAGGGTGATCCAGATTTCAGTTTCTGTGGAACTGTTCTGTTCACTAGTGTCTCCAGGGCAGGGGTGTGCTCTGGTTTCCTTCTCCCTTTCTATGTCTGGCCAGGACTGTCTGGCAGCAGAGTGTAGTGCCATGGAAGATCTGCAGGAATTTGGCATCTACCTTCAAGTGAATGAGCAGGACAAGACTGACAGCCAGGTTTGGGGCAGAATAGAAATGTTGTCTCTACTGTTTACTGATGGAGGAACCTATGTGGGTTTGGGGCTTTTGTTGCTTCCAAAAACTTTTAACAAAGGGATCTTCTAGGAGAATTTGCTCCCATGCAGGGGAGCTCGTGGCAGAGGTAGGTAGAGAGGAGGACCTGGGTCTGTCCATTGAACATGGTTAGCGTGATGGATGTCCCTATCCTTTGGATACCCTTAAGATCATCTTAAACTCTTTGAGAGGTATTTGGACATTCCTACAAAGCTGGAGTTGTACAAGTAGCTGGCTACATTGATCGCTAAAAGCAATGCCTGTGTGATGGAGGGAGGAAGGTAGCAGTAATAGGTGCCCCATCTTGTGTGACTCTCTAGACAGTAGACAGTTGTAGCAGGCAAAGTGGGGAGGAGGTTTGTGTAACATCCTTGTCCTCTTGTGCTTCCTCTGAGGGCCATTTTGCTGGGCAAATGAGACCTTGAAAACTCTGAGCTACCCTCCCCTCAAAAATTGCCCAGGTGTTGCACCTGGACTAAGGAACTACAAATCTGCCTCTCTCTGGCTTTCTTGACTTCCCTCATTAATGTCTTGGTATTTCTTATGGTGGTTGTATGGCTCTGGAGCCACAGCTGCCTCGTAAGTACAAGTCCTCAAGCACTGACTATGTTACAACCACCCTGTGGGACCTGTGGGACTCGGGAGGCTTCTCTCTGACTTCAGATCTATCTGGAAGTAAACCAGGAGGGGGCTAAGCCTGCTGTAACTGCATGCACAGCCTCATGCCAATACACACTAGAGCAGTAAGACCCCAGGGGAGCTGCTATCCTTGCCTGTGTGACATATTCCCAGACTTGCAGAATGATATAGTGTGTCTTGTGAGTTTTGGCTCACTAAACTGTTGGTATGCAAAGGAAGGTTGGCCACTGCTCCTCCAGTTGTTCATAAAGTGATACATGTCAGTGGTAACCCTGTGTGTAATATCAGAAACAGCAGCTACAGATGGAAAATCACCAAAGTGCAAGTTGTACTGACATGCTCACCGCCTGACATCAGATTCCTCAGAAAAGATCCTGAGGCATCTGGGAACCATGGCACATGATGGATTATTTCTGGTTTGGCCTGTGTCCTCCATGCAGCTTATATCTGTCAGTCTGTGCTCCTCTTGACAGCTGGAGGGTTGTGGAAATGCAGCACATCTCTCGTTGCCTTTACTATTCCTGTTCTGCTAACAGGCTGGCGTATGTCTGAATGTGACACATGCGAATGTTGATCATATGTCCTAAGGTGACAGAGTCCTGGAGTACAGTCTGCTCTGTTCTTTCCAGCAAGAATGCAAAAAATAATCATGCATGTTTGCTGGAAGCAAAAGACATGCTGAAACTCCAGCTGTTACATTCCTTCAGAGTTTTTAAGCAGTTATGCACCAAGAAAAACAGCTTACCATGGGTTATAGAGAAGAGGCAGACTTAAATCCCATTGCTGTCTTCTCATCCCTGCCAATAAAACCTGCAAAGACTGCTTCTAGTTCTTGCTAGCTCACCAAGGCGTGTATTCCAAGTTCTTCCATCACACTTTTTCCACTGACCCTGTTGCAGAATCAGATGTTAACGGTCCATCCAGGAGTGTTGGGCAGCACTTGCAAAGTGTGGAGCAGGGTGTCCCCTGGATGCCAAACCCTCTGCAAGGCTCTCAACACTGTGCAAGTGTGGGGTGAGACACAGGGAGAGATGTTGTTCTGTGTGATCACAAGCGTAGGGCCCAGCCTGCCAAGTGCTAAGTGCTCCTGTCTCCTTGGTGCTGCCAGTAGGATTCAGGATATTCAGTACCCAGTGCACAGAGTGGCTTGCTCAGATCTGACAAGAGAGCTTTTTACTCCAGCCTTGGGTGATCCTACTTTAGTGTGGGAAGGATGGCTTAAGCAGTTTCTTTCACCCCATTTCCAAAAGCTCAAAGAGCAATGCTACCAACTCCATGAAGTTCTTGATATTTCAGCTTTCTCCCTCTAAGGATGTCTAAACAGTGGGAAATAACCTGTCCAAACCTCAACCTGAAGCACAGATTCAAAAAAAAGTAGAACCCAAGTAAAGCTGCTGGATGATTCCGCATCTGTAATGGGTCAAAAGCTAAGGCTGAGGCCAAGTTTGTAGTGACATTTCCACTCCAGATCCAAGTTTTCTTTTAGAGTCTTGTGTTTATATAACCTGGGTACACTGGTGGATAGACTCACACAGACTGTGCAGCAATATGTTACTGAGTAGCTATTTCGTGTAGTTAATGCTGGTGTCAATATTAACTGGTCTGTCCTCTTAATAACATTGAACTCTCATTTTACTCTGCCTAGTAATTTATTTCAGGATCTAGGGCTCAGTGAAGGAGTCAACCCATCTTTGTGCTCATTCTCTACAGGATGGTGCTTTTCTAGTAGAGATCCCAGGGAAATAATGGCACTTGTGGGAAGGTGATTTCATCCTGAGGATTATTTGAATCTCACTCACACAGTGGCTTTGGTGGCTTCCTGCTTTGGAAAAGGAGGGGAGCTCACTGCAGAGACCACTATTTTCTGGGCACTGGGGCCAAATTTGTTCTGTTAGCAAATCTGCTTACATAATGCATGAGACCTTCTAGCTATGCAGAGGGGGCAAGATGAGCCAGTAGCTCTTGCAACAGTTCCAAAAAAAGAGTGAAGGTCCTGTACTGCTTGTTGACAGCCTTCCTGGTGTTTGCACAGGCGAAGTCTAATGCCATTCCCCTGCCATATTGTTTCCCATGAATATCTGCCAAAGAATGCCTGATGCAAAAAATAAACCATAGCAAATGCCGACTGTTTCCATTACTGTATGGGGAATGACTGGCTTATGTAACGTGCAGCGTGAAATGCAGAGATCAAATATTTATATTGCTCTATTGTGGAATGTACTGGAAGCATAGTTGACATTTTTGTGGCTGATGAAAAATCAAAGCTCATTATCACTCCTGAGGTTTACCCTCTCTGTACGTGTTTGTGTGTGGGTCTATTTCTGTATATTAAAGGCTCTGGGTCAAATCCTGATATTCTGAGTCTATTTTTACTTGGTTGCTACTCAGGCAAAACTTTCATTGACACTAATTGGAAAGCTGCCTAACTAAAGGACGCTGAGGGAATTGAGAAGCTGGCTGTAACTCAGCTTGATTTTTATTTCTGAAATTCCCTATCTTGAGATTTTTTCTTTATATTAGGTATCCTTGCTAACGCAAGTTTAAAGCTGGTACAAATTTACACTGCGCCACTGGAGGCAAATATTGATTTTATGCAGCTGGGATCTTTCTTGCTCTGCATTTGGGATAGGTGTCCTGTGTGTCTGTGAGTATGTAATTTGCAGGACTTTCCCGGTGGAAAGGGCGGGGGTCTGTGGGTGAAGCCAGCCAGATGGCAGTGGAGCTGTGCTGCCTTGCGCTGGCTGTAGATCTGGCATGCAGAATATCTTTCTTTTTTTTTCTTTTCCCCCCACATCACTGGAAGCATTTGGAGTTTGATGGCAGGGATTCAAATGAGTCCGCTCCAATCTCAAAGCTCTCCCTGCTCTTTTCCTTCTAACCTGCTGCTTCCAAGCTTGTTCTCTCTGAACCATCACCACTACCTCGCACAAAGGCGACAGGTTGTCATTTGGCATTGAAGGCCCCACATGAAAGACACCTGTGGAAGAACTGGCTTGTGGAGTGAAATGCAAATCCAGCAGATGAAACAATCCTCTGGCAGTGCGTTGAAAATGTCTGCCATGTGGGAACTCTGAACTTGGGGCAGTCAGAGAGGAAGATATATTTCCTTTTATCATTAGCTTGGTTTTTTATTTTAGACTCGCTAAAATCATGCACTTGCTTCTCAGGAAGAATTTCATTTGAGGAAAAACAGACAAGTCCATCCTGGACAGATGGTGCTGCAAAAAAAGGGTGGCAGAGGGGTGTTGTGAAAGGAAATGGAGGAGTGGCTGTAAAGCGAGGATGGAGAGAGGGAGTATGTCTGATACAGGCTCAAGCAAGTCTGGGAGGAATGATGTAAACCAGCCCCTGAAGGGAGCCGGGAAGCTTATGGTACATGAAAATTGTGTCAACAAGGTGTGAGCACACAGGGGCTTTGTTTCCTTCAGTGGCACTAATGAGAGTTGTCAAGTTGCAGCTCCTTACTGGACGCAGCCAAAGGCTTTGTTCTTGTCTTTCCACGTCCTGAGCTCCACTTTCCTGGTGCTACCACTCAAGCTAGTTTGGAGTTTGGGAACACGGTACCAACCCACCTAATTCCTTTCTTACTGCTCTATGATCCAGCCTGTGTTTTAACTAATTGGGTCATTTTCTAGCTATTTCTGGAGAAGTGTGGGTGAGACCATGCTTTGGGCCACAATGCTGGTCATGGAAAATAAGCTATATTCTGATGAATGCTATGCTTTGGTATTAGGAAAGCAGTGGTGGGAGAGTTGTCAAAGGCTTACTGCTTTCTCTGCAGAGAAGAGATTCCTGAATTGCACTGTGACACTTTGTGAAACCCACAGTCCTATTTGCTAGGGTCTCTGAGTCTCTCCAGAAAAGGGGTATATCCACATTATGCTCCCACACCCATTAATCGTGGGTAGAGAGAGGTGACATCCTGCCACTACAACCTTCAAGAGGAGGTGGTGAATAGGTTAGGAAGTAAACAGGGTGTTTGTTCTCAGTGGTATATGAAGCTCTCTGGGGATAGCAGAAGGAGGACTGCTATAATGAGAGCTGCTCCTTATGAACATTAATCACCACTAACTTGATGTTCTGCAAACTTAATACACTTTAAGTGAGTTGTATATAGTGCTCATTATCAGGCCAGTTTACCCCAAGAACTATGTTGGGTTGACTGCTGTTCATTTCAGTGCTAATCAAGTTTAATATAAGCTTATAGTGCACACCCTGTTTAAACCTCAGTTTACATTGATGATGTGAGTAGAGCAAGAAATTTTCTTTTTGTCAGTCATCTTTTAGATCGAACTTCATGTTTCTTACCCACTAATATGACAGGTTATCCCAGCTATTGGCCGACAGCTGATTCAGCTGCAAAAAGAAAAATTGGGCTTCAAATGCACCCCTGAACTTCTGTGGAAAGCATGTTGCCTTTCTTGTGATATCTGCAGAAGCAGTAAAATGCAGAAATCCCTTGTGTTACAAGCCTTTTTCATGAGGTTGCTGATTGACTATTTAGGAAACCAAAAGGACTGAGTAATTTGGGTAATTTGCATAAGAAGCCTCTCATGTTTTTCAGCTTCATTCATTACTATACTTAATATGTAATTACAGTTAGGTAAAATACCATTAGTCATTAATTCCCAGTTACTGATGAAGATGGAATTGAGTTACCACTTGAAAGTGTCTTATTTCATGCTTCTTAGTGCCTGAGCCTCCAGAGGAGCATCTCTGAAATATCTCTGTAGAGCAGGCAAAGCATGATTTTCCTAGAGCTGGGCTGGTTGTGACACAACCTGAACAATCAGTATTTAGGATTTTAGTTCAGTTTCTCATGTTTCACAACATTTGATAATGTAAGAGACTTCCAGAAGGCTCCCAGGATTTAATAAATTCCTCAACCAGGTGATTTTCCTAGGGTGGGGATGGTCAGTGTGACTTTGAAGGTAGCTGAGAAGCTGTAAGGGCTTTCACTGGTACATGTTTCTGCTCCCTAGTTCAGAGAGGGAAAGATGGGCACTCCATGCAGCAGAGCACTAAAGCATTTCACATGGGATGGTGTGCACAGCACAGGGTCTCTGTCGTAAACTTTGCCCTCCTCCCTTATCTTTCTAGGGCATATCTGTGCAGATAGGAACAGGCAGAAGTAAGCTCTGCTTCGCAATCTCCAAGCTGGCCAGACACAAGCTGGTTCTGGTCCAGGTGCCGTGTAGGTGCATTAGCAGAGTGCAATGCCAGAACTAATATTCCCTGCCCTGTGGCACAAGGATGGGCAAAGAGAGAGTGTGCTTGTCTCTGTCCATAGACACTGGCACACCTAACCCCTTTGCAAGGTGCAGAACCACTGGAGGAGAAGGGATGTCCGGGAGTGTGGGCAGCCCAGGAACATGCCCAGAACTACCTCTGCTCCATGTTTTTACGCAGGGTCCTGAATCATTTGGCGTCTGAAAGCACCAGCAAACAAGGTGTCCATAGTGAGTTTCTTTGCTTCCCTTTAAGTTCTGGTTCCTTATGACTTACCTTATGTCAGTATTGTGAAGCTTTGTTTCTTAATATTTGCTCACTGGGACAAGATCCCAAAAGCAAGGTGTTAGACAGGAACACCTGTGTGTGATTCCAGCTTCAAATCCAGATTTTCATGTCCCTGAGGAAATGTAAGGGAAGATGTGCTTTGCATTGTGGGGCAATGACTGGATTAATCACCCCCAAGGAATGACTTTGCATTCTTAAATTACCCTATTAAAAGGACTCCCTGATAGAACACCAGGGAGAATCTTACTGACTGGTGCTAGAGTAAGAGACTCAGTATATATGCATACATCCATGATACACTTTACACATTCAGGTGTAAGGAGCCCTCTAGAGCTTCAGTATCCAGCAAGTCTTAGTGCCTGTGAGCTCCTGTTCCTTACGATTTGTCAACAGAACTCATGACTGTGTCCACAGAGAGTTAATTATGATATATTTGACATGCCTTATTATAAACCACAGCTGAAGGCCTCAATGTATACAGCAGGCTTCCTGCAAGTCTGTCATTTAGACAGATCAACCCAACATTGCTGCAAGGTCACAGCTATTCAGGAAGCTACATTAACTATAACTGACACTTGAGGTGAATGAATTTACTTCATCCAGTAGTGGAAAAAAAATCACCAGTTGTCTTTGGATAATGAGGTGTACTTACAGGGGCACTATACACACAGGCTTGTGACCACCTCTGCACTATTTCATGGTCTTCTTGCTTTGATTTTCTGTTCCTTCCATTCTGTGAGAGAAGATGGGCCCCTTGCTTTGTTTTGAAAAGAGCTAGTGACATAATGCAGACCAAATCACAGGACTAAATGAAATGATTCATAGATTATTAGATGTTAAGGCCAGAAGGGGCCATTGTGACCAAATCCTCTGACCTGCGTAACATAGGCTGGAGAATCACATCCAAAAATTACTGGAGCAAGTCCTCTATTTGTGTGGGAGCTATGAGGATATCTTTTAGAAAGGTCTTAATTTAAATTACCACAAGTGGTGGGAAGTCTCTCCGATTATAGTAATTGCCATGGAGCCATGACATCTCTCTGCCCCAGCCAAAGTGCTCAGGGCTCAACTATAACACGATCTTTTTACCCTGCACACCTTTCCAGAAGGAGAAGTTCAAAGCAGAAAACAACAGCAGAGTTTCAGAGAGGAGAAAACTATGAATTGACTATAGCTCAAGAAGTCAATGCAAACTGCCCATTGAAAGGAAAGGAGATGGATTAAGGTAGATTTTACTGAGATTCAGGAGGCTATTTCAAGTCATCTAAACCAGGCTCTGATGTAAGTAGAATAGCCTCCTGTTGTTCTTGAGCTGCAGACAGTGCAAAGGGCACTTTGAGATTGCTCCCGTCCAGTCCACAGTCTAGTAGATGATCCACAGGGGTTCATTGAAGAGTAAATGCAAAGCATAGTTCTCTGCACTGAGCAGAAAAAGGCCTGAGGGCGTTTTGCCTGGGAGTGAGCTTGACCCTTTTCAGACAGATGTGTGGCATGTTTAAAAGCAAAGGGAGGACTGGACATCAAATGCTTCAGAGCCTGACCCAGCCGGGGGATCTGTTCCTGCAAAATACTGGATGTCCTCAAGTCACTGGTGAGCATGAAAGCCAAAGCTCTCCAGCACATAGCAAGATCAGCTCCTTAGTAAGAGTAGTGGTGTGTGGCAGGCAAACTTCCCCCGCCTGAGCCAAGAAGGAAAGCAAGCATCTTCTCTAGGCATCTCTTGTACTCTGATACACTGGTTCTGTATTTCTCTATGCACCTCATTTGATCCTCTGGACAAGAAGCTTCAGACTTAAAAGAAAAAGAGCATAAGCTCCCACAGTGCCTCTGTTCACAGCCTGGTTGCTGTACAAAGCACTCATTCCTCTCACAGGCTGCTCCGAAGCGTGGCTTTTCTGATAGCTCATTTACTGGGAGTATGCCTGACCTTTAAAGGGTTCACGTTCAATTACCCCTCTGTGTCACTTTCTGGTCACCAAGCAAATATCTCAAACAGCCAAGAAGGCAGTGCAGCTGATGAGGATGTTTCTAGCCAAGTCCCTTAGCAGGAGGAGAAAAAGAGACATGGGAGTTGCTCAGAAAGCCACATGCAAAGTAAGAAGTGATCTCTTTAGGAGTATCCATTCCCACTTGCCCTCCAGCTTGCCTCTAGGTCATAACAACACCCCTTTCTAGAAGTTTTTATTACCACTACTATTGTGATTTGGGGATCTAGCAATAATGGAGTCTTCAGGGCAAAATAATATATATACACACCAATCAACCTCATTGACTATCTTCATATGTAGCTTGCAAAGATATTGCATGAATAATTGATAGCATGGTTCATATTGTGCCATTGATTAAATAGCCGCTGACTAAACCATCCACCCAACCCTTTGAAGATGAAGTGCTGAATATTTATTGTCATCATCATAATTCTGGCTTTCAGTTCCATGGAGAAGGGCCAGCACTGAAACTCCAGCTCCAGCTACCCCAAACATGGGTGTTGTTTGGAAGCTGATCCACAATCAGGTTCCAAGTTTAGCAAATCTTTATCATGGAATGAATAAAACCCCAGGTGTGACCATCTTGGGGTCAATCTCTGGCCTCACTGGAATCAGTGGGACTTTTGCCAGTGGCTGGAGTTGGAGCCAGGAGTGCAGGCTTGTGAGGTTCAGGATAGGATTGTATTTACAACTTGTTCTTACCTTCTTACTTAAGCTTGGGCAGGAGGAGAAAGTGTTCCTCAGTTTGTACCCTTTCCTAAGGACCTAAGTAGAAGCAGCTAATTAAAAATGTTGTCTTCAGTGTCTTGTTCTCAGCCAATGGGAAAACTTTATAATCTCCTGCCCCATCATCTACCACTGTCATGTACACATCCCCTTTATTGGATGTTCTCACTACATGTGGTTTAGCATGTTAGCCCAGCATTTCTGGAAACTTGTAATGAATTTTATTCTCCAAAGGACATTTATCCCTGTAGCCAGAAATGTCCCTCAGACAGCAGACTTACACTCTTTCGGGAGATGCATGAGATCAGATGAGGGTGAGAGTCCTTTATGGGGCACTCTTACTTTGAAGACATCAGCCAGAACCAGCCTCTTCTCTTGCTCACTGTAGTCTGCCTTATCTGGCAGCATTGTTGTGCCTAGGGACAAGTCAGGTGTCTATCTGAAGATTCGTCTTGTATTAAGGTGGTGTTTTTCTCCTTCATGTCAATACACAGAGGTTGGAGATGGAAAGAAAAAAGGGCTGCTTCTTGCTATCATCCCTGTTCCTTTTCAACCTGCACTGTGGCCAAACTTAGTGTGTCTGTCAGCCACATGCGCTGCCAAAACACACTTTGAGCAGCTGTGTGCTTGGTAATGTAGGGAGCTGAGAGCCAGCCCTGCACCAACTGCAGAGCAGCTGCTGCTCAGAGGCACTCTGAGCACTAGCTGCTGAGGACCACATCCCATTGCTGTGTGGCAACGCTCGCTGTGACCGCAGCTCTGGGTTCTGGCATCCAGCTTGCTCTCTGCAGCACCGAACCACATTCATCTGCCCCTTTCCAATTTCGTACGCCATTTCTAATGTTTTTAACTTCTGATGAAAATTCTGAGCTTGAGAATTAGTTTCTGTGGGCGTAGGTGAAGGGGAAGTAATACACCGAAAAATTAGTGTTTTAAGAAAGTGTCTGTTCTACTTCTGGAGAGGATGGACTGCCAGTAGGCAGAGGTAGACAGAGAACTTTCTCCTGCCTGGGACAGGGCAGGATGTTGGGCAGGTGCTGGCAGGCAAAACAGCTAGGGGACAAGGAAGAGCAAGTGATCTATATTTTACACTGGCAAACTCTACAAGGCATATCAGTGTATCTCCTTGTGTGCTTTACTTTTTCCTTGCTCTAAAAAGGTCTTTGGATTTAACGTGGTGAGTGTGGGGAAATGAATGCTTAATGCTCAGATTTCAGTGCCTCCTTGCATGGAATCCATTGGCACATGCCATAGACACAGTGAGCCGAGGCACTTGCCCTGCGAACTTTCAGGATTAAGGTTTTAATGTGGGTAAATGCTGGGCAGATTTCCTTTGAGCAGCTCTCCCAGTGTTCCTGTGAAGTGCAAACCTCCCTGTATAGCTGCAGTGCTGAGATAAGTAGTTATGCCAAAATAGTTGTTAACCAGATGAGAAGAAACCCAACTTGGTCCACAGGTACAAGCTCTGCTGAACCCAGAAGCCACTTGGCTGTCGTGGTCACTGTAGTCTGCAGTAAAAGCCTTCCTTCTGTATGAGCAGAGAGGTGAGCGGTGATGCTAGGCTTAATTTAGTAATGAAGATTTTTTCTAAGAATCATATTGTCTGAATACTGCCCTTTAAAATTCAGTGTTTAAGGCAGATTCCTTCTGTACTCAGCAGAAAAAGATAAGCACTTTACCTGGGTGCCATCTGAAGAGAAGTGTTTAAGATGGATTGGATGAATTGCCCCCTCTTACCCCCCTAATGTTTAATGGGTTTGATCCCACCTGTTTAAATTTTGATATATGCAGTCAGTGGCTCTAGTTACGCCATTGACATTAGTCAAGTTACGCTGGGTTAACAGTGCTCACCGCTCACATTTTCGCTCTTATCTGTGAAAGAAAGATTTATGTAGTTCAGCTGATGTGCAGTAGCTCAGTAAACAGAGCAACTCAATTGAGTGTCTGAGAATGAGAAATGCAGTTAACTGCAATTTATAAAATACCCAAGGAAGTATCTCCAAGTGTTGATAGTTTGTTACCTTTAGGAAGTAACTAGTTGATATTTATCATAGCTAGTTAGCAAACTGTGGAGTGGGAAGGGAACTCTGGAAGCCATCTCATCTCTCCTCTGCTATACCTACCTGTGCGTAGATGCTTATGCCTTTAAAGGTCTCAGTTATTGGCGACATGCTGGCCTAATGCTTCATTATCTCTGTAGTTTGAAAGCTCTTCCTAAGCTGAAGTCCAATTTCCCATGTCTTTCTGGATGCTTGTTAGCATTTCAACATGGATAATTAAACTGGTATATTAACGGACAGCAAAATAAACCAAAAATTCCCAAAGGATGTTTAAGTGGGCAAGAGAGGAGAAGGGAGGCTTACAGTACATCTGCAGACATAGCTAGATTTTGGCAGTGACAAGATAGTGACTGTCTGCAGTAGTAAAGAGAAGTTTCAGGAGATGCTCTGTTCGGGGATGTAAGGTTGAAGCATTTACCCTTTTTTTTTAAGCTAGTTTGCATGAAAAAACTGGAAAGGACTTTTGAAGGGCTCTCTGAGCTCAAGTTAATGAAATATATTTTATTATATAGTGATTTGAAAAGTAAGGAGAACTTCAGCAAGATCTTTTTTGCACCTGTACAAGTCTGACTCTGGTACTTTTTTGAGCCCTGTGACCTGGTATTTGTTCAGATAGAGTGATAGTCCCCTGGTGTTATAGATGGGAAGGAAGTTGTTTTAATGCTCATTCACAGCCAGAGTTTTCTGGGAGGGTGCAAATTCTTCAAAAGCTCATTAAATTATTACCTTCATCCCAGACTGCACACTGCAAAACATTTCTCCCCAGTCTTAATGTCACCATCCGTTCAGGCTTATTATTACACAGCGGATCACAAGATGTAATGTACTACTAACATCGCTGCCGCAGGCTCCAAACAGACCATCACAAATATGGAAAGCTCAGGGCCCACATACCTATTATGGTTCTCATTACTCCAGATCGCTTTGCTGCCAGCTCAGGGTTTCCACGCAGTGCAGGGCAGGGTCCATTCACCAGAGTGTCTCTCTCTTGTGGCACAGGGGAGTATTAAACACACAGTGCTCAGCAGATTGGTTCTTGTTATTAGCTAGGATCTCCAAACAGAGAAACCTGTTTGTCTGTTTGTCTGTCATTTCAAGGACTCAGGGTTTTTTGCTTAGCACACAGATACATAAATAGATCTTGCCTTAAGATACCAAAGCTGGGTTGGATCCTATTTGTGGCAGAAGCTAGCTACTAATGGAATAAAAATCCATAAATGCAATCTCTCATGTTTCTGCAGCTTTTTTTACCCAAGTGTTTAAGAAAGCTTTACCACAGACCATGCTCAGTTGTTAACTGTAATTACCCTGCTAGCATAAATGGAAGACTGAGACACAGGAGACTAAAATGCTGCTCAGACTAGCAGCACATGTAAATGTAAGCTTTGCCTTGCCTCTTCCAAGCTTTCTTTTACAACAGCTGGGCCATGCTGCCTCTGAAGTGCACAGCAGAGCCAATATCCTTCAGGGTAATATCAAAGCTTTTGGTAAACAGTTTAAATAGCTATTTAGCATATATCATGTGCTATGACTTCTCATTGTTTCTGAATCGGAAGGGCTTTGAATCCAATATAAACCTCTCACTGCTGATAGAGGGAAGCAGTAGTTCTGTTCATAGCCGGAGGCATAGAAAGGTTTGGGTAATATTGAGGGTGCAGATTCCTGAAAAGCCAAGGCATGTGATGGCTGCTCTCAGCATGTTGGTATGAGACTTAGAGGCAGCACGTGGGCTGTAAACCCATGGGCAGGCTTTTGACCCACACTTGCAAAACTGACACATGCACTTCTTGCATTCAGGAACTGAGCGTTTCCATGCACAAAATGAGTGGTGGCATGCAAGAAAGAACATACTGTCTTTTCCCCTTGTCCAGGCTGCAAATAAAAAATGAATTATATTTGTCTCTAGTGTTGTAATGTCACATATATCATATATATATATATATATATACTTGCATGTAGTAAGATTTCTAAACTAGTTTGATGGAGTACCTGGGCTCACCATGTCAGGATGAGATCTTCTTGCATGGTGGCACATATGAACGCTCCAAGTTAGAGTCTGAGCCTGGAAAGATGTTCCTCGTTATTAGGAAGAAGGGACTGGACAAGAAGAGATCAGGGAATAACAGAAGGTGATACAATCTAGGGGTTACAGAGTTTAAACAAGGAAAATGTTTTTTCTGCTTGGAGTCTTGTGCTGGTATGTCTGTAGCTTTGCGTAAGTTAGATAGAACTTCTTCTGTCTCAGTTTCCTTACATGTACCACAAGGAGAATGCAACCCAAGTTGTAAAGGGAGATCTGTGTATATTTTTTAGCCAAGTATCCCCAAAGTCTTTCACAAATAGAAAGTCAGGTTCAAAACAAGCTCAGCTGGTCCGGGTAGAAGGAAATACACAGAAATAGTGTCCCCTGGCTCCTGGAATGTACCCGTGTCTGGGACTGAATGTTACAGCAGCACTTTTTCATAGCCTGGCACAGCAGTTCACAACAGTGTAGGGAGATCAGGCACTGCATACCTTTGAAGAAGCAATGGTGATGCAAATGTGAAGAATGTAATTTACCCAGGCTGGAGCTGGGAGATCATTTGCATAACGAGCTTTATTCCTTCAATCTACACCCATGTTTGACAGCCCTCCTCTCACCTCGTCTTGCGCCTTTGTGCCATGGTGGCAGAAGACTGATTCTAGAGACACTGCATTGTGTTGGCAGGGCAGCTCCAGAAGCAGCTGCCAAGCGTCTGACTGCATCCAGCTGTTGTCTGTACACAGGCATTGCAGCTACCGCATCGCCTGGCTGGATGTATCTACTGACTTTCCAGCCATAGGAAATACTTAGGCAAACCTACTTTCAAGTGGACATCCCCCAAAAGATCTGATACAGTGTTTCTAACCTTGCTCTTTAGATGGGAACATGCCCTTGAATTTGGCCTCAAAAGACAGAGTGGTCTTGCTATACTATAGGACAGGGGTTCATGTGGTACCTATTGCTGCATCACACAGCATCGAGAGTGTATTCAAACACTAATTTTCTTTTTCAAAATCAAAGTAAGACTCAGCAAAACCTTGGAAGTTCCTGTCTGTCTTTTCTCCAGACTGTACAGTTCTAAGTCTGGATCTTCTGAGGGGTTGAGAATGTTAGCCCCTCTCTAAACAGTAAATAATTGTGCTATTGGACCCTAGAGCTGTGGAGGATTAGACCTAGAAATATGGTAAGTGTAGTAGCTCATACTCAAAAAAGAACCCAACAAATCCCCAAGACCAATACTGCTAGGGTTAATCTGCTGGGAGCGCTTCCTATTAAATATAGAAACCAGTTTTCCATCTCACAAGCCAGTTATAAATAAATACCTTTTTTTTCAGGAGAGTTTGGCATGGCCCCAAATGAACCTGATCAGCCTCTGTTGCAGAGCTGTAACAGGCAGCTGCAAACCTACTTAACACGTGAAAAGGCTGACAAACTGCAATTCGGCTGCAGAGCAGGGTCACAAGTTTTTCCCCTTGTTTCTCTCTTCCTGTAGGTGAGATGCTCTGAGCAGGGCTGCAGAGGCTAAGGATGAGCTCTGCCCAGGCCTTTAGTGTTCATCCCCTTCTCCTGCCTGTGGAGGAAAATAGACTGATGGGGAAAAGAAACTAGAGGGAACCTGGTGCTTTGCTTCATGTGTGGGAGAAAAAGAAGAAAAGTTGTGACTAAAATAGAACTGAAAATGCTGAAAAAGTTGTTGCTGGTGGTTTTCAGTGAGGCGAGTTTGTCAGATTTGGGCTTGCACAAATAAGAGATACTGTGAGCAAGAGTTTGCAGGTGTGCAGGCCTACAGCCAGCTTCACAATATAGGGAAGGAACATGTGAGTGCATGGTAATTGATGGGGAGAAATAAAAACTCAGTATTTGCAATGTCCTGCAGTTTGAAGGAGACTGGGTCTGGATCCGTAACCTGCCTTTTTGAGCCTAATAACAGCAGAATCAAGAAATGTATGTAACATTTATCTTCTTTGCAGAATACTAGTTAACAAATAACCCGCTTGAGGAAGCCTATAAATTGCTTGAGGATCCTTCGATAGAAGGCATTACCATGGGAGAAAATATGTCTCGATTATTCTCATGCTACTAGTAAGACTTCCCTGCTACATAACCCACAAGCAGATTCTGCACAATTCTCTATGTCTGTTCTACAGCAATGGTAATATGTTGCTCCCCCAGGTGACTAAGGGTTGGCTGAGTAAAGAGTATCCTATTTGAGAGGGGTTGTCAGAGATGTACTCGTGTGTGCGCTGATACTGTTCAATCATGGAGCGGAGAGGAGAAAGGCCACATGTATAAAGGTGGAAACTGAACAGTGTCTTGTGGCACCAGTAATATGGGCATAGGCAAATGGCAAAATCCTCCTTGCTCCATTTCCCTCATTGCAGCATTCTTGCAGGACATCAGCAAGGAGAGCAGACCGCATAGCACGGGGGTGTACTGGGGACAAGTGACCCTCACACTAGCCATTGCAGGAGGCCTCCTCTGGTTAGGGAGACTATAGCTACGTTCCTCTCCAAGAAGGCTTCTGCTTGAGTTTTTTTCTCTGATCAACTCTGTCTCAGAAGTACAGAGCATGCTATAAAGTCAATCTCAAAATCCATGGAGTTGGGTTGAGCTTGGTGCCTCCCTCCCATGGTTTCTGAAAGGTCTAAATGCTGTCTTATGGGAGTTTTGCATTGGTATGTTTGGGGATTAAAACGCATTTGCATAATAACTATGTGCAGTTTGCATATGCATTTGGCAAGTCTTGAGACGGGGTACACAAACTGTACCTTCCTTGTTAGACAATGACTTTGAAAAGGTGCCCCTGAAAGTCTATGGCTGTAACTGTCCTTTTTAAAAGCCTCATTTTGGTAATGAATGTGTTTGTGCTCAGTCTTCATAGTCCTCTTTAAGCCTTGTGTTTTCTGCTTAGACTTGTAGGCTTGGGCCAAGCTTGAGGCCATTTCTCATGGTGATCTCTGGGACACTTGTCAGGGAGGAGCTGGACTGAGACCAGCAACTCATTCCAGATGGCGCCAAGCAATCCTTCGCTTCTGATAACTCCTAGCCATTACTGCTCTGGATACAACTATAATTGGTAACTTGGGAGTGAAGGGGTTTCTTCTTCCCTTGACTAATTTCCTCTGCTATTTAGACCTGCCCAAATCACTTTGATTGCATACCTTGTTTTGCTAAACAGTATTGCTTGGACTTCCCAGATCCTTCCTCCAGAAAGATTCAGCTTTTCTGGAAAGAGTTCAGACAGGAACGTTTGTTGCTATTTGCAGTAGCAATCAGCTAAGAAATCAAATGCAAAGATTCCTAATACAGATCAGCAAAAGGCAAGAATGAAACAGTTGCCTGAGGAAATATCCTAACAAACCAGAAAGATGTTTCAAAATGATCATTTGTGAGTCACTTAATAAAATCACTTCAGCACAGCTGTGCCCTAAGGAATAACCATCCAGATTTAATTCCTCTTAAGTAAGAGGCATTTATCTGTGGGGAAAGGATGCTGGATGAGAGCTTTTTTCCTGTTCCTTGGGGACAATGATACGGCTTTGAATATATTCAGTGGTGCCCAGTATTTGGCAAAACTGTGTGTTTTTGAAAGATGGTTTATTTTAGCAGCTACAAAAAGATGCAGTAAAAGGATCACTGCCTTACTTTAAGGTACCACTCCCAGGCATAACTGAATGGGAGAAATGATGTTCCTGTTACCTACTTTTGGAGCTGCTCCATCCCAGCAGAAAGATTTCCTGCTGCCATCTCCATCAAACTCAAAGCACCTAAAAAACAGAGATGAGAGTTACCAGTCATAAGGCTGTGTGTCCTGTATACACTTCAGGTATTACATATTCTTGAATGGTTCTGCAGGTTATCTTGAAGTGGTCACTACAAACTGGGAACCAGAGAAAGACTGAGTACTGCCAGCTTTTACCTCGTGTTCTGATGTGCACTACAGGGAACCAATTTCAGTGCTTAGCAGAAATACAGCCATCTTGTTTCTTGGCATAGGTGCAGTTATGCTAAATTAAGCATGCTGAGATGACTAAGAAAAATCATTCATTGTGAAATCCTACTGAATTTTCCGGGGTCAGGAAGATAACTCCCTTTTTTATACTAAATATTACATTATCTGTACGGAGCATATGTGGTGTTGCCATTAGTAAATTTGGGAGATGAAGCAGACTGGGTAGCTACTTTTTGGTAGCTAGGAAAACTCTGATTTTTGGTTTTTTCTCTCCCCCTTAGTCAGTAGCCTTAGGTGTCAGTGATGGTGAGAAACAGACCCTGCAGGGGCAACAAAGAACGTGGATGTTCCAGGGGAATGGAAAAATCACCATTTAAGAGAGCTGATAGTGTTGTTAGTCAAAATAATGGAAGAGCTTAGAGGTGACTCATGAATGAAAATAACTGGGTAATTAGCAGCAGTGAACATTTATATAAGAAAAACAGAGTCCTTCAAATTAACCTAGTATCCGGTTGGGTTGACAGCTTACAGGCAATGATCTATTGATTGGCTGACAGTGACACTGGAACGCACTGACGGTTTCCTGTTGTACATGCAACCACCCAACATTTGAGTTATGAAAACCCACGGGCCCATGTGCCAGTCTTTAGAGGTCTAGAGGGACAAAAATGGTTACTGGATTGACCGAAAAAGTGTTCTGCTGGTGCAGGTAGGTTTGGTTCTCTCTGGATTCAGCACTACCGCTCAATATTGGGCCCCATTCAGTAGTATACTTCTTGGAAAGATGTTAGTTAATTGGGATGAGTTTTAAGGAGAGCCACATGAGTGAATGGAAGCTGATCTGCTTGCCTAAAAGTGAGGGACTTGAGGAGAACCACAAGAAGAGAAAAGGCAGTTTGGAAATGAGCTTACATAGTCATAAAGATATAACTGCATTCAGGGGCTGGAAGCTGAAACTGGTCAAATTCAGCCTCATAAAGAAGTGCATACTGGATGAGTTCTTAAACCTCATGGCTGATTCTCCTCCATCACTGGCTGGTTTTTTGTACATCGGGTACTTTTCTAACAGAAATGTTGCATTTCAACCAGGTGTTAATATAAAGACGTACTATGTCCTTTGAGTCACATGGGACAATGGTCCTTTCTGGCCTATCAACCACAGATGGGCACAGGGTTTCCAGTCTGGGATCTGAGCCTTGTACTCAGGCTGCTGAGGTCTGGCATTAAATATAATACAAAATGAATGCATGTGTTTATTCCTCTCATTTTGCCTCAGGACACTAACTGTGGGAAAACCACAAAGTGTTTGGCTTCTTCCCGGGCTCAGGCAGTAGCCCACATCTCAGAGACCAGATGGCATGCAAAACATTTCCTGTTTTCAAGCATTCCCTGTTGGGGTACCAGATGCATCTTCCTTGTGGAGTCATACAGAGCCACACTGCTAATTCAGTGCAGGTAGCAGTCTAGCAGCGCAGGGCTTGGTGAGGAAGGACAGATTCCTTAACGCACGTCTGTGTTTTGCTTGCTGTATTGCTTATGATACCTGAGAAAGCCCAGCGATGTAAACATGCCCAGAGGTAGAAAATATGCCCTTGGTCTCATTTGCCATTCTGCTCTGGGAGTGTTGTGAAGGATTCCTATTCTGTGTTATCAGTTTCCGTGGGAAGGGGGCTGTTTGTGAGAATAATAACCATGTATGCAGAGGGCCTGGGTGTGCATCCTTGGAATGAGGCAGCTGGATCCCATCCCTGGCTCACACTGGCATTTTCTGTTGTGTGGCAGCATTGGCACCGTGAAATGTCAGGTCTCAAAATGGAAATGGTCTGGTATTGTTTAGGACCGATTCCAGGAAATGCCTCTTGGATAGGAGCACTCTCTCTTGCTGCCCCTTTTCCATGACCGCGTGAGGAGAAGTATCTAAAGTAGGTCATTGTTATGCACGGAGAGAACCCGGTTCCCTAAGCTCCCTTGGTTTCCAAGTAAACGAGCTTTGGAGGTAAGTTAGCAAAAGAGGCTGATTCATTAGCAGCAAGGGAAATCTGTGCATTGGAGGGGTGCCCAGCTGCCCAAAGGGATTTACGTAGTGACATGCTCCTCAAATCTTAACGGAACAAGCTGAGTGATACACACACAGTCTTGAACTATATCACAATCACATGCTTGCTAGGCTCATTTCTTATCTCACGGGTTTCTCTGGAGAGTATCAGTTGCTTCAGTCCCTCACAGGGTTTTAAATTTGCAAGGGAAGGAGCCACAGTGAGGTATCTTCTAACGTGAGAAAATTCTGTATCTGTTTTCTTTTCCAAATTAGGTCACCTTGTAAGGCAGTTCTGGATGGAGTTTGTCCCTGCAGTTATGGCGGCTGTAAATAACATGTTACAACATGTTTGATGGGATTTCATTGCACCATCACTAGTCTATCTGAATATCCTATCCCAAATTAATAACAAATTAATTTTATCTGCTGAAAGACCCCAACTGTCACCCTCCTGTCCAGAATGACATCATTTTGGGCAGTTACTCGCTTACAGGAGGAACAGGGCCAACATGTTCTTCTGGCTTCATTACCGAGAGCAGGCTTGTGCACAGAGATGAGTGCTCCCCTTTGTCGAATCATCTGGAGTGCAGGGAGGAGAATTCAGTCTTTTTGGAGCATCTTCCGCCTCTTTGTTGGTGTGTCAAGCAGGGGTGCCAATTAGTGCCAGTGATGAGATGGGCACTCGTCCACAAGATCAGAAACGGAAACCCGCAAACTGCTCTCGCACAGGACGCTGAGCAGCTGTCGGATTATAAAGATCTCTGGCCCCCCCTGACCTGGGCCAGATTTGAACCATTGACCTAGAAGTGAAAAGCTTGAAATCCCTGCACGAGCCATGGGATAAATAGGACCTGCAGAGCGGCGTGCCCTCATTCCACATTCAGTTGCTGCCATCTAATGGCAGGTGGGGAGGGGAAAGGTCTCGTGCAATATAAATGTCCTTGGGAATTTAGTATTGGGAGAACCTGTGCAAATAGTTCTCATCAGCCCCTGAGAGTGCTGGGGAAGCGTCGTGATTTAGGCTGGCTTTACTCCTCTGTAGAGTAGTTTAACAAAGGCCAGTTGTGCTACAAGTCAAGAGGCGTCCCACTAAAAAAACACCCAGATCTTCATGCTGCTTTTGCTGTCCTGTGTTGGATTATTGCCATACATGAAACCTGAGTGAAAGTCTGTGGTTGTAACCTGGCTTAACAGCTGCCCCAAAGGCACCAGCAACTGAGCGATGGGTGCCTGTGGCAAGGGGAGGTGACCAGAGAAAGTAGGTAGGAGATGGCACTGTTAATTTCTCTGAGTACCACTGGTACACAGAGAACATCTGCTTTTTCAAGAACTTTGTTACCGAAAGAGGAGGTGGAGACTAGAATACAATTAACTATCTGGACTAGAATACAATTAACTATCTGGACTAGAATACAATTAACTATCTGGAAATTATTGGGTCTCAAAGCTAACAGACAATAAAACTCACTTTCCTTCAAATAATACATAAAGGAAAAAGCAAAGTAGAAGGAGAGGTATCATCTCCTCCTCCTCCTTGCCCAACTCCTGGAAGTTCCTGCTGTGTTTTCTGTCTCTAAACCCCTAAGTTCATAAGGCAGTAAGTGTTCATTGTGTATCAGTTTTGCACTGCCTGTTTCTGTCTACATAAAGAACTTCAAATAATTATTTTAAGCCACACTAGCTAACACTGTCTCATGGAGGAGAAAGGTTAGAGAGACTGCATATTTCTTTATGCATCCATGCACTGCAGCCATTGGGTGTCCAGAGCCGTGTCCCGTGACGGGACTGCAGCCCGATGAGCCGTGGAGCAGACCCCAGCAGCCTTAATACAGCCCCAGTAGTGCCATGGGGGCTTGCATGGCCCAGCAGTCAAACAAAGTCTGTCACTGGGGGTAGCTGAAGCCATATATCAAGCTTTATATTTGAGAAATATCTCCAGTAGTCCCTAGTCACCGAAGAAATGCCATTTTATGACAGGAAGCTGGGAAGAAAAAAAGTCGTATCCCCGGTCAGAATACTGGAAAAAGCTGTAAAATTCCCCTCTGCTTGGCTGAAGGAATAGTTGCTGGAAAGGAAGTCCAGGAGTGAAGCAACATGGAGGAAAGGAAGGGAATACCAAACTTACTCTTATTTTCCTACTGTAGGAAACAGTCTTTAAAAGCACTGAGGAGGGAAACAGAAATGAGAGCAATGTGTCCTCAAATGCCCTTGTAACTGCTGGTACTACTACCTGCACATCTTTGAGAGAGCAGAGAAAAGCAGCACGCACAAATTCTAACTCTGTGGGGAGATAAAACATTTTAGCATGAAGTTGCTCAGCTTCGTGCAAACAAGCACTTCCTAGACTGCAGTAAGCCGCTGAGCTATCCTATCTAAAGAGTCACAGGAGCTCTGTTTGCAATCAAGGTCCAGCCACCGTTCTCTTACGTCAAAGCCAGGTTCTATCTAAACTTCTGAGAAAGTGCAGCTTTGTGCCGCTGCTGAAAGGCAGCCTTCTCAAATACGTGCCCACTGGTGATACACCAGGGATTTCAGACCGGTACCTGAGGTCATGGTACATGAGCCAAACAGTAATGTTGTCTTCTGCACACAGAATGAGGTCTGGCAGGGTGCTGGGAGCTCATGTTGTAGCTGCTGGTTAGACCCAGGTGCGAGATCCCTTGTAGAATGGTGACATTCCTGAGCTGGAACCATTACCAAAATGCCCTTGTCAATCAAGTTCCCCAGGAGACTTTCTGCTTGCACCATAGATATTTTCTTTGAAGCTCAGCTGTAAAGCGATAGCAGAATCCATTTAACGGGTCTAAAACTGTCTTGGCAAGGTTGCTATTTTTTTAATCCTTGTCCCTTCCCCTCTTATTTCTTGCAGGAAAACATTGTCTTCTGACCACTCTCAAGGAAGCACCAGCTGCAAAGCGAAGACATAAAATTACACCAAGTGAGCTGAAATTTAAGCCTCGCCATTACAGCAGTGACATTCAACAGTTAATGCGCACCCTCAACACGCAGCAGCTGCAGGGGTTTGTTACTGTCACTTATAAAAACCTTCAACTCCTTTTGGTGTGCCCTGCTTTGAGCCAGAGCTCGCAGGCCCAGAGACACCATTTTATGAATAAGAGCCCTTTAGCGTAGCATGACATCTGAGAGACTTCAGCAGGATATAAGATTGCTCTGGTACTGAGGTATGATTTATACCCTCAATTGTTCTGGAAATTTGAGCTGCATGATTCAGGAGACTTGCATGAGTACGGTTCCTTCAGTGCTTAATGAGATTTATGTGCTTAAATGTGACGGACGCTGTAATCACATTTCTAACATGCTGATTCAATTTGGGAGGGGGGAAAAATAATAAAATCAACAGGAGTTTTGCTGTGGTTGTGGTGGAGGCAGGCTTTTGCACAGGAAGCTTGGAAATGCCAAACTAAGGGGGGGGGGGGGGACACGACACACCAAAACAAAACAAAACCAAACCACAGAGGAAACATCTTTCTCCAGCTCTTAATTGCAGCCTCCTGTTTGCTCTGCCGGCGCTGAAAGTTGTCACCCTTCCCGATAACAGCCGCCGCGGGCTCTCGGGGCGGCAGGAGCTACTCCTGCCACCCTGAGCTCTTCCTTCCAGGGGGATATTTCCCGAGCAGGAGCCCTCCAGCCCACCCCCCCACCCCACCCC
>JANZLQ010000037.1:12358468-12370474 GCA_026212715.1 Elanus axillaris | reverse complement strand
CCCCCAGCTGTGTCTGGGGCCTCCTAGCAGTTTCCTCGCTCCCTAGGTGCTGGGCAAAAAGAGGATTGATCCTACCTGGGGTAGGGACATTAGGGTAGCCCTTACCTGGGCTTAGGACATTAGGGGCCCATCCCGAAAATGGGAGCATCATGGAGGGTCTGCCAGCGGTGAACCCAGCTGAGCACTGGCAGGAGGCGATGGGGGAAGATTTGGGGCACTGCCTGGGCTGGCAGTGGGGCAGGCAGGGTCAATGACAGTTGCATCAGGAGATGAGATTGGTGGCAGGAAACCAGTAACAATCTTGCGTGATTATTTTTTCTTATAAGATGCTGTGTGGTCACGGCAGCTTCTCTGTAGATGGATGAGTCACATAGTGCATGCGTGTCAACTAAGGCGCCAAAGGAGGAAAAAGTATTCAGATTAGAAAGAAGACCAAAGAATTATCTTGTTATTGATGGGCCGTGGACAGCTCGCTGTACTATGCTAGGTGCTAGGTACTATGCCTAGTATATACCTGCACTACGTTAGGTATGCTGGTCCTTGGCTGGACTGCAGGGTGCTAGGATGTGAACTGCTCCCATGTCATGGCTAGGAGTGCGACCCCAAAAAGGGTTGGATTCTGCTGGGCTCCTCAGTTCTTACGACTTCCAGTGTGAGAGCTGGTGTGTCCAAAATTCAGGCTGTGTGGAGCACCTTCTGCATCCTTCCAGGCGTTCTCAGGGTGAGAGCCAGGATGCACAGCAAGCACTCCAGCATGAACACAGGCGTAGGAAGAGATGCAATTACAGAAAGAGAGATTGATTTGACACTATTCAAAGTTGAAGGTAAGCTAAGTACTGGTGTGTCGGTCAGCAGAGCATCTAGGGCTTTGGGAGTAGGTGATGGTTTACCTTCAGGTTAGTGGAGTGGACAAAATACCAAAGGGTTTCCCGTCTCTGACCTATCCAATGCGTCTTTTTCTTATCTCATTGTTTCTGACTTTGTTTTTCAGAAAAAATCTGTGATTCAAGAAAGCCACCATGAAAGGTGAGGAAGTTCGGCAGAGGAGAAAAGAGGGACGGATTAGGAATGGAGAGCGGTCCAGGCACAAAGCAAAGAGCAAGGGTAAACACAGAGAGAGCCGACTTGGCAGCCAGGAGGCAGAGGATGTCTCTTTGCATGCACAGCAGAAGCTGTTGGCTGAGGAGAAAGCAGCAATGGCAAAGTCGCGGGAAGAGTCAGCTGTTGCAATTTGCCTGCAAGTCCTCCTGCCATACCTCCTAGCTGGGCTTGGCATGGTCTTGGCAGGCATGGTTTTGGATTATGTTCAGGTAAGGGAAAGAAGCTGATCTGATGTACCAGGCATGGGATAGGTGGGGGACTTTTCTTCGGAGGAAGGGGATTTGCCCTGGGGATGGCAAAATAAAGAAGGATTTGCAGCAGTCTCACGCACCAACGTGTCGTTCGACATCAGCTATTATGTACTTCTGTGCAGCTCTCAGGAGACCACGTGTGGTATTTTTCTGGCTCTTTTTCCCCTCTAGAGATAAAAGGCAATATGAAACTAAAGAGCACGCGAGGGATCTGAGACATCTAGGTAGGAAGGTGTAGTCCTGTACAAAGATCTCACCTTGGTCCTGGGAAGAGGGTATCTGAGCTGCAGCCCCAAGGGCTGTGGTGGCATAGCGCTTTCCTGCAGTAGATGCAGCTGTATCACTCCTGGATATAGCTCTGGATAGTCCTGCATTCTATGGTTTATTGCGCAAGGAGCCAGCCAGCCCAGCACTGCTAACACTTCATACAATCAGCCCAGCCAGCCTGTGCACCACAATCTTTTCTAAGGCCTTGTAGCAGATGACTCAAATCACTGAGTCTTCTAACAGTCTGATTTCTGATTCTGTGACATTCAGGACCAGACCCTTCCTCCTATGGTTCAGCAATACAGAGCTTCATGGTAGTGGTAAGCACCTAATTTTAGGCAGTTTAAAACCGCAGTTAATTTCCAGATTATAAATTCCTATGCCTTTGCACTCTAGGCGATTCTCACTGCTGTGTGCCTTTTTGTTAACCCTTGTTGACTAGCTAGCTGTTGGGTCAGACTGCCCTGACCTATCTGATACAGTGACACTGAAACTATTGTGCTTGCATTGACAACTTTCACAAATCTGGGGCTGTGTTCTTTTGCTATTAGCCCTGGACTGATCTCCCTAAGGTAGAAGAGCTATAAAAGCTTAAGAGTGACATAGTATCCTTAACTGACCTTAGCATGTACTCAATACCCAGCAGAATGTCTAGTCAGATCAGAAAACATGAAGCCAAATCCCAGTGGCAAACTACTTTTTGTCTCCTTAGATGTTGTTCTGAGAGTCTTGAGCAGCCACTTTCATTTTTATTTTTCACACCGTTCAGACTTGCCCATTCCTATGGATCTCTGACATTAGTGCATGTTAATCTCTTTATTGTGAGATATTAAAGCGTGAAATAGGTTGCAGATGGATTTATCGTGTTAGAGGTGTGTTTTTCTTTCAGTGTTCTTCCCTTTTTTTTTTTTTCTAGGAAGGACTGGGCCACTAATATAAACAGAATGTGAAGCAAACCTCATATTCCTCTGAAACCGCAAAAGTCTGGTTTCTGTTTTATGCAAATAAAGAGCTCACAAAGAGCTTTCATTTTAGTGCTCAGAGCTTGGGAAATCAATCCATGCAACATCTCATCAGAAAAGCAGCCCTTTGGCAATTAGCACAGTGAATTTTCCTGCGTGATCATGGACTACTTGAGCGTGTCTCATCATGGACTCGCTGCTGCTAGGAACTGCCCTTCCTTTCTAAGCCAGTCCTGGCTTCTGCCCCTGCTGCTGTTTCCGTGGGGCAACAGGAGATGCTACGAGGCTTTGGGCCCCAGGCACTCTCCATCTGCTTGTTCTCAGTCTCTCCATATAAGCCCTCTTCTCTACCCTTTCCTAAAGTGGGGAAGAGAGGAGCAAAGTAAGAAACAAAAATACACGGCCTGATCTGACAGAGCTAGCAGTCAGGAGTGGTAGTACTCCAACAAGTGGCATGTATGGTCCCTGAAAAGCATCATCCTCCCATGAGTCTAAGGTGTCAGAATAGCGCTGTCTGTTGCTAACGCTGCCATGTTGTAAGAGCATTCACTGGTATCCCTGTTCCTTCTTTGCCAGGATGATAAAGTACGTCTGAAACTGTGCTCTTTGGCACTTGTCATCTTTCTGTTCTTTTTTTGTACTGTGGCAGTGGATGGAGGCCCTTGATCAGGGTGAGGGGCCACCCAAGAGGCTGTTTCTGCTTTGGCCTCCTCCAGGGCAGTGCTACCTGTTGGTTAGTTTGCAAGCACAGGGATACAGCATATATCTGTGTGCAGAGCAGGGCGGCAGTGTAACTGCCCAGGTTTTGCCATGATGAATGGTGCAGCCATGAGGTGTGGGTTTTTTTTTTCCCAACTAGTTATAACCTTTTTCCTGCTGTTCAGTAATGCTGTCTTTCTTCTCAAACCTGATGCATCTCTTTGCATACAAATGTGGTATATCTCTTTGCCAGGAAAATATGATGCATCTCTTTGCTGACAAATATGGTACGGATCTTTATCAGAGGCTCCTTAAATGCATAATAAAATGACCCAGTGTACACACGCAGGTCACCTGAACCAATTACCTTCTCTGCATACTGATTCATCGGTTGAAGGCTTTTTATGGTGCTTGCTTAGAAACTGAGAGAGACGAAGCATGATAAACTCATAAACCCTGCCAAGCTGACGCTTTAGTACAGGATGTGTTGCTGCTGTGTTTTTTAAATGACATTTGAGTCATTCTGGCTTATTAATATTTCCTTTACATTAATGTTTCTGCCTGTCAGCAATTCAGCTGGCAGGTACAGTGGCATATGGGACTAGGTATGCAAGTTATCAGACATTTGAAAACCTGTGGTAGTTGTCCAGAAATTGTCCTTTATTTCTGTGAAGCCTCTATGAGTTTCTAACCAGAACCGGGCCTTCATGCTGTCACTCTCAGTTCCTGGCTGGTATCAAGAGGCTGGGTCGTGTGTGGTTCTTACAGGATTTTTGTTAACCTCCCTCTTCCAGCTATTGTGGGCTTTTTTTCCAGTTAGATTAGCTGAAATGTACTCTCTTGTCAGCTTTCAGCTAACCGGACCATTGTTAGGTGGAAGAGACACACACACACACCAAGCCAGCTGGGAGTGGAGAAGGCTTCAGGGGCTGTACTAAAATACCAACCTAGAAAGCAGCAAAGAACAGAGTCGTCTTCCATCTGTAGCTAGGGCTTGTTTTCCACCCTGCCATGCTTACAGAGAGATCTGCTGTGCCATCTCAGCCTATTAGGCTTCGTGCTTTGGTTTGCGTGAATTCAGACCAAAAGAAACACACCATCCAAATGGCTGAGAGCTTCCCGAGTTCCCTATTTATCTGCAAAGCAAAAGCATGTCTTGTTCTGTCCCACCCTGCCAATGCATTTAGCTCCAAGCTGGGGACCCTGTCACAAGGACAGAGTCCACAAGCCATTAATCTTTATGTCTCCCTGCAGAGAGTGTCAGGGAAGGACTTGATTAGTACAAAAAGTATAAGTAAGGCAATGCAATTTAAACATTGAAATTGAACTTGACTGAGAAACGTGCATCTTTTGTGCCTACCACTGAATACTTGCTTTCACTCATTTGTCTTCACTGGGTCATAGCTGGATTTGAAGCTGTGGTTGAATAGTGAAAAAGGTCAGCTGCCGATGTACTAAAGCAATCCTATAACCTTCCATTCTAAATTGTGCTTTTAAAGCTTTTTGACCCTCTGATCCAGTTAGTTTGCCTAAATTAATTATTAGAAAGGACCCCCAACAGAACACCCTGACTCCCTTCCCTGCATGCATGATGTTGAGCTGAAGTCTTTACTGAGAAGGATACAAATTCTTTGGCTGTATGTGGCCATGATGCAGCTCTGGTTCTTGACCTTGTGTCAGCTATTTGACCATGGAGAGTCTGGAGTGAGATCCCCTCTCTCAAAGACAGTATCTTCCTGGGAGTATGCAAAAGCAATGTGTTTCATTTTAGGGTAGGAAGGGAGACCAGCTCACAGCACGCCATGGAAACGATCACCCTTTCTCTCCCTTGCCTGTGGTGGTGTGAGATTAGAGAGCTACCTTAAATAAGCTCTGGCTATGACTCTTATCTTGGCCTTTGCAAACTAGCAGAAAGTTGAAGTGATGACAGCAGATAAGGGTGTTCACTTTTGAAGCTTATTGGCTGGTTGTCTGGATTTTTTTTTTTCCCCTTGAAAGCCAGTCATTCAGAGGTACAGCTGGATCGTTACATCCCACGGAGACCGTGGAGGAGAGAAGAAGGGCCGGGGTCTAGAAGGGCAGATCTTCTCTCACCAGCCGGTTTAGCTGTGTCACTTGCCTGGGGATGGGACCTATGTAATATCATCAGCGGTGAGAAATGTGGACTCATGTTTTCCTTGACCTTTCTTCACCTTGAAGGAGAGCAAAATGAATCCTGGTTGTTAACTCCCTACCTCCACAGCCTTGGTACAGTGAGAAAAGTTCCAACGTTGCTTATGGTGGGAGTGAGGGAACCGAGGCCGGTTCACAGCAGGCTTACATATTAAACCATCGTATCAAAGGCGAGCCGCAGTCTGACAAGAAATGTAACCTGAGGAGAAAGGACGCTAGTGCCTTTGAGCAGGCTGAGGGATTCTTGCATGACCTGTCACTCTTTCAGTGCTGTAGCCTGAGCAGGTCTTACTGGTTTTTACCGAGGTGGTGGGAGCTGAATGGGGTGTGGGCTTATTTCTATTCGTCCACAGACATCTCCGCAATCTCATTTTCTCTTTTCTAATTCCCCCCTGGATATAAATCAGAGAAATAGTGTCTGTCAAGTTTGCTGCCACCTGGGCTCAACCCAGCTGAATCAGTTTTGGAGGATACCCTTGCTGCAACCCTCTGGACGTGCTCCTAGGAGGAGAAGAAGCTAAAGGAATTTGGCATCATTAATGTAGTTCGAGGAAAAACATTTCTTTTAACTCTGAAGAGAGCTACCAGGAGGATCTGTGCGATGTCCTGATCTCCCCCCATTTGTGCTGCTGAGCATGGGGTAACTGTTTGACCATGGTGGTCACCCAGTTACAATTGGAACTGTGCTTCCATGGCAAGAAGCTGAGAGGTTTCACTTGCAAGTTGACCAGGTCAGCCAGTGGATTTCTTCCAGAGACTTCATTCTCCATTGCCTCCCAGATTTTCCTGCCGTTCCTTCTGGCTGGCTTGGGCATGGTAGCTGCTGGCCTCTTGATGGATGTCGTTCAAGTAGGTACATGTGGTTAGGCAACTTCGTAGTGAGAGGGTGGGCTAATTCACTGACCTTGAGTATTTGTGTGTTTTTGTTTTTAACGTGTGTGGTCCTAGAAGCCAGTCAGCAGGATGGCTGTAGCTTTTCCTGTGCTGGAGAGACACTATCCATCCTCTTTAGATCAGTACTTGGCCTCCATGTAGAGTGGGATAGTGGCTTTCAGTGAGGCTGCCTGACACTGCCCTTGGTGTGTTAGACTGGGTTCTGCCTTTACTGTATCTAGCGAAATGCTTTGTTGATGACTGTCATGAAGAAACTAGGATCAGACTGCAGCATATTCTCCTATTGCATGATATTATTCATTTCCTTCCAAAATTGCTGATAAGGTGATCTAGGTCAGGGTTGTTATTAACTACCTGTCTCACTGAGAGGCAAGTTCATACTTTCAGTTCTTTGCAAACAACCTAATGTAATCTTTGGTCTAGAAGGCATTTAGATACTGTGATGAGAGGCGTGCCAGCATAAAAAGATTAGCATTGCCTACAGAGTGCTTCTTGGCCAGATTCTGAGGTGGGTGTAAATTTGGAATAACTTCTATTGACTTCCAAGGAGTGCTGCTGGATTTACAGCATTGTGCCCACAACCAGAATCTATCCCATCTGTCTTTGCTTTGTACTAGTGGCACAAATAGAAATGCAAAATTTGATCTAGTTTGGATATCTCATGCCAATGGATTTACAAATCAAAAGGCTGGCAAAGTTTCCCAAGGATATATCCTGCGCTCTGAGCTCACTGGAGTACATTGGATTCTCTGGCATTAGTACCGCGGCAGGAGCTAAATATGGATACTTGAGTGTTTGGAAAGACAATACCTTGCTGTTTTTTCTTCCATTGGAAGAAACAAAGAAGGCAGAGAAGTTGAATTAAAGGGAGTAGGAGGAATACCAAAGAAGGGTTAACTGGAGTGGCACACACTGTTGCTATGCTGTGTTTGTCATCTCCACCTTGTGCTGTGCTTAGGCACAGACCTGTCTTGCAGCATTACAGAAGTTCTCAGACTACCCAAGATGTTATGTTAATAGTTAGCAGTTATCTCAGAGAAGGATAAAGACATAGTACATACCCACTCCATACCCTCTCAGGTGAATAGGTCTTTGTCTAAAAGAAATCGAATGTACTTGCTAAGAATTGGGCTCTGTTAAAAAATGTAACTGTAGCCAAACTGATGGAAAACACAAGCTAGGTATACCTACATTGCATGTGTCCTTTAAATACCAGACTGCAGTCTACTTTGTATATTTGTTCACTAGACTCTTAGAAATGGGGTCATGCATGAAGCACAATAATTTGGAAGTATATTTTTTGGTGAAGGTCTTTCAAACTATGTTGAAATAGGAGCCATCAGTCAGTGGTTTCAGCTCCCAGAGGAGGGAGCTAGTGCATTGAGAGTCACAACTGTCATGGGAGAGATGTGAGTGAGGTAAGCTGCCATGGTATTAACAACCCCATATTTGAAAACAAAACCAGTAGCTGGAAAAATGCAGAGGTCTTTAAAGGTTTGGATTATTCTTCTGTGCCTTTTTGTGTCTGATCTGCTTATTTTCAGCTTTTCTTCCTGCTGGACACTTACTGTCCTGTCCAACTAAAACCTGAGACAAAGTTTGTTTGCTTGAGGCCAGGTACCATAAGAATCATATTGGTAATCATGAGGGGTCATGCTACTGAAACTACAGGTTTTTCTAGTCCAGGAGTCCGTGATTTGCCCATGTTTCAGGGCATGGTCTGATTGAAGAATGCTTTGCCCTATTTGCAGTCACTACAAAACATTATTAGGAAAACTCCCTGTCTGCCTTTGACAGGGAGATATATAGGCAAGCTTAAGGATGGTATCTAGAGCATACATGTGAGTTTAATGGTGCTGCTTTTTTTCTGTTACGTACAAAATATCTTGGAATAATATGGTTCTGTGCTGGGAGTCCAGCTGCCTCTCTTGTTTGCTGGGCTGATGTTGCTGTAAAGATGAGAACAAAGTGGAAATTGCTTGTTTGTCTCCTATCAAACTTCTCAGGTTTTTAACAGTTTCTGATCTGTCCTGGGATGGGACTGAGAACTGTTCATGTTACTGTTTTAAAAAAAAATCAATAAGAGAGATTTGTCTAGGCCAGTTGACTCTAAGGCTCAAACCCAGGTCTCTCATACTGTAATAAAAGGATGCCCAAAGAAATAGCCATTTGCCATTTTCTTTTCTTGGTTGTGCAGATGATGCAGTCTCTGTGCAGGGCCAGTAGCATTGCATGGGTCTTGTTGGACATTTCTGCCTCTGCTCCAGTGATTCTTGGCCAGCTGGTCGATCTGGATTCTGGGCTGGCTGGCATTGCTGGAGACCTTGCAGGGCCCTTCCAGTGTTTGGCCCACTCTTTTACAGTAAGGTGAAGAATCAGATTGAAGCTGGATGATCAGATTTCAAACCAGAGAATTCAGAAGGAAAGCTTCCCTTTCATTCTCCCCTTCCACACCACTGCAGTGGGACACAGTCCAAATAAAAATCACAGACATAAGATATCTCTGTCCTTTCTTGATAAAAGCCCACGAGATGATTAGCATTGAAAAGGATTTTGAACTGGCTTGCGTTTTGTAGTCCAGGGTCTTTTGATCTTTCTGTTGACTTGTTTGGGGCAATGGAAAACCTCTGAGGTTTCTTAGCTGCTGCCATGGGAGGATGGATGCCGGGAAGAGGTAGCAGGACCTGGCTGGGACTGTGAGAACAGTGTAAGGAGGAACAGTGGGGCTAGACTGCAGCTGGGGACACTGTCTCAGTACGTTGTAGCCTCTCTTCCTCTATGGGACCCCAAGAACAGACACAACTGGCATGGGGACCAGCTGCAGTGGATCACAAGGTAACCAGGTTTCTTCAGAGCTGAGCTTTAGGGCTGTAACTCCATTATGGGGACGTGAAGTGGGAAAGAGTCTCTGTCTGGCTCAGTGTCCCTGTGTGGGTTTGCAGTGCTGCAGTGCCTGTTTCTGTTCCTTCTAGGCCAGTTTTCATCTCGAAAGACAGAGGCACATCCTAGACATAATCCAACTGTCTTCATTCAGGCAGCTCCTTGCCTGCACAGCTCTAACCTGCCACATTCACTAGCTCCTCCAGCTGACAGTCCTGGAAGGTGATGGCACAGGGACCATCTGTTTATCATCTATTTCTGCAGGCTCTAACACAATGGAGTCTTGGCTATTGTGGTATAAATAATTATGAATCTGTCCTTAGGCTCTCAGTGAATCACTAATGAGACTCAAATGGAGGCAATTAAGTCAGCTTTTTTTATTAGTAAAGTTGTGTGATTCTTTATTAATTCAGACCCTTTCAGTGTAATTATATGTAAGGCAGAGTCCCCAAAAATCATACGTCATATGCTGAAACTTCTGTTATGATGGCTTGAGACCTGCAAAATTCATCATGAATGAGCTAGCTTACATTGTTATAACAAAGTAATATTTCTCAAACGTGACATGCACAGAAAATATAAACAGTTGAGTTTTTTGGTTGCTTTTTATTTATATGTCTTTTTATGTGCAAAATATGCAAGGTCTTAAATATGAATGTCTGCACGCCTGTGTATTTTAAATGATTGGGGTTTTTTACATTGTGACTATGAAGTCTGTTTTTTCTCCTCTTTCTTTTGAAGGTGTCAAAGATGTGTTTGGATCTTTATTCTTAAATAAAGAGAGAGGAGAGAGGGGGATTTGAATCTTTAAAAGAGATGTCCACCCCTAGCTTTTCTCAGGTATTTAAGTTCCATGTTAACAAATTCAAACAAAATTGCAGTGTGTCAAATAAGGTGACTATTCTTGTGTTATCTGTTATTTACTCAACCATAACTTACCATTAACATTTTGAAACGTGCCCGTTTCCAGGTCACCACTGCCAGGAAATGTGCCCTTTTTATTGATAATAATGTTTTGCCTGTTATCTGCATCTCTGAGGGGTGTCTTGCACCGCATGCTCAGGGCTGGCTCAGCCCCTTTTACTCATCCTGACTCAGAAGGAAACTGTGATGTCTTCCCAGCAGGCAGCCACACCATCGGCTTCCCACAGCTTCCCATGGCACAGTCAGAGTGAAACGCCAAGCTGTTACACCCCATATATATTTCCCAACAGGCTGACAGTTGAATGTGTTGACATTTACTGAGTCTGTCCAACCTCCTGGAATTTCAGGTTTATAGAATCCCAATGGATGTGGAGAAGGTGGGCAGGGATCTGTTGTTCATTTTATCCTCCAGTGCCAGAATTCTGGACCATCATATGATACTAGCCAGTGACAAGTTAGAGTTAATGAGCAAGTTGATCCTTCACATGGCATCTAGCTAAACTATGGAAATTTTTGCCACAGGACGGCACATAGGTTGGAGGGGGGAGATTGGATGAGTACCTGAAGGAGAAATCCTTTGAACACTGGTAAGTGTGCAGAAAAAAACCCACCAGTTCAGTATCCTGTGGCAGATAGTTGTAGGCTGGAAAATACACGAGAACTATCCCATCTACTTGTCATACTTGTAGATTCTTGTTTTATACACCTGAAGTTGACTACTGGTGGAGATAAGGATAGGTTAGATGGACCTTTGGTCTGATTCATTGCTGCTGCTCTTTTTTTCTTGTATTCTGCTCTTAGATGTTGGGCTACTTGGTTTTACTTCCTGGCGAGCTGCTCCGTTCTGTGATTTCATCCTGATGTGAACTTCTCTGGCTGCAGTGGGACTTTGCCAACATTCTTGAATGCACAGGGGGTGAATGAATTATGTTCCAAGGCACTGCATGGTAGATAAATTAGAGAAGGCATGTATTAATCAACAAAGTTTCTTAAGGTTTCAGATCATTTCTAGTGTTGCAGCTGATTCAACAGCTTTGTACAATTCAGCTTCAGAGGAGCAATGATAATCAAGATATTGGCCCAGCACTTTGGGCTTATGGGGTATCTTAATTCAAAATCCTTTTTCCAGCTGTGCTGGGAGCATGCTTGCTAACAGGAAGATTTAGGAACTGCCTGTGGAGAATACAAAAATCTCCTTCACTCCCACCACCAGTCTTAGATGCTTAGTTAGAAGTTTGGTAAAAAAAGACAGACACAACCTTTTGTTGTTAGATCGTTTCCAGATCTTTGTGTTTGTTCTTGTGAGTCTTGATAGCAATAGGCATTCCTGTATCTAGTGTCAGTACAAAGGATGGAGAGAATGCTGTATTTCATTTGGCTTGTGAACCCTAATTATTTTTCACGTTGTTCTTGGCTAATGCTAAAGACACATTTTAATTTGTGGCTTTCCAAAATCTTCTGCTGCCCTCAGGAAGAAAGTTCCTGTCACTGTTAGGATAGTGCTTTGCTGTACATGAAATCAGAAAGAATATTGCAAGCTAAAAATTGCTTCCTTCTCTCCAAAAATGCAGCCAGCCCAGGGCAGCGTCTGCCCCCATGTGCATAGCAGACACCTGTAGATCAGGTGGTGAGGTGGGAACCCACTCCTCTTTGAAGCAACAGCATTGGACTGGTCAGCTTCACAAACTGAGGTCATTGCCTTTGTTTTCTTCCAGCACTGGGATGTGTTTCGGACAATTACAGAAGTTTTTATCCTGGTTCCTGCCTTGGTTGGCCTGAAGGGTAATCTTGAGATGACACTGGCATCCAGGCTCTCTACTGCTGTGAGTCTTAACAAGGTGGTGGTGGCGGGGTGG
>JANZLQ010000037.1:12337471-12358368 GCA_026212715.1 Elanus axillaris | reverse complement strand
GGGGGGGGGGGGGGGGGGGGGGGCGAATTAGCCGGAGACATCAGGAGATTCTGCTTTTATATAACCACACTGTGTCTATGGGACATGCCCTTTTCTGCTAAGTAGAAACTAGTGGTGTGTGAGTTAAAATAATGTGTTTGCCCTCATTTTGTAACTGGAACAGAGAATTTCCATCTGCACTTTCAAGGTGAATTAATCCCTGGTTGGCCAGTTGCTGATATTTGAGGCCCTGTGACACATGAAGGAGACAAAGCCAGGACTCCACAGCTGTCAGCTTCACTATTGGATTGCTTTTCTGTGGATATTGATCCTTGAAAGATCCAGGGCTTCCCAGCAATTGTACCTTGGGGGGAGCAGACCAAAGCTTCTTGGGACCTGCAGTAGCTTTTGCTACTCTGGATTTGATTTCTCCTATCTCCCTAAACAGTTTTGTATACTTTGGGCTGTTTGTATTGCATGTCTCAGGAGAAATTGGAGCTAGCTTAACAGAGCAATTTGGGAGGAACGAAAGAGGAAAAATGGTTTAATTTGTTCAGCTTTTGGTCTGTGCGGGATGTGGTGGATGTGCCCATTCCACCTTTAGCTGGGTGCCCTGCAGCGCCTCTGCACCTCCATGTGAGTTTCTGATACCCCTGGGACACTGGGCTGGAGCGTGATGGAGATGTGTCAAGAAGGAAGTGCAGGGAAGGCTGGGAGATGCTGACCTGCGTTCTCCTCTCTCTCGCTTTAGCAGCTGCTTTCTCACAGTGACCGGGTAAAACTGCCTTCAGCAGCCACCTGTGCCACGGGAACAGGTTTTCAGGGTGTCTTTCTTGGCTCCTAGGCTAACACCGGACAGATGGATGATGCCCAAAAGCAATGGAAAATGGCCACCTGCAATTTAGCCCTTATCCAGGTGAGTCACTTCAGCTGGGAGAGGAAAAAGGCCCTTTTCTCTTGCTGTGCTGCAGCCCAACAGCATCTGTTCTCAGGAGTGCTGAATCCCAAGCTGTTCATTTGGGGTAGGTAGTCTCAACAGAGCCAAGCAGAGCCCAGGACTTGAACTCCAATAAAACTCTGTGTAGCCCCAGAGCTTGTAGTTTAGCTGCAAAACACATCTAGACATTAATTGCCTTTGTGGACAAACTGAAATAATAAAACGCCCTCCTTTTGCAGGGGGAGCTGCGGCACAATCCGTGTTTCACAACAGATAAAGCCTGTCCTTTACTGGCAGTGTTTGGGAATCAGCCTTGGGCAGGAGGGGCGAGATTGGAGAAATGTGACTTTTGTAGCTCTTTCTGCTTGTTAAAATACAGCAACCAGCCTAGAGGTTGCACATGGCAAGGCCACAGGGCTTGCAACGTGTGCCTGTGTGCTTTCCCTTATCTCCTTCCACAGCTTTCAGCTTGCTAGGAGTGCTGTGTTGATGGGGAGCCCATTTTTGTGTTGAGCAGGGCTATTCCTTTGCTGATGGAGTTGGTGTCCTTTGCTGAAATGTTATCTGCCCTTTGCAGGCCTCCAGAAGTTTGGAGAAAAACTTTGGCAGGAATTCTTTTTAATGTAGTGGAGCCTTACAGGGATGCTGCTTAAATACATAAGCAGTCAGCATCTCTGCAAGGCTCAGTTGTGTAGCAATGCTGTGGTTGCATGGAGCCAGGACTGTCTGGGAGCAGATGCAGATGATTGCTCAACACTTGTCTTTTGGCCTCCAGGTCCAGGCCACCGTGGTGGGACTTCTGGCTGCTGTTGCTGCTGTGATCCTGGGAGCCATCTCCAAGGGCTCTGTGGAGCTGAGCCAGGCTGCTGTGCTGTGTGCCAGCAGTGTGACCACAGCCTTCATAGCTGCACTTTCTCTTGGTGAGTTGTTCTGGTTCCTCAGACCAAACATGCAGCACTCAAGTGCAGAAAAAACTGTCCCTTCTTCCCGGGAGGCCCAGGTGACATCCCTTTGGTCTGACATGGGGAGGAGGGATACAGGGAGCTTTAGTCCTATGTCTGCTACTTTCACCCCTCTTCATGCTGCCTTTGCTTCCTTTCTCCCAGGATCTGTTGTTTGTTGGGCTCTTGGCATCCACAGCAGCAATCAAAATGTCCCACTTCACCTGACTTGCGAAAAATGCCACATGCTATGTGTTGGTGTACGCACATGCGCACACACTTTCTCCATGTGTCTTGGGTGACACATTAGCCATCTACACTCGGCCTTTCCTATGGGAGAATAACCTAATGCCATGCACAAAGCAGGGTATTGAGAGTCTGTTAGCAGACGACACCAGACCACGCTCGAGGTGGACTTGGGTCACCCAATACACGGTAGAGGATTGTGGCTTGCCTGCTGTGAGCTCTGAGCCAGGCAGTCCACTCCGCGGGCTATTCCCGTCGCGAGGGAAATGTGATGCGATGGACGGGTAGGAGCTGCTCTGTGTTGCCTGAAGGTGATCAGTTTGTAGGTCTGCCATACGAGGGCAGCATGATACCCTAAATAGAGGTTGCTGGCATAGTTGGATACAGCAGGTTTTCTAAATGAAAGGGACAAGTTAGAGCAAGTGCATATCCTGAAGCTGGAGTCAAAGGGTGATAGTAGATGCCTTTGATGAAAAACATGGGATGAGGCAGTTGTTAAAAGAGAAAAACAGCAGCCCAGCTTTCATTAAACTCTTCCCTTCGATCTCCCTGCTTGTTGTGATAGAGAGGCTTTGCTGCTCTGCCGTCACAGGCTTTCAGCTAGCATTATGTTTTCCCCTGGACATGGTCACAGGCAGCCTGTGTGTGGGTGTGCATGACAGGACGCTGCTTTTTTTATGACCAGGGAGGGAAGCAGCGTGAACCGTGCAGTGGGGAGAAGAGCATGGGTATCTGGGAGGGCTTTTGTGGAGAATGCCATGTTGTATGAGGATGTGTTTCTGTACAAGGGATGTTGTATCAGGGATGGTGCACATGTGGCATTTTCTTAGGGGAGAGCTGATACTCCTGTGCGTGCTCAGCTTTGGTGGGCCTGGGTGAATAGGCTCAGAGAGGTTGCAAGCTGGAGGGAACCACCATTTCTCAGGCTTCCTTCGATGCATCCTGTCAGCCACGGAAGGCCTTTGAAGAGATGTCCTGTGTCTTGTCTCAAGGCTGCCCTTGCTGATCACACAGCAGGGGAGGCTGGCCAGGCAGGGTTTATTCCAGGTGGCTCTTCCACAGGCCTCTGAGAGATCTGATGGCTGAGGGATTCCCACATGTTCATCATGGTTTGGGGTTTAGGGTCATTAACTTACCTGGGCAGGCAAGACTTCCCTCCAATAATGCTGAAAAGCAGCTGAATTTTCCAGGTGCAGCTCAGAGGACAGGGGAAAATAGGTGATGTGGGCTACCTCCATAATCCCTTGACTCTGCAGCTGCTCACAGCATCAACATCCACCCAGTGCAAATTAAAGCAGCCCCAAAGACTCTGGGACATGAGGGGTCAGTCTGATGGTGGGGCTGAAAAGCTAATTCAGGCTACTGTAAGGAAGTTCGTTGCTCCTTGGTAGTTCAAACTCAGAGAAATTTTTGTCTAATATGGAAAATATCTTTGTGCTGTGGAATCCGGAGTGGGGGATGTCACCAGGAGGCTGCTGCATGCCTGCTGTGTGCTTATCTATGAGTGTGCTTCATGCCTGGTCCTGCTTCAAGGCAGCAGATTAGGCTGCTCAGGAGGGGAGCTTCTACATTTGGGCTGCCTGCTGCTATCTCCTTTGATCCCTGGAATTTGCTTGTGTGCCTCTGGACCTTTGGTGCAGTTCATAAGGGCAGAGTCGTGCCCTTCAGGTTGGTGAAAGCAAGAGGACAAATTCCTGGGGATGTCCAATCTCCAGCTGTATGGTACCGCTATGGGCAATCTGCTTCTTGGTTTTCCCAGACTGCGCATCCCTCTGGGAACCAGAACAGAAGCTCTGGGGTGAAACGCAGCAGGATGCATTCTCTGATGCCTGCTCTGTGTCTTCTCTAGGTCTGGTGATGATTGGCGTGATCATCGGAGCAAGGAAAGTTGGGATCAATCCAGACAATGTTGCCACACCCATAGCAGCAAGCCTTGGAGACTTGATAACCCTTTCCCTGCTGGCAGGAATCAGCAGTACACTCTTCAAATACATAGGTACAGTGTTTAGCAGGGATTTGGAGCTCAGCAAGGGAGGGATGAATCCTTGTGAAATTATTGCAGGGCGCTTACCAATTTCTGGAATGTTTCAGAATGGAGGCTGTCATGCCACTGGGTTAGAAAAATGATCAAAGAGGCTTTTTTCCAGGCTCTCTTTTAGTAGCAAACTAGAAGGCAGAGCCTAAGAAACACAACTGGGATTTGTGAAAGAAATGACTAATGTGTATTGCATAGCTTTGGAACAGAAGGTTGACATATGTGACACTGACTGTGCATGTGTCGCTGGCCAAGCATAACTACTTTCTGTGCATGGGTAATAGCAGGTCCTTCCTCACAAAGCAGTTTCAGGGTTTTGGCGCTTGTAAAATACTCCTGTATCTTCTCATGTGGAAAGTCGTGGATGAACAAAATATGATCGAATTGGAGCAAGGGAGGCAGTGCGGCATTGTTTTATGCTCACAGAACTCTGAGTAGGAGTTGTGGCTCTGGGGTTAGCTGTTCTGGGGTTAGCTGTTCTGCTGGTTGGCAAAGACTTGGGCACCTGTTGACACTGAAGAGCTCAAAACATGTTGCAACTTGGTGATATATGCCTGACTGTTGCTTGGAAAGTGCTAGGTCATTTACCATGAGCCTAACCTAGAACAGAAACAGGAAAATAAAAAGATCCAGCAAACTCAGTACCATTTGAAACCCAAACTGTTGCTTCAGACCGTGAGCAGAAGCAGCAAGGCAGCTGTTCTTGGTTTGCATAACTTGTTCCATATGCCAGCAAGTGAAGGAGTGAAGGAGCACATATTGCAGGGAGAGGCCCACGAATCGCTTCCGTCCAGTCCTCCTTGAGCTTCAGAGGTGCATTTTTTTAATAGGCTTTTTCCATGATGCCATCACACCTGCCTGTGTAAAGTGTCTTTCAGTCACTATGCCTCTGATAATACCTCCCAGGGAACACATGGCAGAACAACATGATAACCTCTATGGTTGTGACCAGAGAGCATTTGTGATATTTTCAGAGTAGTTTAAATAGCCTCTTGAGGTGGAAAATGTTCAGCACATAGACACCTAGTCATCAGGAGCATGAAGTGAAGCAGGTAGGAGGAAGGCACTGTCGATGGTGGTTGAATAAATCCATTTGCCTCCCCAGTGTGTAGTAAGGGACAGGTCATGCTGTGGCAACTTCTGGGTCCTGCCAAAATATATCCTTCAGAAACACTGGTGAGTCTGTAAAGTTTGGAGTGCTATGTGCCATCTGATGCAGCACCATCTCCTTCTGCAGAATACTCTTTTGCCAGTGAAGATTTTCAATTTTTTAAAAATTAACCCTGGTCCTTCCCAGTCCTGCACAGTGGAGATACAAACTGTGCTAAAAGGTTTCAGCTTGCTTATAGGGTCTATGTGAGAGAATGTGGCAGAACTGGAATGTGGAGACTGAAGTCCATTCATCCTACCAGGAGTCTTTCTGTGGGCTTTGATAAGGTTTGATAAACTCCAGTGCTCTGTATCTGCATTATTTCAGAAGGAATTAATTGCCTGGAACAACAAGAGGTGGGGAAAGGAGATCCAGTACAGCAGCTAAATCTGTCATACAACCCATCTGTCCTAAATGACTCCAGGTGGTAAAGTGCACTGACAAAACAGCAGCTATTTGCACCCCAGAAGTGGTTGCATTTCAGCGCTGACTAAAGACACATGTAAAGAGTGCGTAAAGAGTGCACCTCTGTGTAAGAGCCCTTGATTCATGGAAGGTTTCATCACATCAGTGCTATCTCATCCAGGTAGCCCAAGGCCCTGGCAATGTCATTTTGAAAAATGCACACTTTGAGCCAGCTTCGTCTCCCAGATTACCTGCAAAGTCTGCGTTACAACCCGCTGGCTTTGGCCCCAACACAGAGACCAGATGGAGAGCTTTGTTGAAGAAGCATTTTTTATATCAAAAGGGTTGGCATCGTCCCCGTTGCTTGAAGGTGTTTCTCATGCTTCTGAGTCATGTTTATTTTCTTTTAGTGCTGCACATCTACTTATTTTTTAATTCCTTTGCTTCTAAAGGTCACCTCAAGGTTATGCCCCTACCAAATGGAAAAAGCACCTAATGGAAACACATGTAAGCTAGCACGAAAGAAACCCTGGATCTTAACTGGCTTATATGTGCAAGAGAGCATTCGTTCCCATAGAGCAGACCAGCTGCTCAGCAATTCTGCTAGCTTGCCACCAAAAAAGTACCTATTACCTCATGTTTTAGGTGAAGGCGTGAGGTGTCTGGTGTGTGATACAGCTTGCACACAGGAGTTTCCCCCTTGCCATGCTGTTTGATTTGTACCCTGAAGCCAGAATTTTTGTAACATTTTGTCTTGCTTCATTGGAGATGGAATTGGAAGCTTGCTCATCTTCAAATATAACTTGCTTTGAATCCTGCTGATTTTCAAACAACGTCCTCTAGCAGTGAATTTCGGGGATTAATTATGGATTTCTGTGGTGGAGTGGGTGTTTGTGTGGGAGATATCTTGCTTCATGTGATTGATTTTTCTGCTAACATAACTCAGTCTGAGTGAGAGCCCTGCTGCCTTTCTTCCAGACTGCAATATGATTTTGCCAACTTGTGAAGCCATGGGCATTTAATTCAAGATTTCTTTTTCTTGCCAGACATGAAATACCTTTCTCCTCTGATCTGCGCTGTCTTCATTGTCATGATCCCTCTCTGGGTTGCTATTGCCAAGCAAAGTCCTTCCCTTGCCGAAGTCCTGAAATCTGGATGGCAGCCGGTCATTGTTGCAATGAGCATCAGCAGGTAAACTGAGGAACTGCTCCTGAGCCCGCACGCGTATGCATGCTGCAGAGACCCTGTGCTCATTTAGAAAGCCATCAAAAGTGAAACTGGAAGGGACAGCAGAAGGGTATTTTCCGACGGTTCTCAGCCATTCGTGACCCTCCAACAGGCTGTAAGGTAGCAGATAAGAAGCCCCCAGATGACTGGAAAAAGCAAGTCATCATTTTATGTCTCACTTGCACATCTATGCGCCGTGTGTGTGCAAGCCAGGAAACCGAAAAGGGAGATGATGACCATCACAAATAGTCAGACTTCAACCTCATTTTTATCCCGCTGTAAAGACAGAAGACTCTTGAATGTAGAGCCATGTAGTTCATTCCCCCTGTGCTACACCTTTCAGACCCAGCTGAGATCTGGGAGAGTATTTAAAAAAACTGCTAAGACCAGTATACAAGTGTAGCAAAACTTTTGGGAAGGATGATAAAGCTTTCCTGGCTACTATCAGTTTTGCTCAAGGGTGGACAAGGAGGTCTTCCTAATCACATTATGCCATTAACAAAACCTGTAAGACTTATCTATTGGTGAAAACTGAGCTGTAAAAGGAGTAAATGGTGAATAGTCCAGCTCTGGCAATGGGGAAGCAGCAGTAGCAACAGTAATTCCTCTCAGTGTGCTATTTTCACAGCGTAGGAATTGCCCTGGGAAGAAAGATTGATCCACCCTCATTGCCTGTCCTTTTTTAACAGCATTGGTGGGCTCATCTTGGACAAAACTGTAACTGACCCAAACTTTGAAGGCATGGCAGTTTTCACACCTGTGATTAATGGTAAGTTGGGCAGGGGGGGTTATATGCATGCTCTTATTTATACCTCCCCCTCCTCCCCAAGGGTTACGGTAGCCACTGTTGCCCCTGCACAAAGGTCTGTGGTCAAGTCCCTGCTGCCATCATGAGTGGAAGTGAATTTACTGGTTGACTGTACATCCCTGCTTACTCATATCTTGAAGCATCTCTGGAGCAAAATAGCAGGCAAGGCTGAAAAATACAGGCAGAGCTGTGGGAAGGTTTAACAGCATCTGATAGTTGTCTCCGAGAGATACGTTAACACCTTTACTTTCATAGCATCAAACCTACTAAGAATGTCACAATAAATCCATTTTCCCTGTTTCTCTCTGCTCTGTAATTTGAGCTGTGCAGTCATCCCCTATACAGATTGTTGATAAAGATTAATATATTAACATTATATATGTATGTATATATATAAAAATATTATATATATGGATTATATATATGGATTTTTAATATGTATATATCAACATCCTTTGTGTGTATATTTATATTTGTTTGAAGCCTCACAGTACTTTTACACACACACACCCCAGTACAAACTGCTGGGGATCCTGGCATCGCTGAGGATCTACTGGGTTATTTTTCCGATATTGTAATGTTCTTGCAGGCCAGACCCATTCCAGGAGAAACCCATGTTCCTAGGGCAGGCTTGGACACCCTCAAAGCATGGTGTCCTCTTGCAGAGTCAGGGGGTGTCACCCAGCTGTCACCTGACTGGATCTGCATGAAGACAGCCACCTTGCTGACAAACTCTTTCCAGCATGGTTAGCCAAAGGACCTCATTAGGAAAGTACGTCAACAGCAATTGAGTTGAACAATGATTGACCCAGACATTGCTCTGTGGGGACAGGCGACCTCTTTGGCAGGGTTGGTGGCAGAGTTCCACAGTGCTGAGTGTCTTTGCACAGGTAGTTCTTCATTTTGCATGTGCAGGGGAGTCCTGCAAAGCGTGGCGGTGCACAACTCAGAAAGCTCCCAGCTATGTTGAGCTCGTCTTAGTATTTTCACTTTGATTCTGCTCTGGCAAATCTCACATTTAATAATGGAGCATTTCCTTCTTCAGAGAAGGAAAAACATGAGAAGCCTATAGGATCTGGCTCACCATTATCTTTTCTGTGGCATTTCTACCCTGCAAATACTCAGGGTGGTGGAGGTCTGCTCCATAGATGATCATCCCTCTGTTCTCTGCTGGAAAACGTAGCTGCTTTTTCATGTTTGCTAGAATTAACCAGTCTGGAAGGAATAAATTTCCTTTTAATTACCTCACATATTTGGGCTTTGATTCATTCTCATATGATTCCTTCTCATTTATCAAGTGGGTTAGATGCCTTCAGACAGACATATAATCACTCTCTGTGATGTTTGTTTTCTTTTAAACAATAACGGCTCTCTGGGTGAGTCAGTCCAAGAAGTTGGTGTGAGCAGCATCTGCCGTTGCCTGTGCTGCTTTCCCCAGGTGTTGCTCACAGACTGTGTCAAACCAGGTGTAATCGCATCATCTTCAGAGGCCATGTGGCATTTGCAGCCGGTGCTGGGAAGCAAGGGAAAATGTTTCCAATAAAGCAGTTGGGAGATGATCACTGGAGCCTGCCTGATTTTTAAGAGCTGTTCCTGCAAATTGAGTAGTGCAGCATCACCATGATTATGGGATCAGGCTTTCTCTTTCTTTCACTGCTGGTCTTAGTGAGCTTGTAAGTGAGTGCAGATCGACTCACCTTGTGCTAGGTTTTAGACTGACGTTTCCTGCTGCAGTGAAGGTGGTTTACAGGTTTACTGTGTTTTGTCCTCATAGGTGTTGGAGGGAATCTGGTCGCCATCCAGGCCAGCCGTATTTCCACATTCCTGCACTTCTGGAGCATGCCTGGAGTTTTGCCATACAAGATGAGGCAGAATTGGCCCAACCCATGCACCACATTCTTCTCATCAGGTAGACCTTGAACCCTCGTTGTCCGTGTCTCAAGGCCTGTCATCACAGATAGCTCCTTTATCAAGCCTGGTTGGTGAAGGACTAGGTGGGTTTCAAAGGCAGAACTCCCTCTCCCCCTTCCAGGGAAGATACTTATATCGGAGAGGAAGGATCTTTGCAGTGGGCAGCTTGAAAAAAAGCTTGTGGTATGCTTGCTCACTGGCATGGAAAGAAACTGGCCTTCAGGGAGCGCTAAAGAAAATAATTGAAAAAGAATCTCAGATTTGATCTAATAGAAAGCAATTTTAACCATGGCCAGCCTAGAGCCATCACCTGTGGACAGAGTATGAAAATCAGCAATTCTTCCATCTTCAGCAATGGATAAACCTAAGCATCAGCAAAACTGGATTTGGGAATGTTGTCTTTTTATGTTGCAGGTTCCTCTTGATTTTCCTTGCTAGCTTGGGAGTTACTGCTAAAACAAACTAAAAAACTGGGAAAGTGGGTTGCAGCAAGGCAGAGCAGAAGCAGTGGGAGGCAGACAGCAGCTGAGAGAAGTGTTTGGAAGAAGTGGAGTGGATCAGCATGGAGCACGTCTTTGGCATGTAGTTTCAGTGCTAGACAAAGCTGCTGGGTTGATACTGCAGATGCTCCAGATTGCTGCGTGATCTAGAAGAAGTGTTAGCAATGTGGTTGGTGGCTGGGGGCAGCCCCAAGTCTGTGCCTTAAAATATGCAGCTGCATCCTGTCCTCCCTGCACTGTCTGCAGCCGCTGTCATTGCTCTTTCTGTCTCTGTCCTCTGCAGAGGTGAATTCCAAGTCAGCCCGAGTCCTGTTCCTCCTGGTTATCCCAGGGCACCTCGTGTTCCTCTACACCATCCATCTGCTGCAGGGAGGCCACACGTCTCTGTCCTTCACCTTTGTGATGTTCTATCTGACTGCTGCTTTGCTGCAGGTAAACCCCAAACTCTCATCCAAAAGGAACATTTCAGATACCGAACAAAGCAATCTCCAGGCTAAACAGAAGTCATGGTAAAACTTGCAACAGCAGCCCACATTTCCAATCATTTCAGGTATGCTTCCTAACAAGCATCATGTTATCTTCTGTGGGTCCAGTAATAATACTTCACCCAAATTGCCAGGTTCTGGTTTCTCACACGAGCACAATTGCCCTTAATGGCGAGTGAGGCGTCAGACATGAGATGAGGAGCAAGTTATCATCGTCTGTTGAGCTGCAGTAAGTGTGCAGAGATGTACTTAGCAAGGAGGTACCTCTTGCTGTAGGTGGTACATTGTTTGACCATGTTCACTCCTTAAGTCTCTAAGCCCCAAGTATTTCTAGACATCCACTGGTCATCCCAGTAAGAAGCAAGTGAGAGGCTGTGAACCCCAGCCAGCAGGTTTACCCTCTCATTTTGGAAACCAGTTTCACATATCATGGTGAAGACCTAGGGATCCCTCTGGGTAGGGCCATATGGGTCAGAAACAAAGGGAAAACCTAGGCCTGAGAAGTTCATCTTTAAAAGTAAAAGTTCTGGGTAAGCAATGGGCAGTTCATCCAGTTTGTTCTGCCTGTTCCCTTTCGCTGTTTTGCCTGCCCTGTAAACTGTGTTGTCTCACTCAGAAATGCACACGGCTGTTGCTTGAACTCACAGAGGCTTTGACTTCACTTGCCCTTTTAAATCAGTGATTCATTAATTTGCAGAGTGAGGTAGCTGACTTCTCGCTTTGCCTTATAAGCAGCCTCGTGTCTGTGGGTGAATTCCTTGTGTGTGTAAACAATCAGGTTTTCTCAACCTTTACACAACCCTAAGCCCAGCAGTGCAGCCATAGTTGTAAAGGAAAATATTTATTCTTCTCTTTATGCATCGAGGTGACTCCTCAACCAGAGCCAAGCATGAAAATACACAGAATAAATGACAGTGTAAAGAGCAGAATCCCAGCAACGCCACTGACCCTGAAAGATTCCCGTGGAGGCCAGCGGAGGAGAATACACTCAGCCTGGTTCTTTCTTCCCCTCCATTATACTTTATAAAGAAGACAGAAAGAAAGAGAGGGGGAGAGTTTGGGTCAGCTGGAGGAAGCCCAAAGAGAAAGATCAGAGGCCTAGAAAACATGACCTCAGAAGAACAATTGAATGGACTGGGGTTAGCTAGTCCAAAGAGAGTCTTGAGAAAAATCTGGTTAACAGCCTTTAAATTACCAAGTTTCTGTAGGGAGGGACAGAATAACATTTTCTCTGTGGTCACTAGGGATGAAACATGAAATCATGGGTTTCAAATGGAAACAGGCAAATTTGTTTTAGACCTTGGGAAAAACAAGAACAGAAAAAAAAGCCATGGGACTGAATGTTTAGGGTGTGACATCTCCATCTTTAATGGTTGTTTAACATAGGTTAAACAAATGACCATCAGGAAAGATGTGGGCATATTTGATACTGTACTGAGGCAAAGGAATGGCCTATATACTCTTGAGTTTCCATCCAGCTTTAGTTTCTGTGATTCTGTTATTTAATTTGCTTCCCCCATCTCTCCTCCTCCCTATCCCCCAGCCCAGCTCGCAGTTCTCACCTTTAGAGAGGCCACCTCTGGCTTTGGTTCCTGTTGTACTGTGGTCTCCCATGGAGGGACCAGAGATGTGGGGTGAAAACTCTCTTTCCCTTCTTAATTCAATTAACTAGATAGTCTTTAATCTTTAACCAAAGTATTTTTTTCCTCCATCTGTTTATCAGAATTGGGAATGAAATAGGAATTAAAAGAAATCAAAACAAAGATTTTAAAACTGTTGAGATTAAAAAAAAAGAAATTATTTTCTTTTTTTAACATGTCAGTGCTGCCTGGGATAACTTTGATGTAAAAACTGCCTCAAACTCCAGTTGTCCACTGAGACTTTTAGGAAAAACAAAGTAGACGTGATCTGAATTTCTAATGGAAAAAAGAAGGATGAAGAGAAAAAATCTGGCTACAAACTTATCCTTTGGGGCTGTCTGCATATTCGCAGCACCCCTGTTTCTGGTGGAGTGAATGGGAGCATTCCCATTCATGGCTTAGGAAGCGAGAACCGTACCTTTGGGAGATACTTTTGGTGTGGTCAGACTCCTGTTCTGGGCCACGTGATACTGGTGAGCAGTTCAAGCGTGGTCCCCACACTTGTGTCTGGCAGCATGGGGCCATGGGCGATGTCAGGCAATGCAGTACCCAAGGGCAGGAGCCAGCTACGCCCATCCCAGTGCAGCTCCATCCCAAAGAGAAACAGCAATTCTCTGGGGAAGGTGTTAACTCTTGTTGATCCCTGTTAGCTCTGGTACTTTGGCTGAGGCCACATCATTTTGGCTGTGAGCTGAGGGAGGCTGTGCATTACCTTCTTGCTGCCTCACAGCAGGGCCTGTCTTGCCTCTCCTCAGGTGGGAATCCTGCTCTACGTGGCTGACCTAATTGTGCGCCTGATGTGGAGGAAGGCACTGGATCCGGATAATTTCTCCATCCCCTACCTCACTGCCCTGGGGGATCTCCTGGGCACCGGGTTCCTGGCTGTCTGTTTCCGCCTGGTTTGGCTTGTCCATGGTGCAGACATGAACCTGGGGAACTGAGAGACCGTGCGCTGCTCCGCATCACTCGTGCGACACGGTGCTTTCCTCTGGGACAACAGGGTACTTGGCGATCAGTGCTGGGTCACCCGGCTGGATTGGGCCCCCCCGGTCCCCCCCAACACCCCATCTCTCCTCCCCATCGTGCCTTACAGCTGGGCTCGCCCGCCCCAAGGAATCAGCACCCACAGACTTGCGCCCTCGCAAGTGAGCAAGCCGGTTTTAAGCAGCGCCCGCTGCTCACACCCATGGCCAGCAAACAAGGCGTTAAGGAGCATTTGAGGCATTTGTAATGAGTGAGCATTTTGATCGGTTTCAGTCCCTAGCAGTCCCAATACAGCCCACGAGGCCAGTCCAAAGCCTGCTGACGTCACTGCATCTGATCATGCGAGTGGATGTCACAGCGTCTCTGTCGGACTCTGGCTTTCCATCAAGGGAAGTTCTTTATTCACCTCCCTTTTATCTCCCATCACATCCCTGGAGGAGGAGAGCAACCAGGTCTTTAAACTTGTCTCCTCTCCATCGCACAGACGCTCCGGATCTGATGCAGTGAGCTCCTCACTGGCTCACGCCCAGGAGGGGTTTATCTAGGGTATATACCACCTACCTGCCCTGGCAGTGTCACTGTTGTCTGACTGACAAGCTGGATTGATTGCACTTTGGGGGTAAGAAGGTGTGTTTTTACAGTTTATGAAATGTCTAGTAGTTAAAATGTTTCTAGAAACATACACACAAATAAAGTGGTTAAAAAAAATGTAGTGCTGTGGATTTGGGGGTTGTTTCTTCTTGCCATGGCTTTGCCTGTTTCTAGTTTGAACTTGTCAAGCAGAACTTGCTTGTTTCTTTCTCATCCATTCAGGGCTGGACAACGCAATTTTAATAGGGCTTCAGGAAAATCAGTGTTTCCTAACCAAGAGCAGCCTTTCGCAGCCCACATGTTTCAGGTTAGAATTAAAGCCCATGCCCTCTCCCACAGTTGCCATCCACTCATTAACAGTTGCTCTGCAATAAGTCTGGAACCTGCGTGTGCATAAGGACCATGTTGGGCTGGGTGAGGATTTGGCACAAGGATTTGGCAAATTGACTCCTTAGGTCTTCGCTCCAGGGTGGCTACCTTGTGCTACCAAGACACATCAGGGAGGCTTGTGGGTCTGAAAGCAGCCAATTCTCACTGAAATCGAAGAAGCAGTAGGGTCCTCCAGATAATAAGATGCCCAAGAGTCAAGAGTTGAGGATGTGGATCAAACCTTTGAAAAATGTTGCTAAGCCTCAACTTTAATAATAATCTGCCTTTGTATGTATTGGAGGAGGGAAAGGGGGAGGTCAAGTCTCCCAGCCTGCTGGCAGACAGATGCCTTGTTCAAGGACCTGCTGGCTCTTAACCACTTAAATTTGAGCTGTGTTGGGTGCCTACTGGCCTTGGGTGTTTCTTTGCTCCCAGTGCTGCTCCAGTCTCCCAGAGCTGCTGCAAAGCTGAGGCCCCTGCGTGGGATCAACACGTGGCTGAAAGTCCCCAACAGCAAAAGCTATTCAGCTCTGGGCTGCCAGGTATGGAGAAAAGCGCTCCCTGAAAAAAAAAAAAAGCAGCTATTGCCTCCCCCCTCCCCAAGCTTCGTCTTGGTTTTTTTGTGAAGAAGGATGAATTACCCCACACTGGCTGAACTGGAGAGTATGCGCATACCAGCTTCATGGTGGGGGAGATTTCAGCATGCGAGGCACATGTTCTCCCCATCTTGGGCCTCACCGCTTTATCTCTCACTGCAGCCTGTGTGCTGTCAGCTCTGCTCGGCTGCTCTGCTGTCGGCCCAGAGCACCCACGTGTGATAATTGCAGCAGCAGCAGCTGAGGGGGATTGCAGGCAAAGCAAAGCAAGCGTCTGATTGCCAGTCCCAGTTTGAGGGGGCTGCATTAGGAGATATGTACATACATACTTTAATAACCTGTATGTATTTTAATAACTTGAGATTAATGTTTTATTTTCTAAACCTTTATTAGCTCCAATTTGGCAGTGGCTTGAATAGTCCTGGCAAATAACTCCTCCTGCCTCAACACCATCTTTTCTCCTCTTTGCTGCATGTTCCCATTGCCTTGGAGAGGTTGTCTCTGGACCTTGATGCTTTTGCTGCTGGCGTGAATCAGGTAAGGCTGGTCCTAAGGCAAGGCTGACCCTAAGGGCAAGTTGCTGAGGACACTCCAGCCCTCTGTAGGGTCCCAGACATGTGAAACTCCTTCTTTTCATAGCACAGATTTGCCCCTGCTCCCTCCAGTCCCCCCAAAGCCCCAGACTGGAGCCTGTGGCTGGTGCAGACTACAAGGGACCCCAGTCACCCTCCTCCAGCATCAATTCTCAGTGCCCCACACGCGGCTGCTCCTCTGCCACGTGATTGCAACAAAGCCCTGGCACTGGTGCATCCCTTCATTGGGGGATTTCTGGGCAGAGCTTGGCTTGTTCTGGTTGTCACTGCTGTCAGAGGGCATGGATGGGAACACGTAATGGATGCCATCTGTGTCCTACTTGTGGAAACCAGCTGGGCCAGGGTGACCTGTGCTGCTGCACCTTGCCTGCACTGGGTTTGGGGTGTCCCCCCTTGCAGGAGGCGTTTGGGCTACAAGCTGATGTGGGGAGATTACAAAGGGCACAGCAAGATGTGCTGTTTGTTCTGCAGGGTACCCCTTGTTGGGCAGCCAAGCATCAGCCTCGTGCCCGTGCACTTAGTGCAGGGAACGCACTTAAGACTGAAAATTGCTTCCAGCCTCAAGAGAAATGATATAACCAAAGGAAATGGTTTTAATAAAAGGGGATTTTTTTTCCCTTTTTTTTTTAAGGGCAGTGAAAGGCTAGTTATTTGGCTTTTCAGCCTGTTTACTCTTTCTCTTTCCTCCTTTTCTTTCTTTCTCTGTGTAAATGAGAAAGGGCCTTTGCTTCCAAAGGTTATATGTAACCCTGGAGCACAGCTTGGATCAACGTTCTGTAACTCCATCTGAACCTGCTCCTCCAAGAAAGCACCCCCAGCCCTTCAGTGAGCGGTGAGCGGGCAGCACTGCACACAGCCCCTGTCCCAGCAGGGTGAGAAGCCACTGAGTTGTCCAGGCATTGTCCCCCTTCCCTCCCCTTAAAAGCAGAGATTTGGTGCTTAAATGCCTGCAGGATCCTCAGCTTTTAAGAGCTTTCAGTACGTCACAGCAAGACCTACCTGGTTTTCTGCTCCTCATGGTGTTGTATTGGGAATTAGTTTGTTGGGGAGGAGATTTGGGGAGGGGGATGCTTTCCTTCCTTCACAAAATTCACACAGCTTCAGAGCAAACCTGTATGGGTAGCAGAGCCCAGACAGGGTGCAGACATTTCATTGTATTCTGTCTTTAATCTAACCTGGCAGGAAAAGTCCCTGCCAGTGGCGGGCCTGGCTTCTCTGCTGCTGTGTCCGTGACATTACTGTGTCCAGCTTTTCACCGGGTTGTAGCCACTCTCCCACAGTCACCAACACTTCTGTTTGCACTGACGGTGACTTTGACTTTTCCTTGTATTTAGTCCTCACAGCTCCCAAATAAGCGATGTGCTTAAAAAGGAAGAGGTGGCAGAAGAGAGCTGCTTTCTTGCTGCTCTTTAATCCTTGGCTGCAGACCTGCCCATTTGGGCTCAGCACTTGCCCTGGACTGAGAAACCCATCAAATGCTATGAGAACCCAGTAGAAGGCTTACCTCGTTTTAATCTCTAGGGGGAAATAAAGCAAATGTGATGGCAGAAGAATGAGACTGGCTGGTTTTGAATAAAGCAGAAATAAATAAATAAATAAACTGCTTTGGGCTGGATCCTCCAAGCCCTGTGCAGCTATCAGACAGCTGATCCAGGCTGTAGTAGGAGGCAGTAAAAAAATGTAAAATATATATTTTTTAATCTCCCTTGTTTTTCCTTCATGCTGTCTTAGCAGTGAAGTTTAGACTCAGTCCTGAGATCAGCTACTAGCTACTGTCCCCAAATAAACTAAATCTCAGGTTCATGTCAGTGCTGTGGGATGGGGGGCGAGGAAGGGCATGGGAGTTTGGGAGGGGGTGGGTGCCTGCCCTTGAGCATCACAAGGCTGGTGTTTAGGGTGCTGTGTGCTGGGGTGGCTGCTGGGACCTTGGGGAGATCCCAGCCGCATCGGGGAGGAAATGGTCAGGGGCTCCCTCATTCCTGACTGCAGAAGGGTTTCTCTTTGCAAGCAAAGAAGGGGCTGTCACCAGCTGTAGGGAGTTGGGAGCAGGGGTTTGTTTTCAGGGATAGTCAAAGCATGCATTTTCCTCCTCCACCAGCTTCCACTCACTGCCTCCATCCTAAGAAAGTATTTTTGCAGAAAGTACTTTGTGTGAGATGCAACATCCTTAGCAGGGACAAGTGAAGTGCCAGCCAGCAAACAGAAGTAAGTCTGTCCTTCAAGCGCGACACCGCTTCCAAGACATACTTGAAAACACTTTTTTTTTTTTTCCCCCTTCAATGGAAGTCTATTTAATCCTCCAGCTGGTAAACAACCCAATCTGTGGTGCACAGCAAGCTCTGGAACGAAACCTCCCTATCACTGAAGCTCAGTTTTGTGCCACTGGAAGGAGAAACTCAACAGCTTCGCATGGGCCACCAGGGATGGGGCCAGCAGCTCCACAGCATGAAATACCCACAGCACAGGCACGTGTCACACTCCGAAAGCTGGAGCAAGCAGAGCTGTTAGTGGCACTCAGAGGAAGGGGCCGGCTCGCCACTAGCTGCTAAGCCACGTTGGACTGTGGCAAGGCTCAAACATTGCAGGAAGGGAAGGTGCTCTGTCTTTTATGTTGGGGGGCACGTGTATATTTATATAACAAATATGATGTTGTACACACACACACACATATGTAGATATACATAAACTAAATGGCTATTAAGTTTTACAATCCCATACAAATATAATCACTCAACATATAAGTATGATCATAAATGCTGTTTTATTATTCTTGTAATATATACTTTAACACATATACATAATACATATGCATGTATTATCCCCTATAAATATTTCAATTATTTGCAGTAATTCTATTATACATTATAATATAATCATTATTTACATTGTATATGTGTGCACACATGGACATACCAAAGTGAGGTGGTTCTTGGTTTTTGCATCCCTGGTGCTCTGACAGCTCCCCAGTAGCTCCCAAGCCTTGGGCCAAACCCCAGGACCAACCTGGCTCACTCGGAGCTGATTGTCCCCAAGCTCTGCAGCCAGTCTGAGGCCAGGAGGGGACCCCCCTATGGTACCAGCAGCCTTTAAGGGGGCTGGGGGATTGCTATCGTGGTCCTCATTGCAGCAAGGCTGGCACTTGTCCCCAAGCACACCCGTGGTGCACTTGCCCCATCTTGGCTGTGTGACACAGGTGCTCTGTGACTCAGAAGTCTGAATGTTACTTCATATGGCAATAGCCATACTTTGTTTCTTTAATTAATTATTTATATAGGCACTTGAGGGGGGGGGGTATGAGGAAGAGAGGGCTTAAATATTGAGTTTGCAAGGTTATTCGTTTCCTGAGGCTGAGCTGCATGCATTCATCGCATCTAACTTGGATTTTTCTGTTTGTCTTTGGGCTTCTAGTGCCAAGCTGAGGTGACCTTGGCAGCATTGGCTGCAGAGGCTCTCCTTGGCCACCCCGGTTCTTCTGCCTGTCAGACCCAGACTGGACAGACCAGGCAGTCATGTTTAATTTGAAATTCCCTCTGGCTACATTAAGGTGAAATGACACCAAACAATCAGTTAAAGATTTTATTCATGACAGAAGCAAACTGAACTGGGGAGGCATGGTAGTAGGTAGTGGGGTTTCTCACAACAGGAATGGGCATAAGATTACTTCTGTAAACTGTGTAACCCAGGGTAACCACATACATCAATTCAGGGAATAAGGGGATCCCTCCTGTAGGAGTCACGAGGTTCAGAGCAGACCCCCTTGCTCTCTAGACTCCTCCTCAGAGAAGGGTCCAGGGGCGGCTGGATCCACTCTTAGTCCCAGACTTGGTCAATGATTTTATGTCTTAAAGGGATGACATGTAGGGATTGTGGCAAATGAAAGAGAGAAGAAGACAGACAGAAAAAGGAAGAGAGAAAGATTTCACCAGTCCTGGGTCCAGCATTGGTTCAGTCAGCTGAGGGGTCCAGTCCCAGTAGGCTTGTGCACCTGGGGCTTCAGTTTGTGTCCTTTTATCATCCTTGCCTCTCCTTTGAGCTGGCACTCGAACTTATTAGGCTAATGAGCAGTTTGTGAGCCTTTGGGCTTGGGGGTCATTGGGGGAGTAACTTCTCCTTCCCTGCAGACGTGGCCATTGTTTGATCTTTGTATCAGAACAGCTTATCAGAACAGGGAGCTGCGCACCCTCCAGCACACCCTCCCCCACCTGTTGCTGATGTCTGAGCTCATGGGCTTTTCACCTTGGTTCCTTGGGGTGCAGGGTTTGTCTTTAAGCAGAACTTGCCCCACCACAATGTTTGAGACATTAACTCTTTCAGTCTCTCACATTGCCCCAACCCATTGCTGCCAAAGTGCCACAGAGGACGCCAGCCTGGGCAGAAAACGGTGCTGCCCGGCCAGCAGGTCCCACGCAACCCCCCCACCCCAGCAGATAAGCTGCTTGGTTATGGGGTAGGCGTCTAATTGCAGCCACACTTGCCCAGGTGCCTCTGCTCCTTTTGGCAGGGTTGGTGCACTTAGTGCAGCAGAGACACCTCAGTGCTCTCACCACACCAGCACCTCCAGTTTTGCCATGGGATGTCCCCTCCTTGTCCCCCAGCCCAGCTGCTCCCAGCACATGCCTGGTGCAGGAGCTCAGCGTGGGGCCATGGGGGTAAGGGCCACACTTAACCTCTGGGCACCAAGTGAACCTTCCCTGCAGAAATACCAAGTTGGGGGGCTCTTTTTTGGCAGCGTAAGACTTGTATTTAAAGGCACCAAAAGAAGTCCATGCACAGGTAGAAGTGCCCCTGCTGCCCTTTGGGTTATTCCTTTGCTCTCTCTCCAGGTGACAGCGGCTGAGCTCATTCCTGCTGGGATGGTTGGTCCATCCTGTCTTCACCTCGTTGGTTACAGGACTGCCCGAGAAAAGTCTTCCTGTCTGCTCATCGCCAAAGCCTGGCCAAAGCAGCACAGTACATGGTACGTAGTCCCACAGGCCAGCCACAACAAAGCCTCATTGCCACAAAGGCAGACCCATCCCTCAGGGCTGCATTTTTGGTCCCATTGGCGATCCCAGCAATGCATTTGTACCCTTCGTCACCCGACAACCATCTTCCTCCTGGAAACACCCTCTGCTCCCAGCGGGATGCTCGGGCAGGGCCAAGGGGATGACACCCTGGCATCTGGGCATCTCCTTGCCTTTCATGGCCTTGTTGCATATCAGGAGCTGCCACGTTCCCAGTTCCAAGTAGAGGAGAAAAGCAAATCCAATTACACTTCATAGCTGGCCTAGACTACCTTGAGATCTGCTCCTCTAGCAAGAAAAACGATGCAGTGCAACCGCTAAAAAAGCCGCAGACGTCTAGGAGCCCCTCATCAGAGAAATGCTTTCCCAGCACCCCAAGTCTTACAGGAAATCAAAATGCTTGTAGTTGGGATCACCAGTCACACGGTGTCCTCCTAACTCCGTTTTTTTGCTCCTGTCCTGCAGCTCGTTTCGGTGCGAGCCCAGGGGTCGGGCTG
>JANZLQ010000037.1:12302716-12337371 GCA_026212715.1 Elanus axillaris | reverse complement strand
GGGGGGGGGTGGGGGCCGGCAGCCCCCCGGACTCTGGCCCCGGCCCCGGCCCCGGCTGCTCGGCTTGGGCACGGACAAAGCGTTTCCAGGCCCGGAAAGCTCCGGCCCGGGCAGAGGTGGTTGTTTCAGAAATACAAAGTGGCCATTTTCTGTTTGCATGGGCAGGTTTTGCTTTGGAAAGTGGTATTTAGGTGGGGTGAAAGCCAAGGGTATGACCTAAATAGGTTGGATTGTGGCTGTTGGTTGGTTTGGGGTATTTTTTTAGAAAAAGCCCAAAGGTGGGTATTATTTCCAAAGGTCCTACGTGGCCCAAAAGACACCCTGTTGCAGGCCAAGTGTTAGCAGGGTATTGCCCTTAGCAGACCATGGCCGAGGCTGGAGGGCTGCATTCACTTTGCTGTTGTTTGGGGCAGTGGGTCAGGTCTGATGGGGATGCTGGGGACAAGCTGCTCATCAAAAAGCCAGCACAACCGGGACCCTCTCCAAATTGCCACCATTGCAGGAAAGGTTAGAAACCGGGGGGCTAAAAGGCAAAGCCCAGAGCATGCTGTGCCCTCGCTTTCACACCAAAGAGAGAATAAAGGGGCTCCCAGCCAGCCAGATATTGCCTAAACACCCACAGACAGCACAACGGGGAGAGAGCGTCTATCTGTGCTTGCCACTCACTGTGCCATCAGCTTTTAAGAGCTACCTGGAGGGAACAGGATTTAGGAAAAGAAAAAGAAAAAAAAATCCATGCAAAAATCCATCCTTTTTTGACTCTGAATCTGACCTCAAATTACGATTCATGACGAAAAGCAATGAAAAGAGCTTGTGGTGACTTGAACAATGAGTTTTCCAAGCAGAGGCAGTACTAAGCAGGGAACACGAGACTCCTGAGAAAGCAGGAGGAATGCACTCCAAGCCTGAACGCTGCAGATGAAATTTGTTGCATCATATAATCTGTTTTTCTGCTTTGAGTTTCAGCTAGATGAGGAGATACTAAACACGGGAAAGGCCATTTCCATGAGATCTCCAGTCCAGATTAGAAGAATCAGTCAGACCGCCAGGATCACCAGCAATTTTATTTACTATTCTTTTTCATTGCTTTGCTAAACCCATTCTCAAAATGGAGCAACCAAGCAGGGAGTGTCAGCATAGAGATGCCAATCAGAGGCTGAGAGGAGAAAGGTTGAGCTATAAGAGCTGAAAGATATTAGATGAAAACATTATTTTTAGAAGAGCCTGAGAGCACTGGGGTTTTATAAAACCTCCCATTGTATTGCACTAGTAAGTCAAGTGTTCGCAGCTGAGCCAGCAGACACACTCTACAGCATCTATTACTGGCGTGTTTATTTACAAAGGGGGCCACTGAGCCAAAGCTGAACAGAAAAAAGGAAAGCCTGAAATACGGTTTTAAAGAAATACAGCTCCTTGGACTGGTTTTAATTTAAAATCCTAGGACTGGGTTTGTAATTTTCTTTTGTGTTTCACCCCCTCCTCCCCATTTCTTCTTCAAGGAATGAATTGTCCAAAGCCAGCCAGGCAAAGAGGAATTTTCCTCTAGGTGTCTCTGTCCCCATTTTTATTCTCAATTTTTTCTCATACACACACACACAGATAGACACATGCACACACTCTTCTCTGGCCTTCCCAGTCCAGCATCACCTATTCATTACCACAGCTATCTCCCACATCCCAGCGAAGTTCTCCTAGAAGCACTTTATAACTCAAACCTGCCCCAGCACCTTTCTCTGTGCCCTGGTGCAATGTGGCCACCCCATGCGGGACGCAGTGGCCACGCATGGGAGCCGCACATGGTGGCAGGGGACGAGAAGCCGGCACTGCCAGTTGGGCCCTGCCAGCCCAGCAGGGCCATGGGCAGTGATCTCACCTGAGCACACACCTCCACCCGTGCTGTACATGTGGCTTTGCAAAACAGTTATCACCTGCTCTTAAAAACCAGGAGGTGTGGGGCCTGGATTTATTGGATTTGAATAGAAAGCCAGAAAGACAGAGTCTCGTGCACACACAGAGGAACTGAGTGCTGTGGTATTGTAGTTCAGGAGAAAGCACTGTGTCGTTATCATCCCATACCTGCTGCCAACCTGCTCCTCTCTGTCTCTCTTTGGAGTATTTAACATCCCCAGAGCACACAGAAGGAGAGGAACAAAAAAGCCCTCCAGGGTTTCTCAGGGAGAAATGTGTGGTCACAGTAACACACCACTGACTTCCCCAGCAGTGGGGGATGGTGCAGGAAGCTGGGGAAGGACGGAGGAGAACAAGGCGAAAAGAAAAGGTGGGAGCAATTTTAAACGAAAGGAAAAACTTACATTAAATTATTGCTTTATTTCTGGTTCTATGCAAGTCTCTGCGAGACACACTCCACCCTACTCCCAAGATGCCACATCTGCCCCCAAACAGCCCAGTAAGGAGGAGAAAGACCTAAAGGGATCCTGCCCAAAAAAGGAGCCTTCCCAAGACTTGGATCTACAGAGGAGTTTCTTAGTTAAAAAGAAGTCCCCAGCCAAGGCAAGCCCTCCTACCCAGCAGTGTCTGGTCCCGCCACCAACCCCTATAGGTGTTGAAGGGTGGGAGGGAAGGGGAAGGAAAAGCTCCAGCCCCAGTGTTTTGAGAGGTCCCCCTCCAGACCATGCATTAATGAGGCATCAGGATGTGGAGCAGACCATAACAGAGGGGGCACAGGGGAAAAGTCAACAAAGACATGAGCACAGGGTGGGAGGAGAGGAATTATGGCAAGATGAGAGTTACCCAGCTCTCCTTCACCTCTCCCCCCAACCCCTGCCTCATCGGATGCGGAGGTACGAGGGGATGGAGTAATTGAAGAGCAAGTAGTCCATTTTGTATAAATTAAAGAGTCTCCTTTGGTAAAAGGGGCTAATGTCCTGGAAGAACTGGGCTGTCATGTCATCTGTCGTCCTGGTGGTCTTGGATGAAGATGGGAACTTGACGCTCATGTCAGCCCCAACCAGCTGGAGGATGTAGTTGGCGTCTTCAGCCAAGGTCTCATACTTGCCCACCACGTCGTAGTGGACGATGCAGGGGTGGCAGAGCGAGTGCACCCGCTCCCAGTGCTCATTGAAGGGCTCCTCCCGCTGCGTCCGTGGATCCAACAGGTAGTAGACGAACTCCTCGAAGCGCACGTCATCCCCACGCTCTAGGGCCTTGTCACTGGGCTCCTGCCGGTGCCTCCGGATGATCTTGGTCCCATAGCGCTTGTGGAAGGCTGTGTTGTAGCTGCGGGTAAACTTGTTGCGATACGCCGAGACCAGGCGCTCAAAAGGCTCCCGCACGAAGATGAACTTGAGGTAGCTGCGCAGGCGGTGGTTGATCTCAGGGATGCTGTACTCGGAGAGGGTACGCAGGTTAGATGAGACATGGGCCTCGTTGGCGGGGATTTCCAGTGGGTCCCGGTACTTGCCTTGCCCTGTCAGGACCATCATCACCCGTTTCCAGTTAGTGCAAGCCACTTTGGGCACATAGCAGTAGAGCAGCCCATGTGTGTCATCCACCACCAAGTGCCGCAAGTCATCCGGACGCAGGAGACGCCGCTTGCGGGTGTAACGGTTGCAGATGTTGCTCAACAGCTCCCGTCTCTGCTGGTGAACCGCCTGCAGTGATGACTGCTCAAACTGGGGAGAGAAAAAAAAAACCCAGAGATGGTCACTAGCTTGCCCAAGCTGATCGTGGCCTACACGCAACACTTGGCCCACAACTGTCGCCATCCCCTCCCCTTTTCTGGGTTTGGCAGTCACCCATGTAAGATTTTTGGGGACAGCATTGACTTTGAACACAACTTGCTTCAGTGCATTTAATCCTTGGACCTGCTGGGGGCAAAACACAGAATAAAATGTGATGAGGAGCCAGATGAGAAGACAAGTCAAAGAGGGGTGAGGGAAGAACAGGCAGTGCAGAGAGGATGAACAACCAAGTGTTTGTTACAGCACCCCACACATATACTGGGCTAAAGCTCTCCCTTACAGCAGCCCAGGGGGCCATACATGGCCCGACCCCTCCAGGGGCAAACAAACAGCGCAGGCCCTTTGCTGGCACAGGGCCCCGCACACCTCCTGTCTGCGATGGGGCATTGCTGCATCACACTGACGCCTCCAACCACAGGCTCGCTGCGAACACCGCAGCCAGGAGGCAGAAATGTGGCACACAAGTGTGGGCATGCTTGATGAAAATGGCACGGGTGTGCTGCCAAGGAAAGGCAAAGGGAGGCAGGTGGAGGAAAATGGCCTTTAACACTGACGGTCAAACCCTGGGGAGCAGACGGGGAGCTGAAGGTGAGGTGGGGTGGCAGGGCATGATGGAGAGGAGCGAGGTGCTGCTGGAGGTGGTGGTGGGGCCCTTCCTGAGGGCTGTGGGTTTCTTCTCCTAAGGGACATTTTCCACACAGGCCAGTCTAATGCCTCAGCTCTGGTCACAGTCTCCTTTGTCCACAAGGATGAGAAGTCCACATATGGTCCTTTTTCTTTATCCTTTTTGATCCATGCATCAAGGCCTGGCAGCTGCTGCATTGGCGTCCCAGGAGTCCAGAGCCCCCCTGGTCCCTGCCCCAGATGAAAACCCACCTCCAGATTTGGGGACGTGACCTTTCCTGTCATAGTTTTCATCAGAAATCCCAAAATGTCATTAAAACATCTGGGGAAGGAAATTATTTCTAAGCACTCAGAAGAGGAAGGTCCCCTCTTCCGCCTGCCTACTCCCTCCCCATTTTGCTCATGAGGGTGGGAGGTTTCGCATTCAGCCCCGAGGTTCTTGCTGAGAACCTCCAACAGCCTCGTCCAGGCCACGACCGCTAACGGATCTGACCCTGCGGAGCTGCTGCTCTAATGCAATGCAATGACCCCCATGTCGCAAGATGACATTGGCTTCCACTTTGCGGTTATGAAGAAAGTCCTGCTGGCATCACAGGGCGCCATGACAAATGTCTGTAGCCTGCAGAGATGTGTCAACCTCAAGATGAAGGGCAAGGGCAGGCCACCTCCTCAGTCCCTACATGCTTGCCACTGACAGCTGTCATTGCTTAGGCGTCCCAAAGGACACCCTTTGCCAAACTCCAGGTGCACCCTCACCTCTCCCTGCGGGACGGTAAGGGATTTTGGGACGCACTAGAGCCTGGGATAGGCAGTGTTGTGGAGATGGAGCTTTGTAAAGCTCCTGCCAGGAGTTGGGATCCTGAGACAAACTGCCTATCCCCTGGATGATCCAGCAGGCTTATCACCTTCAGATGGGTACTAACATCTGGGCAAAAAGCTCCTCCTGCAAGGGATGAACCACACTCATACCCATTTGGATCTCATTTCCACAAAAGAAATTACCTTGTCCAGGTCACCTTACTGACCACTTTCTCCAGAAACCTGTGTGGGCAGTAACCTGAGACAGGGGTAGAAGAAAGCACCCCATCCCTGCTCCTTCCAAGAAGGAGATGATAAGGGAAAATGCTCACATGGAGGAAATGCAGGTCAATACACTCTAACTGCCACCAAAAGATGACTTTGACATTATTGGCTACTTGGATATGAAGAAGATACAGCACCTAGGGAGGTGATAATCACAGCTAAAGAGGCATTCTCATGGTACACCTCTTTGCAACACAGCCAAATCTTTCAGTAGAAATTTCTCTTGTTTGGAAGTTCCCCATCACCTTTTAAAATTGGAAACCCTTTTCACAAGTGCTTAGAAAAAAAATAAAAATAAAGGAGGCATTTTAATAATGTGATTTTTTTTCAGGTATTTTTCCATGCACTTGCATAATTCAAAACTATTGGACCAGAAAGACAGACAGACACTGTCTGCAGGCATGGCAACAAATAAATGTGACTACTTTTCAACAGCCGCCCACTGGAATAAGTGCATGTCTTGCAGTTATTTCAGAGCAAAATTGCGCCTTTCATTTCCTTCTCTTTAAAAGCAAGAGAAATTAAGTATCAATTTTAAGGAAATAACACCAGGACATTCCAGCAGCGTTAGGGTTCCAGCATCATGGCCAAGGAAGTCCACATTTGCCATTTTTCCCAGAGCAAATGTAATTTGGCTGCTTATAGACATAGAAGCATCAACCTAGACAGTAATGCAAAGCATCGCATATGGAAAGGAGACCTGGCTCCAGCTGCAGCGGGCACAGCTGATGGGCAGTGGGGATGGCGGCCAGCTGCAGGGACCACCAGCGTTGCCTTCTGTTTCTTGGGGGCTGCAGAAGATGACTGCCCAGTGGATGTGGGGAGATGCAGGGCACATTTGGTAGCTGGGGCATGTGGCAATGGCCCAGCCCTTTGCACCGGTTGGAGGTTGGTTTCCTGCAGGACTTCCTGCAGGGAAGTTGTGGGCAAGGATCCCTCTGCAAAGACACGTCTGGCTGCATGGGGGGAAACACAGTAGAAGGAAACAAACACACTTTTTGCAGGCTTCAACCACAAACCCCCAAGCTCCTATTCAGCTGCTAAGGGCAAGAGGGACACCTTCCCTGATGCCATGTCACCAGTGCCGGCTGGGCTGCATGCACTGGGGGCTGGCGAGGACAAGTGCTCTCTGCCTCAAGCAGTGACCATGGCTTACCCTGCAGCAGACCCTTGCAGAGGCAGGGACCCACTAAGCCCACCTGGAGGGAGCGTTTCCCTGCCCACACTGTGCCTGGCTGCCCCTTTCTCAGCAGGTGTAGCTGGCACAGCTCAGGGTGACGGAGAGGACTGAGACATCCCAGGATTATAAACCCCTCATGGCTGGGTCCAGCCTTATGTATGTGTGCATATAGATAGATAGATAGATAGACAGATAGATAGATAGATGCGTATATGTATGTGTGTGTATATAGCACCCAACATAGAAGCATCTACCAATTATTAGCTCTGAAAGTGCAGCAATGATGCTCTTGCCCTGCTACGATGGCCCAGAGTTGGCTTTGAATCCTCAGATGGTAAAATCTCCCAGGTTTGCCCAGCTATGGCTCAGCCCATCAATAATGAAACCATTTGCCCCAGTACCAGCAAGGGCCATAAGCAGTTTTTTATCAACAATTACTCCCCAAAGCGGTGTGGTCTTTTCTTCTGGACACAGACAGAAGTTCAGGTGTGGGGACCTTGGGTGTGTTTGGACTCAGTGCAGTGCCCTGCAGACCGGAGGGGTGGAAGAAGGGGTCAACCTCCAGTATCCCACTCCCTCTTCACCCCCCCATCTCCCTCTCCCTGGCCCTTTACCTGGTCACTCTCATACAGGGCCTGGAGTGGGCTGCGACCGGCTTTCCCCTGCCAGGTGGATCTCATAACTCTGTCTTCTGCAGCTGCAAAAGGAGGGAGAAAAATCAGAGGGGTTGGGAGGGGCTGCTCCCCTCACTTTCTCTGGAGATGCCCAAGTTGGGATGAGACAACATCACTTGAGAAGAGACAGATCTGTTTGGCTCTGGGAGAAGATGCTCAAGCAATGCTCATCCCTCCCTCTTATTTTTTAACAAAACCTGCAGTTAGCGTTCAAAAGGTCCAGATCTAACCTTTAAACAAATAAAAGACCATAAATAAAGATAACAGGTTGTTACAATTTCAAGAGCAACTGGGAACAGTTTGATCCATGTGCATTTGGGAAATGCCACTGCCTGCAGGCTGCATTGCTGAGGGAATGACCCAGGTGACCAGCATCGCCGTAGCCCCATGACGGGCAAGACGGCATCTGTGCTTGGCAGAGGTAAGGGGCAGATCCAATGCTGGCAGCTCTGTGCCTAGCCCTCATGGGCTCAGAGTTTGCACTTCCAGGCTCAGAGACATGGTCATTAATACACAAATTGGTCAGATGCTTCAATTGACTGATAAGTCGGTTTAAGTTCTTATTTGCTTTTTTTTTTTTTTCTTCCCTTCTAAACCAGCAACATCTCCTCAAGTGTTTGAAGCTGAAGACAGCCACCCAAGCAGTCGTTGCCCCTTCCCTGCCATGCAGATTTGCTGGTTTGATTCTGGAGGTCTATCTGCAGCAGCACGAAACTGGAGGCTGGACCTGGCCAGCCACGAATGTAGTGCCGGACACCCAGTCAGTGACAGATGCTCAAGTTCTCATGCTTATGAATTATGTAGGGATGGAATCATCTTCCAGTGTATGAAGCATCCACTTCAGCTGCCATGCCTCAGCTCCAGGGACCTGTTTCCAGCACACCGTGGGCAGAACCATGTGGCCTGGATATCCCAAACCTAATGCATGGAGCCAGCCACGACACAGGTGCAGGCTCTCGCTTGCAGTAACACCTCCAAGCAGCTGTCCCACCTCTCACCCACCCTCTGCAGGGTTGTGCAGCCCTGGACTTGGCTTCCACAGAAGAAATCATACTGTGAGTTTTAAAATGGAAGATGATGTTTTTTTCTAAAGGGGTTGATAGGATACATTGTTCTGGAGATCATGGCCTGGGAGGTTCTTCCAGTCCTCCAAGTTCCTTCTCCTACCTTCTAATATCTCAGCGGGACATATACAGTGGAGGGAAAAGCATCTCCTGCAAACGGTTTCTGGCAACATGAAGGTTTCTAACAGAGGCTTTTTGCATGACAATTTGGGCCTCTGGATCTTTTCGTTCACTGACCCTCACCAGACAAAACCAAATTTATTATAGAAGCCCCAGATGGCATCTTTTTAACCAAAATAACCAGAAGGAAAAATCCAAATCCCATCTTCATTTTCATGTGCTTATATTTGCTTAAATGAAAGCTGCTCCAAAGCACAAAGTCACCAGGGTCTAAGCTAAACATTATTCATTCCTAGAGCTGTAATTAGGGGGAAATGACTGCCTGACCTCACAAGATTTCATCAGCAGCGCATGTACGCTTGCTCGTTCATGGGAAACGGCACTTCCTGCAGCACTGGATTGATTGAGATGTGCCTCAACGAGAAGGCACAGTTTCTTCCTCAGTCCCCTGTATCAGTTACCCCATAGGAGCATGAAACGGCATCTGTGCTAATGAGAGATAAGCGGAAGATCCAACGTACGCAGTGCTGGGCTGAGATGCTTGTCCCAGAGGAGCCCCATTTCACATTTCCAGGCTCAGCCCTCTGCAAATGACAGGGAATGAGATCGACCTTGAAAACTCAACTCACTGCAGCTGAAATCTGCAAGCAGAGAGCATTAAACTCGAGTCCCTTTCCTGGCCAGGGCGGATAAACTCCTGTTCGATTTAAGAGTGTCCCTGCTGTGGGCTGTCTGTGCCACAGCAGACACCTGGCCTATATTTAGTAAAAGCAATGTAGAGGCATTTGTTTTCGAAATTAACACGTGCATCAACCAGAACCTTTCTTATGAGGGACATAAGCAAACCCCGGATGGTTCAGGCTGACCAGAAGCTGCTAGAAATGCAAATTGCTCATGTTGCCACTGCGCAGGGGTGCGTGGAAACACCATCTCAGGGAAAGCCACAGTGGCGGGTGCAGGGTCAGGTCATGGCCCAGGAGGAGTGGGCTGGCTCGGCAGGACGCTCTTTAGGCTGAACAAAAAGCAAATCTGCAGTAAAGCGGGGAGTGAGCAGAGGTCAGGCAGGTCAGATCCGAGCTCTGATTGCTCTGGGCTGTGCTTTTCGACGCTGTTGAGGCAGAGGGAAAGGCCTGGTGAGGGACTGCTGCACTTCACATGACTCGCGCCAACAGCCCCAGCAGAAACGTTGCAAAATGGATTTCCTCCAGCCTTTCCTCAGCACAAGGTCTGGCAGAGAACAAGGCATCTTCTCCAGATAGCAGCAAACCCCCTGGGATCCCTGCTATGCTCATGCTGTACAGGGTTCCAGAAAAAAAACAAAAAGAGAAAAAAAGGAAAAAAAAGCTGTCAGGCTGCTCCCGTGCGGCTGGAGGAGCCCGGGAGCGCTGAGCTGGCAGGGAGAAGACGCCAGCGCTGCACATTGACAGCTTTTGCTCTCCAAAGCGATGACACCATCCCCAGCCCGGGGCGCTTGCCAAACCCTTCAGAGCGAACGTCGGGCGCAATGGCAGGTTTTTACAAGGCTCCAACTGCAGGAAGTCTCCCCCCCTCAGAAACAGTCTGCTCATGCTACACGCAGAGTCCCAAGGAGAAAAGCAAACGGGCTCCTGGCTGGGCCACGAGGATGACTTCTGAAGACAGCGTTAAACCCTGTGGCAGAGGGGGAGATGCAACACTGCAACCGTGTGCGGCTCAGCACGGCACTGTGCTGGCACCGGTGCATGTGGAGGGCAGCAGTCGATCTCTGTGCCCCGTAGGACCGAAGCGTCCATCCTCCACAGGGCTGGGGTCAGAGCGGCTGCAAATGCCTGCAGCTGGCAGTGTGTGCTCAAACGGAGACAAGTCCGGGCTTCCTGTCCCCAAAGCATCCCCAAAATGCCTGGGATCACCCTGCGGAGCAACACTGGCTGTCACAGAAGGCAGGCCACGGCCGCTGCGACCTGCCTGAGCCAGTGGGAGGCTGTAGATGGCGATTTAATGGAGTCCAGCCTCCCTAAGACCAGGCTTTGCCACCTAACACAGCTCTGCCCCATGACCCCAGGCTGTGGCCATCCCCTGTTCACCATCCCTCAGCCCCAGCACCTGCAACATCTCTGCTAATGCACTCCTCTCCCAGTTCTCCCCCCATCGCCAGACCCCGGGTCCTCATCGTGCAGCTCTATGAACACAGCTCAGCCTTAATTTGAACACAAAACCCCTCTTCTCTGGCTCCGCCATCCCAACAACCTCAATCCCACAGCGTGCTCCCATTCTGGAGCCTTTCCCCATCCTGCCTCTAATTGCTGTCCCCATCCTGTCCTTGCCTCTGCTGCATAGCCCAAGCAGGCAATGGCCCACCTTAGGAAGGCTGAGCTCAAGGGGCTCCACAGCTGGCTGAACTGCACAGCTGGAGAGGAAAACAAACATGGAAGGGGAGGTGGGGAAAGGCTCAATTCTTGATCTGTGCCTCTTTCTTCCATCAGATCTGGGATACAGCTTGGACTGTGAGGAGGAGGAGGGAGGAAGGGGGCAGATGGGCAATGGCATTTACACATCCCTCTTCTTCCACTTGTTCATGCTGAGACAGAGTCAATGACCCCATCCCCTGTACCGTTGGCTTACCCATCCCTGGGATGCTCCTGGGACTCCAAGAAGTTTGGGAAGGCCAAGGAATACTGAAATATATGACACTGTTGAGGAGGGAGTATAATCAGAGTAAATTAATGGTTCGTGCTACATTTTGGCACCATTGCCCTGAGTACAGGAGTATCTTCCATCATGGCAGAGCTGCCAAGACCGTTGCATCCTAGCTTTCCTCCTGACTTTATAGCTTGTTACTGAGGTTCTCAGATTCCACCACATGCAGTGGTAATGCTCGGAAATTTGGCATCGCCACAATTGCATCCAAAAGCAAGGAAGTCACTTAGCCAAGGTATATGAAGTTTCTAAAGGGGAGAAGACATCAATCCTTGGCAACTGCTGGATCACCATTTGCATAGCAAGTATCAAGACAGTATATGTCCATGATCCAAATCCAAAATGTTTTTCACGGAGATGGGCAGAGGAAATACCACATTTGCCCTTTGCATCTTCAAAGGACAAGGCAAGCGATAGGAGTGATGCAGAGCAAGAGACCGAAAACCCCATGCTAAGGCAGTAACGTTGACCAGAAATCACCAAATGTCATGAGTCTGAAAGTGAGTTCAGGCCCATTTTGGAGTCTCCTGCCCTACAAGTGCTTTCAGTCTTTCCTTCGGAGCTTAAAAAGGCAACGTGCTCCCTCCCTCCTTTCCCCCTACAGCTCTGATTTGAGTGCTATCCCATCCAAACCAACACTATTGTCTTGCAGTGGTGTGACATCAATACCACAGCAGGATCTGGGGTTTCAATGACTTGCCAACTCTCTCTGGAAAAGGGAATAGATTTTAAAGCTGTGACTATTTAGGTGTACTAGCTGATTGCAAAGACAGCCAGACATGTGTGAGGTGAGGGAAAGACTGGATCATGACCATCCCAGACTTCTGGAAGCACCAGTGAAAGAATTTGCTCGTTTGGCTGCAGAGACTCTTAATTATGGAGGGAGGTTCTCTGCAACCACAACAGCAAATCCAGCGCCTGAATTGAAGAGTTTGGCTAGGAGACAGGATTCAGGCAGCGACAAGCCTGCTAGGCTGACATCAGCATTACCAAGGCTTTAGAAAACAGTCTGAAGGAAAAAACCAGTTAAAAGATGTGGGTGCAACTAGATAGGGGAATAAAATCAACATGGCTTTTACTAAGCACAGTTTATACTCATGCAACCTAATCTGTGAATAAAATAAGCCATTTCTGTAGATCAAGCGTATGTGGTAGATCTTCACCCAGATATACGGGGTGATCTTCACCCAGATATACACATGAGATATGACTTACCACAGGAAACAAATACTGCAATCAGAGAAGATGAAGTTTAAAAGGTGAACTGTAAGGGACGCAAGCAACTGGAAAGCAGGCAGTGCTTAAATGGGAAATGCTGGGCAGAAGGCAGATTTCTAGTAAAATATCTTCAAGTTTGGTTTTGGGATCAATATTTCAGGAATGAGTTGACATAAAAAGCATTGAGAAAGGTTGCCATGGCAGGGAGAGACTGAAACACCAAACACGGAAACTAAAGCTTTGTCCCAGGCCAGGACGAAGTGGAAATGCAACAGAATTTAATTTTGCAGTGTTGGAATTCAGCAGGTTCTGCTACTTCACTACTGGAAGTGGCAGGAGGTCCCACATACATTAGTTCTGGGCTATCAGCTGCCAGTGTGACAGCCATTAAAAAAGGCAAATGAAGTCCTGAAACCTATCACCAGGTGAGGTATTTGCCACAGCAGCAAAAAAGCATGAATACTATTACCCATAGCATTGGCAACCCTCACCTGCAGCACTGACGGCTCTGCTCTCCTGGGACCAAGGCAGATCCAGAGCTGCTGAGAAGGGCTGTGAGGCAACCAGGTGATCCCAGGACTTGCTGCCCCACAGGAAGCTGCAAGGGCTGGATTGTGGGTATGAGCTGAGCCAGGATGTGATTGTCCCCTGGGAATGGGCCCCCAGAAAGGGATGGGAGGTGTTTCACGTGCAGGACACCTTCATGCCCACTTGCTCAAGTGACAGAAAGAGGTTTGGAAACCCCAGTGCGAGTCTGGCCAAGATGCAGCAGGAGGAATCCCAACTCCTTTTGGGCTGGAGGATGCAACTTTCAGGCATTTTTCAGGCTGGACCCTGGGGCCATGAGGAGCCAAAAGCTCCACTTGCGGTCTCCAATACTAAACACTGGAGAGGGTTAAAACCTGGAGATTCAGTGGTCTCCAGCCAAGGGAACTGAAGACAGCACGCATGGTTGCCTGTGAGTGGGCACCCCAGGGCCCCAAGGAGCTAATCCTGACCCCACCACTGTCTCCCCGCCCAGCTTCACTTCCTGTTGTGTCTGCGCAAAACCTAAAAAAAAGAGAAAAAATAACTGTGGTGCCTGGGCACCCAAAATGATCAGTCTGAATGTTAATTACAGCCTGCGACTCCCAGCAGGTAAGTGGGATAGGTGCTTGTTTGTACTATAGGAAGACTCAGCTCTCCAGGCAGCCCCTCTTGGAAGGGGATGTTGTCTCTCACACCAAAAAAAACCCCTCTGAACTTGGGTGAGGTGGGGTGTGAATCCATCACATTTCTGATGGATTTGTGATGGATTCTAGATCTGAACACAGGAAAAGGTATTGGTGACACAAACTGACTGCCTGGCACACGTGGCACGTGTGCAGCTGAACGGTGTTCATAGGAGAAAGAAGAGTTTACAATGGGAAACAAGTAAGAACAATATTACCCCTTTTTTATCAAAAGGGGAGACAACACCCAGAGCTCTACAGTGTAAAGACATCAGCACTTGCTTTAAGTCAGTCACTGGAAAAGCCACAAATTGCTGGAACTCTTTGTGGGCACAGCAATGAGCTTCTCCAGAACTTGCTCACTCCTCTCTGGCACCTGCCATGGGCAATGAGTGAGTGCTTCAGTCACAGCAGTGATGGCTCACTCGTCCCTGACTGCGGAAACACAGCCCCGCTTCATGAAGACAGGCTTCTTGCTATTAAAATAACTGTACCCAAGAGACACGGAGAAGGATCCTGCCATCTAATTTAAGAGGGGATATTAAGACTGCATTATTCAAAGCCAAACGCTAGCTGCAGCCACTGGCTGCTGAATCCATCTCATTTTCGATTTTAACATCCAAGAGGGGAAAAAAAAAAAGGAGCTTGACAGCAGCAGTGATAGATCCAGACAGTTCCTGCAGTTTGAGCTCAGTTTTCCCTCCCAGTTTGATAGCAAAGCCTGGGACACGCAGCTTGGTTGGCGGCTGGACATTTCAACTGTGTGAGGATGGTCCAGGGCACGGAGGCCAAGAAGTCACATGTGGAAGCAGCAGTCAAACCCCTGGGCAGTGGCCAGTGGTCCGCGTGAAGAGCAGGCCTGCTTGGAAAGATCAGAGCTATTGGGTCAAACAGTGCTGGTCTCAAGGAAGCAGTTTAATGCTAGGAAGCTCCGGCTTTTATGTTTGGGCTCGTCCTGGTGGAGAATACATTTGCTTCATTTTCACCTAAGCACAAGGGCTGATTGCTATTTGCTTGTTTTTTTTAAAGATGGATTCTTTTCAAAACAAGAGTGATGTGGGAACCCAAACACCAAAATCCCACAGCGAACTCCAGACCCACTGACTTAACATTGCTGAAGGTAGTGACCTCTCTTTGATGGAGAAGATGACCAAATAAGTGACCATTTGCTTTCTTGCATGCTGCATTCAGCTGTGAAAAAGTGTGGCAATTCTGGCATTCACGTATCTTCAGAGCTAAGGGAGCACCTCTGGGAATTAAAACCAAAACCCATTCCTATTTTTATTCTTACTGGAAGGTTTTGATTTGGGAACGCAAATTTTTGGCTCCAGCAAAGAGGTAATCCAATCTACTTAGACTCCTGCAACTGCTCATTTTTACTGCATCTAAAAAGCCAGCAATATAGACAACAGAGGCTGAATTAAAATGCTAGAGAAGAAAGGAAAAGAAATCCAAGAGCCCCATGCTTGATTTCCTTAAAGGCATCCTTCAGTTTTGTGAATTCAGACACAACCACCTCTGCTGGGGAGCTGCAAGTGAAACAAGAAGCAGGAGGTGTAGTTGGCTGGGCTTCACCCAGGTGTCTGCACCCAAAACCAGCTTGGTGGGTCATTGGATCGCCCCCAAAAACTCAAGTCTGCTTGAGAATCTTCTCTGCCAAGGCTGAAGATCCTCCACAGGCAATGGCGATGTGGGAAGGGGGGTCAGACATGGCTGCTGTGTGAAGCCGCATGATGAGGGGGCAACCACAATGCCAGAGCGTAGGCAGGACGTGTCCTCTGCCTAACACAGTCCTGCAGTGCCTCGCCGTCTGGTCAGCCGGCAGCGCCTGCTTGATTTGCGGTTCTTACGTATGGTAAAAGACAGCAGCCCTCTTCCCCTGTCACACTGCTGTGTCACACCGGCAGATGCCTCCAGTGGGTTAGGTGGGGTTAGGTGGGACCCTGCCTCACCACCTGCAGCACCACTGGGAAAATGTGTATTCCCATGGCTCACCAGGGAACAGGGATCATCCCACATACTCTGGATGCATAGCACAGGACTTGAGGCCTTAGTGTGGGAAATCCAAGGTGGACGGCAAACAGCAGAGACCTGGCTGAGGATGCCAGGAGAGTGGCAGTGCAAACGCAGGAGCTGTACCTCTCTCTAGGGCAGAGCCAAGAGCATCAGTCACAGCTAAGAACATTGATCCCTGAATCTGCAGGACATGACAAGCCCCATTATGCACCTAAAAGTGAAACTGTAACGCAACGACTGTGTACAAAGACCTCGAGCAAGTGCTTGTTCTCCTGTGCAGCCCCAACCATTGCCTTTCTGGGCATGCAGGGTGTTGGCAAGAGAACCAGGGGATGCCAGAGGCATTTCAGACTTGCCTGGCAGCCTCCAGACCTCTGCCAAGGGCCTGCAGGACCCACCGGGGCTGGGTGGGTTTGGAAAGAGCTCTCTCAGGTAGCAGACCCAAGTTTTTTCCTGTATCTCCAGAGATGAGGTTTGTCCCCCAGACAGCTGATGGGTATCTCTGCACTTTGTTTACACTCCGGTGGTAGGAGATTGTGCCCCTTGGGCACCCTCAGCTGTAGCAGGCAGCATCTATGCCCCATTCTGGCAGGTACACTTAGCAGCAGAGCACACATGGGACCAAGCATTTTGGGGAGACAGAGCATTTCAAGGTGAACAGTGATATTCAGACGGGCACAAGCAATGGCAAAAATTAACCAGCCCTACGAAGAACAACCAGAAGAGATGTTTTCTGATCTTTCCCCCAGGCCTCTCCCATGCACAGCACTGCTCTCCAAGCAGTTGCATTACAGAGAAGGGGAGAGGTCAGATATCACCCTGCGATAGCCCCAACCTTGCACAGCTTCCGTGTCGTGGCTAACAGATCCCTTTGGAATGAATGCTGTATTTGACCTCTTTTGTTCATCCCGGGGCTGTGCCAGTGACTGGTGAGCAGCAGGAGTGATAGAGGGGAGCTGGCATCAACTAGCAAACTCTGTAACTCTAATATTTACAACACAAACACACATTTCTTGTTCCGGACCAACATCATCCATAGGTCAGGAAATGCCCCTGTGGCCCTTCCCATCTTTGCTTCTCTTTGCATGGTGTTCGTCTCCCCAGTTATGGCTTGTTCAGCCTGTTCTGCCTCATGACGACATCCTCTTGCAGAGGTTCAGAACAGACACAGGTGATCGATCATTTGTTCCCATCAGCAGGTGAGCAGCCAGTGACTCTCCTGTGCAGGAGGTTAGGTAGTCATGGGCAACAGGTTGCCACCTAACACAGCCCCGTGTAGTGTAGTCACAGGCAGACCCACCACTCTCTGCCTCCAATACTTCCCCTGCTGAAGAACAAGCTGGCAATATATAATGCAGCCTATTCCCGACAGCCTGCCCTCTGCTCTGTGGGCCAAGCCTTGGTAAAGGCTGGCTGGCTCTGCATTTCTGTCTGCTGAGGTAGAGGCGGCATAGAGTCTGTCAGAGACATCTGTCTCGGCTCACTTGTTAGGGAAAGGGAATAATCCTCCGTTCTCTGTCAGACGTCCTCCTGCCAGCTCCCATCCCATTGCCTGCAGCAGTGACAACCCAGAGCATCCTGGGGAGCAGCAGGACCTTCCCCTCGCTTGCTCCAGAGCATTTTCAGGCATTATAGCAGAGGCAAAGGGCAGGATGCCGCTGAGCTGACTAGCTAGGTACAGCTCAAAGAACTGCACAGGGTGCCCACACGTCTGCACCAGGACCCACCTAATGCCCCAATCCTGTACACCTCTCCCTGGAGGGATGGGCAATGGGAGCATTAGTGACATGACCTCCAAGGGGACCCCGAGGTCTGTAGCTGGTTGTAGCCCTGCAAGGGTCCTGGAGCAAGTCACTCCTAGATAATCCAGCCAGGCTAATGTAGTATATCAGAAGGGCAGGATTAGAGTCACTGTTGTGATCCTGCTTCCTTCAGCCGGTCAGCAGGCAGGCATATCCCTGTCCCCTGGAAAACCACCATGTGATTTAATGGCATCCCCCTGTGTCACCATCTGAGCCACAACCCTCAGGCATTGGCATGGGACCTGGAAGCTCAGCTGTCCCTCTGAAACCACTGGATAAGTGTCTTCTCTTACCAGCACTGCATCCTAACTCTCAGGCTCATAAAATGCCTCCAGGTAGCTTGGTTTGGGCCATACAATTCTATTTTTAAGCACAGCCACTACCTGGATGTTGTCAGCCTGGTTATCCCCCACAGCAAAGCCCCATCTCCAGCCAGGCACCATCTCTCACAAGGAGCATCGCAGCAGCTTGCCAGCTGTCACTGGTGTCATATCCCCCCAGAAGCACGGACAACCAAAATAGGCCTGTTCTCACAGGGATGGGGAGTAAAACACACGAGTCTGAAGCTCATCTGCTTGTCCATCAGAGGGGCTTAGCAAAGGGTATTTAATTTCTCTTACCATTACAAGACCGCTGCTATGAGCTCGTATAAGGCACTTCCCCAACGGCACCCACATGACACGGGGGGCTGGAAAACATGTACCTGCTCGCTTTGGGGCTGAGCAACAGGTCACTGGAAGTTTTAGCTCATGTGGTGCAACACACCTTTGTTTAGAGGTCCTGCTGAATCGGCCAAGGACAGGATTAGTGCCCTAAGACACCCTGTTACCGGCAGCCCAGCCTGCCAGGACTGCTCCCCATGGGAAGGGAAGCTGTGAAAACATTCCAGTCGGTGGTTCATGTGGTCCTGACCTAATGCTGTTTTGTTCAGCAGAAACTAAACCAACCAAGTGACTTGAACTTGGCTGGATCAGACACAACCAAGTCCCAGCAGCATGAGGATGCTTGAAAGCTTAGCTCAGGCTTTTTTCCCACCACTACACATTTTTTACCATCCCCCCTAGCCCTTTTGAAACAGCCAAACCAAATAATTAACCCCCCCGCCTCCCCTCACCTCCCAGCACTTAGAAACTGCAGAGGGGTAAAGAGAGATACGTTACAAGGAGGTTACCCACAAAGCTAAGGGAAAACCACAAATAAAAGCAGCTCAGAGGCAAACCTGAGCAGTGCAAGACAGGACATGCACATGAGGAGATTTACATGGAGACTAGCCCACGTAAAACAGGCAGGACGAGCTGCAGCAGTGAAATACAGATCTCCTCTCCTATCAGTTTAGACGGATGAACCCGCATGCATTTGCATATGGGAGGAGGTGGTTTTACAGCACCACAGGCACCAGGGTCACCTGGAAGTGATGTTTCAGCTGCTGTGATAAAGTACCATTTCAGGGCAAGATGAGGGAGAGGTGCAGAGGAGGGATGAAGGCTGCACAATGGTCCACCTCTTCCTCTTCTCCAGTACCTGGCTAAAACATGGCTCATCCCCATGGAGCCAATGGAGGGATCCTACCATCCCTTATCACTCACACCCTCCTCCCCTGGAAATCTCCCCCTTTTCCCCAAATGACTCTTTTGGCTTTCTGGGAAGCTACTTAAGGCTGACCCCAAGAAGCCATGATGGCTCTTGAAGGGTGATGAGGCACCCCATCCCCAGTACCCATTTTCAGCCCACGTCTCTGCTGATGAAGCAGCCCCAGTACCTCCTTCCCAGCCATGTTCCTCAGAAGAGGTACCACAGGCAGCGACCTGAGGTCACACTTTCCACCTCTGAGGAGGCCAGCTGTACAAACCTCCTAGTAAAGATGGAAAAGAGCATTTTCCAACCTCCTTCCACCAAACACAAATGCTCCATGGCTACTAACCCCTGGGACAAACCCTTCTGCAGCATTTCCATCCTCAAACCACACAGAGATCTGAAGGTATTTGGGATCCCCTGATCACACTATTACAAGGTGTACATGGGCTCTCCTCAATGCCTTCTGGGAAGGAGATGAAAGAAGGTGTCATCCCCTAAAAATACTACCCTTGTTTGCAGCAATCACCACCTTGAAGCTTCTGCAGAGTCCCAGGGCTCTGTGGCACGAGTTGATGGTAGTGGCAGCCAGGCTCCCTGGCACTAACAACAGTCTCCCTCTAGCCAAGAAACACACTCTAAAGACGGGACAATGAGTCACTGTTTTACATGGGATAATTCGACAGACCGCACCGCCTTTAACAGGAAAAATCATTCACTCTTCTCGGGATGTGCCCTGCTGGCTGGAAGGCAGTGGTCCATGGGCAAGAGGGGGACAAGGGGGTGTGATGCCTACAGGAAATGTTAATTCAGGGTGTGGATGAAGGCCCTAAGCTATTCTCTATGGAAAGTGATGGATGGGAAGAGCCACGCAGAGGGGTGAGTACATGTCCTGTTCTTGTTCCAGCCAGACAGGGAATGGCCAAGCCTGCCAGAAGCAGCAGTGGTTGTGGTGAATGTCTGAGGGTGGAAACGCACAGCCTCAGGGAATGGAAGTGAGACCAAAAATCCAAGCACACCTGCCTCCACCTGTGCGTGAGATCCTTGATGTCTGTAGACAGTCATCTGCTGTCTGGGACCCTGTGCCCAGGGCTCACGGGACCGGGGTGCCCCTGGCATGCTGCACTGGGGGATGGAGCAGCAGCAGAGCTGCATCACCTCTCTGATATCAGGGTACTTACACCAGCCACAAATTACTTGCAGCATGGGGCCCTCACACAGAAATCTGAGGGCAGACAAGCATACGGGCAGCCCAGGAGCCCCAGGCATATTAAGTGCACTCAGTCTCCTGCCTGCTGGCAAAAAGCAGACAGATGCTCCCTGCTTCCTTGGTGGGGGGCTGCGATGCCCCTTGTTCATGACTGTCACCACCCATAAACGTTTCCATGTTCAGTGGCTCATGCCAGATGCAAAAGAACTGCAAACAGCAGATACGGGGCATTGGCCTCCAGCGCAAAGTGCCACTGGCACTAAGTGCCACCAGACTTCAGGTCTCTCCATCTGGATCCAGCTCAACACAGACAAGTTGACTTTCATAAGAAAATGCCTCAACCCAGCCTCCAAATGCTGTGGCAACCTTTGTAGGGGAGGCAATGCCACTGTGCCAAGGAACGACGGCAGATGCCTCCTGAATGGCTGGTGAGAGAGAGGCAGCAGCCTTGCAGCTGACCTGAGCCCCTTCCAGACCACAGTCTCCTGCTGACTGTCTCCTCTCCTCACCGACTTTTCAGTATCTTCTCTTCTAGCACAAATGTGTCCTGACCAAGATCCTAACCAAGAATCACACCTGAAGAGGGCCCTCTGACAGGTCACACAAGGGGTTAGCACTGCCATTACTACAGAAATGTGACAATAAGACTTATTTTGCATCACCACCCCATCCTCCACTGAAAGGATTCTGAAAACACCTCTCCAGTGGGCAGCTTCTTCATTTTCAGCCCTCAGGGTCTACTGTGCCTTTGGCACAGACCGTGGCTGGAAACAGAATGCTGGGCGAGATCAACCACTGCCACACCACAGCCTGCGTGCCGCATTCAACACTATGTGGGTCGTGGCATGGGAGGGGGCCAGTGGTCCAATATTCAGAGCGATCTGGATTTTTCTACAAACCACTAAAAAAGAGGGATCTGTGCTGAAAGTGCTCCAAAGAAACATGGCAAGCACTGCTGACAACATAATCTCCACTGTCCTTTTCTATTAATCCTCTTACAGATTTAGCAGGAACTGGAGGGCATGATGCTGACTTTTCACCATCCAAGGCGGGCAAGTGCTCCCAGACGCTGCAAAGCTAGCATGACCCTGCGTGCAGCCCCCCCACCAGTGCCCTTCGGAGGGGCACTTCCCAGCAGGCTGCTGCAGCACTTGCGTGTCAAAAAGAGACAATGGACTCATGTGTGTGTTTTGCTTCTCGTGCCTGGATGACAAACCCAGCCCACAGAGCTTCGTATTTGCAGTGCAAACTCAGCACTTTGCAGTTAACGTTGGAGCTGAGAGACAATTTAGCATTAATGCATTTGCAGCCAACTCCGTCTTCCATATGCTGTACACAACTGCTCAGACAGCAGCCACAAAGGCAGCTGGAAGGTTTGAGGGGGTGTCATCAGATGTATGTATTTTTTTAAGCTGCTACAAAAAGAACAATAAACTCCTGACACGAGATTGAGTCTGAACATCCTGCACTAGTTTAGATTTCTACTGCATTTCACACACACTAGGCAGGAAAATAATTATCTTTCTAACTTATTTTTTTCTTTTTTTTTTTCCCTTAAAAGGAGACTACCCAGCCTTTAACAACAGCCTAGAAGAGACTCCTGAAACCTAAAATCCCTGGTCTGTCCAGGCTTCAGCCAGATGACTCTTGTTTAGGGAGTGCTGGCCATACCCAAGCCAGCGTAGGGACTGGCAATCGCTGTTTCCAGAAGCAACTATGATTCAGAGATCCAGCTGCTGGACATGCTTTAAAACCACTTGAGCATTACTCTTGATGCTCAAGATCCTGGGAGGTTTACTTAGGAAGAAGTTATTGCCATTGCCATTAGGAAGATACTAAAATCACATACTGAAGCTCCTTGTTTTCTATAAAGCCTCATGGAAGCTCTTTCCTCTCGACTCCTGCTTTGTCACGCAGCTTGCTTTGTCTTCATGTTTCTGAAGGTAATTTTTCTTCATTTCTCAATGATGGCACCCCTTGGACCTTCATGGTGTCACCAGACACACTGAGGCACAGGGGTTGGCACAGCTGGCCCTCGGCTGTGTGGCTCCCTCCTCCCCAGAGACAGGGATGGCTCAGGCTCTGTTTTTCAAGGAAGGCTTTCTTACTCCAATTCAGTCAACCTGAGTCAAGGATTGGCCAGGGAAACTCTAATCAAGTGATGGAAAAGGGTGACAGCTATAGGATTAGCTCACAATAAATCATGCAGAGAGGGAAAGAAAGAATCCAGCTGCTTCAAGCAACCTGCCAAATGCCACAGCATCATCTGTGGGGATCAGGGCAGGAACAGAGCCAACAGCAGCTGGTCTGGAAAGTCTGTCCCACTCAGTGGGTCTTCCTAAACTCTCATGCCTCCTTGGTGGCAGGACGCTTTGGTCACCTGGTACCAGCCTGAGGCAGATGTCAGGAGGGTTTAATAGAAGGATCACAGGCAGTTGAGATGGGGGGATGTATTTTGCTGGGGCAACATGCCTAGCTCTTTGCTGTCACAAGGATTGCGATTAAGATCTTTATAGGAAACAGAAATTTCATAGTATCCAGCAGGAATATGGCCTCTGTGAGCAAATAAAATATCTGTGCGCAAGTACCATGCAACCTTCTGTTTTCAAATGGTTAATTCCCCTACAAGCCAAGCTAGAAGCTTTCCAAGAGCAATTTCTCTTCCCCATTATGCCTGTCGCTCTCCTGGCCCCAGCTGGCTGCTTGCATGTATAATGCAAGCCTGAACTGCCAGCATTTCCATTCCTTGTCAATAAACTCCTCCTTTCCAGTCTGCTGCTCGACAGGAATTGCAGCAGAAGGGCTTGCGCTGGCAGTGCCAAGGGAGAGATGCCTGCTGGGATGCACAAGGGCTGATTTTCAACTGGCAAGGCTGCACCAGAGACCCACGTCTCCCTTGCACACCCGCACACTGCGGTGGTGTCCATACCCCTGCAGGCTCCCACCGCTGGGGCAGGCTCAGGCAAGCCACAGCTGCAGAAAGCTCTTGGGCTCACATAGCAGCATGGATCTACCAAGCCAAGAGCCCATCTGCACCAGGCTGCTGCCTTCTGCTCAGCTGCTGAGGCCATGGCAGGCCAGGGTGCCGGGGGACCAGGCTGGACTTGCTTAAAACCTGCCCGCAGTCGGGTCTGGTTCAGGCAGATGCTGTTTGTGCCCTCTGCACACAGGTTACCTGCACACATACAGGAAAAAGAAGTCTCTAACATCGTATGGCTCAACGACTTGCCTGCTGAATACGTTTTAAGCCATCTTGTCAGCTCTGTGCATCTGGAATTGATGAAAGCCTCAACAAGCAGATCTTGGAAAAAAATGCACACTCAGCAAACCCTTCCCAACACAGCCACTCCCTCCCCGACTTTGCCTCACGGCTCTTGCCGAGTGGCTCTTGCCCCTCTGCTCTAGGCGGAGGCAGCTGAGGGTCTGTGTCCTGTCTTTCTAAACAACAGCAGGTCGTTAACCTGTGAGACTCACTGCCACAAGATACTGAACAAGAGGCTTTACAATGTGTTGAAGGGCTGCATGAGCTTGCAGAGGAGGACAGGAGCTAATTACAGCCTGTTGGAAACTAGGGAGAACCATCTCCACCACATAACTTCTGATCACATAGCTCCCATGCCTACTTCTGCTGCATTTAGTAGTGGGCATTACCTGAGGCCACCAAAGAGCTCTGTCTCCTCAGCCAGCATGTTTAACAGAGGATACAAACATCTCCGGTGTCACTGGAGCACTGAGATGCAGTAGATCCAATATCACTGGTAGCAACTTGTCTGAGTGGTTGTTAGATTTAGCTCCCTGTTGCTGGTTAAGCCCTGAGAATGGCTGCAGGTGGTCTGAAGACATCTCTTTCCTTTTTACAGGGCATGAGCAAAGTCTAATGGAGACCTCAGGAAGAAGGGAATGGGGAGTCTTGCACCTACACCCACCCAGCAGTGGCCGTTCATGGGCAGCTGAAGCAGAACTCCACCAGAATCAAATCAGCCTCATTTGAGTCGTACAGTGCCTGTATCTGCTGATCCTATGAAGCTAAAAGGGAAGTCAATCTTTCCGATACTGCCAGGAGTAAACTTGGAAAAAGACCCAGCTGTGAATATGCTATCCCTGCACCCATGCCAAAAGGAATGGCCTGGCTCTGCAGATGTGTGCAGGACTGAACTCGCCACCTTCCCGTGCCATGGAGAGAAATGACCGTGCAGAGACGCTCTCTGCTGCCAGGGGAGGAGGGCAGAGCCGTGTCCTTGCAGGGCATCACGATAAGAATGGGGATGGGGAATTGCTGAGGAGCATCTGACCTCCATCCAATTAGTCTGCTAATTTCCCAGGTCCCTGCCTTGAAGGAAGGCCGCTGGAACAGGGGAGCCGATCCCAGAGACACCCACACCCGGCTGCTCCAAACAAACATCACCTTTGAACCTCATGTCAATATTACCCGTCTTTCTGCAAGGTCAGTAATTCATGGCACAAAGCAGTGAAGCAACATCTGGCCAGAGAGAAGGCTTGGATCAGGTTTCATGTTAGTGGTGAGGCTGCAAACCCACAGGGAGAGCAGTGCTCCTGAAAAGACCACTCCGAGGGATGGCTCAAACCCGACGCTGCTGCTCCCTCCCCGGACGGGCTGGGAGAGCAGCCAAGAGATGGAGAGCTATTAATCAAGTGGCATTTACAAAGAGAAGAATAAGCTGTGAGCAGTGCTGTGACAAGTGGCCATGACTCGTGATCCCACTGTCCCTCCATAGGACGGAGGTGACAAGGGACAGGAAGAGAGCCATGGGCCACAACATGCCCTGTGCACTGCCGTGCAGGTCCAAATTATTAAAAGGCACATCTCCACACACCGCCCCCCCCCCCCCCGTGGCTAGACTGGCCAGCACTTGCCCATCTGCCGTGCCCAGGCTAGGGGCTTGCTGATCTGCCACTACAGCTGCTACAGAGACAGTCCCAACTTCAGAAGAGACTTTCTGGGGAGAAAGCAACTTCAAGTCCACCTGGACAATGCTCTGGGGGAGTCTGTGAAAATTAAGTCCCGTTATGAAAAAGCAGGGTCTTCAGCACAGCGGGTCTCAGCATCTGTGCTCAGCCATGGTTTGTTTACAGGGCCACGTAACAGACTCATCCGAGCACGACACCAGACTCAGATCCGGGGCAGTGTGGTTTGCAGCATCTCCCAGCTGCAGAAACAGCTTCGCAATGTGACACACCATCACGAGGGTTTGGTGACGGCGATCAGGCAGTGGCACTGCTGGGAACACTGAGGGCATTTGTCTTTCATTGCTCCAAAGCATCAGGGAGGATCATAGATAAGTTGGAGGGAAAGCAGGACATGTGAATAGAGAAGGAGGCAAACAGGGCTTGAAGGAGCCAGGCTGGGCTGTGCATGGGGCTGGGAACAGCTGGTGCTCGCAAAACCCAGCTGTAGGTCAGGAAGCTCTCGCCGCTGCGCAGGGAAGGACAGAGACCGCACCGGGCCGTCTATGCAACTGGGACAGCAAAAGTAGCCAGACGCTGAATCCACATGCACTCACACCTTCTAAACCAGGCCCTCGACCATTTTTAATACCAAATGGTGATTTTCATCTTAGCACAGAGCTGCCAAAGGATGTGGGTTATGCGGCCAGGCTTTCCCGCATGGGTAGATGGTGACGAGCCATCTTGGTTGCAGATGTAGCTGCCCAATTCAGGGGTGTCAGAGCTGCTGCAGTACTAACCAGTGGGGGAAAAAATTGCTTTCTCCTTCCAGGAAAGACCAACTCCCAGCTCTTCCCAGCCAAATTCCTATCAGTCTGCCTGCCCATAAATTTACAACTGTTTTATCTAATAAAAGCTCATTGAAATATTAAGAGCTTAGGGGAAAGCAGGGAAAACTATGGGGAAAACAGGAGCAGCCAGGCCTCCTCTACCTGTTTGTTCCTCTGCCAGCTGCAGGAATTCCCCACTGGCTGCCTCAAGGCTGGCCACCTCTGTGCCCTGAAGTTAAACCTGCTCAGTGCCATCCCAGCAAGCTAAAGGGAATGGATTTGCTCAAGTTGAACAGATTTTGAATTTCTTCTCCAAGGCAAGGGAGATCTGGTCTATCTAGAAACAAAATTCAGGCTTTTGCAGATCTTTGCTTCCGAGCCTTCAGAAGGTGGGAGCTGGAAAGGGTTACAAAGCAGGGATCTTCAGTAAGCGTATTGACCTCAGCCACCCCAGTAAGGGCTGCTGCAAAGAGCCTGGGAAAAATGAAACCTGCTTGATAGTGTTCCAAAGAAATGTTGGGGGAGAGCTTAGCTTCCCTTACACTAACCTGCCCACCAGCAAGCCAACATAAAGACGTCCCCACATCCACAGGTCCTGCCAGGCTGGGTGGGTCAGCAGGGCAGTACCAGAATTCAAGATGGATCTCCGAAGCACGGCTGGAGTCCAGATCCCACGCAGTGATCTTGCACAGCCGTTAACAAACTTTTCATATCGAAAGGCCATTTTTTAGGCAGCTGCCCAGGGCGAGTCACAGCGATGCCTGGGACTGACACCAAGACGTATTTCCCAACTTCATGGCAGCGTGTGTGCACAGGGCACTGTGGTGTGTTTGCTTTTTGCAATCGCTGTCCTGTCTGCGGGGCTCAGACTGAAAGCAGACTTCAGGGCACTGCTGTAGTCTGCCAGATTCAGCCCAGCGAGAAGGGAATCGAAATCTGGGGGCTGTGAAGTGGTGGGGTGGCAGTTGAGGATATTAGCCACTGCAGGTTCATCTGGCTACTAGGTCTTCTTGGCTTGCTTGGCTTCATGCAGAGAGGAACAGGCAGTGGTGGCTGCTGAAACCAATGGTGCTGCCTCCTGCAAAATCTGTAGACGCCTGGCTGGTGCTGCTGCAGCCCCTGTTTGCTGACCAGTCAGCCCACTGCATGTCCTGACAGCACGAGGCTTGCGGTGGCAATGTTGGGTATCACTTCTGCACACGACCCAAGTTGCACAGAGCCACTTCTCACACTGTGTCCTTTGGCTCCCCTTCCCTTCCCTGTTCTCATGCATGCTGTGTGCTCCCTCAGAGCATCACGCTCTCCTTCCAACACGATAAATGAAGCATCGTCTTTGCACCCCTGCTCATTGAAACTATAAGAGAAACAAAACCAAACCACACATCCTGATGCCACCTCCTACGCTGGGTGATCTCCTGTGAAGGACATGCAGAAAGAGGAGTTTATCTGAGCAGTGGCCACCCACCTCCTGGGGATACAGAGCAACTCTTTCTTCCCATCTTTGCCTATGTAGGGCTTTGGCTTAGACTAAGATTTTGGCTTCCCAGCGGAAGCCGTGGGCAATTGGGAAATGGAGAGCTGACTGAGTCCAGGCTGCAGAGGAGACATTGGAGGGTTGGACCCTATTTACCAGAGCTCTACAACCAATTTTACTGGATAATTTACTGGAATTACATGGGGTGTAAACCTGCAACAGAGCAAAAACTGCGCTAGCCAGAATAAACCACAACAACCAGCCAAGAAGCAAGGATCCCAGCATCTGGAGACGAGCATCAGGGAAGGGGGTCATCTACATAGGGCAGCAGCATGTGTAGGGTGCATTTAGCAATACCTCCCACCCTCCAGCCCTGCTGGAAGGATTTTACTGCCAAGGGGGCAGTTGCATTTGAAGAGGGAAAAATTAAAAGATGCATGTGAAATAGTGGGGAAATTGCAGAGAGCTTGTAGTTGAATATAGGCCTGTCCCAAAGCTGCAGATCCAGACAGGAGGCAGAGACAGGGTGTCCTGGTTTACAGCAGTGCAAGCTCCGCAGGTGCAGGTACATGTATGGGAGAGAGCAGACTAGTCTGAACTGGACAGCAGAGGCTGGGAATATGGGGTTCAACTCTCCACTGACACCAGTCACTCCCCTCCACCCACGAATGATTTGGGGGGGGGGGGGGGAATATCCCCAGTTCTTAGGGTAGCTCTATTTGTCCCTGTTCTCGACATCAGTGCAATCTGTGCAGCGAAGGCAGGACCTAGGCACAGCGATGTTCATCCCAGGCCTTTCAGCTGGAGCTATTCAGTGAAATGTTCCCTCCCTCTCAGACTGCTAATAGTCTTTAACTGCCTTTTAACAAGGAATGTTTTGGGCATTTGCCCAGCTCTGCCTCAAAGCCTCAATGTGAAACATCACCCCCTTGACCCCACAGAGGTATTTGGGGAGTTAAGCTCTTCTTTGGGTATTCAGCTCCGAGGGGGAGTAATGGCAGTTAAGCATCTAATGCCTTATGTAGTTTCTTGGCTTCTGACAGTGAGCCCTGGGAAAGACAGCTGTGTTTGCTCTGGGATTAAGATGGAGGGTTTGCCATGCTCTCTATTCAGATGCTTGCGGGAAGCAGGGACCAGGAAAGAAAATCCAGCACATAATAAACCCCAGCACCCCCAGGAGTTTCCTGGCCACTGCATGAGCACTCGTCTCCCAGCCTCAGACCTGACTGAAGATCCCCAGAAGGCCCTTCCTGCACCAACACAGGCAGAGGTCCTACTGCTCCCCAAAGATGTTTTTGTGGAGTCTTTTTTTGCAGGATAAATAGGAGCACTGGGGTTTTGGGAGTGGGGACAAAGCAGAAAGCACAGGTGCAACGTGCTGCCAGAGAGAAACAGCCGGGTTGGGATGCCAGAGGGATGCGGGGCCAGCGAAGGCTGGATCCACCTGGCAGAGCCACCGAGATGTGAATCTCTCCTGCAGGCACAGAGTTAACTCCCGGCATGCGAAGCCCCTTCCTTTCCCCTCCCAAACCTTTAGCATGTATTAGAGGTTCTCAGGAAACTGTAGAAAGCCAAGAAGGACTACAGAAAGCACTTCTCATGAAAAGCCTGTCCCTCTGGAGCAGGTGGGCTTCATTACTGCCCTGCTCGCAGTACTGAACCGGGCAGATTTTTTCTACCATGACAGGTCACGGCTACAGCATTTCATGTCCTCTTCAAACATGGCAGATCGGAGGGCTTTCCAGCCCATGTTGCCCAATGCCTCAGCTGACAAATGTTGCTGTACTTTGAGCACTGGCTCCTTGAAGGGCAGCGGCTGCATCCTGGGCATCACAGTGCCGTAACCAGGAATCTGAGCCGAGCAAAACTGCCCCACGACATAAGCAAACAAAACAAAACAGAAAAACCAACACCATCTCAGAGGGCATCTTAGATTTCACATCCCTGCCCGCACTTGCAGCATTAGGCAGGGCAAAGGCAGCATAGCCCTCCTTATCTGGAAGGCTGAGGACATGTGTCAGCCAGCTGCAAACATGACCCAGTCTCAGAAAGCCTTCCCTGGCCGAACAGCGCTCATGTCCCAAGGCAGTGCCTGAATTTCAGCCTGCAAATACCTTTAAACAATGGGGAGGAACTGAGGTCTAAAACAGGCTCTTTCCTGTTCTGAAAAAGAATCCCTGGTTTGTAAGGGTCTGCTAACATCTAAGTGTGTAAGTGTCTGTTCAGGCAAGGTCTAGGTGCATTTCTAGGTTCAGGGACAAGGGCTCTGCAGGACCTTAGTCAAATCACTTATATCTCTATCACTCTATAACCTCTACAATAGTTTGTCCCCCCTGAAGGAACAAATCTTTAGGCACAAGGATGGAGCTGACTGAGAGTTCACAAGAGCAACAACACAGACTCTGGATTCATAGCTCAGAAAATATAGAAGACCAGATTTGCAAGAAATAGAAGCAAGAGCAAGAGCTTCTCCAGGACCTGCTGGTGCTGAGAGATGCTGGGCTAGGCAACAGGAACCATCCCAAAGTTGGGAGAGAGTGGTGGCAATGGGTATCTTCCATATCCACCTTGGCACGTCAGAGAGCAGCTAACACCACCAAAATGATGAGGCACAGCTTCCTGCCTGTGACATGCACTACGTGTGGTGATATGGCTTCTGGCACTGCTGCTCATCCTCCTGTAACACCCCAATCCTCCTCCCACAGGCTGGAGAAGTGGTACCTCCACTCCAGGAGTGGCTGGAGGAGGCTTTGCTCTATCAGGGCCCAGAGGAGATCCAACCAGTTGATGCAGGAGCAGGTAAGGATGGAGAGAGGGATCTTGCTGCTTACCCGCTCGCAAATCTTTCTGGAGCAGTATCACAGCCCTGGCGCTACTATGATCCTGGTTCTGATATCTCTCATTGTGAAAGAGTCAGATCGAAGGTTGAGTACCTCTAACCCGCAAAGCCCCATGGAAGTCCAACAACTCATGCTGATGGCAGGTCCTGAAAGAATATGGGGAGTGCAGAAGCCAGTGTTAAGCAAGTGCTGCTAAAAAGACATAAGAAGCAACAGATAGATGCTGCAGTTGGACAGAACTGGAGCAGAAATAAAGCAGCATTTTGAGATTGAGGGTTTTTCCTTCTTTCCTATTGGAGCAGGTGATTCAGTGCTGGCACAAACTCTAAACAACAGGAAGTGGAGCACTCCCCTTCCCGCAGGCTGCCTCTGTGCAAGGTCTGCTTTTGTCCCCTCCAGTCACCTCCAGCACGCACAAGTCACTGGACTGGACACAGGAAGGATGGGGCAAGAACAGAACAGCCTGACTTACGCAAGGGTCTCTTGGGATCAGACTGAATGACCTCACCCTCCCTCCTTGCCTCAGGCTTCCAAAGGTGCCTCTTCCTCCAAACACTTCTGAGATTGCGAGGGGATTTCTTCTCAAATAACACTGGTCAGAGATAGAAGCCTCGAGAGGGGGGAGGTTATGTAAAATGTTTCGTATAGCACCCAATTGCCTCTCATTAGGAAATACATTCTTTTGGGTTGGAGGAGCTGCTTATTAACTGCTTAGGAGACTGCTAGTTCATGCACGCATCCCTCTGGCCCCTCACTAGCTGCCTGAAAACTGCCAGCTCTCTGGACGTCAGTACGATTTGCCTACTCGGTTTCCCCAAAAGACCTACCATTGAGGTGGCCCCACAGCACTTTTAATTAAGGTTTGCAGAAACCACAGATGCAGAATAACGCAGGGCCTTACCACCTGCCACTCACCTCCCTCTGCCTCCTTCAGATGTTCTCCCTTCTCTCTACCCCACATCTGTACCAGCATAGTCATCCCCAGCTCCCCTACTGTTGCTAAAATCAGTGCGGTTCCCCTGAGAACAGCAGTGACCAAAGCTTTGATGTAGACAAGGATCTGCAGCCTCCAGCGTTTACCGCTGTGCCAGTCTAGACATGCTACGACTGGAGTTAGATGAAACAACGGTCTGAGAGCCCCACTGCTTACTCCCACCTTCTCGACGCAGAAACTGTATGGTGTGCAGAAGTCAGCATAGCCACCACTAACAGTGCACCGTCTCTGGCAGAGACAGCAGAGGAAGATCAGCTCAGAAGATGGATGACAATCATGCCAAAGCCAGGCGGGACCTCCTGAACGGCTCCAGGTTGACACCAGTACAACCGAGTCCCCCTGACAGACCACATCACTCCTGGCACCAAGCTGAGATCGCGTGAGGTTTGCCCGGGAGCTGGGCGTACCTGCCCACACCACCAGTCCAGATGCAGGAGGGCCTGGAGATGCTGAAATGGGTCTGCTCCGGCCAAACCCCGTACCTACCCACTGTGGCAGTCTTTGTAAATCCCACCCGCCAGTGTGCGCAGCACCACTTTAACGCCTTCCTGCGATGCAGATATTCTGCCCCTGGCCATGCATCTGTGGGTCTGGAGTGAGACAGCTGAAAGCCCACAGGACAGACAGGTCACCACCTTCGCAAAGTGAGCAGGGGACAGTCCCTGGGGCCAGGGACAAGGACTACAGCCCTGGGGCTGCCCACTGGCACAGCCAGCAGCACGGAAAGCCAAAGCAAAGCGATCGGGGATATGAAGTCAATGCACGCTCAAACCCACGTGCGGATGCTCTCCCTGGAGAGCACTGAGACTGTCTCACCTCTCCTGAGCGCCAGTGAGGCTGGCAAACACACCCGAGCCCGTTTCTGCCTCCAGGAGGGACAACGGGGATTCTGCCACTGACTTCAGTACAAACAAATTCAGGCCAGCACCAAAATAACCAACTCAGTGGCATTTAGGAGCAGAGTTATTTCAGCACACGCTGGTGTGTGGGTGTTCCTAGGGCAGAACAAGAAAGCCTTATTTCAGCACAGCCATGGAGTTCAGTGCAAACCACGCCAGCGCACAACTGCCCAGATGGAGTTAAAAGTGGAAAATGCAAACGGAGTTAATTCCTGCTCCCTGAGCTGAGTGAGCCCTTAGCACTCTCAAACTTAAAGGGTTTTGGTTATATCACGTTTCTTGCCATGTTGTATTCCTTGTCCTGGTCACAGGATGGTTCGATCTCTACGTACTGTTAGCAAGGATTAATTCAGCACGTCACACGTAACGGACTGTGGGTGGCCCAGGAAAGGCAACCTGCTGAATCCTGCTAAAGATGGAGAAAAGGATGTGACTGCTCCCGGGGGAAACTCATAGCAATGTTGCTTTTTCTAGCATTCTTCTTCAGTATTATATAGAAACCAAATGACACCAGACAACTAGAACTCCAAATAACCTCAAGGCAACCATCGCTTTAAAGATGACATTTTTGTCTGCAAATTGTTTACCTATTATTGTGTCTTGTAACTTCTAAAATTCAAGTAACTGGCTTCAGTTTGCTTTCCTTTGGGATAAAAAAAATGAAGCAATATTTAGCTTGTTTCTCTTCTGTATATGGTAATGACCTTTCCTCTGCTAGCGTGAGTTTTTCACAGAACTAAAGAGGAAAGGAAAAACTGTGAACTGAAAAATAATAAGGGAAAGAAATGGCACAAAGATGAAAGCTGGACCCAGGGAGACAATTATGCGGCTAGAAAATAACCAGATTTTAAAGAACATGAATATAACTTTAATTCACCTCTTTTGTGAACCTTAAAGGGGCAAATCTGGTGTTCACCACGCTTGCAAATGGGCTTCCACCGAGTGGCAAACACTGCTGGTTTCCACCAGTTGAGAATCCCTACCCCAGACCTACCACCATCTACAGGGCCTTTCAAAAATCACACTTGCCCCATATGAAGGAAATGGATTTGCAGCCCATTAAGTGCGGGTGCTGCATTTCCCAAAAGCCTCAGCTGGCCAACGCCTCTCAAGGGAGTGTTCCAGACCCCAAATCTCCCAAACCCCTCTTGAGATGCCATCAGCATTCCCATCACCTGGTTTGCTCTGACCTGACGGGAACTCTGGATGAAACTGTGCTGAGATCATGCAAGGGATTAAAGTCAAGTAAGCACAGAAAGTTCTGCTGACTCAGACATGCAGTAGTCTCCTTTTGAAAAGCAGAGTCCTGAAAAGAGCCACATTTTCCAGCCGAATACTAGAAAGCGAATCCAATGTAAAACGCAATCGTCTCTCTGTTAGGACTCCTGGAGATTAGTCGATTCAGTGATGCACTTTTTTCTGAACAGTCCCAATACTAAAATAAGGTGCATGTATCCTTCCTTTAAAAAAAAGTTACTAAGGAATACAGTACTGATTGTGGTCTTCTGGGATTACTGAATTCGTTTGACAAACTTCGCGTGCTCTTCTAGAAATAACAAATGCTTGCCGAAACCTAACTCCTTTTCAATCTTATTCAGCCAACAAGTTAAGCCTTTTTTTTACTTTTAGGAAAAAAACACATTAAAGTGATGGAGCAGCGCCTGTAAAAGGAAAATTGCATTTCATTTAGTCCACACTGATAAAATCCCACTAACGTTTCAGTCCAATCAATCTTCCGCATTTTAAGATGTAACTTTAAAGGCCCCATTGACGGATTGCTGCTGTAATCAGAAAACATTAGTAGTACAACGTCTCTTAGGGAAGAGGAGCTAATTTCCCCAAAAGAGCAGAAAGCAGGCAGGGAAACAAATAACCCCTCCAGTGCAAAACTGTTTGTATTCTAGTTCTGTACTGTTTCCCAACGTGGGAGATATTTCTAAGAGCACACACTAAAGAAGTCCCTTAAGCAATTCAGCCAGATTCCCCGGGAATTTCGGTGGCCGTGGGTGTGAAACAGGCACTTGTGGAACCCAGCGGCTGCCGTCTCGGTCCTAACCCAGCGCAGCCCAGAGGCGCCGCACGGCGCGGCACACGACTTCGTGCCCTGCTTTCGCTGAACGCCGGACGGGACGGTCACCCCAGAGCCCTGAGCTCGCCTGAAAACCGAAACACGGATTTCACTGCGGAACAGCAGCGCGGGGATGCTCAGCCGGTCACACGCCCCGAGCAGCGAAGTTCAACGGTCTCGGCCGAGGAACGTGCGAGCTCCGGCCGAGTTCACCGGCCGACCCGAACTTCAGCTCCCCCCGCGGACCGGCCCCTCTGCACCAGACCGGCTCTCACCCACGCCGGCGTGGTCTCAGGAGCCGGCAAGGGGCTGACCGCGGTGCCCGCCACCCCGGACCCGCTCCGCGGCGCCGCACGTCCCGGGGGTCCCGCCGGGAGCGCGGGCACCCACCCCTCGCCGGCGGCGCGGCGGACCCACCTGGGTTGAGGCCGCTCTGGAAGTAGAAGACGACCAGCAGCACCGAGCCGAGGCTGGGGGTGCTCAGCACTGCCTGC
>JANZLQ010000037.1:12280736-12302435 GCA_026212715.1 Elanus axillaris | reverse complement strand
GGGAGAGGTGGCGGGGCCGGGGGAGGGCCGGCGGGGTGCTGGCGGGGTGTCCCGGGCGGGCGCTGCGGCCGCTCCCCTGGCAGCGCTCGGGAGCGCGCCCTGCCCCGCCGAAGCCCCGCGGTGGCTTTAAAACTCCTCGCGGGGGAAGAGAGAGGAGTCGCTGGTGTGCTGGCGGGGCTCGGGAGTTTCCTGGTGACTTCTCTCAGCACGTTCACTACTTCGTAAGCATCACGAAGTTTCGTGGCCTTAAAATACACCTCTTTTTTTTTTCTTTTTCTTTGGCTAACCCCCTGGCCCTGCAGACTTTAACTGAAAGCAATAACGCTTCTGACTAATTCTAACTCAAGCAATAAAGTTACGTAGGAGGACGTAGTTTTCTAGTAATCTCTGCATGTTTTTGGAAACCAAGAGCGCAAAGCTCTCTTACCACGTCCTCTAACCTCCAGGCTCTGTAATTGCAGGCAAAACAAGCTCTGAGCTTCTGTTGCCCCAGTTTTGAAAAAGCAGTAATGCTGTTGACCCACCTCTGTAAAACACTCAAGATCTAGTCAGAGGCCACTTGTCAAGTTAGAAAGCCAGGGTGACAGCTGGATTCCCACTGACAACAGTCAACCACTGCTGCTCTCTTCATCCCCAAAATACTTCGCTTTAAGGTAAAGAGGACAGCTCAGGGAGGAGCCACTGGGAATGACAAAGAAAGCCTGGGTGTGTGTGCATGCTGGGCTTCATTCTGCCCTCATTTCGGGCAGAGTAAACCAGCAGGAAGAATTCATTGCAGTGAGGGAAGCTGGAATGAAATAAGAACCCGAGCAGCGTCTTGCAGGCCAAGTTGAGCTATGATCATGAAATTACACAGCTCTTTAAAGTCCCTGTTGGATGGTCTAGAGAGGGGCAATAGAAACGAGACCACAGCTGAAACCCTAACATGCTTACACCTCCTTGCAAGGACACGCCAGTGTCTGCAGTAACCAGTTGGAAAGATAAGCTCTGCTCCCGAGCCCCATGCCTGTTGGATCTGTGCAGGGAGGGAATGTAACCCCTGCCACTGGGGAGCGAGACAGATAGTGCTAGGGCAGCGCGGATGGGTGCTGGCTGGGAATGGCTCTGCAGATGCAGGTTGCCGTCTTGTTGCAAGCGGTGCGGCAATTCTGGCCCCCTTGGCGAGTGTGCAAAGAGCTGGGATCTGCCTTATGTGCAAAGATGGGCTGAAAGACCCCAGGGGCGAAGGGGCTGGCTGAGTCCCAGTGGGGAGGAGGGACTGGTGTGTGTGTGAATACATTTTGATATCTGCTTACAGGCATTACCTTCACATTGCGGATACATTACAAAGGGAGACCTCCCTTTATTTTTGTTTCTGAAGAGGCTTCCAACAACCTCAGAGGTGAATAAAGACTTACGGGTTTTGTCAGCATTAGAAGAGACTAGAGCGGTTCTCTGAGTGTCCACTACAGCAAAAGGGATGTCTGGCACTGCTGTCCTTGAACGTCTCAAAGGAACAGAGTGAAGTTCAGAGACTGAAGGCATATATCCAGCCTGTGCAGTGGGAACCCCATTCCAGTACCTTTCCAAGAGCTGGAAGGTGCACTTAGACAGTTGGTGAGTGTTGCACTATTTGCATCTCCCAGTACTGAAGCACTGGAAAATCTAGCCCAAGGCTCTCAGAGGAGCTAAGGAAAAGAATCATCCCTTTAGCCCAACTTCCCTGGGCTCAGCAGGAGAAATAAAAACAATAGAAGTGACCAAATTTCACCCGTAGTTGGACATGCCTTTAAAAGAAAATACAGTAAAACACCCCAGTTGAAACTCAGACACTGACCTGTTGCATCCTGCTGACTGTTTTCTGTATTTCATACCTGGAGGGCAGGGCCGGGGCCATCTGTGATCACATCAGCTATGCAAGGCTGGTCTTCCAACAGTCCAAGGTGAATGTGCTGTTCAGATCTGCGGGGCTAGAAGGAGAAGCACACCATGAAGATTTCATAGGATTCTTATGTGGACTCAGCCGCAAATATGATCGACTCCAATGCTAAAACACCCTTTTTAGAAGGACAAACACATTTCCAAGGCAGGGGAGGTACATTATGGTGTGAGCTGTCAGGCAGCAATGGCACCAGCTGCTGGGAGGTGAGGCCTTTGCTGTTGCCTGGTTCTGTGCATCTGAGCAACCTCCTTTGTCCCACATGCTGATGTCTTGTACCACCCCCCTATCCCTGCCGCCCCACCATACAGAAAAGAGCAAGCAACGCCAGCCTGTAAGGCAGACAACAGCGGCTGGTACTTTCCTGAGAAGAAAGGTCACCCCAGAAGCACAGAAGGGCAGAGGATTAAACCCAAGCTCTCAGACTCCCAAATTATTATCCCAAGCCTATTTCTAAGGGAATCATCAGATTGGAGAAGACCCTCTCTACTTCCCCAGGCACCACTGGTGATTGGAGAACAACTGAAGTACAAAGCACATATGAAAATACGACTGCTCAGCGGCACATGTGAAGTGAGTGTGGCAGTCATCTGTGGGCAAGCACTAAACCTGGCTCTCTTAATCTGCCACTTTGCCACATTAATTGCAACAACTGAGAAACGAATATTTTCTGGAGAATGGCAATGGCTCCTTCCCTGCCGGGCTGTGAACTCCCCATGGAAGGAACACGCTGCTCTCTGTCTACACAGTGCCTCGCGCTGTGGGATTCAGACCATGACTGGAGCTATTTATGACTGTAAAGGCTATATTGATAACTAAGAATAATGGTCAAAAGGTACTAATAACACGGCATGGAGGAAAATTATTTGTTACTGCCCAGGCCTGGAACTGCATCTGACTTGTAGGTGAAGAGAGAGTGCTTTTTGCCTGCAGAAAGATGCTGTGCCTTTGATGCAGTGCATGCTTGAGTCCCTCCCTGCTCATTAGTAGTGCTCGTTACTGTCTTCTCAGCAGGTTTCTCCCAAATGCCTTGCTGTTTCCCAGGACCTTGGTGCCACTGAGTGAGATTAACCCCAAGCTTTGGTCTGATGACCACGTTGAATGGAAATCAAACAGCAGCTAGTTTCAGCTAGAAACTGAGGAATCTGTTGAACTCCTCTCCAAGTCCCGGTTTTCCAGCTACTGTGAAGAGAAGCCTTTCTAGCATTTATGTTGCACCCACTTAAACTTAACTCTGGAGTCTGAATGCCACAGAAATAGTTTATCCTGGCCTCATGCTGGTGAGACCTCCACCTGCTGGTGGCCAGGCACCAGCGCACGCTGCCTTGGCTGCCGGAGCCCCCGAGTTTTACCGAGCTAGCAAGGGCTTGGGCAGGTATATAAGAAATTACACTCATGCAGGACAGGCTTTCTTCAGAGACCGGCAGCTGGGCAGCTACTCACAGAGATGACCGTGGGTAATCTCTGTTTTCTAAGAACTGCATTAGACATCACCCTGCCTCCAGGATTTCTACGGGCCCAGTGTATCCTGATACTCAGTGCTTTGTTTTAAATTTTAGGGCATCACTCTAATGTGCCAGCTGAGAGGGACCTTGCAAAGCCCCAGCTCATCCTCTACTTGAGCAGATGTGTGTGCAGCTTTTTCTGAAATTTTCCCTGAGATGGACAACTTATGAGCTTGCCAAGCAATCCCTTCCAGCTCTGCAAACCCTCAAAAAATTTTCTTACCACCTTATCTGAGCCATCCTTGTCATAACTGGGACCCGCAACATTTTGCCCTGAAAGACAAGCAGGGTGCCTGGTTCTGCCTCATTTTGTATTAACCTGGAAAGGTCCATTTTGCTAATAGCACCAAAGTGGAATACTTGCTTTCTGAAGCAGTGCGCTGATTTTCCACCATCTCTTGTAGTCCTTTTCACCTGCAGCATATGAGATTTCAACTATTATTTCATCAAAACACTAGTGTTTATGCCCACTTTGCACTGATATACAACAGCCATAGTTCAAAGCAGCAGAGAGTCATGCCGAGGTAGACTTTTCACTATTAAATGCTGGAGTAAATATTTGCAGGCTCAGTATATAAGAGAAACAGGTTGGATAACAGGTAGAATTTACATTAAATACCTCTGGAGAGGTAACTGGAGAGTTAAAAGTATATAATAAAACAAGATGCTTGATGAATCTTTGAAATCTATGGCCAGATTTTGCCATTTGTTCATACAAAGTAGCACTGATACCTTGAGAAATCTCCTTGGTCTCAGGGGGACAGGGCAGGGAATAAGCAGCTGATCCTGAAGACACTCCACACCCTGGAGAATTGCACTGATTTGGTGGGTATGACAGCATACGTTGCCTAAAGTTAAGCAGGTTCATATGCCTTGTCAGAAAAAAGTACTGAGGGTTAGGATAGTGCAAAGAGCATCTCGTCCTCAGTAGTTAATATTGTAACATGGCTAATTCCATAGCTTGCTGACCTTTCTGTTCCCAAACAAAACCCTAATCACTTCCCAGAGATGCTTTTGCAATTATCTGCTGATCTGGGAAATCTCCCTAGAGACCAAGAAACTAAAAACCAAGCTCTCACTTCTTATCCTGAAATGCTGGCCTCTGTCAAAATTGATTTCAAGAGATCATTCCTTTAACTTTCTTGCTGCCACAATTTAGAAAAAAAAAAAAAAGCATCAGCTGTTTTCTTTTAAAAACACCAGTGGCAATGGGAGCAAACTAAATTACAGGCTCTGAGGACTACTCTCTGCCTGCAATGCTTGCATCTACTGGAAATGCTGTTGGTATGATGGAAAGTCCCATCAACCATTTTATTCAGTGGTGGCAATGAGGAACTGTGTTTGCCTTTTGTACCAAGCATTTCTATTTCAGTAGTTTATATACTGTTACCAGCTGGGAGTTGTTCTCTGCTGATGTCTGATTTAGAGGCTTGCATGAGGAAAGGATGGGATTTACAGATACACACTGGAAAGCTAGTTGCCCTTGATCTTAGCACAGCATTGGAAACTGCAGCTGCTTCTCACAGCACAAGCAGCAAACCTGTCAAGCCTCCCACCAGGAGCGCAAGGCTCACTCCTGTGGTCACTGTTTGTTTTGTGCTCTGCTGTTTCTTGCACATTCACAGCAGAAAGCCGCAGCCTTTCTCCTTGCTGCCCAAAGCACTGGCTGCAACTGGTCAGCTCTACCTGCCATCCCTGTAACAGCTACATGCAGGGTTATACAGAGAGAAGGGGTTGCTGTGATGTTGCTGCATGGCTGAGGTGGAGGCAGCTAATGACCTTTCTGCTCAAGGGAACGCTGTAAAGCCCTGGAGCAAGCTACCGCTATGGCCCTGCCTGTATGTCAGTGCACAGCAGATGACTCTATACATAGCTTCTCCTGCTTTGCAAGGAAACAGTTCAGAGGGAGGAGAAGGAGGGAAGTAATTTTTCTACTGTCGAATAGATCTCCTGCGAGCAAGGCTTTGCACAGAGTAGGGACTTGTATACTAGGTGCTCTTTTTTTACAGTCTGATTGTGGTGGCTGGGAAAGAGGAGTCTGAGCATTTCAAGCACAAATAGGTCTTGCGAGAAAAACATTTGTTTCAAGTTTCCCTCTGGAGGTGGAAATTTCTCCCTCTCATTCCTTAAGATGTTGCCTCCTCCAAGGAAGAACTGTATCTGCAACATCATGAGGAGTCTGAATGGAAGGGTAAAAACTCCTGGAACAGGACCTATAGGGCTGGCTCACAAACACCTAACCCAGAGCAGGTACATTGCCAGACTTTTCAAAGGACCCGAATTACCTTCTCTTGCAGGTTTCTTGGGATTAGTGGCCACTGAGTATTTACTATTTAGTAAAAATACCTTGTCTCGTTCTTACATTGTGCTGCAAATCCCAAGAAATAACACCAAATCCTGGTGTGGGGAAAAAAAATACAATACTCCTATAGTTATATACCCAAATCCTTCAGGGCAGGATGGGCCCAAGCCTGTAATTTTTTGAACAGATGGAAAAGCCTGACTGCATCCCACACCTTGCTGCATCACCTTACAGTACAGCACAGCAATATTTAGGTCCCTGGGGGGTTACGAGCACTGCCCTACTGCCTGAGTTTGGGATTGAAAACAAGTCACAAACAGTCTTCCCCAAAGAAAAGAGGCCATTCTCATGAAGACCAGATCCACACCAGGACAGGGACATCCCTCCCTGGGGATGTGGTGCTTCCCCTGGTAGAAAGAACTGGGCTCAGGCTGGTGAATAGAGATGCCACATGCATGCCAGCATGTTTTGACTGGGCAGTCCGGTGGCACTAGCGCTGGAGAGCATCCAGCAACAGCCAGGCAGTCTGCCTCTGGGAGCTGCTGTTAGCTTCTAGGAAAGCAAAGCATGCACACAAAGCTCTTTGTTTCGAGTATCGCAGCATTGCAAACAAGATACTGATGGTACTGAAGCCAAGTAATAGCCAGTAGAGGAGCTGCCAGCTTTTGTTAGACTGATGAACATCTTCTAAACCTAGTAAAAGCCACATGAGCACACCACCGAGCTCACTTTCACCGCACTCACCAGTGTAGCGTTGCGATGCCTTCCAGCCATACACCAGGAGAAGTGACTAACAACTGCCCAAAGTTTGTTTTGAAATCCCTCCACAAAACAAACACTCACTGTACACACTGTTCACTCTGTGTGGTGGTCAGAAGAGCTGTTTTCATGCACAGTGATGCAGATGCACCTATTTTGCAAGCATGCAATCCATCAGGAGCACAGTTTGCATTTGGAGTGGAGGGTGGTAGAGGCTTGTGACAGCCCTCCTCTCCTGTGGGGAATTCCTGCCTTGGTCCCCAGGAAAGCCTTTTCCCAGACAGAAATCCCTTGGGTTTCTCTTGGGCAAAGGCTAAGGAAGGGAGGAGGTTTGGCTGGTGTCACGGCTAACTCTCATATACTTTGCAAAGCATCAAGATGCAATGAGTTGAGTTTTATTACCTGCTCCCCTGAAGCTCTTCCAGAACAGGAGAAACTAGCTTGCACTTCGGTTTCGTATTGTCTACAAGTGGGGGGAACACAGTAGGGAGTCTGCATTACTGGGCAACACCAAACCTCACCATAATTTAACATGACCTTGCTAGGGTATTTAGGAGTCCAGTGCTTGCAGTCCTTGATCCGTTATGCCTCTGTCTGCAGTCAGGTCCAGCAGTGGCAGGTGAGATGGGCACAAGACCTGCACCATGTGCTGACCTTGCGACCACAGTTCCGGCATGTCAGAACAGGAAATTCTCTCCTTGGAGCCTGGGCAAAGCTTGCGTTCAAAAGATTCCCAAAATGGGGAAACAGGGGCTTGGAGATGCCATCAGGAGATCTCTCCATATTTCAGGGCAATTTGAGCACTGTGCTCTTTAAACCATTTGGCTGAAGCTGATGATAACTAAGAGGGAGGGAGGGAGGGAGTGTTTGCCCACATAGGCACGTGCCTTTGCTGATGTATTTGCAAGCCCAGAATTGTTAGTTTGAAGCCTATAATGAAAAGGCCAGATCTTTGGCTGCTGTAAGCATTTGCTCAGAGACTGTATTCATTTTTATCCCAGCTGAGGGACCGCGTCCAGGAAGTCTATACATCCGTTCGATAGAAAGAAATTTGTTAACAGCATGCTTTTATACCTTCACAAAAGGTATAAAACAGATTATTCTAGCTGGGCTTTATTTGCTTGGAAGCGTGTGGCTCAATAGCATGGACAAGCCTGGTATCTTAGGAGCAGAGCAGAGAGCAGGTAGCAAAGACTACTTATGTATTTCTGTGAAAAGTCCTGTTTCCTGGACTTTGATCTATTTATGTTTTGTTCATGACCAGAACCCCAGGACCAAATGATCTGGTCTTGTGATCTTCTATATCCAACCAGCCAGTAGCCAAGATATAGCATGAGAGAGAGACCCTAGTTTAAGTACCTCCTCTGGAAAGTCCCCTTTCTTAGCACAGCAACAATGTGCACAAAATTGTGATCTAGGGTGTTTTATTCTCCAACTCCCTAGGTCTGAGCGATGGCAAATTTGTCCCTGAGAGTGGAGTAAGAGGGTGTACTGTGGTGAGAATTGCTCATGGCCACACGAAGCAGCTTCTCAGCTTGGCGGGGCGTTGCATGCTGGAGAGAGCTCCTTTCCCTGCAGCGTTCACTTTGCTGCTATTATGCACACATCCATCTGAAGTGGCTCCAAATACAAAGGGAAGGGAAAAAAACCACTCTGTAAATAACGATATAAATTGCTATCAGTGGTCAGAGCAGGGCTATAAAAGTCTCCTCGACCACAGCATGAGCATGCTGACAAACTTCCTTTTCCCCTTAAAACCTTGTGTTATAGGCAGGGACAGAGGTCCTGTATGTTCTTGTCCCTCTTGCATCAGGGAAGCTTGGGCAGGTCTGTCTCTTCTCCCCTCAGCACACCATATCCTGACAGCATAACCAGACCATCCAGAAATACTGACATAGCTGAAACTCCCCACAGGGAAGCAGCCTGGCCCTGGAGGAAGAGGAGAATGAAAGAAGACAACAGTATGGAGCAATGTTTTCAAAGAAACGCCTGTGACTTAGTACTGCCCTCACTGACCACATTTAGATGAGTCTTTAGGTTCCTAAATCCCATTAGTACTGCTGAAACATTCCCCCATGACTAAATACAGAGTTTCTTGTTTACTGAAGGGGGTACGATTAAAATAATCATCATCTAAATACCATTTGTGAGTCTGTATCCTGCACATACTGCCACAAAGTCAAACCAGGGTTTGTTACTGCAATTTTAAGCATAGACAACTAATTGCATATGCCTAGACATGACAGGGCTGGTCAAATCCAATCTAAACAGCTTCTATTTCATGGAAACCCTAGCTGAAAAGGCATATAAATATTCTTTGTCCAGCAATCATCCATGACACACTGTGTTTTCACTATTCTGAGGAGCCTGAGATACTATTTTTATTTAGACTAAAAATAATAAAGGCTTTTCTCCAGTCCTCTGACTGCCCTAATTGAATTATGGCTGCATTAGTAAACTCCAGCACTGCTAAAATCAGACAGACACCTACCCATAATGTCTAGGAGGCGTATCTAGGAGGCATAGTGTCTGCCTCCTCCAGAAACTCTATCCAGAGGTGTCTTTTGCAAGAAGTTTAGTCCTGGAAGGTGACCAAATCAGCTTAGCATGGAGTGGAGAAAGCACATTCCAAGTCTCTGAGCCACTGCAGAGAAAGCCCAGCCGTCTGGCTCCTCTCTTTTATAAAGAAATCTTTCAAACAAGGACTTTGCTCCACTGTTTGCAAAGTCCATCATAGTCAGAAGGGGACAGGGCACTGGATTTGCAGCTGGAGCTTTTATTACTACCACAGTTAATTCAGGAGAAACAGCCCAAGTAGCCCAGACTGCAGCCCAAACAACTTAGATCAAAGGTTTGCAGGTCATGCCTTAGCCTCTTCTTGCAGATGTTAACCATGGAGTGATGATTCATGAGTTTCTGCATCATGTGCTCCCAGAAACCTAAGCCTGTGGGTCCAAGTCTTAGCTTTAAAATGCTTTTAGTCGCAGCCCAGTGAGAATATGCCTGTCACTCTACCATGGGCAACTCTGGAGGAGGTACCAGTATGACCTACAAGGTCACCTCCCATTTAAGCGCAGATAGTCTGGCTGGCTGAGTTACTGACGCTCTGCACTGCTCAGGGCATGACCAGACTTCTTCTCGGAGCACTTGGTTTGTAATGTTAGCACTGCTGAAAATGTTAAAGAACAGTCTGACTGCTACCAAGTCTATATTTTGATGGCAGCTAACTCCTGTACTTTTTATGCAGTTGCTGTATTTCCAGCTGGTTGCAATGAGACAGGCTCTACCCTTTTCAGTGTAGCTAAAATAATCCACAGAAACACCCATGAGCCTGACCTTCTCTGAAGCTTGCTGTCAGTGAGGAGGGGAGAGAAAAAGCTAATTCTTTTCTACAGAAGTTCTCAGCAATACTGTGATTTCAGCAAAGCCAGAGAGAATTCAAATGCCTCTCTCAGCTGAGGAAGAAAGCACAGTCATAGGCCTTCCCTAAACCTTCCTTCCTACTAACAGTGCAGGCAGTGTCATTGAAAAAAAAATAGAAAAAAAAAATGAAGCAAATAGGAGGGTTTTTTTCTTTGGCTGTTATTTCTGTGGTTAAAGCTACAGCTAGAAAGCAGCAGTAGCAGGTTACAGCAGAAACTGAATACGCTACTGTGCAGGGGTTCAATTAGTGAACTGGGCAGTCTTAACAAGAAATTGGTTTTCAAACTTCAGAAGTGAATTTAAACAATACATGATTTTTCTCTTTCAATGTTCAGAAAACACCAGCTGGACACAGTGCAAGGTAGGTCAGGCATATGTTGCAATGCTTAAAACCTGAAGCAATGAGAACAACACTGAAGCTTGCTCTGTTTTATTTCCATTTGGCATCCTGGAGCTAACAGAGTGGAGGAGCTTGAACAAAGTGCTTCAGTCAGCCTCTCTGTGGCTTATGCCCTGAAATGCCCCTGCCCAACAATTCAGTACTGCAGTCCTCCAGTCCTTCAGAGCCTTCTCCCTAGTGTGAGATGGGGGAGTAAAGCTACCCCCAGCCTCCTGGTTTTATCAAAGCAAGACTAGGAAAACCTAATAACTAATGAAGAAACAAAAACCTGCTGCTCAAATTGCAGAGGTGGCGGAGAAGGACATGCTCCGCATGCAATATAAATCAGTACAGTACTGCAACATGGCCCTCATCCAAGCTTGCATGGTGTCTGCAGTTGGAGGCTCCCTGTTCAGAGCTCCCCTTTGCACCACGAAGCTGGTGAGATCCAGTGGTTGCTGCTGTGCACCAGCCGTGTGCTGAAGGCAGATCAAATCCTTCTGGGCTGAAAGCACCAAGCTTATGTTGCTTTTTAATGATGCCCACAGACCATGTGGAAAAGCTTCATGCTGCCCAGCAAAGCAGCTGCAACTGAGCAGTAAGATAATTAATGAGAGGGAGCCATGATTATACATTATCTAGAAATATGGCTGGCCCAGAATATAAACTCTGGCTCCATGCAAGGAAAAGATTAGGAATTGGGGAAAAAATGTAATAAAGCTGTGTTATTCTGACAGTTAATTCTCATCCATACTGCAGTACAGTATATATGGCTTTACTGTCCTCTCCTATTCTGTTCTCTTAGCTGTATTTCCTCTGGTAGCTGGTTTGTAGCCAACCAAACTATTCCTGCAGAGCCCAACATAGATTCATGGTGCTAAACCAGCCAAGCATGCAGTCAAGGCTAATGCTGGCTTTCCAGGTCCTCCTCTCAAGATTTCGAAAGCTTGACAAAGCGGGCATGACTCCATGGGTCTCGTGAGCCACTATTTGACTACACAGGAATTTATAGTTTTGTGGTCACTACAGCTTTAGCTGAAGAAGGGACATACTTTACTAGTTAACGCTTTCCAATGAAATCTTAATTGGACTATGCAGAAGCCAAGAAAAGAAAACCATTCTCAGCTGAAATCTCTGAAATGTATTCTGCAGTCATTCAGGACAAGTGCACAGTAGAGGGAAACCTAATCCTAAATCCTACCCTTTGTGACCAAGGCTAGGAATGGCAGTGAATGACACACAAAGCAAAATCTCTTCATTTTGAATGCAGTGTCTCAAACACCTGTCCTGAGTTCAAAGAAGTCTGATCTGCAACTGCATGTTGTTGACATTTGTGAATGTGACAGTGAAGCTTAAAAAATTACTAAAAAAAGTCTATAAAGGAAAAGGTGTTAATCAATAGCAACATGAAACCACTTCATGTGCTTCTTTAATGTGTTAAATAATAGCTGAAAAAAAATAAGAATATGTAACAGCTGAGTGAAATATTAGCCTGTACAGAAACACATGGCAGTGCTAAAAGTATCAGCTTTTCCTGCACAGAGAAGTGGTGTTATTTCTATATGGACTTAGCCAACAAAACTTTCCATCCACTCCAGCTTTTGAAACAATTAATCTCATGGAAACCAGAGTGGGAAATCCTGCTGGGGAACCAAATGCTTTAAAAACAGTACTTTGGTGAAAGATCCAACAGCAGTGAAAGCAAATGCACCTGACTTTCTGGGCTGCGCTCCGAGAAAGTTCCCTTTTGTTGCAGCGACAGATGTGAGTAACTCTGTTCTCCTGTACCAAGCCTTTCTTGCCAACTTTAAATCACATTAAGTGCAAAATAGGAGGGGAAACTTTCCTTAACTAGCTTCAGAAATCTGTTTTCTCCTTGTCCAAAAAGCCCTTCCACCCACCTGCCCTCAAGAATATTGGCTGCAAAATCAGTCATCAGTCTGAAGAAACCCGCTTAGCATGAGCATTTCCCAGGAGATCAGTGGCCAAACCCTCTCTAGATGCAGAAGGTGCCATTTCTGATAGTACAGGACTTGGTACCAAATCAGCATCTGAATTACCCCAGTTCCCAGGACCCCTACACACACGTGGGTAGAGGCAGGTGCCAGAACGGTATTCTGAGACAAGAATGAACCTGGCAGCCAGGGAAGATATTGAGAAAGTGGGAAAGGCAATATCATCTCCCGGTTTTGGTGGCTGACTCCAGAGGGGTTGTAACAGCTGGAAAATGTTCAAAAAGTGATTGTCCAGACTCAAACAATCAACTAAAATTAGCCCGTTTGCTGACTTCTGGGAGAGCAAAAAGGCGTGTCTGACCACCTGAGATGCTCTCCTATCATTATCCCCCAGGTCAGGGGCCAAGGACAGATTTGGAAGGATTCAGCCTTGCCACACAGAGGGGAAGGAGAGACAGGATCCCAAGTGAATTTGGTGAAGAGAGGGAGACGGGACAGCAGCAAGCTACTCGGCTTGGATGGTGGGAGAGAGAACAGGAACAGGGAAAGCAAGTTGTCCAGGAGGCAGACTGTAACAGGAGGCAACAAAATGGGCTGTGATTTTACCCTTTGCTTCATACAGGCTCTCAGGACAGCCCTGCCTGACAACAGGAAGCACATCCAAGACACAACACACTTTGAGTCCAACACATGTAGGTGGTAGAATTTCTTTTACAAAAGGGAGAAAAACCTCCACTGTAACCCAGTAAGAACAACAGAACTAAGATCAACATTCAGTAATACATCTCCCTAATCTTGGTCAAAGAACAGCTGAAACATTTTTGCTGAAATTTAAAGCAAATTAATCAGCATGAAGCAGACACTCTATGGTTGGGAAGTTTCAACCTGAATAGTTGCAATTTGGCAGAACTATAAGCAGCTGAAATGAATTATTGTTGCTAGTCCATTTTAACAATAGGTGGTGTACCTGCATCACTTACCATATGCACAAAGTCTAGTATTGCAACAACAGAGACAGAAAGGAAGGCTGATACTGTTAATCACCAACACCTAAAGCATTGTAAGGAAGTCAGGGAAAGCAGCTTTTTCCTTGGAGTCGAGAGGTGGTAATTTCACCCTCTCTTGCGGAGGAAACACTGGTTGCTGAATTTAAATTTTCACAGATCAAAAAGAAGCCCTCCAGGTGGTTTCTAATCCATGCAGTTAACTAAGCCTATGAATTTTGAGACCCCCTCAGATAGACAGCATCTCATTTTCCAAGCCTTTTTGAAAAGCCTAATAGAGATGAAATGAGCAGCATCTTTATTACCCATTCCAACACAGAGGCCAGGAGTAGAAACATCAGGGGATACCACTGGGTTGGTAGCTAGGTGCTGTGGCTTCTCTGCATTAGAAACTCGAGGATGAAGGTGTGGTTATAGTTTGTATAAAGATGTAGACAGAGCTGTGTGGGGGACTGAGGTTAGAGAAGGAGATGAAGGAAAGCAGTGGTGCGCAGAAGCAGCACCTGTGGGTGCACCAGCCTACAAGTTGGATTGACAGTTGCGTAAAAAGAGATTAGTATAACGACAGCATCCTGGGGTTTGAATTTAAATTCTTCAACTAGATTCTAGGGGAATATTATAGCTATTACCTAAGCAAGACAGGTGAATTGTCAAAGTAACTTCAAACATGAAGAACCCTGAAGACTCACTGGGATGGATGTTTGCAGGGCGATACCTTTAGGGATCAGACATGTATTCAAGCACATCAAAAAGATGTGCAAAAGAGACTCCCCCCAAGCATCCTGTCAAAGTAACAGCAGTCCCCCAAAGCCACACTCACTGACAAGTTCTGGTCCCAGTTTACTATGTTGTACGAGTCCCGTGTAAAACCAAAAGGGAAGCAGCTGTGAATGCAGAACTCTGCTCACACATTCAGCAGAACTTCCCAAAGCCAGCCCAGGCAGGAGGAAAGCCCACTGGCCCAGGGGTGTCAGCAGTTTCCCCCCTACTTCTGCTTTGGAAAGGGGGTACTCAATGCTTCATGGCAAGCTCCAACATGGTTTTAGTGATGCCACTGTAAAAATACTTGATTCAGAAGAGGCCATGTTGCCAGACAAGTTAATGCCATGGGGAACACAATGCATTGATGGCTCTTTATGGCAAAAAGTACGCAGCCAAGCGTACAGTGAATCTTGAAAGCTTTGTAGGAGCCCCATAAATGCTTGTGTGTGCTGATGAGGTGCGAACATGGAGCTCTGTGCCCTACCAGTAGCCACAGGTTCCTTTCCATTAACTCACTCTTTAACCAATTACACATTCACTACCATTTTAAACCCTCTGTTGCACATTTGGCTCTTGTAACATGGACTTCTAACCCACACTATCCTCTTCCAAATAGGAAAGCCATAACTCCACAACAGCTGAACATGGACAAAGTGGAAAGTAAGCAGAGCCATTACTAGAAAGGCATGAGACAGACTTTTCTCCTGGAGGTATATTCTCACTAATCCTTGCATCAAGGTGAAGTGACTTGCCTGTGATGAAAGAATGAGTCAGTGGCAGAGCAAAACAGAGGATTGAGGTAACTTGATTCCTAGAAGTTTACTCCAAAAAATTAATCTGTGCTCCCTCCTAATCCCCATCTAGATAACCTTCTCTGTGGGACATCCAGGTTTATTATCAAACCAGTCTCCCTCTCCCACCTCCCTGGAAAGCTAGAGGTAGAGCAGAGCCATGTGCTCAGTGCTGAAAGTCAGTCTCTGAGGATGAGAAGATGGCATTTTTTTGAGGGTGTTGGTGTTGGCAGGTGATCCCTGCCTATCCTGCACCCTGGTAGGGCAGCAGCAGTCCCATGCTGCAGGAAGACAAATGGTTTCAAACACACGCTTCAAAAAGCACCTCGAGTTGCGACAGAGGATCTCTCCAAAATGAAGCCCATGGGGAAACCATGGTGCAAGCTTGCACTCTGCCATCAGAAGCAGCTCAGTCTTGGCTTGTACTGAACACCCATCCCATGTGAGTATCATGGACCTGGAGGGCTGTTCTGGCTGTTTTGCTCACCTGCAAAAGAGCCTGGAGAGGGTGAGGAGTTGTCCTGCGAGCATAGTGTGTGGATGGGAAGGGATGCTGGACTGCCTGGAGCAGCCAGGCAGGCTGCAGTTGCCAACTCTGGGATGTTTCCAGAAGACAGCAGGTTTTGCTCTAAAGAAAAAAAGAGAGAAAGAATGTTGCAGAGAACTCAGGTATCTGGCTGAACCTACTCAGGTATACAGGCTTGTGAGGGTAACACTGATCTCCATGTCTCTGAGAGGAATGGGAAACATTCAGCCTTCTACTAAATTCTCTTTATTTGCAGATTTATTTTATTCATTGAGGGTCTCTCACAGTTCAGGAGTATACAGAAGAGTTAATTGAATTTACTATGAAGTGCCACACCATGGTATGAAGTGTGTCATACACAGGCAGGATTAAAAGGTTTCACTGAATTGAAAAGCTGAGTTACGTTTGATTACATTCAAAGGGGCCAGAAAATAGAAGAATGGGGGGAAAATTATTTTCCATAGGTTGAAAGGAGATAGAAGTTAATGATCCTCATGGTTAACTTACAGCCTTTTATGCTTTCTGGGTGTTAATGTTAATCAGCTAGACTCCTGCCAATTTATCTCCTGCAAGATACCTTTAACTACTAATCCATTTTTTTTGTTCCATTCAAGTTCTTTTACTTACACACCTCAGACTGTAAGTTCACTTTAAGTTCACTTCCAGACTAAGGGGTAAACATGTCACTTTGCTTCAACTTGCCCAGGAAATATTATATTATCAGTGCAGCAAAACATGAGCATGGGTACATAGCCTGGGTTTTTATATTTTTGGCAAGTTCTCCCTTGCGTGCACATAGAATTCAATCCAAACAAGCTCTCTCAGTGTTTTTGTTCTCTATTGTAGCACACAGACCAGCCTCCTCAGATACACATTTGGACATTAGAAATGAAATGTTGCAGAGAAACTGGCTGAATCTGAGGAACATGAGGCATTCTTCCTGGGAGCACACCTTCACCATGAGCGCAAGAGCATTTTGCGGAGCTGCACTTAGCTTTCTCCCCACGCTGGGAACCCTCTAACCCTGAAAGCCACGCTTTCCCAAGGTTACCCACTGCAGCAGGAGCCCAAGTCTAGTGCAGATCAAGCTCAGGTTATTATATCAGGGTATTTATGTCCAAACCTGCTCAGGAGACTGCTGAATGACATAGGGAATAAAGCCATTTCTAGTACAAAGACAATCTCTATCTGCAGAGAGGTTATGCTGCTCTTTAAAGAGCAGCCAAGAGCAGAGTGTGCTCTCCAATCCCCCCAGCCGCCCACGAACAGCAGGAGCCTCTCCTGCCGAGCGCCTGTGTCTGTCCGGAGGGATCGAGCCCCTGGCAGCTGTACTGATGTCACGCTACGCTGCCAAGTCTGCTCAGATCCACAAAGGCGCCATGTACTCTCGAAAATATCCCCTGCATATGCCTGTAATTTTGTCTAAATTCACCTTTGAACCTCATGGGCATTGCAGGCTCCCCCTCTCACCCCTCCAAAATGGAGTGCAGACAAACCTCCTCTTCATTTCTTTTAAGGGAAGGAATATATACAAAAGCTAATACAAAAGAGCACACTTCCCTCTTTGTGCATGGGGAGCATCAACTGGAAAGAAGCCAAGCAATTACCGAGCCCTAGAAGAAAAAAAACAGTGAACTAGTTATCCTGAAGAATTACAAACCAAGGCTGAAAGAGATTTAAATTAAAAAAAAATCCAAAGAGGAGCAACACAGCTACTGAAAAGCACCCAGCCCTTGGGAGAAAGAGTGTTTATCCCCCAGCCGTGCCGCTCTGCCAGGAGCCTCCTCCAGCTGCCCCTTTATCAGCACCAGGGCTATAATGAATGCCCCTAATGTCCTGCATAACATATGCCAGCCCGTCGATCGCATCAAGCTCAGAGGAACTGCATCTGAGGATGCATAGCTGAAATCAGTCAGAAGTAAATTGTCAGCCTGGGGACATTTCTCTGGAGGTCATTAATCTGCTGATTACAAAGCCTGCTGACTGCCAGCCACGTTGGGCGTACTGGCCTCGTTCTTGCAGAGCCCATTCTGTTGGCTTTTGACCCGACTGAAGATGTACACAACCTAAACATTTCTAGTCTTTATTTCACAATGCTCTTTTGAATCTTAGGAAGTGTGCACTGTCCTTGTTTTGGTCGTCTCCTCCCTGCTGCCATTGCAGCGAGAGGGATGCCTCCCTGGCAGAGACCAGTTTGGTGTGCAGATCATTCATTTCACCCTGAGCAATTCTTAGGAGCAGGCCCTGGTTTTCTCAAGTATATTTCTCAGTTAGTCAAGCTGACCTTACACTTTCTACTGGCATTTTGCTTTTTGGCTGTTTCCCCCCCTCTCTGGACTTGTTACAAGGAGTTCACTGACAGAGCAGGCTATTGCACAGCCTTCAGGCTGTGCTTGACCATGTCAGATCACAAGACCTTTCTGTTATAACCCCTATAAGTGGGGGAAAGGCATGGCTTTGAAGTAAAGAAGCTTGTTTTTTTTTTTCTTCTTGAGAACATCAAATCTTCTGGATCAGACAGACCTTGCCCAGGGCATTGTTCCTAGAAAAAGGATTTTTTCTAGCTTTAACCTCAAACTGCACCCTGAGCAGTAACGGGCCGTGGGTGCAGATGGATATAAATTCCTCCGGCTGAGTTTTTAGCTGGCCAGATGCAAGCCGGCTCCTGGCCAGAAGCCGCTGGGCTGCATGAGTCCGGCACTGCTGGTTGGAGCCCTCCGCACACAAATGCAGGGGTAGGAGTCAACCCCCCCCCCAACTCCATCTGAGGCTCTCTCGGCGTGGAAGGGTGCCAACATCTGGATGAGGCATGTCTGCTCGGCACAACCTGCGTGCTAACGCAGCTCAGCCCCTGTCTGGCCTGATCTGACACTGGCAAGAGGGTCATGCCTGCCTGTGGACTCAGCATTCTGTATTTTTATACTTTTTTTTCCTTTTAATTAAAAGGCAGGTTTATTGGAATTTTACTCACAAATACTTGGCTACCAAGTGAATTGTGATTTCCAGTGAACTACTTGCAACACTATCCATTCAGGGGAAACACCAAAAAATAAATCAGCAAAATTTGCAGGGTCACTTGCAGCATCTGCCACATGATCCCAGCTGTGGAGCAGGCAGCTCACTCCTTTGTCCCCATGCCTGGATGCCAGGGATCTAACAAGGCAGCTGAGAAACTCCAAATGTTGTGTGAAGCAGAGTTTCATTAAAATAAAATATACCGAGCACATTGCATGTATTGATTTGTAATTCTCACCAGTGGTTGTTTTCATAAAGTAATTGCAGATGCTTGCTCTTGTTGCTTGCAAAGAGAGCAGTCAAATCTTAATCTGTCTTGCTTAACAGCCTGTGCATCAAAGACCTCATGAGAAGTTTGGACACTTTAAAAGGATCAGCAGTTATCTGTGGTGCTGGCTTTGCATTTACTTTCCTTGCATATTCATGCCAGCAATATTTTAGTATGCATATAACAGGAGGAAGCAAAGACTGACAGTGGGGGATACAGCTGAAGTGAAGCAGATGTCTTTTAAATTCAGAACACATACAGCACAGAAACATGGAGTGATCGAACACAAACTAGAAGTGAAACCAGAAAAAGCAGATTTTATACTTAAAACTGAGCACTGCAGAAAGAACAAAGAGGCTAAGTGGCGCAAAATAAACTTACTTTAAAAAACTCTTCACTCTGAACACCCTAATGCATTGCCAAGTAGCACAGGTAAGGAATTTCAATAAATTTAGTTTTATGTCAACCATGTCCCTTTAATTATTACTTTTTGGCACAGCGTGTAGGACACCTCCAGGCCAAAACTCAAGTGATGTTGAAAGTACAACTGTTCCTTCCCTTTGGGAATGGAAGTTTTCTGATTGTTATATAAACATATTTGGATCTATTTTTTAGAGATTCATCCCATTAGCAATTATACTATTAACAGTGAGTCAGAGAACATTTTGCTGATGTTTTAAAAAGTGTAACTTAAGGTCAGAATCTACTAAACTTCATCAAGCAAGCAGACCTGATGTGAAACGGCCTTATTCGTTCTGGTGGGATTGCTCTAATGAGCAAGGGTTGGCAGCATGTGATCTTAGTTTGTGAACTATATAGAGCTGCTTCGTTTTAATTGCAAGGCACTGGGCACATCCAGGCAAGAGCAAAACACAAGGATAAAAGAGCAACTCTGGGAAATACCAGATAATTATAAAATGAAAAAGAACCAAGGGTGGAGGGTTTCTCTTTTCCTGGTTAATCTGGGAAACTTATTCAACTGAGGCAGCAACCAGTGGTCATTAGAAAAGTGCTGTGACACGCAGGCAGTAAAAAAAAGCTCAAATCCAGGCTTTTACAATAATCACAGACCTGAAGACAGACATTCAGCTTCTCTTGGAACAGCTTTCTTCTAAAAGCAGACCTGAAACGTAACCCACACGCCAGAGGCTATCTTTGGTACAGAAGCCCTTCTGGATAAACCAATGCAACAAGTTTCTTGGCAGTGGAGCAGAGTTACTTCTAACTCTGATTTGGCTTTTGCACAACACAGATGAGGCCATGGAAAGAGGCAGGCAGGCTGGTGAGACTCAGCTGCTTCGTTTTGCTGCACCTCACTTAGTATTTTATAAAATTTTGATCCATACGGATTAGACAACTGCCTCCTCCCCCACACTTTAATTGCATTTGGGTTTCAGAGAAAGCTAAAAGAATGGAAATAAAACTCAGATTAAAACACAGCTTCTGTTTTGCGCATGTGCCCATTGGCTCAAATCACACAAAATGGTAGGGTTTACCCAGTTTTGATAGCATAACAAAATAGCAGCTTGCACTTTTATCAAAAACCTATTGATTTCCCAGGCTGCTTGCACAGCCACGGCCTGACCGCTGGCTGTGTGGCAGAACCACACAGGTTTTACACAGTTTTGCTTTTTGCCTGAGTACGTTTCTATTAAAGCTGTTCCCCTGCCAAAACCACAAAAGATGAGGCAAAGAGGAAAAAACTCCAAGGCTGTCAGTGAAACTGATCTTGAATAAGGTGACATAAGCCTCGCATACAGAAGATTAAGCTTAATCTCTGAAAAGGGACAGCAGAAAGGCTGGTAGACTTCAAAATGAGCTACAACAGCTGTGTTTTGGTTGGCCAACAACTGCTCTCCGCGTTGGCTGCGGCTGGCTCAGCTCATGTGAACAAGGCAGGTTATTAAAATACAGCATTCAGCAATCCCATCTTTGGAGCACTTGACAGAGCAGCCTTCTCCTTTGTATTTCACTGCTTTGACTAAACGTAGTAACAAAGCAAAGCAGAGTGATAACGTGATGTGCCCATGACAACAGAGTCAATGATAATTGTACGGTACTGTCCTTAGTTCAAAGAAAAAGATACCATTTACTGGCTTAAAGCATGTCTTCTTGTTTCAAAAATGCCTTTTGGGTAGGGAAATGCATGCCCTTCTCTGTCTGGTTTAACTGCTGGGTTTAATTGGCCTTATTTTAGAGCATAATAGATAAATCAGCGAAACATGGCAGAAGTCAGAATAAATCAAGCTAAAAAGCTTTTCATAACTTACTATTCACCACAGAAGGAGAAAAACTGCCCATTTTCCACAGTAATAAGCTATGCTACCAACCTGAAGAGTAGCTTAGAATAATTAACAGTACCAAAAAAGAAAGGGTGTATATATGAGTGGGTCTGCAGAGCCACTCCACCCAGTACAATGGGAAAAAATGAACTGGGTGGACCTGCATTCCCCTGGCAGCTCAGAACGACTGCGCTTTATATTTCTGTGCCTGAAGATATACATTTCTTGCACATGATCACAAGTGATGAGGCAAAATAAGAGCTTGGAAAGCAAAGCAGGACAAAACAAAGCACTCAAGAAAAAAAATGGAAATAATTTGTACGACAAGATAAAGAACAACTCACTGCGTGTTTTCAGGAGTGCTGGTTTTCATCTTTACAGTAATTATATCATTTATTAGGCGATGTTTCCTGTGTGATATTTAGAGTTATTGTGGGAGGGTGTCATAACATCCATGTTTATTAGATATCTTTTGGGACCTTGCTGTGGGAGACTATAAGGGAAAGGAATGAGAGATATAAATTGTCTAAGAAAGATCAAGTGCTCTGTTTGAAAATGAAGGACACAACACACTTAACAGAGACAGAGGAAATAACGACGCAGCGCCCTTTTTCCTGCAGATGTAGGATGTCTGGTATTCAGATCTAACCTGGTATCTAGGACATTTCTCATACTGACAAGAATCAGGAAAAAGGGATTCAAACCCTGCCAGTTCCTGCTGGGAAGGAAGGAGCTCAAAGGAGAGCTGCAGGTGCAGAAAGGCTGGGAGATCTGGAACAGAAGATGACTGCAAGAAACCCAGGTCAAGGG
>JANZLQ010000037.1:12252830-12271639 GCA_026212715.1 Elanus axillaris | reverse complement strand
GTAGTGAGGTGGGTGCTGGTCTCTTCTATCACATAACTAGTGATAGGATGACAGGAAATGGCCTCAAGTTGTGCCAGGGAGGTTTAGACTGGATATTAGGAAAAATTTCTTCAGTGAAAGGGGTGTCAGGTATTGGAACAGGCTGCCCAGGGAAACGGTTAAGGCATTGTCCTGGGAGGTATTTAAAAGACTTGTAGATGTGGCCTTTAGGGACATGGTATAGTGGCAGACTTGGCAATGCTACGTTAGTGGTTGGGCTTGATGATCTTAAGGTCTTTTCCAAGCTAAATGATTCTATTGTTCTATAGTCTTGGGTATGGGGGATGAGGGCAGAGGGGAAGGCTTTTCATGATGGCTCTGACTGATACAGCCTTTGGCTATCGTAGCAATCTTGTTATTAACTTTCATCCCAGTAGCTGAGAACAGCTCAGACACAGCATGCAAACGCTGGACACAAGTATTTAGGAGCTGGTGCCATGGTGTAGTTAATGAAAGACTCTACAGTTACTTTTTTTTCGGGGAAGAGCCCAAGTCCATTGTTATTTAGGAAATACTGCTAACCATGTGTGTTAGCACAGATCTTTACCTTCAGGGTATTTGGGGGAGTACATCCAGAGGATGCAATTTTATAAACTACAAAATAAGCAATTTCAGTTCATTTGGAGTTGATGAATACACTATCCTAGTGGCATACTTGATAAATTAATAGCAATGCTGTGTCAGAGCAGATATTTCTGGGCAGTAATGGAATTTTCCAAACATCTGAATGCCCCTTTTACTATGTGCTTCTCAAGAGAGATGTGCACTGACTGCACCAAAGCCATGGACCAGCTCAGGGAAGGAAAAAATTCTTTGTGGGTATCAAAGCAGTGTTCTCCTAAGTTTTTTTTTGTATCATGATTATGTATTTATCAACCTAGAACTAAAGCATCCCGCAAGCTGCCAAATAGCACTGTGACTCCTGTATGCAATGAAGCTCAGACTGAGTCTCTCACAGCTTATCCGGAGACTAGAGATGACTCTGCTCACAATGACAGCAGAATAAACTCGTAGTACATCTGTTAGAGGACTTCCATGGTTTTTATCTTAATTTACCTAAATGTAAATGAGTAAATTTCACCTTATATTCAAACCCATCTTTTCTAATGGGTTTTGCCTGGTCCTTGCTATGAACATAAAAAATACATATATTTAAAGCTAGAATCTGTACAGCTTAGTGTTCCCCGTTAATTACTGCCCCAAACTGTATCAGAAACAATGGCAGATACAGCTACATGATGTTTGCTTCAATTCAATTCCCTGCTCTTCTATTTTCACCTATTTTTTACCTCTGCCACCTGGGTGTGCAAGCCTTTGCCAGCAGTGCCAAGAGACCTCCTGGCCTACTAGCTTCAGTTCTGAGTATGATCTTAAACACTCCTCTAATTTTCTAGATTTTACTTTCGCAACCTTGCTCTGCAATCTGCTGCTTCTTTCTCTCCACTGAACCTAATAAACCTCCATATTGGTGTTCAGCATCAGGCCCGTACACCATTAGCATAGCACCACAAAACAGCAAAGCCTGTGCCCCACCTTCCGGCTGCTGAGCAGCACTGCAGGGAAATCATCTGCCAAGGGCTGGCTCTTTCAGGAAAATTCATACCCTTAGCTATGTCGTGTCAATCGCTACGACTTGACAAAATACTGATTTTTCTTGGTTGGTGAAGTAAAAAGTGGCTGAAGACATATGAAAAGCAGCATCCTCTGCACCCACTGTGGAGATCTGTATTGCGGGACAATATTTCTTGTTACTAGATTTAACAAATCCGTGGCCCTATTTTAACTTTAAATTTTTTCTAAGCTGGTTTCCAAGGTACCGCAACGTGATGCTGTGGTCAGTCAGTGTCACAAGAGTTAGCGGCGAGGATGCTCAAATTGTCCTGCTGTGGGGTACCTGATTCTCTGGGGACGAAGCTATGTTGGGAAAGAGCTCTAACACTGCAATACTGCTGTCGGCTTATTCATTATGGGCAACAGGACAACAGGGAAACTATCAGGCAATGGAAGGAGATGACAAGGAATTACCCATAGAAATGAAAGAAGGAAGAGCAAGGTAAATATCTATGGCAGGGAAAGAGGACAAGGAACACAAGTGAGGCAATACACAGGCAAACATTCAGACTTGGCCATCACACACCACCAGTCAGTGCCCATGTTCCCAGGTCTACAACCTTCCTAGATTTGAGGACAGTCAGTGCAGGCAGGCACTGTAGTGCAGTTAATTATAAAAGTTTTCTTGTTCACCTTTAAAATATCTATCAAGAGATGATTCATTAATTTTCTTACAAATTGCACTGAGAAAATGAATCCTTAAGTCTACTAATTTATTTGTAAATTTGACAGAAATAGCTGACCTTGCCTGCAGGAATAGCCAAATGTGCCCCAAAGATAGTCTTGATGTCTCTAACCATCCTGTGATCCTAGCCTGCATGCACAGAAAAACAAACATATTTCAAGGAAACAATTGTGTGAGAATATGGCATAATTTATCCTGCTATGAGTCATTAGGGTCTCAGCACAGTGACAAATGTGTCATTCCCTATAAGTTATACCAAGTAGATAACAACTGTGGAAAATACCAAGGATGGAATAGTCCATCTGGATCACAGGAACCTTCTGCTTATCGCAAGCATTTCTCGGGAGTCCCCTCTTTTCTGTACTCTGTCAGTACAGAAAATTTCAGAAAATCTGTAGGACTTGCTTTTGAGATATCAAAAAAATTCCTATGCAAACGCTGTTCTTTTCAAGAGGTATAACATCAAAACTTTCAAAGTCCTTTCCAATGTGGCTTCATTCCAAGAGACACATGCTAGGTAAGTAGCAGTTTACAGTGAGTTTCTCTATTTTATCATCATTCATTAGGTTTTTTTAGCAATATCATTCTTTCATGGTCCAACTGGAGTCTAAGTGCATCAGAGGCTTTTTAACCTCTTACACAAGAGCAACAGTGGCAAAGTGAGAACACTTCTGTGAAAAAACACCTACATTTACAACAGTAAGTACCTGCGTCACTGGTGTAACTCTTACTTGTTCTGGCATTTGTGTCTTTCTGGGACCAGTACTTCCTGGTTTAGTAAACTTCCTGGATATAATCTTCTAATCCATAATTAAAAGACAAGTTTAAGCATATATTGTATAATGAACTGACATTGTGAGCATAGCAACATCCTGCTTAACAGCTAGGAATATAGCTCTAAAGTTTTTGGTTTGTTTTTTTTTTTGTTTTTTTTTTTTTTTAATAAAAACGTATCTAAATTACTTCTTATAAATGAGACCAAACAGAATATAAGAGGTCTTTACATCTTGCATGTCCTCAAAAATCCAAATCTGTTTTGATTTTTTATGTCTGCTTGTTGCAAAGCCAAATGTACAAATATAGGAAAATACACCAAACCCAAACTTTTTCTTGCAATTTTAATTTGTCTTCCAGGACTCTATGACTCTTGTACGATGCCATTTTTCCCCTCACAGGATCATTTCTTGCTCATGGCACTAAATCTGCCTTACAGTATTTGGAGGTCTGTCTTAGCTCCAGTTCTCAGCAGGCCATCAATGTACTTGACTATTTCAAATTTACCTCTGAATACAGAGAGCTTAAATTTCTGCCGTGCTTAGGAGTACTCTATCTCAGCTACCATCTTTAGGAGTCTTGTAGGAACTTATTAAAAGCACATACCACTGGGGATGTCCTGCCAACTCAAGTCTTTACAATGATGGAGAATACCTTCCCGCCCCGTCCCCCCCGCACTGAAGAGCTTTCTATCTTAGAAGCCTTTTCTGGTTTTTTTTTCCAGAGCTTCAGAACAGGATCGATAAGACTTATCACACAACCGGTCTCTTGTGCTTAATTGTGTGCATATTGATGCATGTGTTCAGAAGAACTGAGCAAGTCTGAGTTCAGCTCTTGAGCAGAGAGGGTATTGCATTTAGAAAGCATTTTAAATACCGCTCTGACTTTCCTCCTCTGTCAATGAATATCCTCGGTGAGTTCAGGTCTTACAAGAGAAAGGCATAGAGAATTTGAACAATGTTCATGCTGGGTCTTCAATCAAGTACTTCAATATCAGCAGAAAAATGCTTTCCCTTCCTCAAACAAAATCTCACAAACACTGAGCCATACAGTACCTTGTGCAAGTTCACACAGGAGAGATGAGAGATGGACAAGCAGAGGACTTAACCCTGCATAAAGCCAAATCAGCTGCAGGCACATGAAGAGAATTCAAGCCCCCAAAGCTAAACCATTATAGTTACAGTGTTTTGCTTCTGAATTCATAGACCAAAATAAACATGTGATCCTTAGTAATGTGTCCAGGGGCATCATCCTTAAATACCTGTTTTTATTTTTGAGTGAAATCTGTGCCTCATCCAAATCGAATTTTCTGGCTGCTAAAAAAAAAAAAATCTTCTTATGGCTCTTGCTCTATTTACAACTTCTTGTTCTTTACTTGGTGTATACTGAAGGTCCCTCTATCAGGGAATTAATTTTCAGTGTCAAGAACCTAAAAAAACCCACCCCCAAACCCCACATAAGATGGTCCATTAGCAGAAAGAAAAGCATACCTCACCCTCGTTTCCTAAACCAACAGCCAGAAAGCATTAATTATAAACGAAAAGTACCATCTCAGATTCCCATAGTGAGCTTGGCTTCCAGTAACCTCTGATAGTGTGACACTTTCTACCAAAAGATCCTTTGTGTAAGGAAAGCAGAACAAGCAAACTAAACAAAACCACAGAAAAGCCTTCGAGGCAACGATAGCATAATCCCACTTATTCATAGCTCAGCTGAAGTGCTGCCTATAAAACTCACTGCAGTGATTTATCCTGCTCTCACTTCAATATTGTCAAGAATCCTGCCTTCCTGCTACAAATCTACCTCCCTTTGCTCACAGAATAACCCAAACAAATATAGAAACATTTACACTAATAAATTCTGCGTTGCATTTAGGTACATACATTAAACTTGATATATATCTAAACTACCTTCTGCAAATGCACAAGCTGAGATTGTTCTACCAGTAGATGTCACCAGGAGCAGAGAAAAGCATGATGAAGCTCTGGTACATCCCAGCTGTCCCACCGGTGTGTCAAAAGGCACCTGGCTCCAACAGGAGTTTTGAGAAGGAACCCGAGTAGGTGGTTGCCAAAGCAAACATGATTCATCAGCATTTCTGCTTTCTGACTAGTGGGTGCAGAGCTGGAGGAAGACACGCATGACACACTGCTGCACTTTGTACAACAATGCAAAATGGTTTCATACAAACCTGTTCCTCAGGCTGCATTTCCAAACATACATTGACGAAGGAAGAACGCAGGGAGATTCCAAACTTAGGAGTTTCCAAATCCCTGTCACCTGCAAGCTTTGGCCCCAGTGATTATTCAAATTGGCTGTCACAATCATTCCTTCAGATAAAGAAAAGGTAATCCCTGAGCTGATTTTATACTTCAGTGCTGTGAGCCAAGTCTAGGAACACGATGATGAGGGTTTCTGAGGGAGCGCTAATCAGGCTGTGCAGTGGCAATATGGGATTTAAGGAGTTTAAAAATCAACATACTTATAAGAAAGATGTTTATAAAAAAACCCAAATGCCTTTGAAAGCCACCCCCACCTGCACTCAGAAGCATGAGATTCCAGCTCACACATCCTCATCCGTACGGCGCACTTACTAAAAAATGGTTCATGGCAGTGACAGTCTCACTGGAAAAAGTATTTTTCTATCATTGAGTGAAATTCAAATATGATGTTTAGGTGAGACATAAATGGTACACAAGAGAGACCAGCTGCTGTACTAAACAGTCTAAGGAATATGTTGTGTTATGACTTTTTATATCAGAATAGGCAAAAAAATATTTCACGATAAAAATGCAAAGGTAAAACTCAAGGCTTACAAGCCATCTACTTTCCAGGAGACATGCATATTTCATCTTGCGTACTGCTTTCATCCATAGCATCTTTCTGAAAAAGTATTCTGAATCTTTTATTTTGCTAGATCTTAGTTATCAGTCTCTGGTACTATAAAAATACCTGTAAGAATTTTCTCCCACAACCCTTTGAAAAAAATTAGAGGTTGAATAAAGGATCTGTGACAAGTAAGTAAAACCTTGTAACTGTAATCAATCAAAAGGCATTTTCTTCCATGAAAATTTCTTTTCATTGTCTTCATCAAAATTTAAGTTTCAATGAAAAACTTCAGATACAGGTCTTGTTTTTTAAAAAGAATCCATGGCAAATACGGAAACAGAGAACTTTCACAGAGAAAGCACCATTTACTTTTCCAATTTAGTTTTGTGTGTTTAGTGAGTGGAATGTAGAAGGAGCAGAGTACCAGCGAGCTAGCTGGAAGGAGAATGGGGAAGAAATAAGTCAGCGCTACTGTGTCTAGTATTTGTAAGGAAATTCTCTTCAGTAACTCAACCTGCATCACATAAAGAAAAATCCTGTTCAAAAGCCAGCCTGTTTGCACAGTGTAATTTGATAGATTTGTTGTGTGTGTAATATGAAAGGTTCACTTTTCTCCAATGGGCAGCAATCTCTGCTTTGGAAGCAACTGCTCAGTAAAGCAGGATGTGAAATCCTCCCTTTTTTGGCCAGAATGATAGCTCTTCTTGCAAAACTTCTGCCCTGGCTCTGGATTTCACACAAGGTTCCTTTCTTCTTTCTTTCCCCTGCCCACCACGCAACTCCAGACATCTGCAGCAAAGGATTGTTCTTAAGTATATTTAGCACATGGTGGCAGGCTTGGCTGCTACAATCAATTCTTCTTTACTCTGAACTGATTCTTAAGTTTCTGAATGCAGCAGCTCATTCAGAATTCAGTTCCTTGTATTTCACAGCACTACAACTGAATTTTTTACAGGTTCAAAAAGCAATTAGGCAAACCCAAGACAGAAAAATCCATGTGAGGGCCCAGTTAAAGCTCAAATAGCAGGAATACTACAGTGCATGGGATGCTATGAAGATGTACTGGAGGACTGTCATGGTATGCATTCCCTGTTCTTTTAATTTCCTCTATACTGGACTCTATAAGAGACTATATGGACTTCTGGTCTGTCTTATTATGGCTGTTCATATGTTACATTCTCATCCAGAGAAACCTGAATGTCAGTGACCCCAGCAACATCAGCTTTTTCTCCCTTTTGGTATTTTAAGATGGGTTTTCAAAGATGAGTAAGTGTGGTAAATAAAGATCTAAGAGTAGCAATATTTTAGGAACATAGTAAGATGAGACACTATTAAGGTTACACCCCCCCTTACATACATATGAATATGCTTGCAGAGTTCCAAATTAAGATTCCACACCAGGAACCCTGTCCCATTCCTGCTTTATTTTTCCTCCAAATGATGCTGCTATTTTCTTTTTCAGCAGCTCATTCAGTGCAAAAGTGAAAAGAGGGTGATTTATTTGGGGTTCTCCACACTAAATAGCCCAGTGACGTTTTGTATAGGCAGAAACCACTTCAGAGATGGTGAAAAGTAAAAACAAAGATATTTTTGAAATAAAAGAAACCCAAGAAAACATTTAAATAAATATTAGAATTAGAAGGATTTTTTTGCAACTCAGATTTGGATCTAAATGATGAGCCTTGCTTCTTCGCCTTTTACACAGAATTAACCTTGTGTATTTATTTATTTGGGCATTTATTCCAACTCACAGGTATTCTGTAACATTGTGGAAAGGTCAGCATTAAGTGATTCAAAAAGCTAGCTGAATCTTGTTGAAATGCAGATTATCCTAATTTTCTACAATGGATACATTTTGCTTGAATGCTGCTCACTGACGGCGCAGTGCGGATGATGGAAACAGACAAAAAACAGCTAAGGAAAAGATAAGATCCACTAGCTTATAATGGTAGGGTTTTACACATTCCCATTTTCTAGCTGTTACCAATATCCAAGAAACATCTGTACATGCTAGTGAGAAACTTAGAGCTTTAACTGCACAGCAAGATATAAAGATCATTTTTAAAAGCTTCTAAGATACCTTCAAATCCAGTCAGGAAGCAAGTGCAGGAGTGCTATTAAGAAGGCTCTCAGCCAGCAAATTCTCCTAAATAGCCCAGAGCTTTATTGAACAGCTTGCATTGGAAGATCAAGGAGTCAAGACAATCTATGAAACAATCTTAATGCTGATTTAGTAATTGCCTGTGAATACAACTCATCCCAGACTAGATGAGGCTCAGGAGACCTACGACCCATCAGCTCCCCAAAATAGGTCATGAATGGAGCTTTAAGTGATGCAGACACTGCATGTGGATTCCTCTCTGGGGAATAATTTTTTTGCCACATTGCCACAGGAAGAATCCATCACCTGGTAATTTTGTTCCATTTGCGAGGCAATGAGCAACTTCAGCAAGCAACAACTAAATTAACCTTAGAAAAGCAAAGCCAGTCTCAGTTGAAGATGAGGCAGCATTTTACCATGGGGACTTAAACGCTGTGGCTCTACATACATAGACAGCTGAGCCTACTGACAAACACTAATATGAGGCATCTTGAGACAGCACAAAGCTGACAGCCTGCCTAAAACTCAAATATCACAGGTTGAGCTCTGACTCCTTGGAAACACTAAACTTAAGCTGAACTCTTACCATTTCCATCACAAGGTGCAGACATTATAACACTTTGAGTCCTGCATAAGAACATCTCCCAGACCTGCTGCATTCACATGAAAGCAGGTCCAAAGCCAGAATTATGTAAACGGACTATTCTACCAGCTCACCCACTGATCTTGTCCCATAAATGCCTCAGTCTCCTTGTTTGCTTCCAGTGATTTTTCAGAGATTTGCTCTTTCTTTTAGTCTGCTCCTCTCTAGCTTCCTATCTATTGCCAGGTATTTTCCTCTTGATCTATATGTTCAAAGCATGAAGCTAAAAATGCAGAAATTAGTCACTTCTGAAACTCCTTTTTGTGGATGTGTGCAGCCTACCTCTTGTGAGGACCAGCAGACTGTGGTTCATTTCAGCGACACGGGCAAACAAATCTGCTGAGTGTGACCAGAGAAACGGGGAGGCTGCCCTCCACACACTGCCTGGAGCACTTGCTGGAAGCACAATGTGTTCTCTGGTGCTAGCAGTGTACCTCCAGCTGCAACACAAACTAATATACGCAAGCAAGGGGCAGGAAGAAAGAATGCGCTCCATGCAAATTTAGCTAGCGTGTTCCCAGATCTAATTGCTTTACGTGGTTGGCAAAGCTGACAGAATCTAATTGATGTGGAGACTTATTCCCATCCTCCTGACAGAGACATTTTTAGAACTGTACTTGCTGACGAGGGACAAAAAAAAAAGTTAGGAGTCCAAAATCACCTGACATTTGCATGGGCTGAACACCTTCTGGTGAGGCCATGAAGCAATAGGCTTGAAGACCAGAGGGCAACTTGACACCTACATGGCATACCCATGTAGGCACAGCTAGGCATAAATTGCCTAACACAGTACCCCAAAGTATCAAGTATGCAGCAATTTGAAGTGGAAAAGAGAACATGCTTCAGCGGACAAGGGACACGCATCAACTGTACAGAACAGGCAGGACCATGTTTTGAGAGTATTCCCAAATACCCCAAAATCTTTGACATACCATTAATTCTCTAAAAACCCTCAACATACTCAAGACTGGATCAAGATTAAATAAATTGACATGCTGCAACAACATATTTTGGAGGTAGGAGAGGAAGGGAAATAAGCAATGTTTAAGGAGTTGCCTTCCATCCCCTTTCCAGATAAAGTTGGAACGCTAACTGGTCCAGCCCACATAATTGTGTCTAAACCACGACACACACACTCCCTTCACACATTTCTCAGAAAAACAAAAAACAAACAGAAACCCAAACCTTCCAAAACAGTAATGGAAACTCAGGATTTTACTAAACAATAAGCACCAGATCTCTATTATGATTTTAACTCAACTATTCATAAGAACCGAGTACGCCAATTTTAAGTGCAAAAGAACCAACCAAAAAGACCTCACTAAAGATCAAATATTTGCTGATGAACCTTGTACGTAACATAGCTCTGACCATGGAAAATTGAATCTAATTGGTTATATTAGTTAAACTACACGTGGGTGGAATTTAAGTGGGTTGTAAGCAACTACGGTGCAGAAATCAGATTAAGCCTGGGAGAAACAGGAGTGTGTGATTATCATGTGATAATTACTCAACATTTTGACAGAGCCCAAGGCTTGGCTCAGCCCAGCCCTTGACAATGAGAAGGCAGCACAAACATGTGAGTATGAAACTGTATCACTTCTGTTAATCCACCAGCATCTCCTTTGTGGGAAGTCCATGAGCTTCTGATGAAACCTCAGGGCTGCTAATTCCTGAGAACCCCTGGGGACCATAAACAAGGTCCAGACCCCTGGAGAAGGCAACGTTAAGTCAGCTGCAGTGCAATTCTGTGTCGATAACCTTTTGTAATTGGGTCACTACCAATCGTTCACATATGTGGAGTTCTTGGAGAAACCCATCTGGTCCTGGCATCCATTTGATCTGTTCTTCATGCTGTTACCACAGCAACTGATACTTAAATGAAAATTGCTTAGCAGGTTGGATCTACGGATGGCCCCACCACATCACAAGGTAGCAGAAGTGGACACTTGAGGCAGGGCTGGGAAGCATTTATTTGCATATTTACTAAAAGGGTTTTCAGCCTTATTTTCCATGTGTTGTTCTTTTGAGAGAATAAGCACCAGCACATCAATTTTTCTTTACCAAAAATTACTCTGTAGGTCAGTCACAGCAATGATGTCTTTCTGTTTGGCCTGCTGTGCAGTCTAAATAGCTCTTTAAAAAATTTGATTTCTGCATTGTTTCCATATCACAAACAAATTGAATTTTTTTTTCTGTAAACACTATTGCCAAGAGATGTAATTGTAGCCGTGTGCCTTTTCAGAAATAAAAGATGCTTTATAAAAGTATAAAAATCTAATTAGATCTTCCTAATGGCATTTAGATTTGTCCTGTTGCATTTGACCCAAATTTCTTTAATACTTTAGGGAAAACAGACCTAATATTCAAGTTCTTTGCAAGATAATTTCATGTTTGGCAATACAGATTCTAAGACTCATTTTATTCTGAGGGAGGGAGGGATGGAAAGTCTTTGTTTGTAGTAGAGGATATTATGTGAGCTGATGTAACTTGTGGTATTCTCCCAGTTGACTAGCTGAACTAGCTCTGAAATATGCTTTATGTCTGTCTTTGGGATAACAGAAGCATAAGGACTAAATTTGATCTCCCAGTCTTTGTCCTGAGGAGCAGGACAAATGAGGGATGGTTTGACCCAGTACATGAGCCAGACTTAGGCTCCTAAAGCAACACCCACAAGGATTAAGTATGCTGCATGATGCAAAGGGAAGGGTGAGCTAGTGACTGAGGACTGAGGGTGAGGTGATGCTGAGGTCAGCACTAGTTTACACAATCCACATCTTTAGTCTTTTAAATCAATACTGAAGTGAACGTTGCCAGTGGAAGGTAAGTGGAGGAAGGTAACACAACTATGTCTTTGAAATTTTTTTCTTATTACTCAAAGTCTAGAAGTGGGACTATTTTAAGCTTAAAATGTTCTGTGTCACAAGTATTAGTTCTTTCAAAGACAAAGGGGGAGGAGAGAAAGAGACTGAAGAATACTATTGAGAGAAGTATATGAGAGAACTAAGCCTGAAATAAGAGAAGCACATTTCAGTAAAGCTTTACTATAACACAATTTGCTCACTAGCTTCTTGCAATCAAGAGAACTGAAAAAAATTTTCACACACAAAACCTCTCCCCAAGTATTATTTTACCACAGAAACATTTTTTTTAAAGCCTATTAATTACTCTTGAATCAAATTTTTTTCCAATTGGCTATTTAAAATTAGACAACAAAAGTCATATTAGGTAGATTTCTGTTGGGGAAAAGTCAGAGGGACTTTTTTTTTTTTTTTTTTTTTTTTTTAACATTTCCAGTTGTAGTTGTTGGGCTGGCAATCTTCCTCTCACCCAATTCTTTTCTGATCAACCACTGGTTAATCAAATTTGAAAAGAGGGAGAAAGCTAGAGCAACCACCGTGATTTACGCAATCAGGAGCGGAACAGTGACCCATAAAAATTTCTGGCACAAACCTTCCTGTGAACACATTTGCATGTTTATTAACTGAATTTTGCCTTCTGTAAAGCACTCTTGTGAAAAATAACCCAAAATTATTAGTAAAAAATGAAGTAGAAACCACATTTTTAAAAGGCAAGTAAAGCTAAAGTGAACTGGGAATCTTTATTGCTGGAAATGTTTGAGAATTGGTTTGTCCTTCTAAAAGCACTGAGGCCAGAGGCCCAAGACACAAATTCTGTCAGAAGACAAGTTTGAGTCTTGTCTTCAGAATTCAGACTAAATTTTAAAAATCCTAATTTGCAAATTCTAATGTGGATCTTCTCTGTCAAATGGAAATACTCTAAGTAAGAAAAACAACCCAGTAGGAAGATATGATGTACACACTATGCAAATAAGCCCAAATTCTGAGAGAAAATTATAGACATTTCATGATTTTGAATGAAACAACCCTATAAATACAACTAAACTTTTTGCTGACCTCAGTCAGGTAAAAGCTATTGAAGTAACTAGGGAAGAAACTAAGTAATTAAGGAAGAAAACTCCAAACCTTAATGTGACCCCTTACTTTTAGTGATTCATTTAAGAGTATTTATATAATAATGTTGAAAATCTGATTTGGAAAAGCAATATGCCGTGTCATACCATGACTAGCTCTCTTCCTTGGCAGTAAATCACTAACCACCACTTCCAGCTTGTGAGGGCAGAGGACAATTATTCACTTGTCAGTTAACAAGTACCATGTTTGTTCTCATCCTTCTCCAGTGACTTCACAGAGTTTTTAACTAGGAAAGCAAACATGCTACAGGTCCTGTCTCTGGTCCAAGCAATTGTTTTAAATGCTCCCGAGTTATTTAACTGCTGGTGTTGACAGGAAGCTGGACATTTTGGCTCTGATGAGGGCTTTGTTTTAAGGTGTCTCAGTCCCTCTTAATTCCTCTTAAAGGCCCCAAAAGACTGCTAGTGGCTATGCACACAAAACTCCCTGTTTCAATCTCATATTTGCATTTTGCAGGAAGACTCTCAGTATTTTTTGAGATTGCCCCAGATTAGAGAGACCCCCAATCCATCACATTACAAAAAATTTTAACAGAGGCAGGATCACAGTCTCAACTTCTCCCTGTACATTCCCATGAAGATCATAGTGCCTTCTGTTCTCCTAAAGTCAGCTATTAAGACAAATCCTATGCATAAAAAGCCAAGTCCTGCCAGCAATGTACTGTACATTCGTATTCCAGATGAGATTCTGTTACAATCCTAGTGGATGCCATGGTCTTACTTCACATATTGATCTGGTGGAGCAAGCACAAGGCATGTAAACTTCTGGTCTGTATTAATTTGTACTATGACTCTTGGCACAGTGTCAGCTGACAATGGTCTCCACCATGTTTTAAATCAGTTACCTGAAGTAGTAATTGTGTGTTATCAGTAAAGGGGAATTTAACAAACAAGACATACTTGATAAATCAATGCAGAGACAAATCCAGACATCAACACAAATTCATTTACATGAATTTACTAAAATGAGACTACTGGAATTATAATATTTCAATATGCAAAATTAACATTACCAGTTCTTGTAACTTGGTATGTTAAATACAACTCTGTCCATTTTTTGATCTTTAGACCTTTGCTTCTGAGGAAATAATTAAGTATTATAAGGAGGCTAGGCTGTAAAGCTCAGACTATTTTATTTTTTCCGGTACTGTCTTAATAGAGTCAGGGAAATGAAATGGTGAATTATGTTGTTATATCAGATGAACAGCTTATGTAATCTACCTCTGTTCCTACACACTTGAAATTTAGTGTTTTAACAGCAGACTTTACTCTTCCACTCATCTGTAAATGAGCACCACTGGAACAGCACTGAGCCCAGTTCTGCTTTCTCACCAGCTAAATCTGTTTCCTCTTCTGTGAAATCACTGCTGTTTTACATCATTGTGAATTAGGTCAGAAAAACTCAGTTACTGCTCATTTCAGCTAGTGAAACATATGAAGAGCGGCTGCAATGACAGATCCATAATAATGCTTCTCATCTTTAGTCAATTAAATTTAGACCACGCAGAACTGTAAGAAGTACACAGTGGAAAATTTTGGCAGGGTGACTGGCAAGCTGTAGCAGATCTAACAAACCTGAAGTCTTTTAAAATCATCCTTCCTGTGAACTTTAATCAAAGGCTATAAAAAACCCAGCTGAATACAATAAAAATTTAAACAGTGAAGATCATTAAAACAGACACTTCCCATTACCTCATGGTGACTTGCAGAAAAAATTTATCATCGTAAGATGCTCATGCCCTGTGTTATAACCATAACTCACCTCACCAGAAAACAAACAGCACAGTAATGTCTGCATTCGCTAAACTTGTGTACCGAAGGCAGGTACGAGAGGAGACCAAACATGTTTTTATAAGTTACAAAGGAAGACAATTACTTCTGCTGGAGGGAACAGGAGCTTTTGGAATGTGCTTTTGGACATAGGAGTGTCTTTTGAGAACTACTGAAAGTATTTTAAAATGAAAACTATAAATTAAGTGTAATTATTCTTTCTGGCAGCTTGCATGAGAAAAATAAAGCATTTATCCTGTCATTGAGGCTCACAGTCTCAGCGCAGTCTCAGGACTTCTGGTTTGCCCTTTTGGCATATCCACACTGCTGTTATTACACACTTCCTTTTGTTTTTTCTCCATCATAATTTTTAAAAAAGTGTCTAATTTTCCTTCAAGATTTTGTGGCTGAAATGTTTGTCTGTCCTTTGGCTGTTTTGATTTTTGACAACTTCCCCAGCAAACCCCATCCCACAGTTGCAATTCTCTGCAAAGAGCATAATTAAACCCCTCCTTGCTCCTTGCACAACCACCAGCTCAATAGCAATCATACCCAAATTTTTCTCCCTTCCTCCCATCTTTGGCACCAAATCCAGACCTTTATGCCTCTGCCCTGCCTGTATACTAGGTATTTTTTATTATATTTATCCACAGGCTCTGCCTCAGATTTTGTCTGCTCACATCTTTATGCTTGTCAGTCCACCTTGTATGCCGCTGGTTTTGCCTTCAGTAGGTGTATCCCCCACCCCCCAGCCTTTTATTCAATCAGCCCTACGAGACGGATCCTTTCTGTAAAAGCCACAAATGACTACTCTGCAAGATCTGGCTCACTAGTTATATACTCAGCATGCATTTATCTGTTTATACAGGAGGTTCCAAAGGGCAGGGGCTTTTCTTCTGCATCTTGTGCAGAGCTTGTCATTTAAAATGCTGCCACTATCAACCACATTACAATGACATCGGCAACACTACTTTGCTGCAATTAGGAGGGAAGCTTGCCAGCAGAGGATGGGGTTTAAACTCTTCTTGACAAAGAAAACAACATTGAAACAATCAGTTAAGTCTCTGCTTACAGAACCCAGAGGGGTATCTAGAAACCCCAGTTCAAACACAGATTGTGTATACAAGTGACATACCATGTAATGGATGGGTTAGTTTGGCAAACAGCCAGAAACAAGTAGATGTGCCACTATTAGCTGCAAAATTTTGCTTCATGTGAAACAAAGTCCATGACCTGATTTTAGAGGTGGCTGTTTTTTGAGAGATGGCACTTTTTTGATTTCTTGAAAATATTATCAAATATTACATCTGAAAACCAGCAACATATATTACCATATTCTGCTTAGAAAAATAAATAAAAAGAATATTAAGGATGATATTAAAAGCTGACAACAAAAAATCTTTACTAACCCACTTTCCTGCAGTGTTTGTACTATGAGATCAATCTGTCAGCACAAAACATACGGTAATATGTTTTTAATCTAGTAAATACATTTTTCAGAAGCAGGTTTTAACAAAATGGCCATCCTCTAATGGCTTCCCTTCTAAGGCAGAATGGGCCCACTTTTACCCAGCCGTGACCACAAACCAGCTCATCCCAGCAGACACTCACCAGAGAAGCAGCGAGGAGGAGAGAGGATGATACAGTTGTTCAAAGCAAAGGAATTCCTGTGGTGTTCCTGGTCAGTGGAGTAACTTTCCATGTTATGATATCTGAAATAAACAAAAAGCAGAACACAAAATCTGTGCCCAGAAGAGGCCAGAAACATTTTTTTCAGAGCAATTATCGTTCTTTCTTGGAAGGCAGGCTGGCTACCCTGCAGGCAGAAATAGGGTAAGACTACTCTGATTAGAGAAAACCAAATAAATGTAACATTTTTAGGTTTGACTCTGTATTAGATGACAGAAACAGCAAAAAACAGGCTGTTTTTTTGCATTGTTTCTGACAACTTCAGAGGCTTTAATCAGCATTTGCCCCTCAGGGTTTCTACAGACAGGTTTCATGCAGTATTTCTGGGGAAGTAGGATGCACCAGGTGCTCTGGAAACTTCCACCAGGCACATGGCCCTCAGCAGGCATCAGCAAATGCATCTTAAATCTGTATTTGAGAAACTAAAAAGAACCCTGTTTTTCAGATCACCAGCAGATTCTGTTGATAACAAAATAATTTACTCTGTGTGTTGCTTTAGGTTTAGATAGCATAATACAGCATACTGTAGAAGCTCTGGTTACCATCTCTCCTTTGTATAACTCTTCTTACTTTTATTATGCTTTTAGTTTCCAAGTATATCCTATAAGCAGGAGAACAGGTAGATGGAAAACCCAGCAGGATTAATGATGCATAAGAAAATTTGAGGCTATTATCTGACCTCCTTGTCAGTGTTTTGAGAGAAGGTAGCTTACTGAGAGACCAAAACCTACACCTTTAAGATAGGGTAATCTGACCTGAACTAAGACAGCCAAATTCAAACACTTTAATCAATAAGTTTACCTCTGAAATAAAGTTACAGAGAGGGTTCTGCATAGGGTTTGCAAAAGATTCTCTCCAACAGACAAGCCAATGAAAGAGTTTGTACACCTTGTTATTATTTCAGGAAAGTATCAGATCAATAGATTTTTATATGGGCATATTTCTGATGAAAAATCTTATAATGTATTCCATTTCCTTTACCTTCAGGAACACCATTTGAAGAGGTTAACTTCCAGCTAATGTGTTGATTACTTCCTCAATACAAGCTGAAGACATCTTTCTTTACATTAAGATTGGTTATGTGCTTAAAAATAATAATAATAAAAAAATCCCCTACTAGTATTTTTAACTGTCATTCTGGTGTTATAAAGACAGTCTCCCCATCTCATTGACTGCTTTCATATCAGTTTTATGAGCAAGCACTTGAGGACAGTTGCCATTATCTCCACATAGATTGAAACTCATCGACACTGCAGAACTTTTTTGTAAAATAAATATTGATGATAATACTAGAGATTATTCAAATCATACATTGACAGGCATTGGACCTAATTCAGCAAAACAAGATGAAATATATGAACAGTTCTTAAAACTGGAAACCATGCTCCAAGGAGACTCTTTTGTAGTTTATTTCATGTAAGTTGTATCTAGATGGACGGAAAAAATGCATTAGCATACAAAGAATTACCACTGCCAATATTGGTGAGGAAATAATGAAAATATGATTGGCATAAATAACTCTGAAATCTTATTACGCAACCCTGATCCATATATTAGATTGACTGGCATTCCAGAGCTGAGAAGTACTAAGGTCAGACTTACTCTGGAGCACTGCATTTCTTTTCACATTGTATTATAAATAGAAAGTGGAATTTTTGTCCCACGGGAAATTCCAACATTTTGACATTTATTTTCAGTGCAAATAAAAAACATACTCAGTTGGAATCACTGAAACTCTTATATGCCATAGTATAGGAATATCAAAATAATGTAAATATCATAGAAGTTGAAATGAAAGGAATAAAATGCCAATATAAAATATTTCAACATTGCCTGAAAGAAATAAGGTAAAATGATTCATTTTGATATTTTCCCATCAAATTTAATCTAAATCAATGTATTCACTTAAGATGATTCATTTTTGATGAAAAGGCATTGTCTGAATAGAAAATTGTATTTTTTTTCAGCTGGCTCTCATTATTAAAGATTGATCAGATTGTAAAAGTGTTGGGGAAAACGATTAAGAATTCAGCTTTTGCAAACTTATTATACTGAGAGTAATTTTGATTAAAGTTTCATGATCCACAAGAAAAAAAAGCAAATAGTCACAGTAATTGTCAATCTTATTCAAAGGACTTACAGGTGGCTTTAAAGTGACTTCATAAAAGACAACTAACTGAATTGCTAACATGAATATGACCATTTGAACACAAGTTCTGTCTCCTTCCCCTGCAGGGTTATACACCCTCAGTAGCAGCCTGTGCTTTGGTTGCTTCTTCCTCAGAGTAATCCTGCATATGAGGATTTAGAGCCTCTCTGTTGCACCAACTTGTCAGTGTCCAATTTAATGTCCTGTCAGCTAAGAGATATGTTTGTGTGTCTGACTTTCTTCCTACCATTTCAAATTTAGCTCCTGCACCTTGTTTCTATGGCCTTATGCATCAGCTTACTTCTCTCCTTCTGTTCTCATTGTGATCCCTTCATTCACTTCTCTTTTTAATCATCACTCGCCTCCTTCTCTAGCTTTTCTGCTTTCTTACAAAATACTCTATAGAATCTGTGTTGTCACAGACCAGAAAAGTTCTTCCCTCTCCCCAGGAATATCTCCTAACTCATTGACCTGCCTCTCATCCTGCACTAAGCTTGAACACTTCAAGGCTCTTTGGGGACCGCC
>JANZLQ010000037.1:12236722-12246748 GCA_026212715.1 Elanus axillaris | reverse complement strand
GGGGGGGGGGGGGGGGGGGGAATGTGCAAGCAGCTGTGTGGTGCTTAGTTGCCAGCTATGGTTAAACCATGACACAGCTTTTTGAAATGAAAACTGGACTTGGAAAGACAGTCTAGTGCTCAGTGTACCAGCTCTTGATCTATAGGTTTGATACTGTAGAAAAAGGGGAGGCACCATGCATAGATGCAGGCACAAGCAACAGAATAGGTGACCTGACCATTCCCAGTCTTCCTGCGTGCTTCAAAATGTTGGCGTGCTAGTGGTCAGAGGCACCCAGTCACCAGAGGCAAACATCAATGGAGTGCTAATCCAAATGAATCCTTGGCATTATGGATGAACGACATCTGTTAACTGTTGTGCTGATGCTTTAACTGAAATTTTGCAACTCATTGAGCACACCAGTAAAAGTAATGCTTTCCTGGCCAGAATTAGAGCAGTAGTGCAGTAAGCTTTTTTTGTTGAAAAGGGAGATGAGAATTTACTATGACAGAAAGAGACAGAAGAAACAGTAGCCCATACCATGAGTACTGTAACAATTTGGTCTACATTTTATATCTTAAATGTGGTCTTTTTTTGTATTTTTCCTCTCTAAGATGCAAACGAGATAATGGAATTGTTGCTCTGTATCACTTGGTGATTCCCTAGAAACACATTAGAATAGCCTTTGATAATTGACTCCACTGTAAAGCAAATGAAAATACCTAAGAGTCACTGTTACATTATACAGGAACAACAATTTAGCAAGACTGGAATTATTTTATTAGACAGTAAAACATAGTGTATCTGGAAATGCTACCTGGTTTAAAATTCAGTCATTATCTGAAATGGTACTTTCTTTGTTACTTAGGAGACACGATATTTTAAAGGGGCCTGAAGAGAAATAATATTGCTTTTTCTTTTCTTTAGTGAAACAATCTGTCTGCTTTTCCTCCTTATGACTCGATTGTGGGAGAAATTATAAATATAGTCTTGAAATAAAAGGAAAATAAAACTAATAAGTGTTTGCTTGAGTATTTGCACCAGGTTAGACTACTGGATGCCTGTGACTACAGCTCTCTGATTAGCAATATTCCCACAGATATCTTTTGTTTTTCTTCCTTTAGTGCATATTCACACAACCCTAAACAAACTCTCTTTACAACACAGAGGGACTCTGAACTTTTGTTGACACCTCTGAATCCCACAGCAATCTATGCAAATAAATGATTACACACTCAATCCTCTTTGCATACACAAATCAGCTATCAAGGTGCTACCTGACAGATGGGGTACTTCATGAGACAAAACTTGTATGCTTCCACTGAAAATACAACCCTGTCTGTAATATGAGCTTTTTTTAAGTGCTGGATTTAAACTTGAAGCATATTCAGAACACAACTAAAATCCCATTAAAATGGAAATGCATTTTCTGACTCTTATCAAAACTTTCTTCGTTTCAGTTTGCATCATCTTCAGCGAAGTTACAATTTAGTATTTGCAGCGTCTTTAGTTCAGCAGAATAAGCAGTATTAGCCAGGTGAAAGCTTATATTAACACATAAAAGCCTAGGTATTTTGAATAGTATTAGGAAGGGAAACATAAGGCTACAACAGCACAGCTTCCTTTAGAGTCAAGTCACAGCTTTCATAGAGTAACTTTTTCTGTAATGTGAGGTTCATATAAAAGGAATGCTGAAGTATTTGGTTAAGACTCTTAACACTTCATTTGCCATAAACAGGTTCAGGTAACAAGGGCTTACAGAGAAAGCAAGCAGCAGCAGCATAGGACAAGCAACTCTTACTTTTCTATTCAAGAACTCATTCACCCTCTTTGTCTTTATATTTATACTTACCTGTCCCAGGGAAGATGAAGTGGTTCTTGCACATATAGTCTATGTTTACAGGTTATCACCAAATAGCCTGGAAATTCCAATCCTTTCTCCTGTTCTGCCACATGCTTCTTCTAAGTCTTCAAACTTCTCACTTTCTCCTTAGAAATTTTTCTAACCTCTTTCTCACAATACATGCATTAATAAAATCAATAACAGAAGCAGTGGCTTTTCAAGGCTAACCATTGATCAAGCAAGACCATTTTCAGGATAATTGTGTCTACCTTAAAAGAAGATGATACACTAAATGAACTTCAGAAATACCTGTTTTGTTTTCTGTGGCTTCTCTAGTTTTTTTCCCTATAGAAGGAAGAGGACCAATATTGACATTGCAACCAGAAGTCAATGAAATCTGTAAGGCACCAATATAGTTATATCTTATTATCTACATTCATATATACACACACCCACACCATCATCTACTCCGGTTTTACCTAGAAATCCGTATTTCTAGTTTTTCCTCTGTCAAGAAAGACAGACACAGCTGAACAGGACACATCAGCAACTAACGGCAGAAGTTGGAACAAAGTGTTTTGAATGAGGTACAGCATTAAAGGGCAAAAGTGAAACTAGTACCTTGCCATGTAGGGTCTGATGTCCCACAGTATCTGAAGTGAATTGTTCCACTGGAGTAATTGTACAGAAGGTTGATGGTGGGCTGAAGCAAGGACATAGAGCTATCACATCTTGTCTGGGTACAGAGGGAATGCTTTAATCTTAGCCATGGAAAAAAAAAAAAGAAAAAATAGCAAGGGAAAATTATAATGTAAAGCTAAAGTTTCATTAAAGGAAAGGACTACCTAAATCTATGCTAGCAAGCTTCCATTCAACTAGTCCTCTACTGAAGAATGGGCCTTGTTATTTTCAAGCAAAGTCATACAGTTCCACTTTATGCTAAAAGCTTTCCCCAGCTGACACACTTAAATGGGTAGCAGCATATACTTTATACATTTTAAAGTACTAGAAAGTATTGGAAACTTTCAAATATTTATATAAGTGTTGCAGATGATGAAAGACCTAATCTAGTTGAAGATGACCAGTTCCAACTTTATTGGAAGGCATGCTTCTTCCTTTAAGCACCAATAGCTTACTTTGTTGTTTGGGACCTTACCCAGGCTTTTCGTCTCTTTGACAAACCTTCTACTCATCCAAAACTTCAGAGCTTTACCCAACTGCACCTGTGTTAGGCTCCTTCCTGGAATAGGATGTTTCAGTGTTTTGCAGTTCCCATTAAATCAACAAACCTGTTGTCAGCTCCCACCACCACTACTACTCTGTGGGATTTTTCACCTGTATTGTGTGGACTGGATTACTGACAAACACAGAAGCTGGATAAAACTGTTCAAATGCTTGGAGGCTGCAATGAGAATAGTACAGCAAATTCTCCTTTGTCAGGCATCAGTATTCTTTCACTGCATAGAGCTAGAGCAGACAGAGCAAAGAAAAATCATGAAATAACTGTCAAAGGTAACTAATATCAATCATGATAGACTGCAGGTTAAATTGCATATGACACTTTTTCAGAGCAAATCACCTTCTCCTATAAAGAAGGTTTTGTGTCATTTTAAAATTCTAATAATTTGCTGACAACTCAAGATCATGAAAAAAAAAGAACTATTTGCTACAGACAGCCACTGGAATCAGATGCAGCTGTGGTATGGATGGGGCGATTACAATGACATGGCTTTTTCACCTCCTGTTAGTAGAGATTATAGTGCATTAGATGGTATTAAGAGGGTGGAGAGAACTAGAAAGCTCCTAAGACAGTGATGTATTGTAGAGCTGGATGAGCTAATTTTAGACCATTTAAACTCAGAAACTGGCAGCAGTTTTTCTGAGAGCTCAGTTAAGACTAATTTACCTTGAATCATGTACTGAACTCATCCTGCAGATCGCAAAAATGTAAAACTATCATGCACTTAGAGGATAAAAAAAAATACTGTGCTTGTTCCTGCAGGTTACATAAAAATGCTTTTAGAAGCGGTAATGCCAAGAGGACATGACTTGCATTTTTAGACTTATGCATGCTCTTCCACAGTAATTAAAAATGACATATCCTATTAAATCACTTAGTACATACCTTAAAGCATACAATGCAAAGGCTTCTTGAAAAAGCTGATTACACAGTATAGCTCTGTACAAGGCCAATGCTTCAAAGCAATTTTCAGGTTTTGAGTTACACATGCTTCAGAAAGGGAGCTTTTTTTTACTGCCAAGAAGATACACTGCAAATAAGATACAAGCCTCCACTTCAATTTTTTTGTTGCTACTGTGAATTAAAAGTCCATTGCATAGCTTAGCTTCAGCACAAATATTCACAAATTATTAGGGAGGCCTTTTAATGGGAGAGGGCCCTCTTTACACTTAACTTTTGTGCAAGTAAAGCAGTGGTAATGATTAAATGATAGGATGCAGTTTTGGTATTGCTTGCCTATTACCACCAAAGACCATTACTGCTAGAATTCATGGGTAGCAGAAGCCGAGTCTTTGCCATGTAGGTAGACACTGTATAAATCTTACAAGACTGCAGATTCTAACTGTATATATCATATGAAACATTTAGATTTCTTTGTTATCTGTTTAGCCAAACAGTTTTGCTCTACTGATACTTAATGAAAACCAGCCCTAGAATTAAGTCTTTCTTCCACATAAAAATATATTTCTTTCCCAAATTTGAAACAGTAGCAGTTTTAGAAGAGTAGTGCACTGGATACTTCAGTTTTATCTGGACAAGATAGGGTTTTTTTTTTTCTTTTTCTGTTTCAGAAATGAAAGATACTATCAGAACAGAGGATACTGTCAACACAAGCCCAAGAGTTAACCTTCACAGTGTTAGGAAAAACAATTAAGTATGGTAAGATTCTTCTCAAAAGGTAGTAGACCTTGCTGGCAGTAAGACACCAAACACTTAATGGGGTCAGGGTCTAATAAAAACTCATATGCAAATTAACAGCAGAAATAGTGCCAATATGATCTTAATCTCATGAGCTGAGAAGGATCAAGTAGAGGTATCTCCCATCTTCAGCACCAAACCTGACTTTAGGAGTTGAAAAGCAGCTAAACATGTTAGCATTTTTAACCTCCTACAGAGCAAGGAGTACATGGCACCTCAAAAAAATGCTCCTTTTATCTGAAATTCACAAGTTGATTATATAAATATTTTTCCTTAAAGAATCACCTCCTGTCACTTGAAATTCAACCAAATATTTCATCTCCTCACCAATACATGTAAAACATCTGCATTGTGTCTATTGATGTAATCTCACTGCCCCATTTGAGGATTCAAAGATAAACAAAAATTAAGTATTTGGGTGGACAAGGAGATTTGTATGTCCACGACACATGCAAACAGTCCTTTTTATTCCAGCATTTTGTTGTTTTATATAAAAATAGTATCAAATCACACCAGATTAATTCTCAAGGAAGACAAAGAATACTCCCATCCAATTATTTTCCTGAGAACACCATTAGAAAACAGACAAATCACAGGATAAAGGAAAAATGTAATGTAATGACAGAAAAATTAGAAGCTGAAGTTGGCTCTTAGCCAGAGGGCTTTTTAAGCCTCTAAAGCTTTAAAAATGCCCAAGATCCTTTTTCCTGATAAAGATCACAACAAAATCATAAGAGTCTTGACATTTTTCTAATGTTTAGCATTGTTTTTGAGAGCAACAACCAGATGTTCCTGCTTATTAGTAAATGCAAAGTCTGGGCCAGCCTAAGAGTAAGTTTATCATGAACACTTCCCCTTAGACATCTGAGGGGCATAAGTTTATGTGAGAGATTCTTGCGAGATGACAGGCAATTAAAAACATTGACACCTTATAATAAAGTAGTTGAGAAGATAATTGAAAAATACAAACGTATCTGAGTTAGGGCACACTAAGTTCAATTTGTTGAGCAGCCAAATGCCTTCACTGCCTAAGCTTAGTAACTTGCTATTATCCCAGAAAACAAATCCTGGATGTCCTTTTGTAACAGCACTTTTGCAAGGGCAAATGTTAATATACAAAGGAGGAAGAATCTGACTTGCTTAGCAGCTGGAGCTGAAGGAGAGGTTCTAGCAACATCCATATTTATAAGCAGCCAACATCATACATCATTTTGGTTTCAAGTGTTTATAGATTTACAGGAGCTTTATTTCTGAAAATTAGAGGAAAGACAAATGGACTGAGGATCATTGACTCCAACACCTGCCCCTCTGCCCAGACCCTCTTGAAAAGCTGACTACAGCTGAAATGGTCATCTGGCATATGATAGCAGACACTGCTAAAGTTACATTTAGAATTAAGCAGATCAATCTGAAAGAATGGTAGCTCAGTAAAATAGTGTCAGTGTTGCCTCATAAAAATGTGAGGTAGATGAAAAAGTGCAACCCATGGACTCTAGCACATATCCTTTTCATTTCAGGGTTCTTGAAAGAAGACCAGAGTATGATGAATAGGCACAGAAAAGGATGGTACTCTGATGGGCAGAAACAAGCTGAAATAGTGTATTCCCTGTGCTTTCACAGCAGATGTGACATTCAGTAAAACCCAGTAAGTTTCAATACGCTGACAGCAAGCTATGCTCATACACCAGATGTTCACGTGTGGAAACTGTGTTTTATTTAAAAATGTTGATAAGATCAGATCTGTGCGAACTACAGTGGAATATGTAAAAGCACGGTGTAAAAGGCCTTATTGTTACCCTTTTCTGATGGCAATAGAACTTGCTTCTGTCTCCATCAATAATTTGTCCCATCTTCCCAAATTCCAGCAAAGGACTCAGAGTACACTGCTACATGCTGAAATCACCACATGAAAAATAGCTGTAGTACAAAAAGGTGTCTGAGAATTACTGCTTGGTCTTTGAAATCAAATATCCTAATTATCAAGAGTCCAATCCGCAACCATTTTAAACACTCATTCTGTGCTTCAGATAGTAACATCTCAGGGATTTCCAAAGGCAAATCCTCACATTCTTTAAATACTTGGACACGTTCACTTTCCAAAAGACATAAAACTAACTTGGTCATATTTTAATATATTGTAAACCTGGACATTCCTTTGTACCAAAAAGATAGCTTTGGGCCAGGATTGAGTACGTTTAATGTATATTTTGAGACTGTGTCACTACACTGTGGGATAGATAAGGACTACTATCCTGCGTCTGGTTGATCTGAGATGAGAACTGGTTTATGGCTTTTAGGAAAGCCAGACAAAACTGTGGAAGATCTATAAAAACACAGTCTCCCCCACTTTTATTGATTCTCAGCTCTCCCAAATGCTGCATAAAGAGCCCAAGGTATTTGTCTTAAGATGCAAGATATTGTCTTACCTTTATGCCTCTAACTTCTGTCATAATGAGACCATTTTTAACTAGATTGAATACAATAAGCATCACTACAAGTGACCATGAATTTGTGTAAACAGATCTCTTTGTGCTCCTTATAATATATCATATTAAACCAAAACCTATGGCCACAAACTATGCCAAAAATTAGAAAAAGGGTTGGTGGATAAGGACCTGAATCCAGTGAAGCATTTAATTCATGATGAGAGACCTGCTGAAGTAGGAACATGATTCTGTAATGATACATTTCCAAAAAGACTTGCTATAACCCTATTAGAAGAAGCTTCTCTTTATGAGCAAATATATTATTTAAGAAATACTGTTAAATCCACCACCTCCTGCCAAGAGTTCAGAATAGCCTAACATTTCTAACAGGTTGTTTTCTATTTGCACTGTTACAGCAGCAATTGTATTTAATTGCCACAATGAAACTTTAGAGTTGTTTTCACCCCAGAATCATCCAGAGACAGTAATATGCAAATCCTAAACATATACAGTAGATCAATTTCAGTTAGCCCAGACAAGAACACCATGCAGAATGGTACAGAAAATTTCATCATGACTCTCACACACTTTTACCACTTTCTTTGCCTTCAGACTGTGGATGAGAAGAGCAGCCCCTTTCTTTATCTCTTGTGTTTCCGTATTTTTTCAACAGGATTAACTAAGTAAGTTTAACTGAAGTTTAAAGAACTATGCTGTGAGAAATGTTAGATGAATCCACTGACAAAACATTAACACTACTCTTTACCACAAAGTAATCCAAGTTTCTCCCTTTCTTGAGTTTATTGTCTCTGCTTTGGCACAAATGCAAATATGCAAAGGCTTTAGGATAAAGCCAGAAATAGGACAGCAGAAAGACTGGTTAATAGTATTTGCCTCCAAACAGCTATTATTAGTTCTATAAAAAAAACCCAAGAGAAGGCTTTCATCAGAAAGGCTGCAGCTATTTTGCATCACTTTCCTGGTGCCTAAAGGCTGGATGCTACAGTCCTATATACAGGATTCATGGGCTTTCCCTCCATCTATAAATTAACTTTACCATCAGAGCAGACAATACAGAAAAGGAACTACCCCCACCTCGCTGCTAACCATAGGCAACTAAGAGATTTTTACTTCAAGCAAGTGATCTTGATGCAAAATATCCATAACCTCAGAAAAACAGGATGTATCTCTATTGTTGAAAACCATTTCCTTTTTACCCAAGAGACCAAAAGAACAAAATTTGCAAGTTAATACATTTCAAATAAATTTGTGTTCTTTCTGAGCACAGATTATTTTTACCTACTATTTTCCTGATTACAAAAAATAGCCTATGTATTCTTTACTTTAAAAAACTTGTCTCATTTTATTGCAATTCATTTACAAAGCAGTAGAATATTAAGAATTTGCCCCACTTTTGTTTTAATTAAGGAGATTGGAGTTTTCCCATTGTGGTATCTTCAGGGAGATAACATATGCCTGACAGGTTACAGAAACCTTAACAGAAACACAACTGAGAAATAGATAGAAGTAGTAATTCTTTTTCTAGGAGGAGCCTAATTCTATACTCCATCAGGATTTTTCAGTCCTTTTCTTGTCCCTGGTCGGGACTATGGCATATGTTAATCCAGATGTTACAGTTTCAACAGCAGCCACAGAAGAAGTACCCTTGTAAGACAAAAAATTTTGCTTATGCATTTTGCTCTTGTACAGAAGATTCATTTCAGTGCCTGCAAACATGCAGTTTGACAAGGCATAGTTTGGAAATTGGAAAGACAGCAAACACCTCTGTTTTGTTCTGAGTGAGACCAAGATCCAAGAAAATGGGCACAATACATTACGATCTAGCAATCAAGTTAGACTAATTTATGCAATCTGCTTTTTTCCCCCGAGTTGCTCTATGGTCTTCATAAATCAGAAGCATCAATTCTTATTCTATACTAAATCTACAAACCTTTCAACATGAGCCTATGGACTGAATGAGAGCAGAACATTCCTTCAGGATGTCTTCTGCAGTTCAGATATATGAGCTGTAGGCTTTGCAAAAAGACTAACTCTGCTGTCTACGTTAACTGCTGAAACTCTGAAGAGAAACAGCTTGGGAGGAAAGATTTTTAACAGCTACTTGAGCTCACCTAAGAAAAAAAGAAAAACATAGCAACAACTGAGGCTGAAGAAGGGCTCCATACAGTATTTTATCTTTGCTTAGGCCACTGATATCCAGATTTTAGCATAACACAAATCAATGATAAAGAGTATTAGACTATCACTTAGTTTCTTTCACAGTAGCTAAGAACTCCTCAAATTAAAGGTTATAATTTTTCATGTTGTAATAATTAATGAATACATTTAAAGTATCACCACTAATAAAGGATGACTTAAGAAACCACAAGAATAAAAAAACAATTTAGTATAAGAATTACCTTGACATTTTTATATGTCACTTTGAAAATCATTAAGTTTTTAAATGTATGTTACTATTTTTAGGGCTAGCTGGAAGAACGATTTTCATCTTCAGGGTATTAATCATCTACTTACAGCACAGAAGCAATGAAAAAGTGGCAAGGCGAGCAATCCATAGCTTATCCCACCAAGTCACCTCCACCAGAGGAGGCAGTGATGGGCATTTCCAGTGTTGCCTCTAGTAAGACTGTGGAAAAAGGCCACAATGCTGACCAGTCAGAGATGAACATGGCCCCTTCCAACTGCACTGCATACTGTACTGCTCACTTCCTGACACAAATCAAAAGGCTTTGGAGGAGAGCTGCCTTTAAATCAATTCTTTGCTTTATGCTTTCCCCACCCTTCTATTTCCTTGAGCTATTAAAAAAAAGATACACACC
>JANZLQ010000037.1:12200640-12236622 GCA_026212715.1 Elanus axillaris | reverse complement strand
TTTCCTTACAATACCTAACTTCTGGCTCTTGAGTACCTAACAGTTTCTTTTTATGCCCAGGCTCTTCTCTTTCTCTCTCCATTTACATATATAGCTTACAGTTCCTTTAATCTATCCTTCCAAACAAATTCAACTCACCAACAGGCCCTGAGATGTATTTCTTTTTTCAAAGGTTTGCTGGTGGTATGGGGAAGTGTTTAAAAAAATAAAACATGAATTTTACTTCTTTGGATGAAATGTGCACATCCCAGTAGAGTGTAGAAAGTGAGGAGTCACAGTTCACACTGAACATGCTGCATCACTTGATTCGGAACCTTAATATCCATGTAATGATCACTAATGCTCACTTTCTCACTACGGAGAACTTAGAAGAAAAAACACTTTTCATTTTAGGTGATGCAGGTTAAGAATTTTATAGTGATGAAAATGGTCTAAAATCAAACTTGCACAACTTTTTTAAGAAGAGCTGGACCTGCTTAAATCAGCTCTGAATTTAGCTTGCATAGCACAGAACTGGTTTCAGCTCTTCTTGCAGGAATTTAACTGCTGTGAGAAATCTATTTGACTGGGGTTTGTTCTGCCTCTGGAGTGGTGGTATTTATCCTTCCTAAGGAAGAAAATACTTTCTATGAAAGAAACCTCACAAAGGGTGCAGATAAATTCTCAGACCTCTCAAGTATACTGTAATCCTGGAAATTTATTCTTGAACATCTTCATTCCTTGTTTTTCCCACTGCACTTCTTTGCAGCCCAATGATCAGGAGTATTATCTTTATTTATACGTACTCTCAGGAGTACACAATCTGTGCATATTATACCCATGACTTGCACAGTTTTCTAAACTGCTTACTCTTTTTGTGTCTTTTGCACTATGAATTTGTCTCATGACTGGCTAACATGCAAGAATTCTACACTGTAATTCTGCTCATTTTAAACTGTGATCCTAGATGCACAGTTATTTTCAGATGGAGCTTCTGTATGGAAGGAGGTCTTTTGTATGTGAACCAGCCAGCTATGTTCCAGTAGCTGCCTGACACTCACTGTGTCCAAAAGTCATAGTATGCCCCATGTTAGGACTTGACAGCTCTTTTGTGTTAGTTTCTTTGCCTGAAATGTCCAGATTTGGGGAGACAGGGATTCATCTGTTGCCTAAACTTTGTTGCAAACCAGAGATGAAGCTTAGCCTCATCTACTGTGAGTGCATGTCACTGGCTATATAAGTGCTCTACTTCATAGATAATCTTAAAAAAGAAGGCACTCTGAAGCACCATCTGGCCAGACACCTGAATTTTTTTTTTTTTTTTTGTTACTGTAATTTTTTTGTTGCAGTAATTATGGTGGAAACATACTAATAAGAATTTAAATTTAAAAAATGGCTACTGTCTCCTACAAGATAAATATTTAATCTCCTATACCTGTGTTTTTAGACAACAAAATGTACCATGTTGTTACCTTGGAAGTTTCTGCTCAGATCTGGAACCCGTGTGTTTGACTTGGGAGTGAAGATTTTGAACAGTAGAAGGTTATTTAGAGTTTAGACTGAACATTAAAGTGACTACCTATGCTTGAGAATCCTCCTAATCATAGGTTATGGGGTTGGAACTGTGCTAGATATGTCACAAGTAAGACTGTCTTGCCTATAGGGCAGGTGCCTCCATCCTGTCATCCACTGATGTGAATGAGCATTGCTTTTTTTCTAGCCTGTGTTCATACTTTTTTAAATTTTCTTTTACCCTAAGAAGCAGGATTGGCTAAGAAGAAGGATGGTTACATCTGGGTTTTGTATTAATATGAAGACTGGGTTGAGACAGAACAAATACTTGGGCAAGGAAGGTGAGAAGAATTCCCATTTCATGAAATAAAGACATAATAAGTGTCTCACTGTTGCAAACGCTATCATTGTGTAGAACTTAAGTAAAATATAAGGAAACTGGTAGGATGTGCACTGCAAAGAAACAAGTATTCATTTTTTGCATGCTAGCAACAATAAATATGAATTAAGAGGGGGTTTGGAGGGCTTTCTTCATAAATTTTTATTGGCTTTTGTTTTTGTTATTTTATTGTACATACTATGTAAAATTTGTTCTCATTCTCAATAAATACATGGACGTATGTTTGTTTCCAATTAAAAGAAGAGCTTTAATTTCCCAGAAAAAAATATGTATCCCTAATTTTATAATATTTGTAGAAAATACAGAGTAGGTGTCATTGAGAAATTAACCAAAGTAACATAAGCTATTTTACTAACAGTCTTCCTACAGACATATGACATCAGCTACATCCTTGTGTAAGGGATTATTTTAAAAGACAATAGGGAATAATATAAAACATTAATATTTTTTTAATTTGACAATGTGACAGTTTATGAAAGCCCAGTGACTTAGTGTCTGTTGTTTTATGAGTCTGACTTACATACACAATAAACACTAGAACTACAGCGTCTCTTTTGCTTTCATTTCCCCCCCTTTGGCTCCTCTCCACCTGTATTTGATTAGGTACAGAAAGATAAAAGCATGTTACCTTAATTTTTACAACAAAAATGCAGAATTAAAGAAAGGTTTCAGTTTCTCACAGTTTTCTTTCTAGAGGCTGTGGGCAGCTGCTAATCATTATGTCTGCAATATTAAAACACGACCCTAGGTTAGTCTGCTCTAGTTCATTTACAAGAATCTTCTGTATTTTATTAGACTCATATGGTTAATAAGGATGTCAGGTAGATGCAGTTGGGCCATTTATTTCTGTGATGTTATTAACTGTCTATTCTCTATAGGATCATTTAGATTTTCTAGGAAAAAGCAGAAATGGAGCTATACATCCTGGTGATAATAGTCCTAACATGCATTAAGCAGTTACACTGCTAATTATCACCTCCTTCCATTAATGGAATATTTTCAGGTGGCTTTTGTTTTGTGTATGCTGTATACCTCTGGAGTCTAACAATCACTTTCTAATGGCAGTAAAAATAGTTTAAAATGGCAAGTAAAATCATAAAATAGCAAGAAACTGAATAAATAAATCTAAGTTTTTTCTCCCTTCATTTCCAACTTTCTAAGCTTTTGACTTACTTGTCTGTAATTGAGTCATTTTCAGCTATGAAACAGACAAAAAGAAATAAATAAGGTCTGATTGGCTCATGCAAAGTCCAGCACTAGACAACTCTGAAATGGCATACTGTGTTTAGAGTTTGAAGCTGATACGTAAATCTGATATGCATGTGAAATCAAAGTTGCAGAGGTCAGAAAACTTGAGCAACTATCTTTAAGTGTCATGTCTAGTAAAGGAGTATACTATTAGGGTTGTGCAAGAGTACACTGGCAGGCAGAGAACTTAATGATTTAGTTCCTGAGGCAAATGTACAGACAAAGTACGATATTTCCACAGAATAAGAAAAAATATCAACCCTCATATTTTATTCTTACTTGCCATTTCTATCATGATCTCTTTCACCTAAGATATAATGCTGCATCAGCATTGAAGAATTTTTTCTTCCTGAAAGTGCTTTAAGCAACAGATGGCACTAGCAATGATATGTAATGTTACTTTGGTAATGGTCTCTATTACGGGACCTTGGACCTCAGCATAAAATCTTGCCAAGCTTTAACCACTTTGGACAGAATTTTCATGCTGGTTTCATGTTTTTGTTTAAAGGGGCATAAAAGAACAGCCAAACTTCATGTAATTGTGCTATTTCAGATCTTAATTTACAGAAATTGTGGCATTTGCTAATATTCAAGCTACTGAATGTAGAAGAAATGTCCTTTGAGATTATAAGGAACATTGTCCAGATTTAACAAAGTATAACTGTCTGAAATTGCAGCTCATACAACATCAGAAAAACTTATCAGAGACTGACTGCTAAATTCTTTTACAATGCTAGTCGTCATGAGCATGCTGAATTTCCACAGATCTATCATGGGCTGGGTGAAGCAGGCATTTTCTGTTCTAGGAAACAAGAAAGGCCTTTTCTGTAATTTTGCCTCTAGTTTGTCAGGGAGTGCTGCACAGTATAATACTAAGAGGGGAAACTGAAACGGGAGTTTGATTGGGGTTGCTCTGTCTGGTGACTCCTGTGCAGGGGACTGGCTGTCTTATTGTTCAGTGAGGTGCTTGCTGGGTGGGGAACAGGAAGACAGAATTTGTGTCACCAAGAGGAAGTATGATGAAAAACTATGAGATGAACTGACAGAGAAAGGGGATTAGGACAGCAATCAGACTGGCACAGAAGACAGAATTAAATCACAATGAGAGGAGCTGTAAGCAAAAGGACAGAAATGCATCTGCTGTTTAGACACAATTCTATTCAGGATATGGATTTAAACTAATAATTTCAGTTTCTGTTTTGTTGTACTCAAACAGTGCAATCTATCAAAAAAAAGGTATCTGGTTCTTCTTTATTTCACAAAAAATACACAGGACAATAGATCAGGAGTGGTCTATCACCCTAGTGGTCCTATACTGGGACAGAGATGAAATAGGTCTTTGGTGGCTCACAGTCCAATATGGGATGGGAGTGGGCTAGACATTCATCAGAGATACAGGGAAATTTTGTGCTATCAACATTAGAAACCTCTATTCTACCCCCACCCCCCCCCCAAGTACAACAATCTAACAGATATTTATAAAGGATGCACAAATGTGATCAACTAATCCATTTTGTTTATGTTGGGTTTAGAGATGACAAGATGGTTTTTTCATCTTGTATTTTGCTACTCATAAAAATCACTATTAAAAATACTAGTGGTAACAAGAAGTGTGCTGAAACCCACCTTTTTTTTTTTTTCAGAATAGAAGAAACGAAACATGTAAGGAAATTATACCCAAACTTTACTTAGGAACTCATTTTTAGAACTTTTTGAATTTTGAGATGCATTGATTTCTCAGTGTCTGACAAATACAGCTGTCTTTCCCACTGTACTGGAAGAAAGTGACTCAAGGCTCAATAATCTTCTGCAATTTTTAGGAGCAATACATGCTTGCTATCATATGCCACTAGGATGAATTGCAAATATAGTTTAATCCATGATTACAAGTACAGACTCTTGCAATACTAGAGCAATGCACAGATGGTGTGATACTAAAAGTAACAACTCCGCCTTATTTTGTGGACACTAGCAGGACTACAGGAGAAGAGCCAAACCATAAAATCCCAGGTCAAAATCATTAATTACTTATTTGTACTTGATATTTAAAAAAGGATTGAAGGAAAAGCATAAAGCTAAGTGTCTGTGGGAAGGACCCACACTGGAGAAGTTTGTGACGGACTGTATCACCTGGGAAGGACCCCATGCTGGAGCAGAACAGTGTGGGGAAGGAGCAGTGGAGATGAGGTGTTATGATCTGACCACAACCTTCCATTCCCCATCCTCCCGTGCCACTGGGGAGGAAGTAGAAGAGTTGGGAGTGAAGTTGAGCCACAGGAAAGGTGGTTTTAGTTTTGCTTTTACTTCTCACTATTATACTCTGGTATCAAATGGCAATAAGTTAAATTAGTTTTCCCCAAGCAGAGTCTGTTTTGCCTGTGACAGTAATTGGTGAGTGGTCTCTCTGTCCTAATCTCAACCCATTAGCTTTTTCATTGTATTTTTTTCCCCTGTCCTGCTGAGGAGGTAGAGTGGGAGAGCAACTTGGTGTGCACCTGGTGGCCAGCTAAGGTTAACCTACCTCACCTTCTTTGTAAGAATTTGAATACGGTAGTCTAAGGATTCTGTTTCTCACAGGGCCCCTTAACAAGACCTAACACAACTGCTGGCTATCAGCCAGAAACAGATCTGCATCAAACAGATCCTGTCAGTGACGCTGCTCTTAACACATCTGATTTTATAACTTTAAAATGCTGTGCAAACAGCAACTAATCCTCTCACTCATGCAATATATATGCTTATCCTCAGAGATAAGTAAACAACAGTCACACCACAGATGCAAGACAAAGCAAAGTTCTAACTTTTACTGTCACTGCCCAGATAAGCAAACCCAAGTACAATACACAAACACATTTTAAAAGGGTGCATTTCCTGCTGATTGAGGTCAGGATCAGTGAAGTGAACTTAAGCTCCTGCAGAATGTGAACTAAATTAAACTGAACATCTCAGTAGCAGAATCTTAGACTTCCTAATTTAGAAACTCAATTCCTTTACTAAAGGGGAGGGACAAATCAGAGCCTGAAGGAAAGGGGCTATTTAACAGTGCTTCATCCAATGTGGGACCCAGTTGGACTGTTTCCCAAGCTTTTTTTTCTCCACCTCCCTGGCCCAGCAGAGACCTTGAATGTTATGGAGATGCCAGTCAAGGAGTACCTTTACTCACCTTCAAGAGGAACAATCCTTCTAAAGCTTGTCCCTTAGCTAGGAGGAGGGGGGTGGATTGTCAAAGGTCAGTAAAATTAACATTCAAGAGCAATAGAAATGCAGTGGGGAGATGACAGCTGTAATTGAAAGCCTAGGAAGTGAGAAAGGAAGAAGAGAATTAGGGCAGTTTTGTAGTTGTTTGCTCCAGAGAAAGTATGGGGCCTCTTATTCTGGGGAAGAGTAGGAAGATCTCATATTCCACAGGGTAGGCCATAATCTTCATCAAGTGAGATAGCTAGGTAGAGAAACAGAGTGAATCAGGCAGAGGGACATTCTCTCTGCAAAGGGAGGGGACTGTGCATAGTGAAATCTTTGCTTCCCAGTCCACTCACTTGCTGGTATCACTACCTACACACAGAAAAGATGGGATAGAAGGAGCAGACATTACCTGACAACAAACCTGGCTGATACAGCCCCAGCACAGGGTTTTAACCATAGGGTGGTAGAGGCTCTACCATGATTTTTTCTTCCTGTTTGAAGTGAGGGAGAAGAGAGGTAGGTGAAAAAACCCAGATGAAACCAATCATTCCCACCCCCACCAATTCTCTCCTCTTCTGCCCAACCTTTGCCAGCATGGGTTCCCTCCCATGCCAACACACAATGCTAGCCCATGACTTCCACTCAATCACTATCTGCAATAGTTCAGACCCCATCAGTACTTTAAATTGCCCTCCACCCACACACTACACAAGCCCCAAGTCAGAGCAAGTCAAAGGGAAGATTATGTAAGGAAGTCAGTGCCAGGTTTCCAAGAGTCACATTTTTTTACAAGGCAAGAAGGTGGTGAACCATGCCAGCATCTACCCACAACGATCAGCCTGTTAAAAGCAAACAGCAGCAATAGTGCAAATACTACTTAAAGGAAGTTTCTTGCCAAGACACTCTTTGGCTCACAAAACTTCGGTTCTCTGTCCATTTAGTAACAACTTGCATGTACCTACAGTTAGCAGGCATGCTGTTCAGTGGCAGAAACAGACACATCAAATCAATCGCAGCGGGGGACTCAGCATGGTGTAGTGGTGTCGTAGTTTAACCCCAGCCAGCAACTAAGCACCACACAGCTGCTCGCTCACACTCCCCTCTGCCCAGTAGGATGGGGGACAGAATCAGAAAAAAAAAGTAAAATTAATGGGTTGAGATAAAAGACACTTTAATAGCACAGAAAGGCAATAGAATAACAACAACAATAATAATAACAACAATAATAACAATAATAATATGGCAACAATAAAAGTATTGGAATATGTAAAACAATTGATGCACAATGCAATTGCTTACCACCCGGTAGTTCCCGAGCAGCAATCCCCCTCCCAAGCCAACTCCTCCCAGTTTATATACTGGGCATGATATCCCTTTGGCCAGTTTGGGTCAGCTGCCCTGGCTGTGTAACCTCCTAACTTCTTGTGTTCCTCCAGCTTTCTTGCTGGCCAGGCAGGAGAAGCTGAAAAATCCTTGACTTAGCCTAAATACTACTTAGCAACAACTGAAAACATCAGTGTGTTATCAACATTCTTCTCATACTAAATTAAAGACATAATAACACTGTATCAGCTACTAGAAAGAAAATTAACTCTACCCCAGCTGAAACCAGGACAAGTGGGAAAGGGAGACAAAGTAATTTTCTTTGAAGACAGAATTCCTTATAGGACATTGTACATACAGACACCCCCCCCCCCTTATATTTCAGAAAAAGATAGGAGACTGCAATAAGTAGTTTTAAAACCACATGAACTATAGAAATAGCACTTCTGTCCTTTCAGTGGATAAAACAAAGCTGCTAAATGATTAAAAACCTTATTTATTACAAAGGAAATCTTCCAAAATTCCCCCCTTTAAGACAATTTTTTCTATTTAGAAATGAAAGGTAAACTTTTTATATTTTCACCACCATGTTTGGACTGTAAGCATTTTAAGAGTCACAAGTTATTTAAAGAAAAACTAGTAGAAAATAGCATAGCTGACTTCCCCCCCCCCTTTCCAAACTCTATCTACTTGACTCTGGATGGGACAGTCATTCTTTTCTTCCCTATCCAGATACATCTGCTGCAGACACAAATATAGCTGGTTTTGGTAATTTGGTAACTTCTCCCCTTGCAGAGCAAGGGCCACAGTGTATGCACAATCATGACAGCCATATTTGCTGGTCCAAAAGGAAGTACAGGTAACGAGCAGATCAATGACACAGGCTCTGCAAAACAAACAAATGGTATTTTCTATCTTGCCTTCCAGTTAACAGGCAATCAGTGCTGCCTTCCAAGCATCTTGTCATAACACTTTTGAGCACAGGACTGCTCCTGTTTTTGCCATGCAAAGAAATTAACTTAAAGGATGGTTGCTATTTTTAGAGGCAGCACTGGAAACCATGCAACTCTGCTCCAAATTGTGAGCTCATGTACCTTAATGGAGGTGAAGATGTTCAATAACACACACTCACTATGTACTGTCAATTAAAAAAAGGTCATTCAAGGAGTTCTTAACCCGTCTTTTCATTTTCTAGAATTATAACCTTGAGAACAGATTAGATAGTGCTGCAAACCCACAAAAAAAGTAACTTGCTTCATCAGATCCACTGTCTCGTTTTATAGTTAAAACACTCAACCTTTCCTTCCTTGGCTGCCATCACCTCTTCTAAGGCACATCCAAGAATTTTTCCCTTGCCAATATTCAGGGGAGGCTTGACAAGCACAAGATTTAAACATACAGGAACTCCAGTTTACAGTTAAAATTTTATTTTTCAGTTTTCTTCCAGTATTTGAGATGTGTTGAAGAAAGGTAAACACTTCGAGTCTTTGTGAAAAGCCACTCCAAGGGGAATAGTGAGAAGCTGAAGCTTTAGACAGTACAATTATACAGGAAAAATCTTAGATTTCTTCTTCTGTCATTTCAAGGCTTATTACAGAATATTCAGCTCTCCCTTTTGTCTCTGACTTGCCCCCACAGTTCTTGCACAGGCCAGCTAGCTGCTTGTGTTACTCAAGACAAATTACAGTGCTCAAAATATAATTAAAATTCATGCAATGTGGAAAGCCATCTACTAATTTGATGATTAAGTGTTTTCCACATTTACAGTAACTATAATCACAACCACTCCTAGACCTGGAAAGGATAAATTTCACCAATGAATGAAAAAAACCCATACAGCTTTGCTGTTTATTCACAGTTTCAAGAGCTACAGTCCAGATACAGAGTGACATAATTATCAGCAGTATAGACAAAGCATTACTTCAGCTAAGAGCAGGTTCAGTAAGCAACTGAGCATTTTCAACTGTGGCCTATAAAAGGTTGCTGGTATTACAGGATGAATAAATATCAGAGTATTTTAAGGACACAGAACCTCCCTTCAGAATATGACAATAGAAATGTAAACACACCATTTTGCCTTTAATGCCACTGCTTGAGTGTCTGTACTACCCAAACTTACTAATGATTTGGAACAAATGAGTTTCAGGACAGGGCATCTGTTCCTTGTTAGCTAAAGGGAAGATTGTTTTAGAGCATTCTAAACCCAGCTAGACCTGCACTAGCTGAGTTTCCATCAAGGCAAGTTTGAAAACTGAAACATAAGCAGATATTCATTTAAATGCAACTTATCTAGCTTAACAATCAAAGACTCTCCCTGCAGTTTTAAGTGTCTACTCGTCACTCAAGCGAACAAATACATACAGAAAAAGTGCTAGTGCTTACTACCTGCAGTTACTTGGTCTATAGAGGATCATTTAATCAGCTTGTGTAAACTGATGTCCATTTCTCACAGTTCTTTTATCAAGCTAACATCCCAGCTGTTACACCTCATTGCACTGGAACATACATCACCCCCCCTAAGTTCCTTGTTAGAGGGCAGACCAGAAATGGCAACATAATAAAACAGGCAAAAGCTGTCTCAAAGCCTTTTCAGAACCACATCAGGCAATTCTCCCCACACATGGCCACTACACTGGGCCTGCAATTTTTGTAAATTTTTTTTTAAGTTTTATACATAATGCATTACTAAGTTACAACAAGTTTGAAAGGTGCTGGGCAAAAGAGGGTTTTGAGAATAAGAGACACTATGGCCCCAATACTTGGAAGAACTGACAACTTTAGTGTTTAGGGTCACAACACCTAGACTCCAGGCATAGAATACTTAAGATACTTTAGAAAAGACTGGAGCAGGAAGCCATTCTACCTATTTAACTCCATCACAGACTAAACAAAAAAGACTGGAAAAAACAATGTCAGACTCTACATTCAGGGGTATTTAGTTGGCTGTTACAAGTTTTTACTTCTCAGGTTCTACCTTTTTCTTTAATACCTACTGTCAAGATTAAAATTTTGGCTTTTACCTAATGTCTTCTTGTCACATGACACCTTTTACTTTACATGTGAGCCCACTGAAAAGCAAGCAACATGTTCACTTAATATATTGCTCTTGCTATTAGCTACTTACTGTGTTTTTTAACTGGAAAGAATAAAGCTTAAAGGACTAACTGCATAGAGTGCTCAGTGCCTGTAAATTACCACTTAGAAAGAGCTGACAGCCTGGCCAAGTTTGACATAATCTGCAATTAGTATACTGCTACAGATATGCAAGTGGTAATTATTGATCAATTAACCTGAACCTGCAAATCAAATCTAAATTTCAAATAAGACTCAATTAGTGCTTACTAATAGTAAATTCAGGAGGTTATCATTCATTGCCTTTATTTGTTTCCTCCTTCACTTCTGTAACATGGCTACACAAGGTCAAGTTTGCCATTACCAGTCAGTTTCTCATGATATAAAGCATTCTGAATGCTTTATTGTTTATAAAGTTTCATTTCAGCTGTTTAGATTGCACAAAGTCTGTAACACATTACCTGCTACTTGCTGCCCAGTCTAATCTCCCCTGACTTTTTAGAACAGCTCAGATGAGTCTGGTTCATACACTTCAACCTAGAGATTAAGGTCACTTCTACACCACTATTATGCCTACTTTACTTCATACTCTAACACCTAACCTACTAAGAGGCAAACTTTCGGGCATGCAACATTCTGGCAGTGCCACTCAAGGTCACTGCTGCAGACGTGATAGCAAGCAGGTGGCTCTATTGAATATTTCTGTGAGAAACCAGAACAAGTAACTCCCCAGAACCCTGCAGCAAAGCAACACCAGAAACTCAGCAAGTGCCCCCATTGCCAAGTGAAAATATTTTGCAGTACTACTAGGCACCCACAGCAAAACCTCAAAGTCTCCAAGTGTTATTTAATCTGAACATCAGCAAGACTTGTTGCTAACACTCTAGCTAGATTCTGCTGAGCATCTTTCAGCTATGTTGCGGTTAAACACTACAACATATGTATCTAGAGTTTTCTGGAGTATACTGAAGTGGTATAAAATTGTTCTCTCTGTTTGAGCAGACAGAATCCTGCATACTAAAATAGAAGTATGTTAGATTTCTTGAGCAAGCCCCTATATGTGGCAAGACAATTTGTTTCTCCGTTTGAAAGATTACAGTGTGCACAAGTCTATAGAGGTTTTAGTACTCTATGTGATAACCAATGTAACTGAACCACAATAAAATCTCAAGCATGCAATAACATAAACCATGAGGTCAGACACCACAAAGTGTTGTATACATTGTTTATTGAACTTCAAATTCCATGTTACATCATAGATTAAATAGTTAAAAACTGTTTGTTTACTATCATACAAAGTTCAGAACAGTCTTTCAAAACATCTCCTTGGACAAAAGTAAGAGTCAAATTCAAGCACAATTCCCCCAGAGCAGCATGCTAGGGGTGGAAGAAAGCTTCAGAGTACTGACTGTACACAACACTACACAAAGCTTGACAGCACACCAAGTCACTGTTCTCTGCTGCAACACATGCTTCAAAGAAATTCTGTACAAAGCTTATTACCATCATGGGCAGGCACCTACTATATTAGTGGGACAGGTTACTCTCAAACCCTGCTCTTCCAAGACTTCAATACTCCACATAAGAGTGGCAAGTGACAAGATCTTGCACTTATGCTCTTAAACCCTGACACACAAGATGCCTACAATTTAAATTTTTATCTTAAAGACATGATGTCACCTGAGGTCAAACAACTTTGAATGTGAACAGTGATGTCTTAGGTTACTTTGAAGTTTTAGACTGGTTGAGGTGGGAGACTAGTGCTTGAACTGCACTGCTCAACACTGCATCCTACTTGTGCCACTTGCCTTAACTGAATATACAATTAAGTAAAACAAAATGCATCATAAATCGGTCAACTGTAAACTGTTGGCAAAGATCATTTAATTATATATTTGTCCTCTATCTCAGGCATTTGTACAAGACATTGGAGCCTAGAAGCATTAGCTTTAAAATTTGTGCAACTTAAGAATTTCCTTCAGGAGGAGTTCAGTCATTTGACAAGACAAAGAGATCTCCCAACCTTGCATGGCAGCCATCAGTCATAGCTCACCTCACAATAAGGTTCCGAGCCAGAACGTCAAAAAAGCACAGTAATGCTGATTCCTAGCAAAGTCAGGATTTACCATTCTACCATTCGAGATTTCCCTGCTGTATTACTGTTTCCATTTGCAACACACTATTTACTGAGGAAGCCTCACAAAGGCACCACTCCCAGCTGCAGCACATACAGTGGTACTGATGCAAATGTTTATTTTGCTGCAAAGCACTTGAATGTATTAGGGCTTCCACAGAACCAAGTGGGCACAACATGAAAACATGTAAAACAGCAGGTTTAACCTCAGCAGCCCCTTTGAGTGATGTCTTGTCCTGAAGATTTTGTAATATCCATTGTAGTGAACACCTGTAAGACAAAAAAAACCCAGCTTATTTACTCTTCCTCTGTATAATCATCCACATGGCTACTGGTCTCTTGTAAAGTAACAATACTAGATTTCTTTGAACTGTTATAGTAGAAAACAAGTTGCATGGCACAATTAACACATTTTCTATCACATATCAGTATCTTATGGTTAGAAGTTAAGCAAATACTAAATAAATATCATAAAATATAATGTAGCATTCTTTCCTTACATCTAGGTAGCCATCTTCAAAAGCAGGTTTTAAAATCAAGCTGTGCCCTCCCCCTCCCTTACCTCTCCGCAAGTTGGATGGATACCAATTGTTTCATCAAGCAATTCTTTGGTGAGACCACATTTTATTGCAGCAGCAAAACCTTGGGTAACTTCACCAGCATTAGGTCCAAGAACATGAAATCCTATCACACGATTCTTTTAAGACAGGTGAGAGCAAAACAGGAGTTAGTACTAGGTAAAGTTTAACAAAAGTTCTAATGTTTAACTCCCACTACACTAAATGTTATGCAATCAGGTGAATAGCAAGATTCTTCAACAAAAATTAACTACTCTGAATAAAGTAGTTCTGCAATTCTTTTCAGTCCATTACAGCAGAATGTTTTAAAATCATTGCACAGCACTAATTCAAGGTTACTGCCTAAAACTAAACAGTCCTGTCAGCTGTTTTTATGATTTTATAGATATTCAGTATGTTTAGTACATTCAGATTTAAAAATTTTTTTCTATACTGAAATCAGATCAGAAGACCTGTTTATATTGTTTGTTAAAAATCTGATATTGAAGAGCTTCACTGGCTGTTTCTTTCCTCCCCAAGCAGTTAACAAGAAGGAAAATGAAAACATTATAGGCTTGAATTTTGAGCAAGCTGTTTCTGTAGCAAGACCCAGAGTGATGGTAGTAGGCTATAAAAACAAGTTAAAAATGGGTGTGGTTTGCTTAAATTTGCTTCATTAATTGGTCTATTAAGAGGGATACAAACAATGTTTTAAAACATTTCCCCAGGACATTCCTATACCTTCAGAAGTGTCCTAGCCCAGGTCTGGCCATGATTTGCAAGACAGGATACAAACTCCTCATAATACGAGAAATTTAAATACTCTATTTGCCTTACATTATCCTCCAGCATCCTAGGAAAAAACCTTTCCACACAGAAATCTAAATAAAGTCCTTCCTTCCATTGTGTTCTTTGAATTTAGATTATTTCCAATGAGGGTCCAATAAAAGCAGAACTTTGAGCCTTTCTGCAGACTTTGAGAAAGGGTTAGGTGGGCTAATAAGGAAAAGAGTAAGCTTACTTCCTCTTAGCTTAAAAGCCATGCTATGTCCTCATATCATCCCTTCTCTCCAAAGAAGATAATTTTAAACACCAAAATCTCCCTCTGTTTGTCTGTTCTCCCAGACAGTCTTGGGGAAAAATACCAGACAGAATTGGTACTTATTTTTTTGCAACAATGAGAACCTACTGATCACCAGAAATTCCCAATTTCTCAGTTTTCTAGGACCAACCACATGTTTTCCAAGTTTTACTAAACATACAGAACTCTGCAGTTTACAAAGGCAAAAACCACAAGATCCAGAAACCTAAAGCAAGACACCAGATAGTACAGTTGCTCAAAACCCACTTGGAAGAAAAACCCTGGCTAATCTCTGCACAAATCTATCCTTAAATAGGAACACAGGATTAAGTTTCATGATGTATAGAGCTACCACTTGTTCAAACAGCTGTTCTACCAAAAAAACATAAACCAAAACAATGAGCTCTCTTCAAATTGATTAGACCTCTTAAAACAAATACTTATGTTAACAGAATGGGTAGAGCCGGCCTCAGGCTGGCAGGCCAAATAAAATATACTAGTCTTTTGGCTGGTCTAAAAAGAAATTTCAAGAATACACTCAGCATATCCATTTCAGCTTGCTACTTACATTGTCATGTTTACTGCAGATAATCTTTGCATAACAAGTATTGTTATCTCTACCTGGTACTGTCCATTCAAGTGGCCAGAACAAACTGTGATAAACCTGGGAGAATAACAGGAAAAAGAGCATTAGAATTGGATGAATTCATTCAGTCAGACATAATTCTAATTTTTAATGCCTTTACAAGTAGGTGGTTTGACATTTAATGCACTAGATTTTTTATAACATTTACTAGACAAGACAATGACTTTTGTCTCCGCAGTCCATCCTCCAGAAGTCAGCAGAGGACGACTTGAGTCAAACCATATACCCCTGATTTAAATACTTCATTAAAACAGCAACAGCTATAAGACACAGCATTTTAAGATCATAATTTCAGATAGAGAAGTGCTTTAGTAGTACAAAATAACTAGTTACTGTAAGTTTAAACCTATTTTGCAAAACAGTTAACAGCAGAAGCTAAATAATGCCAAGTTTATTTGAAAGATGTAGAGTTAAACACAAGGCATGCAAACAGCTTTAATGAAACTCTTCAGAGAGGTGCAGAAGCCAGAAATTACCATAAAACAGTCAAGTTATGCCTGATACTCCTATAGCCATGAGGAAAGGTCAGTAAGAAATTAAATTCCCAATTCAAGCAGAAAATAAACAATTCAGCCCAGGAGTTTGGTACACTTCAGTAGTAAAGTCTTTAATTCATGACAACAAAAAAAAACACCTACAGTTTTACAACCTGAGTTTGGCCTCCTGAAGTCAAATGCTTCTCAGCAGCATGCAAATAGCTATGCACAATTCTAACATTATCAAGTCAGGTCCTAGATTTCTAAGAGTCCAATACCTTGTTAGCAAGATGACAACACTTCCGTGATCAAAGACCTATCCAGCTAACCTTCTAATCTTGTTTTAACACTATGCCTTGAGTGTAAAGCAGCAAGGCCCAAGAAAAACATTCTCAAACTACAAGTTAAACAAGTATTGAGTGCTCTCACCTCCAGGTTTTGCTTTCCAAATTCTTCTATGGCTCTTTCTTCAGCTAACCCACAGCTGCCATACTCTAAAGGAGTAAACACTGTCGTTGGTACATTGATATAGTCACACTAAAAATAAAAAACAAAATTTATACTTAGACTATGCAAGTTCTATATAGTACATAACAGGAAAAGTTGTATTAGCACTTTTTTGTTTTTACAGAATGCTTGCAGTGCCTATAATCAAGTGGACAAATCAACTTGTGTTATTGCAATTTTGAGGCAAAAAGCATAGAAATAAGTTGAAGTTTTATTCTTATAGCTTTACCTTTGTGGAACTACCACCATAAAGCCTGCGGGCTAACAGTTTCCCTGCTTGAATGGCAACTGGAGTAAGTTCAAGCTTTCCATCCAATATATCTCCAATAGCGTAAACATAAGGCACATTGGTTTGTTCTTCATCATTTACAGGTACTTTCCCATTCCTTTAAAACAAACAGAAAACAGAATAGAGTTCAGTAAAATAGCCTTCCATAGAGCTCAGCAAAAAACAGAGGGGAGAAGTTCTGCTACAAAGATGTTACTCTAGCTGCTGTGCACTTTTTATTAAATATGCTTAAGCCTTTTCTTTCTTCAACTGCAAACTCTTCAAAGCATCAGTTACCTCCAACTCTGACACATGGCTGAAGTCAGCATTCAGCGGGCCAGTTTTGACCTGAGCAACAGTATGTTTGATGACAATGAAGTTACTCAAACATCTTTGAACTTAAGATCTTACTTGATTATTATACAGCTTGCAATATACATTTTCCCCATACGGAAAATGAGCTGCAACATCACTCACATATTTAAGTTGGCTTAGTAAGTTGTTAGCTGCTGCAACGTGATCTTTATTTTTTTCTTTCTCCTGCACAACATAATCCAGCCCTTCCTTTGTGCCAGTTTTGCACTGACACCAGGGAGAAACAAGAAAAAAAGTTAAATCTGTAGGAAGCGAGTAGTTTGCTGCCTCTTAAAATCCCTAGACTAACTTGCCACAGGAGCTGAATAAAACATTTAATTTAACAGAATATTAAACTGTAGTTTCTAAGTAAATAAAGCAAATATATTGATCTGTTCCCTAAGTACAGTGGGTATTAACACATAGGCATTAAATCAGAATAGTTTTTACAAAATACATATTAAAGAAATGAAGTTAATGTACAACTGTACTCAAATCCAGGAGAGAAAAGGTTTTAAAAGTTCATGTAATTGCCAGGTGTAAGAGTGAGGATTTAAAAAAAAAAGCATCCATATCATTAGGAGTGTTGTTTTTTTTAATCTCTCAAAATATCACTGCATTCAGTGGTTTAAAGGAGTTGAGCAATACTCACTTCTCATTGATTTTGACACCAATTGTCTCTAATCCAATGTTTCTGGTACATGCATCACGGCCAACAGCTATCAAAACCTAAAAAACCAAAATTAAATGCAATGATTTTATGCAAGAAAAGCATAATCAGCGTAGCATTCCCTTTGGTCTTTTTCTGAAAAAACTGCGAAGCAAACGATTGAAGTGACTTTTCCAAAAACCGTTTGAAAGATCCACAGTTAAGGCTCCTCCACGTACAACTTGTTTCAGAGATGCAACAAACATCAAAACATTAGTATCAGAACAAAACCAGAAGCATCAACACTGTTCATATGAACTAAATTCCAGGCATGTCAGGTTTCACCTGTTCTGCTGACAGGGCTCAACTGAAGACAAATACTGAATTTTCATGGTTTTTTTCTGTCTGTAATTTATGTGAACAATTTTTCAAGCCAGATTTCCCCTTATTTATATCCTGAACAGCTTTTAAAGTATTTTAATACATTTTCATGTGCTGCTATATTCTGTTATTTCAAATCCAGAAATGCTTACAGTGTTATATTCCTCTTGAAAGATTTCTGGTCCCTCAGTAGACTTTGCTGTCACTTTCAGTCTTCCAGGCATTCCTTCCTCCAGCTGTTCAACCTGTATAAATATTTGCAACCTTAGAATGACCTTAAGCAGCAGAGCTCACTTACACTGACACTTCAAATCTTGACCTACTAATCTATCATTCAGCACTAAAACCAGCTTAATCTCATAAAACATTTATTCTTGTACAGAACAAAAGGCTTCCCAGACTGCACGTACATTCTACATGTGCTGTTTAAAGTAATTTTGCATGGAGAGAAGAAACCTAAAGAAAGCACTTGCCTGAACAGGTACAAACTTCCTGATGAACTTTACTCCGTGTGTTTCCATGTGAGCACCTACTCTTTCTGCCATTTCTTGGTCAAAGCCCCGAAGAAGTATGGAACGCACCATAACTGTAACATCTAGACCTAGACCAGCAAGAAATCCTGCACACTCTAGAGCCACGTAGGAAGCACCCACAACTAGAGTTTTGCCAGGGCAGTAAGGCAGGGAGAAGAGGTCATCGCTAAAAAGAAAGGAAATGTAAGTTACAAGGTTCTCTCAAAACAAGCTTGTTTGTCTTTGCAAACACTAGAGCAGACAAAGGTCAGTCTTTTATGCCTTTTCATCTCACCTTGTAATACAGTATTCTTTATCTCCAGGGATACCCAGATATCTAGGCCTTTCTCCTGTTGCCAGGACAAAAGTCTCTGCTGTGTGATAGGTTACTTGTCCTTTTCTATTAGTTGCCTGTTTATATAGACACAGTTAAGAAAGTCTTTATCATAGGAACAGGTTTTAAGATAAACTAGAAAAAATACGTAATCCTCCCCTTAAATATTGAGTATGTCCAAGAATCAAGAACAAGCAGTTTCAAACAAGAACTAATGCATTTAGAGAAGCTGTGCAGGTTACTGAAGAACAATAAGTTTAAACTACAAACTATCAGGCTTTTCTCATATTAGTTAGAGCACTTAAAATTATTTACTCTGACTCCTTCCCATTTCAACTACTCATTTAGATTGAATTGTTCATAACAGCTTCATTTTCAAGTTACAAAGAGCCACAACAAATCAAGCCCCACACTGCCCCCCACTTCCAATAAAAGGCCACCAGAATGCTAGTGGCAGAATATAATCAATTAGTTCTTAGGATAATATAGAAAGTTAAGAAAAAAAAAAAGTATCTAGTTACATGAATTCAGAGGGCCTAAGACCCAACCTTAAATGAATTCAAACTAATCTGACCTCTAGAGGCCCTCAGTCTTGGGAAATTTCATCTTGCCAATGCATCTCTCAAAATCTGACCTTCGCTCTTTAGTTATTTTCCAACACAGATAAAGCTAAACTTCCTCCCCATCAAGCCATCAGGCAATTCAGGTTGAAAGGGATCTCGGGAGGTCATCTAGTCCAACCTTCTGCTGAAAGTCTGTTCTACTTCATTTGTAGACTAAGGACACTTAAGTAGATGACCTGCATACCTGGACACTAGAACAGTTGGTAGATAAGTTGAGCATACTACTATCTTTTCAGTGCTGGTCTCTTGGTTTGAAACTCATGTTAGTTCAGCCTTCATAAACTCATATTGAAAACAGACAATTACACACACTGAACAAACAGCTGTCTTCAATATTCACTTCTTTTAAGTTAACCTTGCTACAATATGATCACCTACAGCAAGATTACCAGCACACATTTTGTCTTGCAAAATTAACAGTATAATTCTTCGGCTGATACAGCATAAGGTTCTAGCAGTACTGTTATTCAAGTGCCTAATCTGAATTTAATTTCAATAGTTTTTATGCTTTACTATGAAGCTTTTCCAAGTGGTAAAATCATACAGCTGAAGTTTTTTTTCTTCCCCCCACCTGCTGATATCAGTCATTAAGTTAGCAGCCAAGACCACCTTACTCTATTCATGCAAGACATAAGGTTACAGATATACACATTACTCTTACATAACAGTTACTAGGTTTGCAAACACTGTGGCATGGACTAAAGTACAATAATAATTCTTTGGATTTTAAAAGGCGGTTTTAGAACACGAGTTTTCCCTCCCAACTAAATGCAGCATCTACCTTAATTTTGTGTGGTTCAATGAATTCTCCATATGAATTGAGGTATGTCACAGACTTCTCTCTTAAGGACACTCGATATCCCCAGTTTAAAGAACCAATGTAGTTTTGAATTGCTTCTACCATGATCTCCCAGTTGTGTTTAACTGAAACAAGACATTAAGTTTTTCTTTAACGGTTCATTGCACTTTGATTTCTTTAAATATGAAATTAAGTCTTATTCATTGTACATCATGCTAAGAAAACATTATCATCAGTAATGAGGGTACATATTAAAGTCTTGTTCTACTATGCTAATATTTACCTGACATGTTACTATCTGAAATAAGCCCATTCTAGAAGTTCCTTCATTTAATTCAGATTCATTTTGTTCAGGGAACAAAACACAATTAGCTTTCAATCCTAAAGGTTTCTATGACTCAAGGAGGAGGATGCCTTCTGATTCATCCAAGAAAACTACTGAACTCTGCCTCTATTTTACTAAGCCGAAAATACAAGAACAATCTTAAGCTTAAGAGTCTCATCTGTACACTGCCTTGGTCTGTCCTCTGTGTTCTTACTAACCTTGCTCTTCATACTGCCAGCCATATTTCCTTGAATCTTGCAGTGCCTGACCCAGAAGTGCTGCTTGATGCATTAGCTTCTTAGGAATGCAACCTACATTTACACACGTTCCACCAAGTCCTAAGATGGAAAGAATCATATTATTTATGCTTTTCCTATCATGTGCTTTGTATAATCACCCATATATCAGTTGGTGATGTTTGCTGTAGCCACACAAGTAACATGAACTTTCTGTTGTAAGAGACATTTTAAAATACAATGAACACACTAAGCTTACAAGTTTGTGCTCAGTTTAAGACATTACTTGACTCATTCAACCACTAAGGGTACAGCGTGTTGTCTTAAACATGGACCCAGGATACTTACTCGAGTACTTCAGATTTTAGTCAGATTGGCAAGTAAGCAAGGCAAAAAGCCCAGAGTTCACAGGCTTCAGTATCACCTATTATGTGGAATTTGAAATATGTATTTGTTTGAAACCTTAGCTATGAAAGCACATTCATACCTTGATTCATTAAAGCTTAATGAATTAAGTTCCTCAATCAATTCTCAGCTGCCAATAGCATTAATAAGGTCAGACAGCAGCTATCTTTAATTATGGAAAGGTGAGGCATACATGCATATAGTCATACTGTTCTAGAGGTAGCCTAGATCAGTTGTCCATGAAATAGAACTAGATGAACTAAAAGGCACACGCCCCAAGCATGAGAATGCGAACATGCAGACACACTACCCAGACAATTTGGAAGTGAACAAAACTAGAACAACATTTGACAAAAGTGAGAGTTAGAAATGCACAAAACACAAATAACTGTCCAGAAAAGCAGGCATGCCAGGAGAACAACTCCTTTATCATCTGCATTCCAGAATTATGGGGATTCAGCCACAATTTCTAAGAATATAAATCCATAATATCCAACAACTCAGTATGTACCACTGGCACTCAAACATCATAAAATAGAAGGTAACAGAAGCTTACCCCATGAGGTTCCAAGAGGTGTTGGAACAACATAATCTAGTACCATTACTTTCTTTCCCAAGGCAGCAGCTTCCTATAAAAGACAGAGAGACAAGTCAGCTTTACCGATCCTTTGCCTGACCAAGAAAGCCTGTCTGCTCATTTATAGTCACAATATACTTTGCACTAACAGAAGGCTCACTTGCTAATTATTGTCATTATCACATATGGCTCTTCTACCTCCTTCACTAGACAAAAATTTAAATCTCTCAAAACCTATTACTTTCTTCCAAACTTTGAATGGATGTTATTTATGCTCAGTGCTGCATCCGTATCATTCCACATTGTACCCTCTTCAGATCATGGCTTTTGACGAGACAGGCTTATCAGCCTATGATCATCTTCTACCTCACCCAAAGAAATATTTATGCTGTTAACTCTCCTTTTCTCTCAGGAGGGCAGGACTGACTTGGCATGTTCATGAATGAATGAAAAAAAAAATTACATTAATAAACTGGAGACAGTTCAATGGAGGACCAAGATGCTCAGGAGGCTGGGGCACACGCCCTGTGAGAAAGGTGAAGGAATTTGACATATTCAGCCTGAAGAAAAGTTGGATTTGGAGGGAACCCAAAAGCAACTTTCCATTACCTAAGAGGAGGTCATTAAGATGACTGTGCCAGGCTCTTCACACTGGTGAGTAGTGGAGGGACAAAAGACAATGGCCGTAAGTTGAAACAAGATAGTTTCAGACTGGATGTAAGGAACTTTCACACCATGAGGACACTCAAGCAGTGAAACAGGTTTCCCAGGAAGGCTGTGTCATCTCCACCCCTGGCTGTTTTCAAGACCCAAATGGATGAGGTCCTGCATAATCTTGTTTGACCTCACAGTTGACCCTATTTGGAGCAGAAGCTTAGACTAGACATCCTCCTAATGTCCATTCCAACCTGAATAATTCTACAATACTCTATCCAAGGAATTACCAGGCACTTAAATGAGTCTACCCATTGTTTGATCTTTCAAGAGCTTGGATCAAAACTTTAGGTGTCTTAAATCCTGCAAAATCCTGGCTCAAGCAAGGTTTAGCCAACTATCTTGTATTCTGTGAATACCTGACTTGCCCCACTCTGAACAGTTTGGCAATTATCACCAAGTTTATAATTGATGTCCCAGAAGGCACTGTGAAGAAAGATCTGGAGCATTCTGAAAATGCCCAACTGGCCAATTCAAGAATTCAGTTGTCATCTTCTCCTGCCTGCCTTATATTTATCTAGTGAAAGTTGCACTGTTGTGTTGCTGTATTGTTGTACAGCAATTGCCAACGCTGTCAAGAATAACCATAAACTGACGGTTAGGATACCTGACAGAGGTGGGAAGTGTGTGTTCAAATCCCTCAGATAGAAGAAAAAACTGAATCCACACCTTAGGTCCTGAGGCACTCTGAACAACAGCTAATTGTGTAAGAGGTACACAATCTCTGTTACCATTTCTAAAAAAGCAGCTAGAAAGAGAACTAAAAAGTGAACCAGTTCCTTGGGAGAACAGCTGAAAGCACTTCGTTTTAGGTGACCGGTGATCCTGAATCCTAAACAAAGTACTTCACGCGTAGCCTTTTAAGTTTTCTTAAGTTTTCTGTTCGCAAGTGTTAAAGTGCCTGTGTACTATACATGAAGAGGAAATACTTAAAAGACTTCTAGTTTCACCCTCAGCCAGGAACCTAAAACCTATTATTAAGATCGAGACCTGAATAAATGTTGGCTAGAAACTCTTCCACACAGACCATGATCTCCTGAGTGAGCATATTACTAGACCACTAATGATTTATTAATTAACAAGTTGAACTGTAATAATCATCAAAATATAGACTGTTTCATACTACTGTGATTAACAGAGAGACTAACTTTTGAAGAATTTGCATATACAACCCATTCTTTAATGCAATTTTCACATCATACCTTAGAACACGCAAGTCCACCTGAGCCACCACCAATAATAATGAGGTCATAATCATAAGGTTCTATATCTTTGCTGTCCCCAAGAAGTTTCTGCAGTGATCCATCGTGATAAGCCTGGGAGGAAAAAAGAATAATAATAATAATAAAAAAATCATATTACCACATGCGTTTCTGAGCAAACAAAAACTGAATGACATTGACCTCTCTGTCCTTGATTGCCCGCCCAGTCTAGTATGTCATACAAAATTTAATTGTGATCAAACAACAAATTCACTCTGTAGTCTTGTCTACTTCCAGCTGATTTTTAAAGAAAAGTTACCTGGTAAGTTGAATCACAGCCACCTATGTGAGTTCCGTTCACAAATACATTAGGCACTGTCCTCTGATTAGTTAGCTCTGCTAAGACTTGCTGAATACTGGGTCCATCAGCTAAGAATAAAAGAAAAAGGTACATTATAGAACAATTTTCAAGAAGGGAGTGTTTAAGATAACTAAAGCAATTAAAGGTGTAGACTGCAATAGAGTGTAGGCCTGCCAAGAAAACAATTCTATTATAAGCATCACATTTGTACACTTCCTGAAAATAAGCAAGTCTTCAGAAACTACTTCGCAGAAGACCATGCCTAAATACAGAGAATAAATTAGTGCTTCAAGCCATAATTCTACAGAATGGAGTAAAGTTGAAGCAATACAGTTTAGTCCCTGTATATCCTGCATTCTTATCCGTCTCTTCCTGACAGTGTCACACTTAGTACTACACAAAAATTACTTTCCAGATATCACAAGAGATCATACAGACAGCTTTTCTTTCATGAGAATTGCCTGGTTTTGGGGTATGTTCTGTGTAAGTACACATAATTTTGCCCAGCAGTTTTGTAATATGAAAGTATGGGGATGGGAAGAATGAACATGCTCTTCTACTCACCCTAAGGCTACCTTCAGACCTTTTCTACCCACCACACCGTCTTAAACTTTCCAGTTTTAAGATTAGCATTGCCTGACCTGACCTGTCATCTGAATCATCAGCACCTACACAGAGGCTCAATTTGGATCTCTCAACAGTTGTCCAGCAATAAAAGTGAGAAGGCAAATTTAGTGCTCACTTCTACTAAAATCTTTTTACTCCAAGTTCATATCTACTTAGTATCACTAATCAGACCAAATGCAAGGGAAATACATTATCAATTAGGAGTATTCCAGAAAAAAATGACTCTGCATTGTACTTTATATATCTTGGGTATAATTACTTCACAGTATCACAACTTTAATAAAAAGTAAAAATAAGTAAGAAGAGATGCTATGCATCAATAAATAAGTACATTTTCCCCAAATACTGCTTAGGCATAAACACTTCAAAAAAGCATTAGCACTTTAAAAAAGCGTTGGAAACTAAGTTTTGTACAGAAGAAAACTGATAGTACATATTCAACAGCTTACCAACAATGCAATTAAGAATTTACTAAGAATTATGTTAGAAACTACTTATTCTTAAAACTACATTAAAAGCTACGTGCATTACATACATGTACGCATAAGACACTACCCATGTACTACAAATAAAGCAGCTTGGGCTTTAAAAATAAACCATCAAACTAGTAGCAGCCAAGGTACTGGAATTTACCCTTCCTTCCAATGACTCAGCAATTTTCCCTATGAAGGTCACCCATATACCAAGTCAAACATTAACAATTCATCTAAGGCCACATAAGAACCTGAGATAGGAGAAAAATTCCACAGGTTTTTCCCCCAAAAGACAGAGCTCCTCAGAGAAAAGTCAAATCTCACATCCTCTATCAGTTGATGATTTGTACAGAAAGAGTCAGAGCTTTCAGCTATATTAAAAACACATCCTGTATTAAAATCCACATTGAAGCCTAACTGCTTTTATCTCTGCATATATTAAAACTGATTTTAATTGTTTTATTTATCCTCCAATTAGTTCAAGATAGCTTAAGAAATTATACAGTCACCCATTTTTAGTTACATTAAGCAGTATGTGACAGATTTTCTTTCTTCTACTTACCAGTTACATCAAGTTCCAAAGCATAGTACTCCACACGCATAGAGCGGAACAGTTCTTTCACCTACAACAGAAAGGGACACAATGCCAATGCAAAGGTTTCACAAGATCTGACACACAGCTCAGGGTGTCAACACTTGATTGTTGGACATATACAGGTAACTTTTAAGCCTCAGTTCTTATGCTTCAAGGGCCTAGCTCTACATGGTTTTGGTAAAGTCTGGCACTACTTCTACGTTTTGTGCGTTCCTTACTTAAAGCCAGGCTATTTAACAGCACTCAGATTAAGCATCCCACATCACAGAAACCTTCCAATTAAAGTTTCATTACCTTAAGAAAAGTTTCTATATAGAATTTGCTTAGCTGCAGACTTCTCCGTCTCTGACAGGGGACAAAAGCCATGAGAATAACTGCCATATGGAAAAACATCAAGAAGAGAGATAAAGTAGCAGCCAGATTCCCTGATAGTACTAAGGAAAGAAAGAAAAAAAAAAAACAGGAGTAGAAGATAACACCCAAACCAAAACACTGTCAAGGAAATAAAAAAAAATAAAAAAAGAAAAGAAAAGTGCATTATAAAAAGCTCCAGAAAAGATAATACTCCCCAAGCATACTCAGCACTAGGACAGCTCATGCCTACCAGCCCTGAATTCACTTCTGGTTGCTGTACTTCAAAAAAGTTTTAGAACAAGCAGAGAACAATTAATGTAAGGAGTTAATGAGTTGGGTTTAACATAAAAAAGATGGGGAAAGAAATGGCTGTTTTTAAATAAATAATTGACTACCTCAAGGAAGAAAAGAAGCAGTGGTGGATGGAATAAGAACTAATGGTCTTGAACTGCATCAAGAGATTGAGATTAGAAAAGCTTTTCCTAACAGCAAGACACTGGAATGTACTGCCTAGGTAGATAGATGACAGTCTTCATCAGTGAGTGGCTTCAAAGTACATGTCAAACTACAACTACTGTCAACTACAGCTTCTCCTACCCTGAGGCAGGGGACAAGACTAGATGATCTCTTGAATTTTTTTCCAGCTCTGATTCTTGGTTTGCTTTTTAACAACATCTGCCTCAACCTTCATGATCAGGCAGGTGTGGTTCTAACTTGTTTGCCATTGTTTTACTAAATCAGTCATATCTTGCTTGTGAAATACTGAGGGAGTTAATATTAGAATGTAACAGTTACGGTTTTTAACCTTTTAAATTGCTATTCTTCTCCATTAAGCAGAAGAAGCATTCTGAAGATGCTTGGTCATTAAAAGGCTACTTTTTTCCTGCAGTGCCATGAATAAATTCAGGTATAGTATCACTAGAACATGTCCTAGAAACACGTTTCATGCATACAGAAGTCAGCAAATAATAAAAGAACTCTATAAACAAGCCTAGTCTTAAAAAGAAAAAAAAACAAACAACAAACATCCTAAATAACAACTTAGTTAAGATTTACTGCCTGCCACCCCCCCAGCTGAGTTCTGGGTGTTTTTCTAACATCGGTTCTGGATGGATAGAGCATATCATTACCAGATTCAAATCAGGTAGCCTTTTAGAACTGAGATTTTTACCGTAACATCGTTTGTTAAAATGGCAGTATTGAAACTGTGAACTGTCCTTCCAGATGGACAACACCATACCTCATGACACAGGATAAAGTATTACATATGGCAGTACTCAGTCCTTTGAAATATAATTTGCAAGCTTACCCATGCAAATAGGTATTGTAAGGCAATGCATAAAAAACCCCCATCTGCTTTAATCATAACTATCTGGATGTGAAAACAGCTCTAGCAAGAAGCACTAAATGTCCGTGTGATGGATCCAATTGCCAGCATGGAGTCTGAACAATGAAGCACACTAAGTTGCTGCCAATTCAGAAGAAATCTTTTACAACCAGCTTTCTGATGAACCTCAAATTTATTGACAGCACTTCACTAAGTTGAGTCACATCTAATAAGCTGAAAGATGTCAAACACACAATGAATAAAATGTTTTTAATGTTGCTGTGATCAATGCTGTTACTATGCCAGAGTCTGAGTATTACAGTGCTTTCTGCTGAGTTTCAGCTTTATGCAGACAAACATAAAGCTTTTGTATTCTGTACCACCTACATGGTAAGTTTCTTAACACATCATATATCAACCATAATATACAAAAATAACCTCTGTTTGTATGACTGATTACATTAGTTATACAACTATAGAATAATTTAAGTTGTGAGGGACCTTTGGAGGTTATCTGATCCAACTCCCGGCTCAAGGCAGGGCCAAATGTGAAGGTTGATCAAGTCACACAAGCACTGCCCACTCCAGTTCTGTATATCTACTAGGACAGAGATACCACAACCTCTCTGGGCTGTTCCAATGTTTGACGATCCTCACAGTAAAGAACTTCCATTTTATCTCACTGGAGTATCTCTTGTTGCAACTTGTACGTATTGGCCCTTGTCCTGTCGCAACTCTGAGTCTGGTTGTCTTCCCACTCAGTAGCTGAAGACAGCAACTAAAATCCCTCCTTAGCCTTCTCAAGGTTGAACAAACTAAATTCCTTCTTCACACATCCTGTGCTCCAGTCCTCTAACCATTTAGGTGGCCCTAAAAACTTTTGTCCTAAATTCACCATTCCCTTCTGGCTTGCTTACTGAATGACTATAGCTATGGACTGAATCAAAGTCAAACAGCAGTTGAACTGTTTCAGACCTCCTGCTCTGCAACTGCTACTACAGAGCCCAATCTGAATGCCATGAAAAATCTAAAAAGCTAAGGGATTGCTACTATGAAGCGTAAGCTAAGAATGTGCAGGGAAGTCACAAAATTAGCTATTTGGCTGCTGGTTTAGTTTGCAGCAAAGCAGCAGAGTAACAGACAAGTTTCCATCAGTGTTTCGCTTTTTTAAAAAAACTGCTAAAACATTGTAACAGTAGCTGGAAGAGGTGAGGACAGGAGAGAGAACATTAGCAGAACAAGAAAGGATTACACTCAAGAAAGGACAGATTTAAGACAATGCATTTAGGCAACCTTTATTCTCTACTGAAGATATAGAGAAAAAAATTAGACAAGTGTCACCATCCTAATTAGAAATAGCTATGGCACTTTATACTTATGAATAGATCATACTTGTGTTGTGCTAATGAAACAGAAAGAAAGAAAAGTAACAAGGATATGATCAGTTACACAATCTTCAATACAGACAAGAGATAATAGATTATTTCAGTCTGGAAAAGAAAATGATTAGGAGGAGTAGAAAGATAACACACACTAATCATGAGTAATATCTAGATAAGGTGAACAGGAAATGCTTTCTGAGAAATACTCACTGGAGCAAACAGCAACAACTGCATCTACCAGAAAACAATTTTGAAATTAAAAGGAAGTAAACTTTCCATAGAATAAATAAACCAGAGAACTTAATGCCACCTGACATTGTAAAAGCCAAAATTAAAAGGAGATCAATAGCTATTAGACCAACTAATGAAAGAAAGATCCATTGAAAACTTTTAACTCAATAAAACTAATACACACTCAGGTCAAGAAATTCTTGAGCCACACAGTGCTGGAAACTTCAGTGACATACTAGGAAATTTCCTTCTTTATACTCCGATCCTAAAAATGTAATTTCTCCAACAAGTGTCTGGGATGGGATACTAGGTTGTATGGTCACTGATAGAACAATTTACTTCCATTCTGACCAACGCAATGGCCTTATTTACCTACTAAATCCTTCCAGTTTTCACAGAGAGAGACTAGAATAATTTCCAGGTATTATTAAAGAGTAGACCAATTTCTCAGTTTCAGAGAAATTATCTAACACTTTTACAAACTCCTCCTGGAGATACTTTCTGTCGCTAGGGTAGCTAAGCAGGTTTGAAAAAAGCTTCATACAGTAAAGTTAAGTAATAATGGTATGTCCTAGGTCTGCTGTTGCACATATCAGCTAACATTCTATAATAGCTAGAGCTGAATTGACCAGAAGCCCCTGTGGATACAGAATGTAATTGGTAATATTATAACATATAACTAAAATAACCGGAAACTTCTATGAAACCACAGTTGTTTCTCTTAAAATAATTTCAACATATCAGTGTTTAGACTTGGCAATTTTTCATGCTAAACCCCTGTGTTTTCTTTATACATTTCTATCTTACTTAATATTAAATCTTTTCAGGGTGGTAAGAAATTAAAGAACAGTCAAGTTATGACAAGGAAGTCATTCTAACACCACCCCCTCTCCACTACTGCCTTGCTAAACCAATTGAACAATAAATTGCATTTGCAGAAAAAGAACTGCACAATTGCCTAGTCACACTACTAGCTAAACTGAACAGAATCGACACTTAACTCATTTAGAGAATTTATTTGCAGTGCTTTTCTGAAAGAAAGCACAATCTTCATTTTCTTCCAGCATGGCTACCTGCATTTGAAATAAAAAATTCTTCCCACCCTCCAAATTAGGTCCTTTTAGAGCATGAGTGTCCTCCGCACTAGTGCTAAACATCATCAGTTTTTCAATTAATCCTACCAGAAGTACATTACTAACAACCAACCACAGTAAAAGACAGACACAGTGCACACTATTCATATCCATCTGTCTTTAAGAACTCAAAACTATGTGATTACAGGCTAAGTACCCAAGCTGTAACTACATTGTCAAATTATATCCACTTCATTAATTCTACAGACTAGATCAACTAGCAAGTATGCTGCATTACCCATTGTTCTCCCATTCCTTTGAATATTTTCTAAGTCTTTGGTGGGAGGGGTTGTTCGTACTCATAATGTTGCAGGTATTTCTCTGTTTCATCGCTTGATGTCTCATGTGTGGCTTCCTTCTGTCATAAGCTTTCTTCTACTTCTCTCTCTGCAATAAATACCTCTTCTACATATTTTCTTCATTATATTAGCTTTCTCTTCTGTTCCAAACAGGAAAGTAAGCCAAGGAAATCTGCCTACTAGAGCAATCAGCTCTTCCTCCCCACCCCTGCCAAGTTTATCACTTGTTCTTTCACAAAGATTTATATCTGGTCTTTCAACTCTCCCTCCTAGAAAGGGCTATGAGAGAGGGCCCTCTTACTCATGATATTCATTCTTCTCCCTTCCAAGACAATAAAGATAATACTCCTCACATCTGATTGTTTCCCTGAAGCAAGTAATCCTGCCTAATGGAGAAGCCCGGAACAGATGCAGGAAAGAACATTAATCTGGAATTTAATTACTGGACTACAATCAAGTCTATTTTTCCCTTAAGCTCCTTGTGTTAGTCTAGCCCCACTGCAACACCAGACACAGATGAAGAAAAAGGTTGCAAGGTTTAAAGAGTTACTATGCCATTGTATGATCTCAAAACCACTGGACCGAGTGCCATGCATATCAACACTTAAGCAATCACGATCACTAAAAGCACACAGCAATACAGATGGGCACGACTAAGTATTTCTCAATGGACAGCACTTAAGTCCTCAACAAAAGGATTTCTCCTCAACAGAAGATAACATTTTTGACAAGTGGATTAGACTTGAGCAAGAGTCCAACCCTCCATTAGCTAAAACTTTCACTGAATAAATTGGTAAGTAAGCAGATTTTAGAAGGATGTGAGCTGCCTACTATGCTATATTATCTCTCTGCCAAAACATTCTTGGAGAAGAGGCATTGGTTTTGCCTATTCTCTAATACACAGAAACCTCCTTTTCCAAAACCTCAGTTAAGTTGCAAGCGAGACAGGATATATTCATTCATGTTTTCTACAACAGGGTCATACTATCTCCTCCCTCACAAGACCTGCTGGAACTAAACCTAACCTACACGTGGGAGTGCAGCTTTTGAGTGTCTTCCTGGTTGTCAGTTCCACTGAGGAACAGCAGGACTCGATCCCACAGTTCCAATTATGTTTTTTTCCACCATGGCCACATCGAATATGATACTACAAGGTTTACCTAACATTTTATAGCATGCTCTTTGTAAACGTCCAAGAATCACAATGTCTACAAACACCCAGATTCTGTATGGGCCATGACTATAATGGGACAGTATCATAAAATTCTAATGAAGATCCTGTTTTTATTTAATGACTCTGGCTCACTAGTTACAGCTACTCTATGATACTGGTGCATAGCCAGGACTAGAAGGATACTTTTCTCTAAACATCACCATTAATCAATAGTGGTTTGTTGTTGTTTTTTTTTTTTCTTTTTTTAAATGGGCATTATGGCCAACACAGAGGCAATCTTCTCCCTCAAATTCAAAAAAGAACAGAAAACTTAACTTATCCCTCCCCAGGGATGTAACTTGGACAAAGCTGAACACCAATGTGGTGCTCAAACTTTCGCTAAGAAAGCAACCTGCTTTTCACTAAGAAAACAACCAGCACCCTGCTCTTCAAGTAACAGATACAAAAGCTGTTGAGCTGAGGAACAAGCACACTGCGCGGAACTTCCCGCACATTCACCTACCCCTCTGCTCACGCGACAAAGGGAAAGAACTACCAAGGGCGCCAGCGAGGACCTCCGCCTCACTTCAAGCCCGATAAGGGACTTTCCAAGGGGTGGCACACAGTGCTTAAGTGGGGTGGATAGAGGGCTACTTCTGTACGCTCTAAACCCCAAGGGTGCCGTCACAAGCAGCAGCATGCCCGCAACGCCTTGCTTGCCAACCCTCTTCCCCTGGCGCACGTCCCCCGGCCCGGGGCGGGCCGCCAGCCGGGCGAGCGGGCGCCCTCGGGGCAGATGTCTCTCGCCTCGCCAGGCCTGCCTCCTCCTCGCGGCCAGACGAGGGAAGCGGCTCCGAGAGCAACAACCCGCCCCCCCCCCGCCGCTCCGCTCCGGCGGCTGCTGGCCCGAGCAGAAGGCCCGCGGAGGACAGCGCTCCGAGGTGATTCCCGCCGCCCCCTCACCTTATTGCAGTAGGGGCAATAGCTCTTGCTGAAGATCATGACGCGGTGGGAGGCGATGAGGGTCCGCACGCGGAGCTTCAGGCCGTCCCAGTCCGGGAGCTGCGTCTGGCCCGGCGGCGGCGGCATGGCGGGGCCGGCGGCTGAGGCGGCGAGCGAGGAGCCACGACCGTGCGGCGCGCGCCCCGCTCGCCCAACGGCAACGGCGCGCACCCAATGCCCGCACTGACCCCCTAGCGCCACCCCACCCCTTCCGGAGCGGGGAAGGTGACGAGCCGGACCGACCTATCCGCAGGGAGGGGGGGGGCAAAATGCCAAGGAGAGGTTCCCGCCCTGCTTCTCAGCCACATGCACTATGACTCATTGTAAAATAACAAAAGGGTAGGTTTATACCAGAAGCAGAAGCATTACTATTTACCTAAGGTCACGTAGAGCGGAATAAACTTGCATCTTTTAAGCCACCTCTCCCCTCTGAAGGGCAGTGTGGAATAACCCAAGAAGAGGGAGACGAGAGGGCGCATGCGCAGCCGCCGCCGCGCTGCTCAGGCGGCGTGAGGGTATTGCTGAATGTGGAGGTTGTTGGGGCTGTCCTTTGTGTGTGGAGCTCGTCCCGCGGGGCCTCCAAAGGCTGGGGAGGACAAATAGTTCCAGCCGGGAGTGACTGGAAGGGGCAGACGGGAGCTGGAGGCTGGCTCAGGCGTCTCTGGCCTTTCCCGTTCTCACTCCACGGACCGTCCGGTCCCGAGGTGGAGGCCATGGCCCCGTGTCCAGGCGTGGAACAAACACCCGCAGCGGCGGCCGTGGGCGCCGGTTTTGCCCATCTCAGTCCCCTATAAATTAGGGCAAAGTGGCGGGGGGAAAGCTGCCTTCTACTGGGAGAGAGCAGCTTCTTCCCCCAGTCTGCCTTCACCTGCTGCTTGGGTCTCTTACGCACGAGGAGGAGAAAAGGCATAAAGGTGGAGCTTCTATAATAAAATGGATGATGGCTTGAGAAGGCATTAGCCATGATAGCAGAAAGAAGCTCCTTTTTTCTTACACATTATAAGGTTAAAGGAAGGGGATGCTGGAGCATCTGGTGCTGCTTATCATGATGCACATCTCTGATTAGATTTATTCTCTTTCCAGGAATCATTGTCATTATCAGGACTGAGAGGTGGAAGGGGATTTTGTGGGCTGAACAGTGGAATGAGCCTGTATCAGGGCATAGAGCAGGAGGAATCCTGTCTGGTTATTCCCCTGCTTTGGTGGAGTTTTAGCTGGAGAACGGCAGGCTGTGTGCTGAGGTCCCAAGAACCTGATCGTCACTCTGCAGAGCAAGCCAGTGTTTACCAACTCCAGCAAAAGCTTTCTGTAAACAATCATAAGGGGTTGCCCTGGTTTAACACCTAAGAACTTCACTGATGTTGCTGAATCAAACCCTGCAAGCTTCTGGGTGACAAATTATTTTCCATAGGTGAGGAAAGCACAGAGGCAGAGCAATTTAGTAAGGTTCAATAGAAAGTATGTAACAAAGCAGGTAATAAAGTCCTGTGCTCTCTCCCACGCCTGCAACATGCCAGCCCTACTTCTATTTATTAATGCTAAAAATAATCACATAAAAAAGCTGTAATGCCACCGCTGATGAAAATGGGACTGGTGGGAGGCAACTGAATTAACTTGCTTAATTCCTTTTTGATCATGTGTATCTGTGGTGTTCCCTGCCCAGTGAGCTTGAAAAAATATATATTACATTTATTTGAATGTTGGCAATGAAAGAGTTCTAGACTAACTATGCTCCCCACAGAGAGAAGCAAATCTAAGTTTTGCAGCCTCTTATTTCGGTATCAGCATGTAGGAAAGCAGATACGGTACCTGCAGCTACTATGGTTTGACATAACATGCAGGGGCCAGAACTATCCACTGTACTGTGTTCATAGTCCAGCCAGAACTGCTTGTTTAGTTCCTAGCTTTAGCTATTTGTTCTCCCACCTTCTCAGACTCCTTCTACCTGACGAGAAACATTGTTATCCTTAGTATTCTTGCAGGAATTAGTATCTCATGCTCAAGGGTTTGTGTTACTGTCTGAAGGTTGTTGGGTTTTCATATTGAACTTATCACCCATCAGCTCTAGAAAGGTCAGAAAATGTAACAAATACTCAAAATATCTTTTTCTGTTGAAACGCTCAACACCAATGGCAGTGTGCCAAGTCCCATGAGGAATAAGTGTCCAAGGTAAATCATGTCATGTGAGGGCTTTTTTCCCTTCTGTGCTTTCTCTGCTATTGGTTAGTATTATCACTGTTACTATAGCTAGAGCAAGAATGGGGTAATGGTTTTAAACTACAGGAAGGTAGATTCAGACTAGATATAAGGAAGACATTTTTCATGGTGAGGGTGCTGAAACACTGGAACAGATTGCCCAGAGAGGTGGTAGATGCCCCATTCCTGGAAACATTCACGGTACCATTCAGGTTGGGACTGGGATCTGAGCAACCTGATCTGGTTGAAGATGTCCGTGCTCATTGCAGGGGTGTTGGACTAGGTGACCTTTAAAGGTCCCTTCAAACCCAAACTATTCTGTAATTATATGATTCTGTGAAGAATGGATGAAGGGGACAATGTCAAAATGTCAACTCAGAACACAAATGGGTGATCTGGAAGCACTATGATGGCAGCATCTTGCTTAGCTTTGCTTTCCTCAAAGCTGGAGTGGAGGAGAGAGCAGGGAAGTAGGTCTTGCTGTGGTGGCAGTCACTGTTGATGGTTGAGAGAAAAGGAAAGGATTGAACTCTGGAGAAAGAAGAGGGAAGACAACTGCTCAGTTCTAGAGAGAAAGGGACTGCCACATTAGTATCCTGCCTGTGGACCTCAATAGCTTATAGTAGCTCCGATTATTGTTAACAGTAAAGGCCCTGAATCTGTCTTCTGTGTTTTTTTTCTCTGTGAGAATACTAGATCATATTCAGCTCTCAGAATCTTACTCTTCAGGTGTGCTGGTGATAGATCTAAAGGGTTGACTAGAACTCTTTGGGCAACAATTCCACTTACTCGGAGACTACGTTGAAATATTTGAAACAGGGTAAGTGTTGTAAACATTTCTGAATGAAGTGGTTTTCAAGAAGAGGTTTTGAGGAAGGGGCAAGTGGGTTGTGGAAAGAACCAGGAAACTGTTTTAAACATAGGAGTGTGAAAGACTTGTTTAATAAAGGTTTAAGCATGATTGAACTGTGGCTCCCTGCAGGCCAGTCAGCAGCTGTACAAAGAGCTTATAGGATGATAGTAAGCTTCCTCACCTTCCACATGAAAGGCCTTGGTCTGCTTTCCCTAATATAAACAGATAGAATAAAAGCAACTGGTCTCATTAAGACATTCCTCTCCTATGCATTACTCAGCTTACTCTGAGGATTAGTAAAAACCAAACCACATAAAATAGTTCTTAATGATGTAGCATAATGTGGCATGGGAAGTCATTGACATAGAAACTGGTAGGGGGGGCTTATGAATAGAATAGGATAGGATAGCATAGGATAGGATATAGGATAGGATAGGATAGGATAGGATAGGATAGGATAGGATAGGATAGGATAGGATAGGATAGGATAGGATAGGAT
>JANZLQ010000037.1:12138908-12200540 GCA_026212715.1 Elanus axillaris | reverse complement strand
GATAGGATAGGATAGGATAGGATAGGATAGGATAGGATAGGATAGGATAGGATAGGATAGGATAGGATAGGACAGAAGATGCATCATTTCCGCAGCTCTTGCACAGGACTAGAGGACTCTTAGCATCATAAAGGTCTGATCCCATCTTTAAAAGTGTAAAGCTACACACCATTCCAAAGAACATGGAGTAAGACAGTCTCTGCCATAAAAAAGGCTCCAAAAGACAAATTGACGCAGACATCAGCTGTTGGAAGCATTTCTAAATTAAGTTTTTGCAAGAAGATATTTGGAGGAAAGAGAAAATGACTGGCAGAAAAGAATCAGGGAACTGTTTTAAATATAGCAATGTCAGAGTCTTTAGCTATCCTTTTGTCTCAAATCAAATTCCTGTGTCACCTGGGCTTGCTCCCATTCCTCAGGTACATTCAAATAGCTGTGAGCCTTGATGCTGCTGAAGGGAGTCGATTTAACAGTGAAGAATAGCCAGAGAGCTCCCTCCCAGCCACATCCCTTTGTTCCCTGATTCAGTCCTCATGTCACAGCACAGGAAAGCAAAGAGCATGACCTATCTCCAGCTTTATATTCCATTGCGGATCTGGCTATGAAGTGGTATTCCCTAAGGTTGCTGCCTCTTTTATATATGGAGAATGTTGTAACACAGCTTAGAAAGAGTAGAGAATGTGTCTTAAAGGTAAGGTGACAAAAGTCCTAAACTGTGACCTTAATCTTTCTCACATTATTCCAGTGCCTTCCCTAACCTGGGAACTTACTCTGCCTGCACCAGGAGAAGAATAAAGGTGCTGCATTTTAGAACTGCATTTCCTGTTTTGGGGAAGGAGCTCCAGATCTCCCCAAAGCCACAAGTATTTCATGGGTAGAAGGAAGAAAGAGAGGCTGGTTGTTTCTTCAGAAAAAATAACAACTGCCAGTCCTTGAATTACGGTAGAAATTGGTCATAAGCCAGGAGACAGCTGAAGTCCTTAGCCATGAGCATGGTTACACCCTTTGTCAACACTAACAATGGAGATTTAATGGAGAATGAGCCATGCTGGAGGCTGTTGAAAACCTGATTTGATAGTCATTTGGGTGACATGCAGGTGGCCTGCAGCTCGGAGTTTATGGATTAGTGTTTGTGGCAAATGATGTCAAAAGCTTTCTGGCACATTCACAGATTTTGGCACCATTAAGTATATTACCATCAGCTCATTGGAGCGATGATGGTGCACATAATACAGAGCGTGTAATAACCCTGTGCTCTAGTCTGGGACTGGGAGAGTCTTTCAGATCACAAGAGACTTTGGCTAGGGAGGGAAGGGGAAGAGCTTAGGGAGAAATGGTTATTCTTCCTTCACTGAAGGAAGAGGAAAATAAGCTCTTCAGCTGAGTAGCAGCACTCTCCAGGAAGGACTGGGCATAGCAATAACTTCTGTTAGCAGTGATAGTGCTAAAATACAGTGAGCATACACACAGCAGAGGGCAATCACACCTTCATTGTTGTAAAGATTCAACATCACACCCAGAAAAGCTTGTCTGGACAGTGGTGGAGCATTGAAATGAGGCCTGCATGTTAGCTGCTATAGAGAAGTCAATGGGGGGAGCTCAAGACCCATCAGGAATAATTTTTCTTCAAGATCTTGAATAAATAGTGAGAAGCCGTTTGTGCTCCTTTTTAAAAGACGTCAGAAACAAGACAGTTAAAAAGAAATAAAGTGGAACAGTTAGGACCTGCATCTGTTAATGATGTACACATGCATTTTTTTCCATGCAAAACTCATGCTTGTGAAGTTGTAAAAGGCAGAGAAGGGTGCTTTAAGTTCACTTTCCTGGTTTTGGAAACCATCTGCTAGTTTGTGCCTGCAAATGAGAGATGGCTGTATATCTGCTTTTCTGCAGACATGATGTTGGTAGTCCTCTGTTTCAAAATTTGGCCCCAGGAGTCTACTGAATGTATCTCTAATCTTACTTGTCACACCTTCAGTCTAAAATGTATGGTTAGTGTCCCTTGAGCAGTGTTTAATTTTGATTAATATCATTATTTTGAAGAGCTAAAGTGAGTGTGGGGTTTTCTTAATGCATCATAATTAGATTGCCAGCACTTAGGCTCAGGGAACGTCTCCTCCCATAGGTGTAGGGCACAAGGTTTGTTGATGATGTTATGTGTGTTTTACAATAAACAATAGTATAGAGAGTGCCAGGTCTTCTTCCTCAGGTGGCTGCAGTGAGAGGGAAAGCAATGAGGCTGTCATGCTCCAAGGATTTGTGCAGACTAGGGTCTCCCTTTGCCCAGATGAAGCTTTAATGAAGTCAGAGAGACTCAGGCTGGATCTAAACCTGCAGAGTAATGGCCTCCACAGTCCAATTGTATTATGCACTGCAAGCCAGAAGCTTTTCTAGAGCTGACAGAAAGTGTTGGTGCCTAGCTACTTTACAGGATAAGCCCTTTATTTGTCTGCTTTAACGAACGGCATGGTGTCTGTCTCCCGTGCACCGAAGTCACCTTGCCATGCTAAGTTTCTTACGAAGGCTTTTTAAAAGAAAAAGGAAAAGAAAAGAAATGTAGAAATAAAGGATAAAAAAAGTCTTTGATCTTTCAGAAATATGGGAACTTGGCTGTATTTCTAAGCAAAACCAGTTCCTTTAAGTAGTCATATGCTGCACATTTCCCAGGAGAGTATTTTAATGAAGGGGTTTTTTTAATTCTAGTCAGCTTTAGCAAGACGACTCTTTTGCACTTGCAATGCAGGAGTCTTGGCCTGGGGTCTGCTCCCCTTTGCATTCTTCACTTCCAATGAAAATCCTAGTGTCTTGATCTGTCCACTGTGACTGCCATTCTTCACTTGCGAGAGAGATGGTCAGAAGTATCACGGGTTAATATTTCAGAACAGGGAATATTCAAATGTTTCCTACAGTTTCTTTAGCTAGACCAATTTATTTTATCCTGCAGCTGCACAGGAATGCTCAGCAGGGAGGTCAGATAATAAATTCAAAAGCACAGATTTCTACATTGCCTTTTGTCATAGATTTATTATCAAGTGTGTCTCTTAAAGTCTATTTACATGGTTTTTCCTTTAGGTAATTAAATACTGTGCTGAACAGAGCAGGGATTCTCCCAGTTTTTCACCCTCAGGGTAGCTGCATCAGAGAGAGACCTTTCTGTGCATCCAGATTCCTACCCAGTTTGTAGTCGCCCTTTCAGTTTTTTCTTCCATTCTGGGGACAAGCAGTCTGGATATCTTTGAATCCTTGGAGAACTCTGCTCTCTGTACCTTTTGGTTCACATATACTGTGCTCACTGCTGATCAGAATAGTGTTGCTAACTGCATATGTCAAAAGAAGCCATCCTTTTAGGATTTTTACTGCTTCAGTGGAATGAATTGATTCTTAATAGTGGCTGATGCTGACAAGGATAAGCCTTTGGCTGAATTTCTGGATCCATTCAAGGTTTTGCATCTGCTAACTAGGGTGGTTCCTTCAGTAAAAACAGGCCCGCCCAAGAGGCTCATAATATTTCCTGCTCCTGGGTGGTGATCTCAAGGAGCAATCTTTCTTGTGGTTATTTGGTGCTTCCAGGCCTGGCTGAGACCCAGGAAGATGCAGGAAGCACAAGAGAAGGTATTGTGGAAAGGAGAAGACATAACAGAACTGTGTTTTCTAAAGGTTTAGAGGTGGATGAAGCTCAAATTTCAGGGAAGGATCAAATAAACCTGTATTTGTGCTGGTATAGATTTCATGGCCTTGCTAGATAACAGCATAACCCAGACACAAACCCAGCCTGTTGTCAAATACAGCATTTTAAGACAAGTCTCTCAATTTTCATGTTTTGCTTGAAGCAGTGACAGGGAAAGAAACTCTACCTTCTTTTTAAGCTTCTGTTTCAGACAATGGCTTGGAAACATGGGTCAGACGATCTCAAATGTCAGGCCAACTGTGCAAAGAAGTAAACATTTCTTAATAGCACAATTTTAGAGCCAACTGATTTTTGTGTGCTTTGGTGGCAAGACTCAACAGTCTGCTCTTTAGAGATCATCATCTGATTGACTCTTGATTCAGTTTCCAGGTGGTCCCTATTTTTGTAGCAGATTAACCCAGAAACCAAATGAAACATTCCCAAATATTGGTGTTTGATTGGATGTGAACGTAGTCTTTTGGAGTATCTGAAATGTTTTTGTTCTTCAGCCACAGCACCAGCAGGGTGCTGCTTTAAAATTCTAATGCCTGTGCACTCCCTGGAGTCCCAGTGTTCAGAGGTGCATTGCAAAGACAATATTCACAGTATGTCTAGCTAATTTTAAATTATTGACTTTATCATTGCTGAATCTGTGAAAGAAAGCCTTAGTACTGTTCAATGAGGGCCTAAAATCCAAATCAAAGCAAATGCATTTATTGATTTTAATTAACTGAGCCCAAAGTGATAGTAGCTCGAAGTAAGAATTGCCAAAGTGCTGTCATTTGCCTTGAAGTTTCCCAGGACTGCCTTCTGTTTGTCCTTTGTTTCTGCAGTAATCCACAAAGATCCCTGCCCCCTGGAATGTCAACAGCTAGCACAGCCATCAAAGTCAAGAGTAGGATGACAGAAATGACTTCTTCCCAGCCCATCCTTCTCTCCTGAGGTGGTGCTGCTTGCAGCCAGTTCCATTGGATGCACATTACCCAGCATCAGGACTGTGCAGACAGCATGGTCTTTGGTCTTGCCATTCTTGTATGTCCTTGATTTTGTTCGTGTGGTTCTTGTAAGCGCTTTGTCACAGGAGGATGTGGTGGATGGGGCTGAGGGTGGTGGGAGGGACAAAGCAAGGAGACTATAGCAACTAGTTATTTAACTTAAATAATTAGGTTTGGAGCTGTGCTTGGAGAGGAGGGATAGCTAGGCTAAGGCATGGAATGGCTAGCACTTCTGCTCTCCCTACTTGATTTTTCAGTTGCTTTTGCTCTCCCTCCTATGGAATCCATTTTGTTATTTTGACTTCTCTCTGGCTGAAGTGTTTTATGTAGTACCTTGGATGTTACTGAGTCATTGGTAAGTACTAACAAACCATCTGCTTATCTCAATTTGAGCCAGAGGATAGGCTGCAAAGCACGGCAGGGTTGTTTTTTTTTCTCTCCTTTTAATATGTCGGAGAAAAATGCAGCAGAGGGCACTGTGTTGTTAGGTTTCAGGGGAACATTTACTGATTTGCACAGGGTGGCTGGGAGTAGCCTCCTCCTGAACACCTGTACAACTAAATAACAGAATATTAAAAGCACTTCCTCTGAACATGAGGGGTTTAGGGTTTAGAAAGCAGTCTTTTTCATGCTGTAAGGACTTAGCTGTTTTAATTTTCAGAGTACCTAGGAAGTGCTAGCATCAGGATCTTTTTCTATTATGTACAGGATCTGAAAGACAGCCTCATTAAAGGAGCAGTGTAGAACACAGATGACATCGAGTAGGCAGGCTACCTATAATAATGTCATGTTTTGTCATTTATAATAGATAGTTCTTCCAAACCTTTGGGATTCCCACAGCACTTGGCAAATTAAATATTTGAACGTTGTTAAAGGGAAGCTTGTTGAAGGAGACCAGGCAGCTGTGAAGTGGGATGTGGATGCCATTGCAGGAAGAGGTGGAGTGCTGAAATTTCATTTGAGGAAAGTCCCCATTCACGCAAAGCATGTCATGGGACATTTTAAAGTGCCTCTTCAATAAATAAGTCCTTGTTTAAGGCATGATTGGAGAGAACAGGTTACAGTAAATAACATGCAGCATTTTCACAGCACGGAGCTCTGCCGCACGGCTCATCGCACAGCAAGCTGTGTGCAACCCCCTTTGCCTTCGGCTGACGGCAGGAAGGTGATCTGATGCAGCTGGAAATGGAGTCCATGGTTTTAAGAGGCCCTGTTTGTTCAGACGGCAGCCTGGCAGTGCAAAGCCATCTCCTCATGCCAGCCTTTGCTGTTAAGATAATGTTGAAGATAATGTTAAGTTAATTAATTCTAGATGCTTCAGGTCAGTGGAAAAGGTTTCTCTGGTGGATAGGGATGCTGCTGGGATAAATACTGTACTTCCCTGAGCTTCCTCTGGAGCAGGGTTTTGGTCTCACAGACTATACCCATGAACAGTGAAGCATAAACTCACAAAAGAGGCTCATGAAATTGACTAGATTGTTCTTGTGCTTGAAGTTAAGCATGTGCTTAGGTACTTGATAATAAATTACATTTTATTTATTTCCTAAAGCTGGATTACTGGAAGAGGGAAAGAGACCCAAGGAGGAAGATGGACTGCTCCGTCACTGTCCCGTCAAGGGACTGCCAACTTGGCAGGACATGCTAAAGGTGAGGAGCAGGTAGCGTCCTGGAGAATGCAGCTTGATCTCACGGGAGAAAGAATTCAGTCTGTTCTGTTTTGGGTCAAAATCAGAATGTCCCGTTTCAATGTAAGTTTGTGACTTTTCCTATGGGTTATTAAGGGAAATGGGACGTGAAGCAGCAGCTATAAAAATGAATAACATTAAGATTTCCAAAAATTAGAAGAGGAATAAAAGGAATGAGTGGAAAGCCTTCCCCTCTCTCCCTCACATAAATGATTTTCTTATCCTAGTAATGGTGACAGGAGGTGGTCAGATGGCATTATTTAGCTGAATGGCCTGCGTCTCCATGTGTGCTCAGATAAAGTTCAAAATGACCTTTAAAAAAATCCATTTTTAAAGATTCTTTTTACTTCAGAAAGGTCCAACTTTAGTAGCTTAAATTTAATTTTGTTCTTGAGGGAACTGGCTGTGGGAAGGGAAGGCAGTGCTAGAGATGCTCACAGTAAACTAATAGCAGGTAAAATGTCATTTAAAAAAAGTGAGTGGAAAGCATGTGTCATTGCGAAGAGGAAATTAATGAATTCTCTTCCCTAATTCCCTTTCTCAGGTTTGATTCCTGATGTCTTGTCTTCTGACTACCACTGCCACTGCCTCTGCTTATGTTAACACAAACTTATTAGCTGGCTCATTGGTTAGACTGAACCCAAGGTCACAAGAACAGGGATGTTGTAGTGGTCAGCTGCACACACTTGCAGACATAGTCATGGGAACACAACTGTCTCCAGCTCTGGAAACACACAGCTCACAGGACAATCCTCACTGCTCCTGGGTAAGTACAGACTGTGCATTTTTCCCCTGTAAATCTCTAGCAACAGAAGGATAAATTGACTGCAAGCACTTCACAGCTGTGCCCCATAAGGAACAACAGTGACATATAAGCACCAGCAGACAAGTTGTACAAGGCCAGTGACTTCATCACTTCTTATGAAGCAGTAGTCGTTCTCCTTAGTTCCCACACTAAGGAAATTGGTCTTCAGGTTAGTAGCAATGCAAGGCCAAGGAGAGATTGCAGGGAAACTCTTGTCAGGACTGACTGGATGAGGCATTCTGGCACTGGCCTGTTTTACAGGAGTAGAGCCACCTGTCTGACCCTGAGTTGGTCTTTGCTTTCATGGAAATTTGATTTTGAGCTCCTTTCAGTGTTTGTTGCTCTTATGTAGAACACAGATAATAGTCATGCCAATTTGCCACAATAAGAGTTACAAAATGCACCATTGCAGCAGCTGGTAAGCAACCAAAGGAGTGGGCAAATGTCTGTTGCAACCAACAGAAGAAAAAGGCTATCTAAGTCATTGGAGCGTTCAAAAAAATCTTCTGGATTTACCATTACTGTCTACAGAAAAACAGCCTTTCTTTGTCTCATACTTCCTCTTGCTGCCTGGAGGATCCTAGCTGGATATTGGAGGCAGCTCAACACCTTCATTCTCTGAACTTGAGAATTCTCATAAAATGTACCCACTAGATGGTATCATGCCAAGCCTCTTTTCCCCACAACACATGGTCCTCCTGGTCTAAACATTTCTAATGTCAACCAAAGGCTAGTTGCAGAGCTTCCCAGGAAACTTTTATTTTTTTGCACTTGAAATATCCAGCTGAAGTGAAGATGGAATTAGTTGTGCTGACAGCGTTGGTTTGGCTTGTCCTGTGGTTAAGCTGCTGACAAGCTAATTCACACCACTTCATTTTCCCTGGAGATTCCAGCACTTTCCTGGGTTTGTTAGGAAGAATAAAAGAGATCAGGCTGGGGATGGACAGCCAAGACTACCCATGTGTAAGAACAAAATGGACAGGCCAATATGGGAGTGTCATGTAGGACTGGCTGGGTCTGCTTCTGCCCTGGGATGGAGGCCTAAGCAGCTCACTGTGGATTGTTGACTACGTGGTGCTTTGGATGAGATTTTGCACATAGGCCCCTCTCTGCCTGGATCTCATTGCAGGATGATGCCTGATGGCTTGGCTGTATTGGCAAGGTAGCAGCCTGGCCCCCTTCTCTCAGTCCTGGTGCATCTCAGAGATAATGTCCAACAGGAGATCCAATTAGAAGCTTGACTGGCTAACCAGAAACGGCAACTGGAGGCCAAAGTTAGTGTGCCTGCTGTGGATAAAATAGAAAACTCTTCCTGCAAATCCATCTAAAGACTGCTTTTGGAAATTACTGTGTCTTGCTTCTTTATTGCTAAGGAATAGCCTATCTGCTTCTAGGCCTCTGACGCAATGACTCAGTCACAGGAGTCCAGTAACTCTTCTTTTTTTCTCTTCCTGCCATCAAACACAGTAGATGTCCCTCTAACAGCAGTTTGCGTTGGAGCTAATTCTCTGCTGAGCTGTTATTATGACAAACAAAAAATTCAAATATAATCCCATCGGTTTCTCTTTGCAGGAAGAACTTGGACATCAACGTACTGCCTTCCTGGGAACATATGCAAGCTCAACTTTTTTTGTATTATGTAGCTGAGAGTCTGGGCTGTCTGAATGACCCCAGGCAGATAGTCAAAGATGACTTTAAAGGCTGGATAATGTATCTCACAACTGTATAATCCTGCAGTAGCCTGGGGGTTTAGAGTTGTTTTGTACTGGTTTTGATGTAGGGCTTATTTTAGGTTTTATAAAGAGATGTTGCTTTCTTAACTAGCACCGCAGTAGCTTACGAGCTGTTCTGCAGAGGACCCGTTTGCTTTAGGCTCTCTGCATATAAGCAGTACCTTTGCGGGGCTGTGTTCAGACATGCACATTGGTGGAGACATGCTGGCCTATGGATGTAAATGCACCCCTGCACATATATGCAGTTACTACACTGAAACTGCCATATTAAGAAAGATCTATATCTTCTAATGTCAGATTTATGTATATGCGCGAACACGTGCTTGTACATGCAGAGAGAGAACTGCCTGCCCTCTGACACACACACAGAAACATGTGTCCATAGAGAGATGTGCAAAACCAGTCATAAATGGACTACAAATAAGAGGCATCTTTTTATAATATTTGTTTGTGTAATGGTTATGCATGTATGATTGCCTGCATCCTGACTCTACTCAGACCCCTCACAAGTGACAGTTTGACCTTAGCCTCAGAATATGTGAACTAGGGGTGAAATCTAGAGAAAAATTGTGGGGCCATAACATAAGAGAACATTGTAGGAGTCCATTTTGAGCTATTTTCCTCTCCCTTTTCCCCCAGACCCTTCTAGTCTAGTCATAAAAGGCGCTCCTGCTGCTTTTCTCCTCCAACATCTTTTCTTATAAACTTTAATAAGTAATCAGGTGTGATCAATGCCAGCTACTACTCTCCTGTTCCTCCGGTTGCTGTTCTAGTGCAGAGCGATTCTGTAAAAATGACCTCCTGGGGATCCTGCATTGATTTATTCTCAGCTGATATGGAACTTCAGCCATTTTCCTTCTCGCATTGTCCCTGGTAGAGCCTATTCTGGAAAGAGAAGGGTGCTGTGAAGGCAACTGATGGTGTGTGATCTGGATCTGAAGCCTGAGACAGCCCCTCTGGTGACAGGGGTGCAACTGGGCCGTCGTCTCAGGTTCAGGCAGGGAGCAGAGAGGGAGACTCAAAAGGGGCACTTAAATGTTCTCTTTTTTTGAATCTATTTACAAGCCATGAGTAAAAAGGCACCCTATGTTTTTCTGTGGTCAGAGCTCACAATGGAAGTGGTATGAAATAAGGGGTGAGTTAGGAAGGTAAAGCTCTCTTCACCCATGCTCAGTAAGCACAGGAGTTTCACCAGTGCAATATGAGACACAGAGCGCAAGGGTAGCTGTACAAGGTCATATCAAACAACTGTCTAACCCGGGTCTCTGGTATTGGCCAGTAATGGAGGGGGCCTGGAAGGAGAGAATAAGGAAGAGGTCAGATGGGTAGAGTGGCCCTCTTCTGCTGCTTCTCAGCAGCAGCTGACAAGCTGCAGTTCAAGGGACGATCTTGGAGCTAGCGTATGTAGTAATGGAGGAATTCTGCAAACAAGCTGGGTGTACTGCCCCGGCGTGAAGCTAGAACAGAAAAAAGAGCTCTCAGGGCAGAGGCACACAGCAGCCCTATGGAGGCCAGAGCAGGAGTTCAGGCTATGATCCTCCTTGTGCTGCAAACAGAGATGCAACTAGTATGCAATAAAGTATGCCAGTCTCTCAAACAGGAAGCTCAGGAGACATTAGCCCAGCTGCATCATCCTTGCTCTTTCCCCATTTAGAAAAATGAAACTCAGGGACTGTAGACCTATGCTCATGGTGCCAGTGTTGACCTTCTCTTCTTTCTAGCTGAGGCAGAAGAAAGAAAGGAGGGTTTGGATGCAATGAAAAAGCACCAGAACTCTGGCAACTCTGACAACAGTGACAACTCTCCCCCTGCCAAATCAAAGGGGTTTGGGTTAATGCTTTGACATCAAGGCTCTATGAGATACATATGATCACGAGATATGTAAGGTTAACAGAAGGTTAAAGACCCAAGATCAGAATACCTGTGTTTTCAGCACATCTGTGTTTTCAGTTTGGATTAAGTGCTATGGCACCCTTTGATAACAGGACTCACCTTACAGCCTGCCTGTCGCTGTAACCAACAGAGGCTGCTTCTCTTTGCTCCCTCTTCCCTTTTGTACACAGCCCTTTGCATCACTGGAGTAGGATGAGGATAGGGAAACCCTCTGACCCCAGCGTGCAGTCTCCCTGCATCTGGGAGAATAAAATCTGCTTCTCCCCTCAAGCAATTATAAGTGATCGCTATTTTGCTATTCAAGGATCGTGATTTCAACACTCGAGGGGTTAATGCACCAGGGAGGCAGCTGATGCTTTCATGCCGGTATGCTGTATCAAACAGCACAGTTTCCAGGAAGATGAATATCTGTAACCAAGTAGCACAGCAGAGCCCAAAGCCTGTTCAAAAGAATTCTTTTTGATGATCTGGTTTTATTACTTTCAATGAACTGGAGTCTCCAAGGTATCAGTGAATAAGGGATGTTGTAAAGCGGCATCTTGTATACATGTTTCAAGCTGCGTCTGCTGGTGCTAAAAAGGATGAAAGAGAAACTGCTTAGTAATGACCCTAGGGCCTAAACCCAGCTCAAGCTTCCACAGGGCATTTGCTGAGACAAAAAGAAGATCTTAACCATTTGCACTGGGACATGACAACCGGGATGCAGCCTACATCATTCACTTTCCCCACTGGGAAAGCTAATCCATTTCCAGGACAGAGCATGTGGTATGTGTTATATGTTTCATAAAAGCTTTTTGCCAACTAGAAAAAAAAAAAAAGAAGAAATGTCAAATCAGGAACAGGTAGATGTGAATTATGGGGCTCTGTGCTATCTGGAGAATCTAGGTGATTTAATAATACACTCTGTGAGACACTACACTGGTCAGAAACCTTCTACAGAAATATAATGCTTAAATTCATTGTTCTTGTTTTGTCTCTACATAATACGTGGATTTGAGTGCAAAACACAGCTTGGACCATGAGTACATGGACCCACCTGTGAATGTGGTTCAACATAACGGCCACCAGACATGTGAAGGGAGACAAAAAAGAGTGAAACCTGATCAAAATCATCAGAAGGAGCACCCAGTAGTGGTTTCTTCTTTAGGCACCACCTTGCCATTTCTGTTAACAGCACTAAGGAGAAATTTTATAGCTGTAGACTGGATATGAACTTGTAAATGGACAGGGACTGAACTATAGAGAAACCCAGACTGTTTAAAACTCCTCTTATTATTAAAGGATGTCGGCTATTGCCCTTTCTTCCTAAGCTCTGCATATACCATTATAACAATATTAGCCTGTGCATTGCCTCTCAGTGCTTTTGCTTTGGAATTCAAATCATGTGTATGTTTTATAAAAGGCTCTCTAGTGTGAGCCTCAGAAATACATATGCACTCTCCAACTGTGTGGGTTTTCTCTTTCCTGCCTAGTGCACAAATTACTCATTGTAACATGATAAATGAATGGGACTGTGTAACCCTCTTTATAGTTTACAGTTTTTATAGTGCTTTGCCACCATATGTTATAAATTCATGAAGCAGTTGTAGCATGTAACAGGTTTTTCTGTTTGTTTATTCAGTTATTTGCTAATTCTTACAGCTGTATATACATGTATGGATGTGTATAAATATATATAGATATTTGTCTGGTGGACTGAAGCCTAGGACAAAAGATCAGCTGCATCTGGAGAGCACTTGAGGGCAGAAAACAGAAGGATAAAAATATTGCTTTGATATCTGGTCAGAAGTGAGGAGATTGAATAGAAAGTCACTTCGCAGGGAGAAATCGCATTTCACGGTCTGCAACATTTTGGGGCAATTTCTGCTAAAATCAACTATCCTGTACAGTCAAGGAAGTACAGAATATAAAACTGTGTTGTGAAAAGCCTGGGGAACCTTCATGTGATTCTGTAGCTTGCAGACAGAGAACAGAAGTTGTGAGCCAAGGAATGAGGAAAACCACAGCTTTTAATAAACTTCTGGGATTTCTGATAAGCATTGTCATGGGATCCTATATGCTGCTCCTCTTGAGGAGTGGAAGTCGTGGGGAAGCAGCTAAAAGCAGTGGCCAATGGGGAGAGCATCTGGATTCCCAGGTATAAATGTGAAGACATCTTCTGCTTCAACCTGCAGTGCAATAGGCTATCCTAAAACACCCATATAGCTCAACAAACTTCTATGTGGTGCAATTACTGGAGGAGCAAACCTAGCTGGCTCTTCAGGGGGATATGTTGGGAAGGGGCTATTTGTGAACTGGGCTTTCTTCTTGCCTGTTATTCTGTTCCTCTTCCTTCTCTCTTGTGACTTCTCTGCAAATACTGTTTGGTTAGGCCTATCTGTTTGATTCATCAATTGTGAATAGGGAATTATATTCACCGAATACCCAAACAGGTTGATTTAATTTCCCCATGTTTCCTGGTGGGAAATCAAGCTGGTGTTTTAGTGGAGATCCCTAGACATTAAGCCTACTTGCAGTCAAGGCCTGACAGAAGGAATACATGTAACTGCCTATATATCTATATCTGTGTAATCATGCATTTTTTTTCATATATAGAAACACAGCTACATGCATAGGTGTATATATGTGTGATCATGTGTATTTATTCTGTGCCTGACCAGTTTCAATATCTTTCTTAGCAATTCCACTAGCATTCCTGTGTGTCTCACTGTTTAACAGAATTGGACAGGACGTGTTTACACTTTATTTAAGAAACACTGTAAAAACAAGAGGATCTTAATCATCACTAACCATGGTAGCTGCAAATTAAATATCTGAGCTCTTGGAAGCTCATTCATCATAAATATACTACGTGTCTCTAAGAGGGGGACTTAAGGAATCATTGCTAGTTCTGTCTAAGGGGGCTTATCAGGAGGACATATGTAGCGTAAGTAAACTGGAATAATGTCTATAATGATGGACCTGGTACTTTTAATAAGAATAGTTCCTAGGTTTTGTGTGTCTTTTTTTACCTGTATCACATATCTTTCCCATTTAAAGAACAGCTTTAAGACAGGACCCACTCTTTAAAGTCGTAAGTCGGAAAGGCAGGAGGGAATCAGGGAGAATATACAGGAAGGGGTCAAACAGGATGGAGGATAGAGGCTGTCATAAAATAACAGTAATTTGCAATATCCTTTCTCTGGCCACACCAGATCAACCATGGACCCTTTTGTCTGGTAGCAATTACAACGTAGCTGATGATTTGGAGAAAGAAGACTAGCTTAATTAGTAGTTTCATTAAGCCAATTTTCTAATAGCTCAGACTGAAGGAAAATTCTTTCTTTGCTCTCCTAGAAGGGTAAATTAGGATGAGTATTTTCCTATCAGACTGTTTTATTTACCTACTGATGTTATGTTTGTGGGTATATTTTGGAAGAAATCTAAACCTAAGCTCTGGATTCAATACTACTGAATTTTGGCAGATGGAAGGTATGTACCGTGTCTTGGAGTGCAAACCTGACTTCAACATTGTGCTGACAGGCTGAAGAGACCTCTCCATGGGTGTAATAAGAACCATACTTCATCTGGAGTATGATTTCCAGCCCTTGATTTTACATCAGACATGCCAGGTACTCAGCCCCTCCTGGAAGTCAGACCAGTTCATTAGGCTCCTAAGCAGGGCTTTAGAGGGCTTGCTTCAGCCTTCTTCTTTTGAAATGAAGAAATGCGAATTTTCTTATTTGCCTGCATAATTTAATTGAAAAAATTGTTCACAGTAAGCTGCAGACATGCAAGCTGTGGATATTAGCTTCATCAAGACAACACAACCCAGTAACACCTTGTTCACTGCAGATGCTCCTATAAGTGTGAATAAACTACACTCAACATACAGATAAACTGCATCTCCAGAGAGGCTGAGGTTTACATGCTGTGCTGCAGTGTGGAGTTAGGAAATGGACAGCAACAGTTGGGAATTTTTAAAAAGAAGCATGCAAGACTCCTTTAGCCATCTGGAGAAGCAACCTTTCTTTATATTATGCAAATGCTTTGCAAGTTTTGGGTTGGTTTTTTTTTTCGATAGGCAGTTGGGGAGGATATGGAGGAACTCTAACTCATAAAGTTAACATAGCAGTTCATCAGCTCACACTTTACCCAAAATAAAAGCAAATGACTCATTTGCTGTATAATGGGTCACTGTCTCCCGGATATTTTTGTTCAGAGATGTTAACCACCAGCAGTGATACAGCACCCAGTCTGTACCAGAGGAAGCTGTCATTGAGGTCCTGGGTGAGTGTGTGCATGTGAGTGCTGGAAGAGGGGAGAGAGGAAGAAACTAGCTCTTAAAGAAGCTTAGAGAAAAAGGAGATAAAAAATAAACCAACTGTCTCATTCCTTTCTCTGTGAATCGATTGAGAAAGATTAAACAATTCATTGAATCATTGCCAATCCAACGAAGCATTTTCCAGCACAGCCCAAAGAGATTCTTAGAATAACAATGGAGATTCCTCAGCTCTGACAGGACTTAAAAGGGTCAGGGCTGTTCTGAAAAGTGGTCTTGAAGGCAAGAACTGAGTTGTGCTTTTGCCTGAGGAGTGGTGGTGGGCACATCTTGTCCTTCTTCAGGAGTAAAAGGAATGTTTGCAGTGCTGCAGGATTTCACAACTGCCTTTGGCTTGGGATATAATCTGATGATGAGACCTGGGGGGACACGGTTGTTCTATGATCAGTGAGATAATGGTTGTGATGTTGGTCTGGACTGTGGTGTAGCAGAAGCTGGTCTGGAACCAGTCCCACTGGTGGTTTTGTTGGGTCTCTGAGCTGTGCTAAGGAATTTAGCTAGACAGAACCTCTTTATGCAAGTATCTCTAGTCTTGTTTACACCCAGGCTTGCTGGGGCCATCTTATCACCCTGCTTGGCTCTGTCTCCATTTATTCATTGAACAAAGACAGACTTAGCCCTCACTCATCTGCTTCAAAGGCATTCACACCCTCTGTCTCTAGACAGCCCTTCTTCTAAAGACATCACCTGGCAATTCTCCTCCTCTTTTCTTTGTTCCTCGTTTTACTTCAGCCAGATCAGGATTTTAAGGTAAAGTTTTGGAAGCAAGAACAAAATAGAAATGGACATAACTGGCAATATTAATGGATCTTAGATCCAGATGCGCCAATTGTAATTAATCTAGCCTAAGGTCCTGTTTGAGCCAGAGAATTTCATTCTTCAATTCCTGAAGAATTCCTTTGATTGCTTTGATGTTATTTGACTTCCTCTTTGGCAAGTCATGGTCTCCTGTAAAATCCAATGTCACAATTACCTGAACTCCCACTGTAAAGTATGGAACAGTCCTAACTCCCATGGAGTCTGCTGAAATCAGCTCCAGGCAAGATCAAGCTGAGTCTATTCTCCCGCCTCTCCTCCTCCTCCCCTGCACATCCAGTTTTGTTGCTTGGTACACTGTGAAGTCCTGCCTTTAAGAGTCATTGGGTACCACATTTGTACTGCTGTCTACCCCCTTCCGACATGTCCAAGGCGAGCCTGTGTTCAAATGGCAGATCCTGTATTGTAAAATGTCTTATGCCAAGGACACTGAATGCCATCATCAGATGAAATGAAGCTAACGTTGGTAGTACATGCAAATTCAGCCAGAGACCCACATCCCAAACTGCCATGTAAATCCATACTCTGACATCTGCAGGCACGTGCCCTTGGTTCAGGATCTTAAATATGTCAGAGAAGGTGGCTGCCAGGCATTGACTTTCTGGATCTGATTTACAAGGAAAATTTGCACCGCAGTGGCATAACCTTTTCATTGCCTTTGCTCTGAGCAGAGAAGTGGATTGTTTTAGACAACCCAGGACATGTTTCCAGGACTGCAAGTGATAAACTGAGACACAACTGGCCATCAGCAGAACCACAGTTTCTGTCTGTGCACCTGCTTTTAAACACTCCCCAGTGGCAAGATAAAATGGTGTTGCTTCAACTCTCAGGTTTGTGTAGTTAACAGGAAGAATCAGGTTGGGCTAGAAGAGTGATGTGGGACATAAGAAATCTTGGCTTCCCATCAAGGCCGCTCAGATGATTCAGTGTATGGCTATGGGCACTTGCAGCTCGATAATCAAACTGCTACAAAACACGTGGAGTTTGAGTCTGGTAGGGCATAGCCATGAGGTAGGTTTATTGCACTCTTCCCATCTGCTGCAGAGGGACATGGTCAGGGTCTGGCCACATCCATCCCTGTGTTCATGTGGCAGGGTGGACTACCTCCTATGACAGCAAAGACTAGGAAGGCAAACAGCCTCATGCTGTACCAGGCAGCATCAGTGGCAGGTGGGCTCAGATCTTCTTCCTGCCGCTGGGGAGATCTGTGCTATTTATCTCTTTCTGAATCTCTGTCTCAATACCTGCAGCTTCTTGTTTCAAATGATTAGTGACCTGATGACTGGCATTAACAGTGATTAACAGAAACTCTGCAGAGGAGGAAGCACTGACTGTGTATACACTATCTGAACTGGGCCAGTTAGTAAGTAGACTCAAGAGAGATTTATTCTGCATCACTCCTAGCCCTAGAAGAATGATGCTAAACTCTATGCCTGCTTTATGAAGCCTCTTATGGCACCCCACTGCTAGATTCAACAAACCATTTTGCATATATTTACTGTCTTCCTAGCCCATAAAAGCTGCCTTTCCTTTATTAACTACAGTTTACTGCCACTCTCAGCAGAAGCAAATAATAATGGAAATGAAACTGTACTCATTTTGGAAGACCCCAGTATACTTCCAGATGTTGTTCTTGTTGGCAGTGTCTTGTCAAACTGTAATTGCATATATTGTGATTACAAAATGGCTAATAAATAAGTGTCCTCCAGATATTATCACTTCTTCCACCCTGTATTACCATTGCAATGCATGAATCCTTCAGAGGCTCCTGTTGTTTTTATATCCCTGACTCCTGTAAAGCCTCAGTGCCAGGAAGTGCTGAGCACCCAACACTGGTCCTCCCCTCCCTGCAGGAGCTAAAAATACCTGGAGGAGGAGATGAGAACAGTTCCTCGGAGTCTGGCTATAGTAGAGGAGAAGGAGTGAGCATCAGAGCAGGCTTGTCATGACAATGCCATGGCCATCACTGTGGCTATTCACCTTATGCTGTTCACCTTGGACTGAAGCAGGCTATACTGTAGTGCACTTTTCTCATGTTAAAGTGCTCACACAAAAGTATTTTCAGGCTTTCGCTCTCCATAGATCCAAATATTAGTTCAAGTCATAAGAATGTGCTCAGCATCATGGGTAATTGACTGTAGAAAGAATGTCGGGAAGATAAGGTTTGCTTAATGCTTTGGTGGCCACTCGACCTCATGCATACTCTTCCTATTATTTGGGGATGGTAGGTCAGGGCTACAAACATTTGTGACTGCACCTTTCCATAGCAGCCAAAATTATTTTGGAGGGCTGATAGGATGCAATTCTGAAGACTTGCAAGTGGCACGTCTCCTCCAGCCTGCTGAAAGAAGGTCCTCATGAAAAACCATGGCTGGGAGGTAGAACAGAGCCAGCCTACCAGGAGCCCCTTTACAAGATAAAATAGCCTCACTGAGTTCTTCCATTACAGATCAGAAGTAAAGACTAAGTTCAGTCCTCTGTGATGAATAAAACAATATTCAATGCCACTTAATATTGTTGTGATGGGTCATGGGAGGTAGCTTTCAGTGGGCTCATTGCTCCAAAGAACTACCAAGGAGTCTTCTGTTTCCTTAAGCAGCCTTCTAAGCGTGAAGTTTGCTGGTTGCTTTTTTGCCAAAAAGCCCTGAGGGCACAAATATGGGTCAAGTCTGTCCCTTTGATTGGAAGGGGGGGTGTGTTGCTCTGCTTGAAAGTGCAGCACTCAGTTGTTGGCAGCACTTTGAGTAAATCCAACTGCGCTGTTTAGTAGTTTAATTTTAATCTCTGTGCCTATGGCACCTTCCATCCAAGAATCACAGAGCTCCTTACAGGCATTAATTCATTCTCAAAGGTAATCTTGTGAGGTAGCTAAAATCTAATCCATTTTCTAAATGTGTGTAGGGAGAGGGGGATGGAAAAGGAAGTGAAGACACAGAGTGATAAAGGGTACAAGTTTCATTCATGCACATGCACATTTATGATGCTGAATGTATAGGTGTCATTTTTTAGCTAAATGGCACACCCCAACCCAGGTGTAGGCTTGATAGGGATCCCCCACCTCGCTATGCTCCACCACTGCAATTTTTTGGCCAAGCTGAGAGTCCAGTTGTGTGGGCATTTTCACACATGCAACTGCACTGTTGGAAAAGCCATGACCTGCACACCCTGACACAGTTATCAAAAGCTGCTAGCAAAGCTGGGACCAGAATCTGTGTATCTCACCTCTTACCAGCCTGTCTTTGCACCTCTCCTTCCCATTCTGAGATAAGGCTCCTGAAGATGGTTCTGCCGTGGCCTTGTGGGGCTTGTCTTGGTGCCAGGGGCTCTAATGCATCTTTGAAACTGGTTTGGCACCTCAGAGCAGAAAATCAAAGCAGATCTTTGCACTGCATCTACGGTACCATGTGTGTGGTCACTCTGGTGATGAGTTCTGACAGCATAATCTTATTAAAGTTCATTCCTGACAAACAATATAGTAGATATGGGTATAGGGGAAAAATCACATACTGTTAGCAGTGACAGGGTAACCTTTATCAGGGTACGGTCCTATTAATTGCTGCAAAATTCCTACTTTAGAGAGGCTCATTGGGCTCACAGTTGGCTCTGCCTCCACTTGCTTTTGTTCCAGTTTAACTTTGACATTGTAATTAATTTGCTCTCCTTGCCTTCCCTTGAGGCCATTGCCTCTGTCAGTCCACACAGCATCTCACAGCAATATTTCAGGAGCAGCTCATAGGCTAGACAAGCCTATCTAGCTGTGGATTCCAAAATTTGGGCCCATTTGCTCTCCTTCTGTGCTCTTGGCCTCAAGAAACAAAATGTTTTTTATGATTTAGAGTCTGATTTCTGTGCTGAGGATAGAATGATGCAATCACTACCATTTGTTTTTGTGGTAGCATCATTTGTACAAATGCATCCCTGGTGATTCATAGGGAATTGCAGTTGGTAGGTACCAGGATGTATGCACTGAATGGGTTTTTAGTAATGTATTCACTAGAAATTAAGCTGAAACTTAGCAACTCATTTTCCAGATGCCACTGATGCAACTGTCAGACAGCAACAACTTCCAGTGGCTACTTGCCTGAGCCAGAATTGAACTGGAGATTTGAAAGTAAGAAGCTTTGGCTTAAATTTTCAGTCACCAGTAGTTATTTTTTGGCATTCAGCTTTACCAAAAGTCCTGAGAATCTGCTCTCTCTAAACCAGGTCACCTTAACTTTTCTCAGATTGGACACCCATAAGTAGAGGCACTGAAAACTACCAGCAGGTTGAGAAAATACTAGTTTTTGTTTCCAACTACAAAACACTGAGACTTCCATACTTCCTACTTTTATGTATACAGTGGGACTTACTGGTCCTAATGGAAAGCCTGTCATCCTAAGCACTTTACAGGCATACAATGAGAAAAAGTCTATGCCTTGAATAGCACACAACCCTTACTCAGTCTCAGGGTTAGAGCTGAAAGCACAGAGAGATAAAAGGTAAAGACTTCTAAGCCAGCCATCTGCATTTAGGAGCCCAGATCCCATTGCCCAATTTGAGGAGTACATCCCACTGAAAGTCAATGGCATTCAAGCCATCTTAAAGTTTGATGAATTTTCTCAAGGTCACCCAGGGCATATGGAGGAGATGTAGGAACTGTGCCCAGCACCCTGAAGTCCTTGGCCAAAATCTAAACCACATTCTTCCTGCTCCACAACTGCCCCCATCCACACAAGCTCATAATGAAGAGGACTTGGTGGTAACATATCTTATTTTTTCTTTTTTCTGTCTGCAGAGGAGATAATATTAATTACTTTGTGTTCTGGAAAGCAATAAATAAATAAATAGATGGAGATCCAGAGGAAAAAAAAAATCCGTAAATTAGAAACTGATGATTTACGAGACGCCACCTGAGGAAAATTCTCCATCTCTTTTATGCTTGGCTATTTCAGTCTGCATTCTCAGGCTGAGAGAATGAATCCTAATATGCAGATGAGTCTGTGATAATGATTTTGTGCTGCCTGGATTACAGAAGCGTATTTTTGATGCAGACGTATTTAAAACATCTTAGCAGGGCTCTGAGTTTCCTGCATAATTTGATGAGCAATAAGTAAGACCCAGGTATGCCATGCAAGCAGCAAAATGTTAAAAGGTTATAGAACTGTATTACAACCAGTCATGTGAGAGAGCAAATTAACAGTGCTGTTCTTCCAAAGAGACATAGGCTGTAGAGGAAAGATCATCAAGTTGATCTCACTAGGAGAGTTTAAAAAAAGAAGGAAAAAAAGAGACTTCTTTTATGGACTTGCCAGCTCTTGCTGATGGGCTAGAGGGACTCAGCTGTTCTTTCAGCTGAGTTTGAGTTTACTTTCTAATTTTTTATATATTTATTTAAATACATAGCAAAAATACATTTATGCATGTGGTGGTATTTTCTGTGCTTGTTTGAGACCTCACTAAAAGAGTCTTGGCACCAAAATCAGTCACTTTGGAATATTTTCCCATTAGTTTGCTCTGTCAGTAAAGCAGGAAGCATGACTCTCCAGCATACAATTCCTACTGACATTCAATCAAAACATCTGACCTAACATTTTAGTACTGACACTCAAATTACAGGGCATCTTCTGAATAGCTAACCATTCCTTTTTTCTTTTTCTCCCCTTCTCTACCTCCTTTTCTCTCTCCTCCCTGTCCCCTTTCTTCCTTTAATGCAATGTGTGATTGTTCCTTGTCAGGCTGGAGCACGTTCCCATCCCGCTAAGTGTCAGTGTGCTGCTATCGGCTTGCAGCAAATTGTGCCTTCCCTGAGCGGTGGCTGATGGAATGAATGGCAGCCCGGAGATAGTCCTGTCCTTCACAATGCAGAAAGGCCGAGAGTTCCCACAATTGCTTTTCCCTGTGAGCACATTATGGTAGCAGGTCAAGGGAGCCAGAGAGCTGAAGTGAAGAGAGAAGAGAATTAAAAATAATAGTCTAGAAAACTTGGCAATATCCTGATTGTAATCAGATGGAACCAAACCAGGCAGGGCTTAAAAAAAAAGAAATCGCCCAGAAAAAACCTCTCTCTCTCCAAAGTATTTGTGTCAGCTGAACTTAGTGTGGTTTTGCAAGGTTGAGGTTCAAGACTTTAAGCTGCAGATGAAGCCACAGCTTCATCTCCTTTTACCATCATGGGCAGAAAGGTGATGTTCAGTGGCAGCATTTGCATGCTTATGTGCTTGTTGTTGAATTTCTCCCTACTCATTTCCTACATGCATTCTGTGCAGAGGGCTCTTCCTTAAAGGTTTGTCTTAGCTCCTGATAGTTTAGGACTTCAAAGGCAGTGAACTCTGTCCCAGCTCTTTCTCCATTAGGAACCTGGAGATAAACCTTCTTAAACATCTTGATTTGTTGCTGTTGTGTTTTTAATGTCCCGTTTCCTAGATAACATGTCCTAAACTGTCTTTCAGCCTCATTTGCCACTGAGATCCATGCCATGACAGCTGTGGACACCCGTGTTTTTGTGACTGACACCCCACTGCCAGGTCACTAACTTCTGCAGGACTGGGGCTCTGCCCAGTTCTTCCCCATCCAAAAGCATCAGCTCCCATCACATTCTCTCATGTCAGCTGAGACTGCTGTGGGCTGATGCACAACTGAGCACCCCTGGTTCTCTACAGCAGGGTGCTGTTACACCACCTCTCATTACACCATTGACAACTACAGGTAGAAAGAAACCCAAACCAAAGTAAAAATAAGACCCAGAACTGGATTTCTTGCAGTCTGTGTCCCCTGTATTAAAGCATATTAAAGGTGGGCGGTAATTGCATTACATGCTGCATTACACAGAGCTGTTGGTGAAATCTGAACATAGACCACAGTTTTCCTTCCAGACATGTCTCTTGGCTGATGCACTGAGAGAGGAAGGCAAGTGGCATTTTGGATGGGCCTCCTATCACCTGCCCACCAAATGTGAAAACCCCGTGAGACTCTGCTTGAGGAACCGTGGGGGAGCAGCGCCTGCTTCACCCTCCCTGTCCTCAAGTCAGGATGGGGCAGAGCTGCACTTCGTTCCCCTGTTACGTATGATTAACATATCAGGGTTTGTCTGCGTCCGGTGGCTGCTCCCAGCTGCTCCTTTGGTGCTCCCAGTACCAGAGTCTGGCCCTGGGCTCTGCCCCTGGCCCTTGATGTTGTGCGGAGGCGTGGGGGCAATGCTACAACACCGAAGAGCACAACCCGAGAGCATCACTGGGCTTTGCTCCAGGGAGAGCCTGGCTGCTATTTAACCCTGCCAAAGATGCTACAAGGCTTTTCTGAAGAGCTCTAAAGCAATAAGCACTTTTTTGCCCTCCTGCCACCTCGAACAGTAACAGCAGCTGTTACCAAGCCAACAGTAAAGCAAACGAAGCCCTTGCACTGGGGCTGGGAGATGCTGCTAATGATATTCACTCTCTGTGGTTCAGAAGCGCTGGCAGAGTGATCACGGAGCATTTGGGCATCCCGGACATGGAAATGCTGGATGTTTATGCGGGGGTGAGCGTCCCCTGTCTATTCACAAATTCTTCGCCTTTTTGAACTGGAGGCTTTATGAGGAAAGCCTAGAGATAATAATAAATTAAGAAACAAGAGATACTTTCCAGGGCCCCCATCTAGCTCCATCTCTGTTGCCACGCGTGGGAGTTGCACTGGGCTCTGAGCAAACAGACGGTTTCTCCTTACTGCCTGGGTTGATGGCATATGGCTTTCTAAATGTGTTTAGTTTAGAGGTTTAAGTTTGTATCCAGCTCCTAACTTCCAGCAGGACTTCATCACTGTGCTTCACCTGCTTGCCAGTGTGATGGGCCAAATGCAGTTCGCGTCTATTTTGACCACATGTTTCTATCGCACGAGCAATATTGCAAAGCTGGACCCGGAGTTATCCATGTCTCCTCAAATTTCCATGCTGGCATGGAAATATGGTGGGATTTCAGCCCTGCTGGGTTCCAGGTTTGCTGCAGTGAATCAGTCCTTGTTCTGCTGCTCCTCCTGGGAACCAGGTGTTGCCAAGGCACAGGCTGTAACTGGCCAGGAAAGGAGGTTTTTGTACACCTCCAGCCCTCTCAATGCAAATAAGTGGCAATAAAACAGAGCTAAGAGGATGGTTTTCCAGCAGCAGTCATGTCCCTGGCCTTACTCTTCCCTCACTTGACTGTTTTTGTCTTTCTAGGCTATGGAATCTTCGGAGCACAGATGTTTCTGTACCAGGCCTACCGCATTGGGATCCCTATAGCATAATGTTAATTCTTTCAATTTCTTTCTTATCCCAAGCAGTGATCTTTCACCCCCAAGCATGAAAGTAGCCTTTGTAATGCTGCCTTAGCAAATGCTGCTGCAGAAAATTTCTCTGTCTGCTAAAGGGCTCTTTCGTCCAGGGTAGAAAGGCATAGCAGGAACCAATGGCTAGGAGCTGAAGCCAGATAAATTCAGAGGAGGAATAAGGAAATAAGGTTCACATTTTAAACAGTGAGGTTGATTAAGCACTAGTTCAAAGAAAGTGGTGGATCCCTTATATCCACCTGGCCTTAAAACAAGCCTGGAGGCGCTTTCTGGAAGATCTGTTTTAGCAGACACAGATTGTTACACTCAGCACAGGGTTATTGGGTGAAATGTAATGGCCTGAAATAAACAGGAGGTCGGCTGAGCTGCGCTAATGGCCTTTTCTGGCCCTAAGCTCTATGACTCAATGAATAGCATGCATATAAATATATAGTCTCTAAAGCAAGCTACTTAAATACGTGCCTAACTCTAACCATGGAAGTATTCCAGCTCTCTTCTGTAGGACTTGCCTACTAAATCAGGACTCATGTCCTGCAGGCTTGATCTGACACACCTTGAAGTCAGCGGGGATCTTTTCCCTGACCACTTCAGGCTGCAGATCAGGCTGTCAGAAAGACATGAATAGGTTAGTACAACTCCTAGAAATGCGTTTCATGCTGAAAGCGCTTTGCACTTGTATAAGCACTGTCTGATGAAGGATCTCAAAGCACTTTGCAAACATTAATTCACTACTTAATTAAACTTAAAACACAAAGCAGATGAGCTTTGTGTCTTTCTTCAAGCACCATTTATCAAAGGAACAGGTTGCGCTTGTCATGCTGATAACAGCGAGTAACTTTCCCGCTTGCATTGTGTTTCTAAATCCAGTTTAAGTTGTTTTCCTTCAATATGAATAATTTTTAGAACAGTTTTTGAAAGAAAAATGCAATCCAAGCACACTTACTTATTTTGTTGGTGGTGCTGGAAATTAGAGTACAAACGCTTTATCTGCATTACAAATACTGTTACAAAGTGCTGGAGTGCTTTAATCTATCTTCTAGAATTTTTTTTTTATTATTATTCGTGCTTGAAGTGCTTCATCTTAATGCTCACAGTAGTTACCATAGGCACACACAGCAGCACCAACCACACTAGAGGGTTTTCTGCATTTTGTTTTCTTTTTCCTGATGCTCTTATTACTTGGATGACATTAAAGTATAAAGAAGCCAACAGATGTGCCCACAACCTGGTAGTTCTTTTGGCAGAAGGAAATACTTGATTGCAGGAAGAGAGGTTTTGTGTGTGTATTAATATTGGGATAGTGTCCTAAGTGCTACTTGATGGTGGTGCTATCAAAAAGTAGATTGGAAAATGTTGCCTAAAATCAAGTGGGAGACAATATATAGCTGCAGGAAAAGACCTGATGGTGCTGGATTTATATTTGGGTTGGCTTGACTGATCTTCCAGCCCCTATTCTGAAGCACAGATATGTCTGCCTCCCTCTAGCTGTTAAAAACTAAAGGATGATGGATCTGAGGCTGCAGTGTGAGGGGAATTACTGGAGCTTCAGTTTCCTCAAAATGAACATCTGCTTAGCAGCCAGGGCAAGTCTAAGACAGAAGACCTCAGACTTCCAAGGCTTAACCCTCATATTTAGTCCTATATAGAGATAGAGGGAAACCTGACAGATATGGGACAATTGTGTTTAAGGATGGTGGTTGTCGGTGAAGAATAACATCCTCGGCGGATGTCCCATCTCCTCTGCTCATTATTTGCTAAAACTCAGCACAGGGTCAGCCTGAGACCTGGTGCACCCAGGGACAGAGCTGCTGGAGGACTGACCACCTCAAACAGGCTGCACACATGACAAAGCAGAGAGGTTTTCCTGTATTGCTGCATTTTGGGGCCGAAATGTCACCTGCTGTAAAGCAGTTGTTTCATTCAAGTAGCTGCAACTAAGGCACTTTACAGCAGGTGAAGGTCTGGCCCACAGCAACCAATTTTATTTCTTGATTGCTCAGAAGGGGCTCAATCGTTTTCTGGATCATTTGAAAGTTGGGTGAATTGGGACTCACAAGTATTCCTATCAAGACTCCCCAAGCCAGCCTCTTTTATGTGATTTCCCTCTCCTCCCCCCTTTTAAAGCAAAATCTCATCAATCAAGCTATTACGAGGAAATGTTAGTATTTTAAGTGCATTTGCTATGTATGGACAGAGTCAGCACACACAGCCAGCACATAAAAATTTGATAATCCACATTTTGAAAAGAGATATCAAAAGGCATAATTTAATATGTTCTCATTGAAAAAATCATGAACTGCACATTCCTTAGTACTGTATGTTCAACAATCCTAATTACTGAAGCTATTTACATTAGGAAGATAATTTTCACAACCTGAAGGGTTAGAAGGAGGTGGTGCAGGAGAGCTGTTTTATTTTCTGTTGTGTTTTGATTTTCAGTGAAGTCTGAGTCTTCTGATTCCTGGGAAAATAAGAACCTGAGGCACTGTCCTCCAGGACCACCACTGAACTTCAGATTGGACCATGAAAGTGGTGTTTGTCGTAATAATCTCTCTCAAGATGGAGAATGATTGAATTATGCTATTGCATTGGAAAATGCCTGGCAGAACCAAAACCTCTGTGATTTCTTGGCTGGTTAGGTTTATATGTGGTTGCTGGAACCTACAAGCTGGTGGTTGGTGTGTCCATGTTTTCACACTTGTGGAAGGAGGACCAGAGTTGTGGTAGTTTGGGGAACAGCCCATAGAGTTCATAGATGGGTCTGCAGACGGCGGTCCGGCACAAGCAGAATGGCGAGTGCTTGTGTGGGACTACCTGCAGCAGGCCATTGGTATGTGTTTTAGGACAGATAAGAGCAAATAGATATGAAATTATTTCATAACCTGTATTTAGGCTGACCTGCTCCATTACTGTGCTGTGGAAATGGACTGTTTAGCCCGTAAGTATTTGTGACTCTCCCATCTTGCCTCTGTGTGCCTTGTTCATGGACGAATACAGCAAGGTGGTAGTGTTTTCACATTAGAGTTTGGTGGACAATCACTTCCTAATGGGAGGGCATGTACAGTTGAGCAAATGTGCTCAAATGTATGCAGATATGTGCAAATGTATGCAGATTTGCAATCTACTTTTTCCCCACCTTCTTTTGCAGAGGATATTAGCAGGTATGCAAAGATCTAAAATTATCCAATTGAGAGAAATGCTGTGAGAGTGTCAGGAGGGGCAGGTAACCCAAAGTTTGGGGATTTACTAGAATGGATGTACACGGAAATCTTTCCTCCCACCTATTCCTAATAAAGAGATTAATCACTTTCTCCATCCTACTGCAGGAAAACCTAAAATCATAAACATCTAATTGGGCTGGGGGCAGTGAATTAATGTGAAAACTATTGGCCTGCTGCTGAAATGGAAAGAGTTGGCAAATCTAATGGTAGAGCTTCTTTCACTTGCTTTTTTTCCCTGTAATTTGGAAATTCAGTGACAGAAGGATGATTTTCAAGCCCACTCCTCTCTGGATTGCTGAAACACAGACACCCAGTATTTGACATTTTGAACAAAACAATCCTTGATGCAGACAACTAATACAGCAACTATGTGATTGCAGTGTGCAGTTTTTCTTCCTCCTGTACGAGCTATTTTTCCTGCCTGCTCTCCACAGCAAACCAGAATGTTCTGCACCCTCAGAATTTAGCAGTGGTGGATTGGATGATTCCTTCTATGTGTTGGGAATAAGACATCTTCATGTAAAAAAAAGTTTAAAACCCCCAGTCCGAATATGCAGATATCCACGAAAAGAGACACTTGCAGAGCTGGGGCTTGGGTCTGAGCTGATACAGACCTCCATCTACACCTTGAAGGCATCCAGGTCTGGCTGTTGGTGAGCCTGGGAGCACTTTGGATTAATGGTCTTGCATTTACATCATGCTGGTTTCACTGTGTGTGCCTGAACAGATCTGAGAGTCTGGATCTGGATTAAAAGATGACCGGTTCTCTGCTGCACTTTGCCGTGACTTAGAGAGGTACAAGGTGATTCTCCAGCCTTTGCCCAAACCATTCAACTCTCCACAGTTGTCTGGGCACAACTGGCAATCTCACAAGCAAAGGTGTGCTTGAACGTCATACTTTCTTTCCTGCATTCCTCAGGCCAGAGCTATTGAAAGATCCTGGAATCGCATCAGTCAGTGATGAGCTGTGCCGTGCCAGGTAAAAACATGGGCAGGAGAGCAGCAGGTCAAAAGGAATTAGCCGCATGGGGACAGAAAACCTGTGGTTCTGCTCCAAAGCCTCAGGTTTGGCTGAAGCCCGGGGGAGGCTCAGAGAGGCACCTGAGCCAAACGGTGGCTCCTCTTCCTCCTCCCCAGCGGGAGAACCACCGCCTTGTAGGCTCTGGGAGGAGAGGAAGCCCCGGGGGTGGGTGGGGGTGCGTGTGTGCCTGAAATCGTCCCACTCCCATCCCGTGCTCGTTGCGAGCGCTGGCGATCCGGGAAGATGTCGGGGCGAGGTGGCCACAGGGTGTCACTCGCACCCCACGAGTGAACCACTCCACGGCGGTCCCCGAGCTCCTCCGGACCCGCCGCTCCTCCTGGGGCAGGGGAGGGTGGTGGGGAATGGCTGGAATAGTTACGCTCCGGAACAAGAAAATATAAACCTTGATGCTACTGGTCAGGAACCACGGCCCTTTTTCACAGCACTTCTGATAGCCAGGATGCTGCCGGGTTTTTCAACCCGCCCGTTCCTTCTCCAGCCGCTACAGTCAGAGAAAGGCTCCGGGAAATGATTTATCACGGTCCAGTGCAGACCCAAGCAGGTCTAGAGCAGGATGTGTATGGGAGTATAAAGGAGACGGGGATCAGCTAAATGGAGAGTTGCAATAACCTGCACTATTAATATTTGCACATTTCAAACTGCCTTCTAGGCTTTGTTTCCCAATGTCTTTTAATGGAAAGGGGTTAGTACCAACAATATTATTTTTTTTTTTTAATTATTTTTCTGAGACCGACAGGATTTTTTGCTTTTGGACCAGGCTCTTGGAACCTTTGGTTTTAAGAACAATTCTTATTGAGATCTATCTGGCAGTCTACCTGTCACAGGCATTTTCTGTGTATACAGGCACACTGTCAAGTGTCTAAGATTTTCTAGCTTGAAAGCCTTACATTTGGAGTTGGCAGCTTCTGGCATGTGAGCCAGGTGGCTTCAGGAAAGCTGATTCAGCACGTGGCTTCTGCCACCGCCTGCAGGACTTGGCCAGCAGCAGGATTTGTGCCCTGCTGAGGCAACTACCATTTCCAACAAGTTTTGCTTCTTGACCTGGGAAAAAGGATTGGGCAAAGAATGGAGGCACTGAGCTTTCCCCTTCTCGCTGCTTTTGCTGCATGAGTCACATCTTGCCTGCCTCAGGCATAATCCCTCCTGCTGGGTCTGTAATTTGCCCATTTGTGTCAATTTACAGGTTAAAAAGAAGGGTCCCAGTCCTGCTGCTGTAGGGTCTCCAGACAGCTTGGGTGGAACTTTCCACCTGGATATTCACAGTGTTTGGGCACTGGGTAATGGACACGCTTCCTTCTTGGCTTGCAGTCCACCAGGGGCCATTGTAAGAGTGCTCGGCCTAGTTACCTTTTGCTCCTCCTTTTCTCCTGCGAGTTCTCTACGTGTGAAGAGACAATAGCTTGTCTTCTTTTCATCTAGAAAGACTCAGCATGATCCACCGAAAAGAAAAAAAGGAGAGGGCCCCACCTCTAAAATCTTAGTTGGCTCATCAGCAAATCTGTAGTAAGTTTTTTTTTCCTGATTGCATGCAAACCTCTGTTGGGAAAAAAAAGAGATGCATTTTTAAAAAAGGAAAATATCTGTTATTTAAAAGTAATAGCTGTGCAGCAAAATACATTGATATAATCTTTGAACTAATCTTCTCCTAGGTTCCTCTTCAGAAAACTTCACGAATAGCAACAAGAAACTTTCTGTGCAAAACACTGCAGAAATGGCACAAATAATTCCTTACTACACTGCCCACCCTGCTGCTGTAACACTATGGTCTGCTGGTACTTTGGCATCTAGAGAATCAAGCGAAGAAAGCCAACAGATGCATACGCCTTTTGTATAAATCTGTTTTCTAACATGTCTCCTTAAGCTATTCTGTATAGTTTGTATGCTGTCACTAGGGATAGAGGTGCCATTTAGTTTTGTTTGCTTGGAGGGAGTCCTACATGTGCGTTCAGCAAAGGAGGAACTACTGGAATTATCTTCAAGCTCAGCGGCAAAGGGCCCTGTCCTGAGTGATTCGCTTTGTGCCCCTTTCCGTTGCTTCTCTAGGTCCTCCTGACCCATCATAGTGGGAGATCAGATCTGTTTAGAGCATATGGAGTCATTCCACATCACTAAGTTAGCCTGGAAATGGGAGTTGGCAGTGACTGTTATCTATTACCACTCGACAGAGGGTTGGCCGCCTGTCAGATTTGTCTGTAGAGTCTCCTTGCACAAGCATGTGTGTCCCCATTGCAAACTTCACCATCCCAAATGACATCAACTGTGCCTTCTCCGCAGGAGCTGAATTAGCCCTAGAGACTCCCTCATCCGTCAAAAGCTGGAGCCAAGTCATGCTAGGAAAACAGCAGGATGAGGAAATAGAGCTTTCTGAGTCCCACTTGTTTCAAGGATAGGTCAAGACCTCCAATCACCAGGGTCATCAATCTAATTAGAGAGGATACTTAAATGAAACCCGGTGAATGCTCATTATCGGAAAGAGTGCTCTGATGGGTGTGATAGGAGGAGCACAACAACACAGACGTGGAGGCAACCTGATGATGCTGACCTGTTCAGAGAACTTTGGGCATGGTTTCTGTGGCTGCCCCTGCAGCTTCCCAGCCATTGTCAGTATTTCAGAGGAAACCAATATCTGTGAGTCTAATTGTGCCTGCAATTAATGCGGAGAAGGTGGAAGCTGTGGGTTGCAGCAAGGCTACTTCTTTTCAGTGAGTTTGTGAGATTAATGGAGGGGAAAGGCAGTGAAACTCCAGATATTCTTCTAAAGTGTCTGGCTCTCACTTCTCCACTGGCCTCAGATCTGGTTTCAGCTCTCACTGAAGCTGGGTTCTCCTTCAGCACAGACGTCTTTGCAGACATCCTGCTTATCTCTTCCATCCTAGGCCAAGGGACTTCAACTTCCATTTGCCAGAGACCATCAATCTAGAAGTGTCCACTGAGTCTTTCAGACAGCTGCTTTTGAAAGACTCCATCTCCCCTTGACATTTCTAAACATGATGCTTGCCCTTCCTAAGCAAACAGCAAGAAACCAAAATGGAAACAAGGGAAAATATGACACCCTCTGCTAATAAATGCAAAGCGATGGAAAACAATTTTGCCAACTAGGCAACTCAAATTAGACTTCTGTCTCAGAGGAATATGGTCGATTTGTAGCTCTTATTACAGTGTAATGCTATTTCCCTAAAAGTTTGTGTGTGCATTTTAATGAATTCATAAAACCCGGACTGTAAAAGCCCCATGGGGGAAACCTGGCAGCTCTTTAATTCAGCATTAAAGCTCAACTGATGTCAATTGAATTGATTTCTGTGCATAGAAATTGCATTCGCTGAATGAAAACTTTAGCCCTTGCCATTCCCCCTTTTAAAGCTCACTGTAATACAATTGGCTCCTTGAGTCAGGTTCAATTACATGTTGAAAGTTTATAATCTGGTGTGCTGAATGGAGGCTGTGAAATCAAGAGAGAAAACCTAGCTAACCTGATTAAACCTTATACCACAGCTGTTCTGGGGCCAGTGAATCCTTGCTGTAGTACAGGGGACCAGCTCTTCTCTGAGTATGCAATGTGTCCTGATTGCAGCCAAAGACTTTATTCTGGTAATGACCACAGTGACCTCAGTGTCTCTAATGGGATTTCAGAGCTCTGACCTAACTTTAAATTTTTCCTCTTTTAGCCTAGGGAGAACTTTGAATCAAAACAGGAATTGTGAAGGGAAAGGAAAGATTCAGTGGCTTCTCTGAGTTTGGATTCTCTTCTAGTGTTAGACACATCTGTGTTGGGGTATGACCCTATGAAGCATAATTTGCAGTGGTGTTTCATGTGGGTTTATATCCCTCGACTTTTGCTGTTAGCCTGGGGAAACTCCAATAATCCCCCAAATTTTGACCCAAACAGAGTCAAAGCCAGGAAAGTTTTACATGTTGGAAAGTTTTAGTCGTTTCCACGAACTCCACCTCAGTCTGCAGAAGGAGTTGCTAACTTCTGCAGATATTTCAGCAGATGCAATCTGCAACAGATCCCATATTTTGGATTTTATTTCCAGAATTGCTCCCAGTTCTCCTGTGAACATAGTGGAAATCTGATGAAAGTGGCCTTCGTTCGCATTGTTTTGTCGAGGGTCAGATTAATGTTAGCTGTTCTCTTTGTGTTCCCAGTGTTTTGAGTACTTCTAATGCTCTTTTACTGCTCCCAGAACCAAATGCATGTGAAGAAAAAAATTGTGATCTTCCCACGATTACAAAAACAATCAAATGAGCTTTTTTCTGTATTTCAAACTTTAGTAGAGGGTTGACTTATTCAAACCGTTTGCTTATCCTAACCCAACATCACCATAACTTAGACGGCTTGGAGCTACCCTCCTAAATCTCCTTCAGTTTGTTTTGGTCATATGCAAAGAATTATTCCCTAGTAATGACAGTGTGTGTTGGTATGGTGTATTCCAGCCAACAGCCACAAGGTTTATTGCAGCCACGGATACTCACACACCCATCTGAGACAAGCGTTATAATCTTTTTTTATAGATGGAGAGAGTGAGCAATAGAGATGTTCAGTGACTTGGGAGGAGCTGGCTGATTTTCTGACTGCCAGCCCTGTGCTGTGGCCTCCAGCTCGGTTCCTCCACAGGGTGTGCAAGACATGCCTGAGCCCCAGAGTCCAAAGTTTCGGATGAAACAGCTTGCTTTAATTTGATGTCTCAACCTGCAGTTGAAACCTATGTTCCCACTGGCAGCCCCTTAGTCAGTCTGGGGCTGCCTGTGGTCACCATAATAATGTCAACCTAGAGAAACTTTAATCCCTTAGTGAAAGATAACTGCGGGTCTCTGCTTTTATTTGGTCTGCTGATCTAAGGGAAAAACCTCATCCCCTTCACGGCTGTTCAAGGTAGGTCAAGGACAAGATGTTTCACTACATCTGGATTAAAAGGAACTTCTTGAGTGGTGTTTGCTCTCTGTGGTGCACATGCAAGGCCCTTAGGGTGGTGGTCTAAGTGCCAAATGACCAGGTAGTCACAGGGCAGGCTCAAAACACCCAGCACAGTGGGAGTCTCCATTGGTACTGGGCATGGATGGGATCTTTTTCCATTACCCACAAGCTGATTTCCTAGTTGCAGTCCAAAAAGTCTTTTGAAATCCCTTCTTGGAAAAGACACCCCAAACCTCTCTTCTTCAGTGGTGCTGGAAGAAAAGAGCTAATTGCAGAGGAACATGCACTTTTATTTGAGCATTTCAGTATATGCTGTGCATTTCACAGTGGGACAAAACTGCCAAACACATGGAAGGTGTTTAAGAAATGGTCACAGATGATAATTAGTATAAATGCTATGGAAGCAAAAATCAGACTGTTTGGGCTTTGAAAAGAAACCAATAATTTTGGACACAGCATCACAGAAGGACATAATATCCCAGAGTCCAGGGCAGTCTCTCTGGAAACACAACAGACTAGTACAGCAGGAAACTTCCCTCAAATTTCTGTTTCTATTTTCCTTTGCTTATTTTCAGCTTCCTCAGTCTAGCACCATGTCCTACGGACTCACCAATAGCAGGAATGCCCTTCCCCATTATTGTTTTTTTTTGCGTGCATGCTTTCTTACACCATAAACTATGGAGCCTGGTAGATCTCTGCGGGCCTGAATAAGTAAGGGGAATATATGGGATGATGGCTATCAGGCATGCAGAAGGTTAATTACTCTGTTGCCACATGCCTGAGTGGGAATACACATTGATAATCAATGTCCCTGAGTTCCTCTGACCTTCTTCTCCCAAAAGACATAGCTGCCCCAATAAGCTTTTGGGTAGAGAGGAGCAGCAAAGCAGAAAAAAAAAAAGGCTAATGTTCCACTTCAAAATGAATCCCCATTTTCCTACCCAAATACCAGGGAGAAAACATCCTCAGTGTAGCCCATGTGCTTATCATTTTACAGCCACAACATACTTTACTTTGTTGGCTTTGCCAAGCAACATGGCTGAGATGTAAATTGTTAGAAAGAAAGGAACAGCAGAAGGACTTTTTTTCCCTTCTCCCTTCATTCAAATTTTTTTGCTGTATCATCAACTTTAAGCATCCGGCAAAAATAGCCGTGAAATATGGAAATGTCTTGTTCATAGCACAGTGATTTTTAAAGGCTTCTGCTGTGCAAATGCAGCTGAGATAGGCTTCTATAGTCTCTTGTCATCTTCCACTATAACAGCGCTTCCTCGCTATTTCACTGAATAAGCAGATACAACGGGAAACTATTCACCAAACTAAAACAACATCAAAAGCCCATTAAAGTTCTGATTTAAACTCTCCCAAAAGCATGGAAATTCACAGTAAAATAACAGGCACCCAGGATCTGTTCGCAGCTAGCCATCACCCTTAACATTATCCAACTGTGCTTGCATATTGGATGGCTGGCACTTGACTGCGAGTTACTTAGATGCTAGTGGGTTTAAACCAAACTCTTAATGGCCTTTTCAGTGCTGCTCCTTCTTAACCACCCAGAAGCTTTCCCCTGTTCCCCTTTCTTTTGCTGCCTGTTTAGCAGTATGCGAACAGAGAAGGCGGCTAAGATTATCTCCTTGCAAGAGCGAAAATATCCTCAGTTTGCAGTGTCAGAAGGGACTCTGTTCAGGCAGCATCAGATACCCCCTCTGTATTACTCTGCCCTATGCAGACCAGGGATGAGACCCTTTTTTGCAACCTGTTCAGCGCTTGCTCTGTCAAGTTAGTACTAGTTCTAGTGGGTTCTGTGGTTAAGCACTCACTGTATAATCTCTCCCCCTTACCTTACTTTGGTAAGCCTCTTATGTATTAATCCAAAGTATCTTTTGCCCCTTCAAGCTGAATGAGGGACTAAGGGCAGTACAGGCATCTGCAACCATATTAATACCAGGGAAGTAAGGTGTGGCTATAAATTAATTAAACCTCATTAAGCTGCAAGTAGATGTGGCCATTCACAATTCAAGTGGCAGTATCATGTGATGGTAAACCAGCTGAAGACCCTTTTAATATTTAATCAGAAAGTCCAAATAAATGGTTAGTGCAGTTCCATCAAACCACTTTGCGTTTGCATCGTAATTATCCTGCAGGAACTTTGCTGGTGCAGTCCTGTGGCTGTTTCTCTAAATCTGCCCAGCTTTGCTGCTGCTCTGCCCCTGGATCCAACACGCCTGATGTTCTGAGCTGGTTTGGTGGGCTGAAGTGGCACAAAAGCCATTTTTTTTTCTTTTCTAATGACTTGTTTCCCTTAACTGGTTCACTGGGTGTCTGCAAAAGTACAAGTAAGAACACGCTCATGAATGTGGAAAGGGCAGGACTATGGCAGGGTCTGCTGCCACGAAGCAGCACCCTGTTCTCTCCCTGGGTGGTTGGTTAGGCAGGGAGCAGGGCACAGTTTTAGGACAGCCTCTCCTTGAAGAGCTGCTCCCAGGTTCTTAACTGAGCCTAATGAGCCTCTGGATGCTTTGCAGATTCTATCAATGCACTTAACCAACTCAAACTAAAAATCAAGAAACTATATTACCAAAGCTAACCTATTATTGATCATTGTAGACTACCAAATGCAACTGTCAAATCAAAGTCAAATCAGGAAGCAAATCTCAGTCTGAGACTGGAGCTATATTAGGCAAATCATCAACTATGCAGCAGAAATAACCTGTCCTTATAAACCCCTGAAAAAATCTGAGAAACTGGTTCTACACATAGTTTGCAAATGGGAAACTTGACTTTTTGCCTGGCTGTGTGCACTGCTATTCCCCTGCCCTTTGCTAGGGCTGAAAATATGCAGACTTTGAATCCAAGCACCTTTGAATCTGAAACAAGGGCAGATCATGAAGACCAAATAAACTTTATTTTCATCTGCTGTCCCAAAGCAGAAAGAAGCTATATTTTTGATTCCAGCAGGAACACAAGAAAAACTTGCATGATTTCAGGATCTCCCACTTGGAACAAGAAATCGAAAGTCTGGGAGGTAGTTAGCTGTGTCTCCATTCCTCTTGTGCATCCTCTGTACTACAGTTTGACATCTCCAAATATCCTTGCTGTCTGTGGAGACAGCAGGCTATTTTGTGCTTCATTCACTGCAGGCTGTCAAAAAGGAGAAATCCCTGCCCTGTGGGCTCTGTCCTGGAGGATTTTACTTTGCAACTCTCAGTCTAAAGCAAAGCCAGTATGCGTCTCCTTTCTGCAGATCTCCTGCAGGGTTCAGTGCCTTTCTCCTCTTCTTTTGCCTATTAGTGTTCACCCTACTGGCAGGGGCTTTCTTGCTGCCTGTATCCCCATCCCTCAGAGTACAACCACAAGGAGAGAAGAGCCTCACGTACTCAGCTAAAGGAGCCTGCATCCATCATCACTCATCCCAGCACAAAATGCTTGGAAAGGACATTAGTGTTATCACAGCCTTTGTTGTACTGACATGCCTCTGTAAGGCATAGGAAAGGTAGGATGGGAAAGAGAAGGGAAGACTGCTCGGAGGACGGCTTGTCCCTTTGCCAGCACTTTTTCTGTGTGAAATACAGTACTGCATGCAGAGTGCATTAGTATTGTAAATCCTTATAAACGTCTGATAAAAGAATCAACCTGTCAAATAAATGAAAGTGTCCATATGCTAGATACAGAAATGCAATCTGAAATCCTTTTAAAGAGAAGCCAATAAATAGTGGGAATTCAGGGTGTCAGCAGAGATAGAGCTCAGATCACACTGCTCCCTTTAGTCTGATCTCCAGGAGAATCCTAGTAAGAAAGATCATGGGGCTCCCAGGACACTGAGATGTCCTGTCTCTGAGTTGAGAGGGCAGTGGTAACGCAGGCGTGCTGGCCTGCTGACTACAGTGCTGACTCTACATAGGCATTAGAAAACCCCACTGTGCAACCGCAGGATACATTTCAGCTACTTAAAATCAGTTTGCAAGTGCCAAGTGACCTTTACGCTGCAGGGAGACCCTTGTCACACGTCTCTGGCCACAGCACTTGTGTGCAATGTTTGATAGGATGTTATTAAGGTGTACGAAGAAAAGGAGAGAGACTGGGACAGGAGGACCGGAGCTGCACCTTTTCCACCTCATGCCACATCTCTCAGGCAATGTTTTGCATCCCCTGCAACAGATGATAATGTGGGCCGCTTGCCATTAAGATGTTTGGCAGCTGGCATCACAAAAGATGAGGCATAATTTGCAGCTTGGTCCTTGTCCAGCTCCACTGAACTCTGCTGGATCAGCCACTCACTGTGATGAACGTCCCTGTGTTCTGGCCGGGAGATCTCTCATCTAAGGGACACAGTCACAGCCCTGTTTTGATCCTGCCTGGTGAATGGCTGGGGCAGTTGTGCTGCTGGAATAGGAGAGAAAACAAATGAACACAGAAAGGGGCCCAAATTAAACTGAACTTGGGGTGTGAGTGAGGACTGGGATGTTGTAGCTTGGGTGGAAAGCAAAGGAGATGAGGAGAAACTGTCATCCTGAGAAGCATAACTCTTAGTAGTTGATTTCTTTTAAAAATTATTATACATCCAACACACAAGGGTCATTATGGGTAAATGTTTTAGCTGAGTTTAGTTTAGCTTTGAGGATTTGTTGTGTTTGGACCACTCTGAATTATCTCATGCTTCCTCCCTTGGCTGATGTGCCTTATGATTTCAGCCAGCTCCCCTTCTGCTTCTCTTTCTTTCTCTCTTGCTCGTATGTGCCCTTTTAAAGCTCAGTTTTCCCTCTCTTTTCCTGCCTTTCTCCTTGCTGTAGTCTCTCTGCTCCCAGGGCACCTCCTGGCTTCAGCACCACTTGCCCAAGTGAATGATGGCATCAATCTGCAGGGCTGAAGGAGACCTCAGGTGTTCACCAGCCTGCTTGATGCAGGGTCAGCTTTACTTATGCCTTTCCTATGAATGACTTCAATAATTTTAAATATTCCCGTGATAGAGACCCTGCAACCATTGAAGGTAGCCTGCTCCAATGCTTAAATACCTGCAGTTTTATGTAAATCGGTGTCTAGTGGGCAAAACTACACATAATTGGACATCTTCAGAACATGTCTTTCAACTACTTCCCAAGGTCTTGTGTCTCTGTGATAAGGTATTTTCACTTTAGCAGAACAGTTCTTCAGGATAGCAGCCCCATGTGACATTTGGGGCAGTCTCACAGAGCTGCCATACCCTCACAGGTTCTTAGGAGTACAAAAATCTCATTTCCTAGAGGATTTTGAAATTGGCCCAGATGCTTAGTCAGAGCAAATCCAGGAGATGTCAGAGTTCTCTGCAGAGGAAATTAAGAAAAAAAATAATGTCCTTTCAGGTAATTCAAAACAGTTCACTTTTAACAAACAGAGATGTCATGCCTCAATTTGCCTTGATTTTGTGTCATATTTATAGCACATAATATAATGAAAAAAATAAATGGAAAGTCATTTCAAAATGAAAACCAAAAATATTTCACTTCCAAAGTGTTGAAACAGGGCATTTCAACCATTTCAAAATGATGCTTTAAATCTTTTTTTTTTTCCAAGACAAGAAATGCATTGAAAACAATCCTCATCTGCAGAACTTTTCAGTTTCAACAAATTGACACTTTTCACAGAAATTCACATATCTGTAAAGGTTTTTTTTTTTTACATCCAAGGATCTTAAACATTAATTTGTTGTTAGGCCTTAGAGCACTTCTGAGAGGTAGTTAAGTGTTATGATCCTCATTTTGCAGAAAGGGAATCTGACTCATGAAGAAACATAAAATGCAATTGAGTTCCCACTTACTTCAGTGGAAGAATTGATGTGCCCAAGGTCAGAGAGAACGTCAATAGCAGAGCTGGGGGTGGGGAGAAACCCAGGAGTTTTGAAACCAGTGCCTTTTCTGCAACCACCAGACAGCCTTCTCTTGCAGAGTGCTCAAAGCCCAAAGTCAGCAGTGTCCACTCTACTAAACCCTGTCTTCAAGCTGGAAGAAAAAATGGAAACCACCCCAGACTTGGAAGGAGACTGAGATCTTCTTTCTCAAAGATATTTGAAGCCATGATTCAGCCTCATTCAGGCTGCTCTGTCCCTTGTAGCCATCTAGTTGCTGTGGGTCAGATCCCACTTGGTTTCCAAGTAGTAGAAAACTCCTATTGACTTCCACAGGAGGTGGACCTAGCCCTTTGAACTCTTGTGGTTTAACTTGTGGTTATTGGTTTCTGCAGCAGACCAGCCTCTCTGCTCCTGCCTCAGGAAGAAAGAAAAGAACAAAGCTGTCAGAAGGTAGTCACATTTTATTGCAGTGCTAAATAACTCATTTCTGGATTAACTTTGAAATTTATAGAGCTAAAATATAGAATGTACCTGGCATTGGAAAGCAATATATTTGTGTGTGCAGCTGCTGCACACAAGATTTTAAGATATCGTCTTGTCAGTCCCTACATGCTACTGCGCCTTACAGGCATGGCTGTTAAATCTCTTCTCATCTGGGATTGATGCACCTTGTGTGTGGTGACACAAATCCACCCAACCTCCCTGTGCCCCCACCTCTTCCTCCACGCTGGCACCCATCCCACAAACCACCTAATGCTTGTTTCTCTGCCAGCTAGTGATTGTGCTAGCTGCTTTCCCCACCCAAAGAAGGGAGACGGGCTTGCATATACCAATGGCATGTCCTGCAGAGGTAGAGCAAGGAGGTGAGCTTCAATAGAGAGTGGGAAGGAGAGAGAAGAAGAGCTTTTGTGGTTTTTTCCCCTGCCTCTATGCAGTCATATGCATTTCCCTGACTCTTACAGACCTGCACCATCTCCTCTCCATCCAGTGCTGTGCAGACAGCATTCAGGTGGCAGCTCAACCCTTCTGCATTTACCTTTGCTCCAGCACTTAAATTGGTCACGGGTTACTGCAGCAAAGACAGGTTTTATGCTCTCCCTCTCCCCACCCCCTATCATTTGGATTCACATAATCAAGCGACTTGCAGCTGAAATTGCTCATAGAAAAATAATTTAAAATTGGTTCATTAATGCTCATTTACGTGGAATTCTTAAATATGATAAGAACATGAGAGCAAAAGAGAATGGATCTGAATGAGAGTAGGAGGATGTTGAAAGCAACTTTCCTGTAATTGTGAAATCTTGTGTCTAAATATATTTAGACAATGTGAAAAGTCAATTTAAGAAGCTAGGATACATACAGCCACCGCAAGGGAGGAGATAACTTAGAGAATGCAGACATCCCGTAGCTTAAGCTTTTTTGTTTCCCTAGATGGTACAGGATTCTGATTTGGTGCAAACCGAAAGTATCACCACAACAGTCAGTAGCTGTAATCTGCTATTGGAGAAATGGGATGAGAAAGGTGCCTTTCATAAATAAGCTCATCATTCACATGCCCCCTCTTTCTGGCAACAGGAGGGCAAAATAACAAGAGGTCACTGTGCGAACAGGTGGAGCTGTGCTAAATTACACCAGCTGAGGATCTCTGTATCATATCAAGTCAATGGATAGGGGCTGCTGTGTGTCACTGAAGGATCTGGCCCTGGGAATACATCAGCACTGATGTGTTAGCGACTGTGGCAGATAAACGATGAACTGCTGTTGCAAGAGTCCATCCAATCCAGTTGCTCTCTTCTTCTACATCAAAACTAACCAGTGATCCAGTAAATGCAGAATACCATCCCTGACGGCAGCCATATACTCCTCAGAAGGAATTAAACTGCTGAAACACATCTAATTGTACAGTATCTTAACAAAGAGGTCCTCTGGCAATTACTTCCTGAGTTAGCCACTGATCAACTTACACCGTGAAGCATGAGGATTGATAGCTCTTGTAATTTTATTTAATAAAGATCAATTTAAATAGTCTGCCTTAAAAACAAAAGGAAGGTTAATGAAGGTAGAGTTTTAAATTATATAGATCACAGCTCTGATTTTCATGCTAACAGAAAACAGATCAATGGCAACTGTGCAGTATAATTGGAAATGTAAGAAAACTGAAAACAGCCATACTGTGGAAAAGGTAATAAATACTGCTGGCAGACCGGAACGGGGGCTATCAGGGGAGGATAATACTGAACAGAAAAAGATGAACAAAAGTCTTGCCAGAGAAGAGGCAGGAGAGGTCAGACAGCAATTCAATCAATGGGAGGCATGGGCTCTTCTGTATTACTTTGCCAAGTTATATCAGGAGTTGCAGTGCACCAGAGTCTATATCAGACCTGATTCACCATTAGAGTAGTGAACCTCTGAAAATAAGCACACATGTATCTTCTCCGAGCATCAGAGTTAGGTTGGGGGACTCTCACTCCTGGCATAATTGTATTCCCAGGACCAAAAGCCACAAAGCTGCAACAAGGGCTTGGGAGGAGACAGAGCAGCACACGCAGGAGCAAAGAGCTGCAAAGAACTGCATTTTCACATGCAGCAAGGTGGCTGAGGTCGGTGGTGGAGGAAGAAATGATTCAGGTTAATATCGCACCATGATGACATACTGCTGTGTTAACGCAATAGCATTAAGAGTGCAAGTTTACAACTGGTAGATGTCAAGATGGTTCAGACCTCGCCAACCTGCTGCTGTGCTTTGGCATGTGATTACCACAACAGCGCCTGACTCCCAGGTAAATATTCCTGCATGCAGCTAATGAGGTGGCTCATTAGCAGTCTACACAGCCATTGATCAGACTTGCACACTTAGGCACAAGAACTGCACGTATGTTTGGTCCTGTGCGAGGTTTCTCACTCTTGAAGGATGTTCCCATAATAGTTTCAGCCATCCTGCCCTGAAAAATAGAGGAACAGTGACAGCTAATTGCTAATAAAAGGAGCCTTCTTTCAGTCTGATAAACTGGGCACTGCTTATTTTTCTGGCTTGTGGAGAAATCTTGTACTGAATTGGACTGAACTGAACTGAACTTTCATTACAGTTGATCTTTGGAGAGCTTGGAGAAGTCTGTTAAAGTCATGTCAAAGCAATCTGTGATATAGAGATGGTTGTCCCATCTTTGTGTTAGCAAACACCTAAATAAATGCATTCATAAAATGAACAATTATTATCTTTATCAAGGGGATCACTGGAGTCCCAGGTACTATGGTATTTCTAGCTTTTTTGGGACTGAGAGATAAATCAGCATGGGCAAACTTCAAAAGGTTGCTGGTTTAGAAAAACTTAGCATGTGGTATGGCTATCTCCCTGACCTCAAGGCAAGAAATAGCATGGGATCAAATCCTCTTACTAGTATTTCAGCATAGACAGCCAAAGCCTGACTGCATGAAAATAAAGAAGACTCTAATGCTCAATCAAGTATTTTCTGATCACAGTAATAATTCATAGTTCAAATTCAAGTTTAGACACAATATTTGGGTTCATTCTTATTTTATCTGGAGTGAATGCTCGAGTTCCTCTGTTCCACACACACCCACCAGCCTTGTTCTTTAGCCTTTCCCAGTGAACACCAGTTAGGTTCCCACTGCAGATGGATACCTGTGTGAGGGACTTTTTTTCTCAGTTTCTTTAGTGTTTCTGAACTTGTGTGACATGAAAAACTCAGTTCTCATCACTCTACACTCTCTGAGTATCTTTTGCATGTTAGCCATCTGTAACATCCCCCATTGCCCTGCATGAGGGGTAGCCAAAACTTGAAATAAAATTAAATGTATGCTAGTTACATCACTCTACCGCAGCTGCAGAAATACTGCTTCATCTTTTTACTGGTTATGGATGTTGATAAAGAATGCAGATGTTTCCAAAGTACTGAGACAAGCTCAAAATGCAGCTGCCTTTCGATCTTGACTCTGCCATCACTTGCTGTTCAAGGACTGTCCAGACTTAAGTTTGGAGATGTAAACTTCCTCAGAACATCCTGCTCTTTTATTTCAAGGAAAAATAAATTCACATCTGAGGTGAGGGAGATTTTAGCTTTCTCCTCCCTGCTTGTTCTGATCAAATCTTACTGTGTTTCTTCCTCCTGTTTTAATTTTTAGAATTATATGCAACCAGCCTAGAAATGCCTCCCCAGCCTGGCTGCCTTTATAGTCAGGGGAAAGAAATGAGCACCTGTAGAGTATAGTCAACACCTAAAATTACAGACAGTTAGTGGAAGCAACAGAAAACGGGGGAAATATCTTCTGCTGGCTTCAGACACTAAGAAAGGGCTCTGTATTGTATCACCTTCACTTAGCAGAATACTCCTGCTATTAACTGCTGGCTATTTTCACAACCACAAGGCAGCTGGGTAAGTTTTTCAGGAAACAAAACTTAAGTGTGTAACCACAGGAAGACTTTGCCTCGCTCTACTTGATTCATCTAGAAGTTAGTCATCTGTACCTAATCTTGACACCAATGCACTCTTTTAGTCGATAGAGAACACCTCAAAGTGGTATTCCTTTCGAAGAGGGTACCCAAGAAGGATTACATGAATATCCTTAAATGGAAAAAGAAAATACACATCGACAGACATACATATATATTCCTATAGATATGAGGAATTCTACCAGTTTTCCTGGCAGAACGATATGGTCTAAAAGATCTATTTGAGCTTTGTAAGCTAGACTCCTCTCATGCCTTCATAAATCAATGGGAATAAGTGCATTAAAGTGAAAGGAGTTATTCCAGTGCTAAGCACTGCAAAAGCAGTATAAGCCAACTCTCTCTAATACATCTCTGTCTGCTGTCCAGACATTATATATTCTTATATGGGTAAATCCTAATGGCTTTAATCCTTTCTGACTTCCAGCACTGCACACTTCAGCAGTCCTGCCTGGGGAAGCTCTGACCAGGGAATTCAGGATTTGGGCTGCTGGTCAGAAGCACATTGCACTCCTCAGCCAGCATGTGCCTCCCTTTATTCTGGCATGCTGCTGCCACTTGTGCCCTCTCACAGCACCTGAAAAAGTTCCTATTATTTCTTCGTGGTGTTTATTCTTTTCCAATACTGGCAGACGGCCATGTGCCACTCTCTACCCCTCTGTTTTCCACTTTTATACGTCTTTGATTGTTGGCACAACTTCTCCAATGTTTCTTAGAAACTTTCAGCATTTTACTTTCTCAGCATGTCACCTGGTTTTGTCCCTTCAGAACCTTAAAAGGAAATGATTTCTTGGGGGGCAGAGCTACATATTTCTTTTCAGAGTGTTTCATGGTTAGATGGATGTAGTGAAAAAAATCTATCTGTGAGGAGGAGGGCTGTCTTTCAACACATCCCTTTGCCAGGAAGAGAAATACGGCAGTTTGGCTTATGAAAAAAAAAAGGAGGAGGAGGAGGAAAAGAAGTTAATTGGCTGTGTAAGTGAGCTCTGAAAGAATAAATAAAGAAATAAAGGACTTAACCCTCACATGCAATTTAAATACTGAGGCACCTTCCTTGCTCTTACATGTATGTGTTTAATAATGCACAAGTTCCTCACTTGCTGCATTCTTGTGCTACACCCCAAATTCAGTGGGAGTCAGCAAACTGGCCTCGTGGGGGAGCAGAGGACACAGCATCTCTCTGATAACGAAACAGTGGCCCAGGAAAAGGCTACAGAAACAACCCTGAGGCACGTTAGAACAATCCAGTAGAATAGAGAAACACAAAGCTTTCAAATTAGGGCGTCTGTGTCCCTCTCTAATCCACATTCCCCCACACTGACAAATATTTGATTGCCTAAAAAATTTGCAGGGATAGTCCCTCCTGGCACACTTCTCCACTGAATTTCTCTCTATTAATAATCAGCTGGCCTGGGAGATCATTCACTGTTTGTAATGCAGCGATAAGTGCATATTCTGGACAAACAGAGCTTGTTAAGAAAGACTTTTAGGTCTTCTTGCTGGCCTCGTTGCTAGGAAACTGGAAAAGCTACTGAAAAGCTGCTTGAGTGTGGTGGAGTATATTGCTGGCAATCAGTGTCACTTGCCCTAGGTAATAGCCTGTAGCCTTTAAAAACACTGAAGCATACCCCGATGCCATCACGTTAGTACAGGAGATGTTGTGAGGACATGCAGTTAATTAAGTGGCCTGTGTTTATATGTTTGGAGCTCACGAGCCCAGTGTAAATATCACCATTTAAAAAGCACTGAAGAAATGTTTAAGGCAAAATAGGTTATAAGAATTGTTGGCCATTAAAAGTCAAAGCTGATCAAGGTGTGAATTTGCAGCAGGGTGGTAGAAATCTCTCATGCATTTTTTGCAATACTAGCACAGCCCCACAGTCTCACACTGTGTTTAAATTTGGTTCCTAGTTGGAAACTGAGAATTTTGAACAGGGTGGAAGCTCTCCTCACTTGGAGACACCATGCTGGCCCTTCAGGTGTGACCATGCTCACCCATTATGCATCTTTGGGTCCTTCTCTATAGGATGCATATATACCTTAATCTTATTACCACAAATCTTCTTAAGCCAAACAAATCCTCAAAGTAATTCCAATTGTCAGGAGGCACGTGGCCTCATGTGGCACTATTTTTACATGTGTAAAAACATGGGGATGAGAGCTTTGATGTGCCTTCAGGAGCATGTTTGAGGAAACTGAGCAGATCAAGGAGCATCCCCAATGGGCCAAACATCCATGAGCCCTCAGGAGCAGCCTGAATGACACATACACCATGGACCACACACTCCTGAGCCCAACACAGCCCTCAGGGAGGGAGCTGCTATGACTGAGGGGATAAAGCCTTTGGCACCATCTGAAACACAAGGCATTGGCTGGCATTTTGTAAGAGAGCTCTTTTTGTCCTCTACGCCAATCTGCTTTCCTGCCAAGTGAATGAAGATACTTTTCTTTGTAACTTTTCCATCTCTGTGGAAACCTTTCCTAAGAAAATACTCTGTGAGGGTTTTGGGGAAGGCTACATGGCACGTGGCACTTGCTGTGCCAGGCTGGCATGCCTCTGCAGCAAGCGTGGTGAGCTCCGGCCTCAGCAGGGACCGATCCCTCATATAAAACTCCTTTCCTGTAGCAACATGTTTGAATCACTGCTTTTGGAAGTAGTAGTAGATTAGCTATGAAAGGTCTTCTCTAGAGCAGAAGGCACATTTAGATTTTGTTCTTGAAGCTGGCTTCTGACTGGAAATGAGATTTTTGTCACCACAATTACAAAAAAAAAAGAAGTATTTTAGGGATATAAACTTTTTGTTTTTTTCTTGGATAACAGAATTATGGCTGGAAGAGACCATGAAGACATCCATGCTGTACACTAGTATACCAGAACTGTTATCCAGTTACACCCAGATGCTGAAGACAGATGCTCTGTCTTCACAGCAAAGGCTCATGCTATGCTGAAGATGCCTCTGGTCTTGATATGGGAACAGCAATGGCCTCAGAGTCCACCCCTTCCCTTGTCTGCAAAGGTGAATCACAGCTATTACTGCCCTATTCCCACTTAGTTGCTTGGAATTTAGGTTATGGCTATTTTTTCTTTCTGGGCCTTTCTTTAGTACCTCAAACTCTCCAGTACTTTCTCTTCATGGAAGCTGTCATGTATCTCTGAAGTGCTGCTCTTCTGTTTGCTAAGCAAGACAGAAGTAAAACTGAAAATAAACCCCCACAGTTTCCACATGGAAGAACAGCATTTTTTTGGACTAGTTACAGTGTCTCAAATTGCTTCCAAATAACCCTTTCTTAGAGATTCAAGTGCTTTGTTATGGAGACTTGTATGACCAAGGATTTCTTTCCTGCATCAGGCCCATAATCTGTGATTTAACTTGACAGTGATTTTCAGCCATTTTTACTTTAGGGATCCTGACTACTTTTCCAGCAGAGGTTTTTGGACCCTCCATCCCCATCCCAGGGTATGCAAACTGCAGCTCAACTCCCCACAATTACAAGATCATTTCATAAAAACCATCCAAAACTGACGGCAGCCTTTCTGATGGTGGAAAACACACCATATCCATCAGCAAATAAAACTTCATATGGGATCTTCCCCTGCTGGTGTGGTGTGATGGTATCACACCCACCCAACCTGCCTGCATTCCATCCATGCTTTCTGCCAGAAAACTTGGAGCTTGGTGGCACAAACTCTCCTTCCTGTTCCTTGAATCAAATTAAGGCTTTATTGCTTGTTCTGAGGAAATGAAAACAAAACATGGGTGCCATGCAGTAAAAGGAGATATGAGGAGGGAAAATGTGGGATTCAAGGGTGTAATAAATGTGTTTACAATTGTGCTGTCTGCTCCTAGGACTGGGTATCGACAAAGACATAGTGTGAGGGGAGAAGGGAGAGAGATTCAGGTGATGCCAAATACATGAAGGGATACCAGCCTCACCACTGAAGGGTACTTGGCTGTGGTTAAGTAGAGCAATGGATGTAAATGGAAGTGATTTGTATACTCAGATTCAAGCTCATGCAAGTGTAATAGACCTCTCTGTCATCTTCCAAGCCACAACTTTGTTTGTCTAGTGAAAAGTTTCTCTCTCAAGGTCAAACTCATCCTGGAAGAAGTTGTGCATAAGGACTTGAATGAAGGGAAACTGCTGGAGCACTGCAGATGCCTGGAAGGACCTTGCTAATTTTTTTGGTGGTCCTCCAGAAGATTCACATAAAAAAAATCAACACTTCAGGGCATTAAGTGCCCATGTGCATAGCTTCTCTTCCTAATGCTTTGTCATCTAAGAGGCCAGTGCATCCTTAAGCCTTATGCTGATAATGTGGAAGGACTAGACCCGATGTGTAATTGTATCAGAGGTTTAATCTCACCCTTATAAATATCCTACTTGAATTTTATATTAATGATTGTGTTGCCCATTTACCTCCAGCCCATTCTCCTGGTGATTAACATGATATGTCTGAACTGAAACAAATCTGTCAGTATTCACTGTGCTCCCTTACCTCTGCCTTTTAGAGGGCAGGCTTTCCCTTACCATGGTATCTGGAAACTCAATGGTCAATAGACATTATCACTACAATGCCCCTGAGGGGAGACGAGGCAATACCATCCCATTATATGGATTGAGCACTTAGGCACAGAGTAGATTTAATCCCTTCCCTAGGGTCAGGCAGCAAGATGACTGCTTCCTGAAGGCTGGTATCCAAAAGAGTCCTATCTTCTTTCAGGGCTATTTTTCAAAGGTCTTGATCCTGCAGGGATCTCACACAGCCAGGAGGGCAAGGATGGGAGCAGAGACTGTTAAGGCACCAAAAAGGTGATGCTCATCATATACTTTTCTGCTGGAAGCAGTGGTGTCAAAGTCTGTCCCCTTTCCACCTCCAAAACCTCAAGCTATGGAAGAGCAATGCCTGGCTAGGTAACAGGTACCTTGTGGGGACTTGCTTGCCCTTGTCCTTATGCAAATTGACAGCTGTTCCTCTCTCCCACTAGCTGCCAAGCAGAAGAAAGCTGGTGGCCACATAGCAGAGCTGTCACCATCACAGCTCACATTTCCCCACACACCTTGTCCTGCTCAGGAGCTTTTCCATGAACTTATCTGAGCAGCACCCCATGCTTTGTGCTATGAAGATCAAAGGCTAGGTGTCCAGAACAAAAAGCTCATAGCTACCATGAGGTCTGTCTCTCAACATGCTGAAAGTAGAAATGTGGCAATCAAACTTCAGGATGAAATCATATTGGACATGCTGGCTTAATCTCCAAAATATGAAATTGTAAGGAAAGAATTACAGCTAAAGAGCATTTTACATTTTAGAAAGCTGCTCTGACCCATGCTGGATCAGAAGAGAGAAGGAGAAGAGGAGAAAAATAAAGCCTGTGGAATGCAAACAATTATAGCCAGTTGGGTTCGGAAAAAAAAAAAAAAATCCATCATCAAATAAACAGACTCCTGCTCCTGTATTATGATGCGTGATTCTGTTTGAAAAGGAAAGGGCTGAGTCTGGCTTATTTCAGTTCTCAGGATCAGATTATTTGCTATTTGCAAATCTCCCCAAAGCTTCATGTCTTTTAGCCCAACTCATACATTCATTTCACCGTCATGCTTAGGTGGGATACAGTGCAGCATTGAGTTCACTGCTCTCCCAATATACCTTTATTTAGCCAGGCCATCAGAGAGCAGAAACAATAGTTCACAGATAGCCAGCTGCAAAGCATGAATTACAAGCAGAATAAATGAAGAAACAAGCAATTTGTGGGTTCCTTGTTGAAAAACATTTGCAATTCAATGAATATTTTCTAATGCACATCCAAGAACAGATTCTCACCCTCCTGAGCCTTGGGCTGCAAAAAAAATGCTAAGAGTTTGGGAAGCTTTGTGTTATTCCCATGTCATGATGAAGAGAAGATTGGGATGATAATAACAATGATGTTGAATGATGCCACACTTGATGGCACACCTTGAATTTCTTCATTAACACAAAAGCATGGCAGATAGCTGTAGCAAATTTTGAACTGCATCTTGACTATATGGCAAAACTATCAAACTCAGAGATTAAAGAGACCCCTTACCTGCTTCACTTATCAGTAAAAGTTTGCTCCCTTCAATGTTCAGTGTTGTGTCAAGGAGTAAAAATCCATAAATGTTAGTGCTTCTTGGCTTTCAAGTATTCAACACGTTCATTATTTTTGCAGGGTTGTAGGTGTTTATGGATGTCACATCCAGAAAGATTTTCCTGAAATACTTATAAACCATATAAATGCTGTCACATGGCAGATTATGGAATAAGGTCTCTTTACCGCAAGTCTAACCCTCGCCAAGGGGGTGATGGACTGACCCTTAAGGAAGAGGATGCCTGGGAACAGCAACAAGAGGAAGGATTGAGGTTTTTACATTCAGTTTCTCACTTTTTCACAAGTGCTGACTTCTGATTGCAGGATGATTTACCCAGCCCATCCCCATCCATCCACTGTCCGTCTTAGCTAAAGCAAACATACACCAGCAAGCAGGACCTGCTTCCCAGCCGTGTCCATCCCTGCCAGCACATTAGCACAGCTTCTCTCCCCTTCCTGCTTAAAATCCCACTCAGCCAGCCAGGAACCCACCTGCCTTCAGAGTCCGTGGCCTCAGCCTGACTGATTACCCATGAAAACTGCACCATTAGGTTCCTTGCCGAGAGGAGGCTGTATGACAGACACTAAGCGAGGCTCAGTGGGAAACTAAGTTTATTAACAAGAAGCAGGAAGCATCATGTGTAAGAATATCTCTACGCTTGCAATACATGGAGGGAACATTATCACTTATCAGCCTAATATTTCACTGCACTCTTTCTTTCACAGTCTCTTGCTTCTTTCTCCTTGCACAATAGCCTAAACATGCTAGCAGACAATTGGCAAAATATGCCAAAAAATCTTTATAATTTGGATGAATTTCCAGGATTTATCTGACCAGCCTGTTGAGAAGAGAGAAAAGAAAACAAAGGTAAACAATAATTGAAACATGGTCGGGCTAAAACCTGTGTACTAGGTCAAAGAAGGAACAAATCTCTGCAGGATTCCAGGGGGAGATTCTATTTTATTGGTGTTTTTATGTACAAAGGGAAAGGTTAATAGAAGGTCTGAACAGAAAGGTTCATAGAAAATTGTCATCTGTATGTGTTTTCTTTTTGAAGTAATAGTTTACAGGAGCCAAGGGAGGGGGTAAAACAGTAAAGGCCAGAGGTAAATTGAAGGTGGAACGGTTTGGAAGAACTTTGACAAAACCACTTAAAATTGGGGACTGCAGCTTTGTCAAGACTGAAAAGCATTCCTGAATTATGCCAAATTTTGTCCAAATTTTGTTTTGGAGAATAAAAGGGGAGGGGATGAATGCTAACATTGAAAATACCATTGGGAATAACACATTTTTATTTTTCTTCCCAAATTAATTTTTCTAATTGAAATTACTTATTAGGTTGTCCATAAAATAACAATGGATATCAAAACAAACACTGCTGATCTAGAAAGTTTAAATTAATCCTAAATGAATCCCTGGGGTATGTTTTCTTTTGCAAAAAATGAAGTAGTTTTCCATGCTTGGTTTTAAGCCAGGCTGGAAGCAAAGCTAAAAAAAGACCATGCTGGGCAAAGCATAATTTCCATCATTTGTCCAGAGATGGTCTTTGTGTGGAGCAAGACAGGAAGAGGCAGCTGCTAGGTCTGAGCTCCTCTCCAGTTTCATCTCAAGAGCTAACTACTCCCATGTTAAAGGGCTTGTTTACATTTTAATTTATGCTTTGTTTAATGTAATGTCTGTTGTACTGATCAGACCAGAGGTCCACCTAACCCAGTATCCCAACAGTGGCCAATAGAATGGATTTTCCAGGGAAAGGAGATAAAAAACAATTCCTAGATAGAATGATTTTTTCCTATCATATCAACTCAGCCCTGGCAATGAGCCCTTCAGGGATTTCTTGTTTCACTGTTTTGCACATTATTTGAAAATTGGAATCAAATGGAAAGCCAACAGCTAATGGGGAAGTTCTGCTGGGCTCTGAGGACTTCAGTGCTGAGGTGGAGCAGTTTGGGCAGTCTGGGCATGGTGCTGGTGTATCTCCAGAGCTTTTGGAGCATGGGCAGCATGAAAGTATGGTTCCTTGTACGAGCCTTGTGGTCTGGTTTCAGCCACAGCCTCAGTAATTGAGAATTTGTACATGGAAGTTGCTGTAAACTGACAGCCTTCTTGCCATCCTGTCCATGTTCCCAAGATTGACACTAGACCTGTTAAGCTTAATAGGCGGGCGTAAGCAATAGTGAGCTGCAGCAGCATCTCTTCCCCCATGGGTGCAGGGGCAGAGGACAGCAGTGAGGCTGAGTCAGAGCTGAGAAGGCTGTTGTCATCTCCAAGCCTGGCAGAGCACGCTTCTCTCCTAGGCCTCAACTGGGAGGAACATGATGAATACAGAAACCATTTCTGAAGGAACAGAATTCAGGTGATCCTTAGTGCTGAACTACACCCTTCTCTCCCACAGAGCTGTTGCCCTGCGGGGTTTATGGAGTAGATTTCATTGTGGGCTGGAGAAACTAGTGCTCCCATTTTCCTCTTTGGGATGTGATTGATACTTAACCTGCCTTAAATCTATAGTCAAACTCTAAACTCTTGTTGCTGTGATAAATTTCCTCCTAGCACAGGTGTATTAAGCCTAGAATTGCAGTGAGATGGTCAGGAAAATCTTTTCCTCAGCCAGGACAGTGTTGCCCTAGGGTCTACAAGCAGCACTGCAGGGTTGTTTGTGCTCATGTTTGACAAAGGCATGTACATGTGACAGGATAACAATTAATCTCAGAAATTAGAAAGAAGCCTAAGAAAGATCTCCTTTCAGTGAACTTAAAGGATGTGACTTGCCAATTTATCATGATGGTGTTCCCTGTGAATGGGTACTCATTTTGGAAGCTGTGCTCTATACTCTAAGATGTTTTATGCAATTTCCCAGGATATTGTGTCATATCAGCAGAAATTCAACATTATGCAGCTTTTAAGCAGCAGAATTTGACATTTCTGCTCAGCTTTAAAGAAAGTAGCATTGGTTCTTCTGATCTTGATACTTGCCAGTAATTCAGGAGAAGCAAGCTTAGCCTAACTATAGATACAGCAGTTTGCTGCTGGCTAGGTTACTAGCTGAACTTTTCAATATATATATTCACGTGGAAACAGGATACTCTTCAATTAGTTGGCAAACTGCAGCAAGAGAAATGGTGAAATGTTGAGCACAGATATTTATCTGATCATTATCAGGAGTGCAGGTAGCTGGAAAACCTGTGAGAAATAACAACTTTGCAATTGAGTTTGAACAGAGAACACATTTGAACATGAGAACATAACCATTTTTTTCTTGGAAACATGGAGAGAATTACTATGGAGAGATTAGACAGCCTTGATAGTTGGATAGGTGGGTAGGTGGGTAGGTAGAGAAAAAGGAATAGAAAAAAATCTGAACAGAAGCAAGAGAAATTAGGCTAGTGAAATAAAAGGTGGGTGTAAATGTAATTTCAGGGCTTTCCTCTGTTAGAACTCAGAGCACTTAAAAAAAAAAAAAAGACATAAGGGTTTTCTCTACAAGGAGAGCTGCTAAGGCAGGAAGAGAAAAATGGTTACCCAAAAGGCCAGTGCTTTAATTAGGAGGAGGATCAAGACGTGCTGGCTGTGTTGCTCGGCCCCACAGTGCTCTATGAGACAGTATTGAGCACATTTAGAAGATGGGAGCGCTCCACAGCAAAACAGGCAAAATATTTCTTTGTGAAACTGCTCTCTGAAAGCCCAACACGGTAACTCATCTGGAGGGGGAGCGGTGGGGAACTGCCACTGCCGACTCACCGTGGAAAGATAAGTTGTTGTGCTTGAAGACGGATCATCCCCCAGCCGTCCATTGCACTTTCTGCCTGAACTGCTGCCGTCTACAGAGAATGTCAAGTCCTTGGGGCCTCATCTCACTGCATCTCCCACATGATATCCAGGGCCTAGCAAACACCTTCCCAATAAATTATTGTTATTGCAAGAAAGGGAACAGGCAGGGAAAGGACTTTGCAGTGATCCTAGCAACATTCTGCCTTCAGAAAGCACACGTCGTGGGAGAATTTCAAAACGCTTCCAGGAGCCGAGGAGGCAGATGCAAGTTAGAAACCTTTGAAGGAGATGAATAGCAGGAAGCATCTCTAAAAGACCCACAACGGCATTACTGCAGAAAAAACAGCTGCAAAATGAGGTAATGACTCTTCAATACTCTCCAATATGCTGGCACAAGTCCTCTGTGTTTCATCTCACTATGTATCAATGTAGCATTAAAAGATCTTAAAGTGTTTACAAGTGGATGCAGGGTTAGTCCAGTGGCCTCGTGGGGATGCTGACCCCTCTTTCTGCAGCAGGCACAACAAGGCAAAGGTCATCCTTCTCCATGCATTCAATAACACAAGAACCAGACCCCACTGTGGTTTTTTTTTCCTCAGAGCCCCTCCTGGGTATTTACTCTAAAATTGCCTCCTGCCACATATTTCTTTCTCCTCAGATATTAAAAAATAATTAAAGTTAAAAAATAAAAACAGAGAAAGGCTGGGGGAGGAGGACAGAGGAGAGGAAAGCTGTGTGTCTCTGTGTCCCTCAGTAGCTGAACAGCATGTACAAAATCTGCCACTCGATGCATAAGTGACTTCCTTATTTGTGAAGGACCTGAGCTTGCTCTCCCAGCAGTACAACCCTCCGGTGCCATCATGTCCCGCTCCTTCCCTGCCCCACTGCAAGAAGGTGTAACCTGCTGTCATCCAGGGCAGGAGAGAGCCCACCTGGAAAGGAAACTTCATTGGAAAAAACCTTCAGAGGGGACTGACTCAAGCAAGTGCCTCTTCTTTATATAAAAAAAGAGCTTTCTGCATGCAGGCAGCAGAAGAATAGATGGAGACCTGTCAAAAAGTGATGCATAGGCAGCTAAGTGAAGCTCAAGCATTCATAAAGAAACAATGTTATCAAAGATGAATAGCTTGAAAACTGCTTTTAGGAACATTTACACAGGGTTTCACCTCCTGGCAACACAGAAACGTCAATGCTGCTCCAGCAAGCTGACTCATAGCAGAGCAGGAGAGCTTTACAGAAGGCTCACGCTATTTCTTTCTTCCGCACCAAGGTCTGTGCAGAGGTGTGTGTGCAGAGGGGTGGGGGGGTGCAGCACTGAGGAATCACCCTAAATTGGCTCAGAGAGGAGTTGTTTTCAGACTCCTTGCCACACTTTATTAGTGTGGAAATTCAATAATCTCATTAATTACAGAAAATAATGTAAGGTGGATTTGCTGGGCTCCTGAACAATTTGAGCTCTCCTTCTGTGGGTAATTGCCAATGACATGTCTGAGAGAAATATCACAAAGATACATAACAAAGGGCAGTGCAGCTTTACAGCATAGATCTTGTTGCTATGGGAACTTGTCTTTGCTCCTATCCGGGAGCTAGATGATTTATGTATGTGCAAGAGTTCCTTTATTTTAGGGCTTCTGCAAAAGAGAAAAAACCCTATCAGATCTCTATCCACATCTATCCATCCAGTTATCTAATAATTCTTTCTTTATTATAATTACCTGTCTATTATAATCTTCATCCATTGCCTCATTCTTCCAAATATTCCACTCAGTATCTACTTTTGGGGGCCAAGATACAAGACAAGCTGAGGGAAGGAAAAAAATGTGCACTTCAGTTGGTCTTTGTGTGTGCTGCATGGACGTGACTGCCGTTCAGGGGCCGAGGTGAAACAGTCAAGCCATGTGTCATGAGCTCCTCCTGCCCTAATGATTCTCTCTGTGCTCACATGCTGCAACGTGACAAAAGCCTCTCCCTCATTTCTGAAGCATAAATGGAATGGTGGGGCAGGAAAAACCCTCCCATCTCACTCCTTGTGAGTGGTCAGAGAGCACAAGGGTCTCCCACAGCTGTGCTGGGTGTTGAAGGTGGAGTACTAGGAGGAAATGCTGAAAATTCCAGAAAGACTCTTCAAAAGATTGAAGCTGGAGCATAACTCCCATTAATGGACCTCTTTCATCCTTTCATCTTGCATAGCAAGTGTTTGGGTGGCTACCTTGGGTGGCCAGGTGATGTTTGGCTAAAAGGTGGAAATGCAGTATCTTAATTCCAAAACAGGCAGATTTGGCTGCAGCTGTTTGCTGTCTTTCCTTTTCATGACTTGTTAGGCATTTCCCAGTAAGCTCCTGGGTCAAGATGTACATGAATTTAATAGGACGTCTTTTTTTGTGTGGTAGTGTTTCTGTTAGGGTCACTGGATGCTCCAGTGAGACCGTATAAACTAACTGTGCATGAATAAGAAATGACTGAAAGCTTCACACTCAAAACCAAGTATCTTGCAGTCATTGGAGAACCATCAAAGAAGATGTTTGATTTCTGGTGTGCACAAGGTTTTAAATGATTTTGAGACACAAAGCTGCTCCTGGGAGCTTCTACCTCTAAATTTATTTCATTCCTCATCCCCTCCAGTTATATGAAACTCCTTTAAACGTATACATACATGTGTTTGTGTAGAGCATTGAGGGTAACAACTTGCAAGTTCAAGATATGATATGGAGAACCTGGCCAGCAGCCATGTTCAGGTCCTGGTTCATCTTTAAATCAATCAAAACAAGACCTTGAGAAACCACCTGACAGTTTTGTTAAGTCGCAGCAGTATCTAAAATGCAAGCTCACTCTTATTTTGCCACATGCTGTAGCATTACTCGAGGCTATTATTTTACTGGAAAAGTGAACACGATGCCCATGACTTTGTTCACTCCATGGCTGGAGACAACTGTCTTCTTCTGAAATGTATCCACAAGTCAGTGCTTTAGATTTTTGAAGGAAAAAAAAAATTGTGTACCACTTGATCTTGAAAAGAAGGAAAGTAAAATTCCATACTTATGAGAGTTCTCTTTTACTCTGGAAATTCACTGATCAGTTAAACCTCACTTTGCAAGTTCAGGGAGCTGATTATGCTCCTGGATTAATCAGTTCCTTGCTGCATGGAAACCTCCTCCATGTAGACCTCCTGCTTGACTTTTCCCCCACTAGACCAGCTGTGTTCGAGCCATGGCTCTGCCTACTTTGAAATGCTGAATCACAAAATGAAAACTGCCTGTGAGGTTACAAATGATAAGACAAGCCTTGTGGCATTTGAAGCACTCTTGCTCTGTAATTTCTTGGGTCCTCATCATGTAGAGGGCACACTTGCAGAAACCACTTTCCTAATTCATATCGAAGATAAAAGTTAATCCCTTGGCACAGCTGATTGACTCTTCATAACAGGGCTCCTGCTCCCACCATGAGTCTGTAGCCAAGAGCAACAGCTCCCTCCTCCCCTGCTCCCTCCCTCCCCCTGCGTTTCAATTCCTTAAAGCTAATCAATATCCTTATTAATGTTCCAAAATCAATTATCCTAATAAAGCCTGGAGGGAACTGAAGGGTTGCTATTCAGCACTCACCTTTTATTATCCTGACTGTTTATTTCCCCATTGATAGAACTGTCTAACTTTATGACAGATTATGGGTGAAACTGCACTACTCAACACACTTGTCAGCCCTAGAGATATGTTGTGTTATTATTACTATTTTGAGATCCTTTTGCTTACGTTTCCTGGTTGTATGGATAGGAGTCCCTGGCTTTGGTCTGCTGGAACATGATAGGGAGTGCTGCAGCTCCGTGCTGCGCATCAGACAGATAATAATCTGTTATATCTATTCAATTATAATATTGCCCTGGGCCACAGCACTTTGTTTATGCAGTAGGCAGTGCTCTGTGATCTGCAGAAAGATTGCAAGACACATGCAGGGTAGATCACCTCGTGGTAATTCACAGCAAATCAGGTGAAGGTGCATTCAGAGGCATGATCCCTAAAGCATCGGGGGAGAATGTCATTTCTCTTTCAGTTAAATCCCTCTTTTCCATACAGAAGTTGTGCCAAGAACCTGGAAGAAAAAGAGAGAGAAAGACTACAATTCCTTACAGAAGTGCAGCGTCATGGATGCAATCCTGCAGGGGCAGCTTGGGACCAGGGACCACAGGCAAGTGTCATGGGAGGGAAGCAGTTGTAAATGCTCCTCATTCTCCTGAGCACTGAATTCAATCCCTAGCTGCTGTACATGACTACATGTATATTTTAAGGAAATTCAAGTGCATGCTTGTTTCTTCCTTCCTGGGCTTATTGATCAATCATTTAAGAGCACAGAGTAGGAGAAGAGAGTCCAGGTCAGGTTATCCTCTAAGATCATTGCAGCAAGGAGCTGAGGTAGGAAGGGAAATGAAAGTCTATAACTGAAATCAGCCCTTCCTAAGTGCCCTCCTTCACCTCGCATGCAGTGTCCATCCTGGCCAGCAGCCTGCTCTGCTCACTGGCTCACAGGGAGTCCCTGGCAAGCAGACCTGGGCTGGGAGCACTGGGGAGGACATCTTCGGCTGTGCAGCCTCTCCCTGAGCTGGAAGTCATCTCCTCCCTGCCTCCATCTTTAGACTAGCAGCATTGAAGCTCCAGGGAAAACTCCTTTGGCTGCCTTTGGAGGAAAGCATCTGACATGCTTCTCTGACAGCCCTGGAACAATTTCTGTACGCTGTATGGTAAATCTTTTATCCAAAAGATGGCAAGTGAATGGGGAGATTGACCCTGGAAGGACTGACGGCTAGGCAGGCAGAGGCCCTTCTTACTTACTGGGGCCAGAAAAGAAAATGTATCACTTAGTTCTTTTCAGTTAACCAGTATTAGATAAGATCATTCACACCAGTCATCAAACTGATAATGAGACAGGCCCCATTTCAGGGAGATTATTGCTTTATTATGGAGTGAGTATTCGGCAGACGTCTTAATTTTACAGAATTCATTTCACATTATCAAGATTTCTGTCTATCTTATTTGATTTAACGTTTGTTAAGAGTGATTTGTCTCTCTCTAATGCTTAAGACCAGTGCAGTCCAATCAAGCAAATTGTCTGTAATTTAAAGAGTTCCTGGGGGATTCGTAACAGCAATGGGACCTTTTGGGTTTTCTTCCGAAAAAGAAAAAGAAAAAAACAGAAATACATCCTGTGTTAATGATTTCTCTCATCCTAGTCTTTTATCCCAGCCTTTCCTGCCAATATGCCCATGTAGCACAATTCCAGATAAATCAGAAATGCAGTGAAAAGTGGCATGAAAGCAGCGTCACAAAAAGAAAAAAACTTGATTGAAGTTGTGAGCTAGCGGGAGAAATGTGAGCCCATCCGAATCTGAATTAATTAAAGATTTTATTAGCATCTGATGGCGCCCCAGGGAAAAGTATTTTTTTTAATCCTTTCTCCGTTTTAAAGGCAAAATACCAAGCAAAAGCATTTAAGGGTCATGCCAAAAAAATCTGAGGGTGACACAGCTATCCTCTGGCTCTACCAAATTACTAGTGATGCTGTAAACAAGGCCAAGCAAGTTGGGCATTTTTCTGTAGCAGGGAACTGGCAGGCCTATACTGACTGGGAGCTCAGTTGACTGAAAAAATCAGCGCATTTTCAAATTTTACTGTTCTTTTTTTAGCTTTTGCAGTGGAAGAGAGCACTGAAAACTGCATAGCTAAATAGCCTCATGCCTGGGTCACATAGCACCTGGCATCTCCTGTCCCTCCATATCTCATCACATTCAAGCCACCAAGGGAGGCAAGAGGATGAGCCACCGCTCTGCCACCCCCTTAGGTACATTGCCTCAGTTGCATGGGGCTGGGGGTCCTGCAGAAATAACCTCAGTTATGGAAAAGGGGGCCTGGGGAGGGCTTGAGGGTGAGGAATTTAGAGAACAGCAGCCCCAAACAGCAGCATGTGTTGCTAGCTCCACCTGAGTGCATCAGAAGCAGAAATGCTGCCAGATTTACACAGTTTGCCACTGAGCTGTGAAATCCAAGCTCCACTCCCCGGACATGCTCTGCTGCATTAAGTCAGGAGGAGGGAAGCTGAGAACTCCCCCTTCCACCCACCTCTCCCTTCCCTTCTCGTCCCACTTGGAGCTTGGCCTCTGTAAAAAGGCATTTTCCTTCCAGGCAGAGAAGTGATTCCCCCAGACCCCAAAGGCTACATACAAGACATACACAGCACGCTCACATGTCACTAAGTGCTGGCTCTTGCTAGTGCAGTGATGCATTAAGGATAATGACTTAAGCAGATCAGATATTTAAAGAAAACCAACCTATTAATAATTTATTTTTTCAAATAAATGTGTTGGCTCTGCGTTGCAACACTTAGCTGAGTCATTATATGCCATGTTCAAAGGTGGCTACCGGTAGATGTGTCACCAGAGATCTTGCTTAAACTTCTAGCATAGTCATCAGCAATCAGGAGGAACAAGAGAGCTGAAACAGTAGAAGGTACTGCATAAGGTATTGCCTCGTAGAAGTCACAGCTTGACCGAGTCATTTCTTGGGAGACTAACTAAGCTTGCAAAGCCTTGGTGAGAGATTTGGCAGTGAGGCATGTTGGGGAGAACCAGAAAATGAGTGGATCCCATGTGAGATGTGAAATAGCAGGTGAAGATGCTCTTTGGGGCAATGGACTTTCTGGAAAAGGCAGTTTTGGGAGCTGTAAGGAAGGAAACTGCTCAGTGTTGACCACAATCTCGGAACCGGGATTTCAAACATGCTTTGTAAAGAAATGAAATAATTTGTCAAAGAAACACCTGGCTCCATTGTCAAAATCTCCAAAAGAAACAGTTTCCAAGAGACAGATTATTGGCTGACTTCTTGGGCCAAAGCAAAGCAATAATCCAATCCAGCCATGCCAGCAGTTGCTAGTCCCCCAGATACACAGATTTTAAGCCCTAACAATGATTCACCCAAAAATTTAGACTTTGACCTTCCTGCTCTAGACACACACTCCAGCAGCAGAGAAGCAGGGTATTAAGCTACTTTAGAAAGCCCTTCTTCAAGGCATTTCCCTCAAAATCCCACTGCTGTACTGCATTTGGGAGCCTAGACACTTTTGGTTTGGCATGACTGGTCCTGGCTTGGTGCAAGAGCCCTAACACCCCACAAGAAGGATGCTGATAGCAGCTGAGGCAAAGAACCACTGCCCCTGTGAGGATGTGAAATGAGTTTTCCTAGTCTGGCCTGGTAGATGGCACTCATGGCAGACACAAAGGGGAGGATAAAAAAGGCCTATCTGTTTGAAATGAGTAATCCTTGTAAAAAAAACCCACTTCTCTTCCTCTAGTTAGGAGCAAAGCTAGACCAAAACCGTTCTATCCTCTAGCATCAGAGAACAAGAGGTAGAGACCTGGGAATCACCCTGCTGTATTGCATGAGCTGAAGGGTCATGTTTCAAAATACAGATTTCTCCAACAAGTATTTGTGAAGAGAATGGAAGGAAGATCCCTGTAGAGCCTAGTCCTCAGCCAAACTAACCACCCATTCATGAAGTCCACAGCCAAGACCTTAAAACTGTTGTATTAAACTGCAGAGGTTAAACCCAACATGATAATATTTGCTTTTGTGTCAAAGGGTCCTGTGAGATTCTGTAGGTGGGAGCAAAGGGTGGAAGAATAAGGAAGGGTCTTGAAGTTAATTATTTTTATTACCATCTGCAAACCACCCTTTTGGCTTAAAAACTGTGATCTGTTCAGCACTAGTAGTACTGAAATATCATTTTCATTCTTGATTTTATTATTACTATTTTTTCCACTTTCCATCTTACTTGATTCCTGATTGTTCCCCACTTTAGTGGCCTGGCTTGTTATTCTATTATCTTCCTCAAGAGGCTTTTATTTAGAATCTGTAGGAGGAGATGGAGGCTTCAAGGGGGAATTCCCCACAACAAACCCTTTCCCATTATTTCTTTTCTGCATTTCATGCACTTACTTATTTTGATAATAAGCACACACAATATGAAGAGAAGCAAAAAGAAAGAAAGAAAGAAAGAAAGAAAGAAAGAAAGAAAGAAAGAAAGAAAGAAAGAAAGAAAGAAAGAAAGAAA
>JANZLQ010000037.1:12085709-12138808 GCA_026212715.1 Elanus axillaris | reverse complement strand
AAGAAAGAAAGAAAGAAAGAAAGAAAGAAAGAAAGAAAGAAAGAAAGAAAGAAAGAAAGAAAGAAAGAAAGAAAGACCAGAAAAGTTAGTTTTGGTTCAAGAAGCCTTAAAGTGAATGCCTTAAATAATCATGGTTTTGCTGGACATCTTCATTGCTTACTTTCAGTGGGTCTCTGGACTGCATGGAGAAGCAGGTCTGCAAACAACAGAGCCATGTCCTAGTACATGTCTCAACAGACACCAGGGGAGGTGTCCTTCACTGTGGGTACCTCTTTTCATGCCAGGATGGCTGGGCACATATAGCAGCATTTTACTCTGGGGTTCCAGATGGCCACAGTAACCAGCTCCCATGTTGGTTGGGACATGGTATCCCTCGGGGACAGAGAAGTAGTATTGCCATTTTACAGCTTAAAAGCTGAGACACAAATAGTTTATTTGTCTAATTTGAGGCAGAGCAAGAAACCTGTGGCACAACTGGGGAGTGCCCTCAGATCTCAGCTCCAGACAGATGGCCAAGCCATCAGCACCACTGTTCTTTCACTCTGATCTTTCAACAACGGAGAAGCATAAAATGAATTTACTTCTGCGTATGAGCAGATGCTGGAGGGGAGATTTGTTTTTCTGTTCTTTTTGCAGTATCTGCCTAGCTCTGCTGGAGGCTGAGTAAATGAGATAAAATGCTGAACCAAAGCTGCAACACCCACTGATGCAAATTTTTCTTGGCCAGTGCTCATGGCCACCTTCATTTTCTGCAGAGAAGGGAGTGTCTGGTGCTCAGACACTAGAAAACCATAAGTTGCTTCAGAGCCTGGTAATTTCCTACAGCCCAGCCTACACATAACAAGGGACCAGCCAACCAACAAGTGATTTTCTAAACTTTCAATGCAGGTGGCCTCTCAGAAGGGGATGGGATATGGTCCTGTCTTCATCCTGACCTTGGTGGCCTGGTGACCTTCAGTTGTTCTGAAAAACCAAACTCCTTCTTGCAGAACTAGCACCAAGGCCACACTTATGGGATAAAGCAGCAGTCGCTCACTTTGACATTCTCAGCTTCGTATTAAATTGCAGCACAGGCCCCATTGACAGACAAATTAGCCAAGTCAACATTTGAAGCATTCTCACTGCTAATGATCTCTGGTCCATGAAGGCAAACCTAAAGACTTCAGGCTATACAAAGCCATTGCAGATGAGGAACCCAGCTGTTGATACAGCTGGCATCAATAAAGCATTTGTAACATAGAGTCCAAAAGAGATCTGTGTATAAAGCTCACTGCTGTTGAGAAATCATGTAAATCAAGGGCTGTGCTGTTTACGTAAGCTTGGTAGTGAAATCTCCCTCAGCCCTCCTTGCTGTACAGACAGCCCAGCCTACCAGGACTGAAGAGGTTGTAAATGCACACTTGATAATGCACACGGTTCCCTCCAGCAGGGATAACACTGTGGGATTACAGGCACATGGAAGGCAAAACCCACAGGGAGGAATAGAAGATGATGGTAAAAGCAGGGTCCTAAAATAAAAACAGACCTACCCTGGGCAGGGAGACAGGAGCAGATCCAGGACGCTGACTTAAGGGTATGTGAACCTTCAGTGCATATGGTAAAAAAAAAAAAGAGTGTGAGCTTTGCCAGAAAATGGGTCTCAAACATCTTCAGATAAATGAATGCAGTATATGAAGAGAAGGGGCTGCGAGTACATTCCTCCCCAGCTGACCTTGGGGCTCCACCACTGCTATCAGTCATCTCCAGGGAAGGGACCACTTGGGTCCCAGGACCCTGTCCAAATACTTCAGCTTCACTGCCTAGCTGAGATGCTAAAGGACCCTATTGGGAAATGCATTGCATAAATGAGCTTGACCAGGCTGGAATAAGCTATAGACCAAGGGAGTGGAGTGAGGGAAACTAAGACAGGAATCAGCTCCCTCAGGCAGGAGCCAAGGAAAGCCAGAGGTGTGCCAGTCCAAAGGGCAAGGCAAGGGCACAGTCCAAAACCAGAGAAGTAAGTGAGATGGTTAGAATCCAAGAAACCAGTTTGTAAGGTCAGGTGGTGGCTGTGGCAAGGTTAAAAGAGGAAAGGATCAGGTCTCAAACAGGGCTGGAAAAGGCAGAGATTGGATACTGGATTACAGGGAAAATAGAGTGCTGGGGGCAAAATAGTCTTAGGCACATGAGTCTAAAGCAACACTATGCCAACAGCTTTTTTAGGCAGTAGAAGTGCTGAAATGGATGATGGAAAGCCTGTGTCCTTTGAGCTGGTGGAATTGTGCACTTGCTCCTGTTTGACCTGCTCCCACTTGGGACTGGTGAGGCTGTGTTGCACTGTAAAACTGAATTAGGCCCAGCAACATTTACCTGCTCCGTACAGAGAAGGGATTTTTGAGGACTGATTAGCTAATATTTGCACAGAGCTTTAAACATGTCAAGGGCTTAGTTTAACTAGGCTTTTCACTGCTGTTCAGTGATCTGCAGGTAAAAAAAAAAGAGGCAGAGTATGTTGGCAAACATGGTCTTAGCTTGCTGGGTTATAGACCTGGACCTGTCCTCTTACCCAGCTTTGTAGAAAGAGTCTACTGCGAAGCTGAAATGTCTCTTCAAGATCTCTGTCTTCAAGTCACAAAGCAGGCTTGCTACATCTTTGGAAAGAGCTAAAGCTTTCTGGGGGCTGCAGGACCTAGGACATAGTGAGTCAGGTTCAGAAGTGATCTTGGAAGAGCTGGACCAGGACTTTCTGGTCTCTGTAGCATGGATGCTAATACCACTCGAACTTTTGTAACCTGGTACCCAGACAGAGTCCTGCACACATGTGGATGAGAAGGAGCTGTTGCTGATAGTCGTATTTGGGAAGAGATGCAGAAAGATCCGTAAGAAAATTTGAGGGCTGTTCACAACTCTTGTAGCGGCAAGACTGGACCTTCTTGGCTCTCACTGAAAGCCTGTTTGCTTCAGCCTTTTCCCTCTCCCCTTTCCACAGCCTCCTTCAGCATCACTCTTCAGATCCCCTCCTCATTGCTTTCCTTCTGGGGCAAAAATCCCTCCCAAGGGCTGATGTGTTGAGACGGCCCTTGCTCAGCTGTCGTGGGATTGCAAGGGGAAAGGCTCATTGCCTGCCTCTCCAGCAGTCTGCTTTCCTCAGGGGTATGTCAGGGTCCCCTCCTTGAGCCATTACCTGGACAGGTCTGTGCTACGCCTCTCCTGCCTGCTCCCTGGCTATCAAACCAGAGATGGATGCTGCTGAACAGGATGGGAATCCCTCAGGCAGCAGTTGTCACAACTAATGCCTGCTTTGTTATGGAATTAATTACTTTTCACCTTCCATAAAAATGAGGAACCTCTTACTGCCTGCTGGTAACTGGGAAAGTGGGCCACGTTTGATGGTATACAGTAATGTCTGTGTCAGAAAATTATCGCAACAAAAGAGGCAGTGGTGGTCTTCCAGGATGGTATATGCATTTCCCTTGCCCTCAGGGTGATGCACTGGTCTGTCCTACACAACCACAGCATGACTCCATACCAATGCTGCAGCTCACAGCCGTGGTGAGTGGCCAGCGTGGGGGCAGAGCACAGGATCTTAAAACCTTCTTGGCTTGTCTTTTTCCATGGAAAAGCCAGGTATCTGACCCGGGGGCCCTGCTGTTTGTCTCTGTGCTGACAAACTCTCCTGCATCAACCCAAACTTCAGAGTTTGGTGGGAGCCAAATTACTTCCCCAGCACTTCCCAGAGGGACTAGACTAGTTAAGAGGAGACATGTCAGTGCTGTCATCGAAGGGCATGGAGTATATCTCACAGGGGACTCCTTAGCAGGGAAAGAGAGAGGGAAAGCTGGGCCTTTCTGTCTAAGGGAAGATATCCTGAGTATCCACTTCATCCCCTTGTCATCAGAGGGAAGAAAGGGTAAGGGAGAGAGAAACAAAGCTGGTAATTAGTTTCCTTGTGTATCCCAAGATGATTGCAGTTCAAAGTGTTTGGTCAAGACCTTGCTACACGCTTTCTTGCTGCACTAGACAGCGTGAAAGAGGACGAATGAGCGAGAAAGCGAGCAAACTGGAGAGTTGGTTTCATTGTTAATTAAGTGTCTGGTGCTTAGAGGAGCAATTTCTCTAGCTGCCTCTGGATGGAAAAGGCACTTGTGAGCATTAGGAGAGAATCATCCTGTAGGTAGTATCTTAATAAAGCCAACACACTGCATCAAGGAAAAAGAACAAGGAGAATGAAAATGAAAAGAAGAAATTAAGCTTAGTGTCTCACTTGCAAGGCTAGAAGCTAGCCCAGAAACCCCAGTGAAGCTGGTTGGTCTAGCGCCCTATTTCCATGGGAGACAGATGACAGAAGATGTCTGGCCAGGCAATGAAACCAGTTTCCTTAGAAAACAGAGAAAAGCTGTTCCATCTCTCCCCTACTCTCCCCCAAAACCATCTGACTGTGCTCCTCACTTTGCTGTTGAAGATAGAAGTTCTCAGTGCAGTGTAAGGGAGTAACCCCTCCAGTGCCTCTCCGTGGTGACAGCACTGTGCTCTACCCACCCCTGTGAAAATGGTGTGGCAGGAGAGGACCTCCCGACAGCACTGCTCTCACTGGACGGTTGGATGCCTGGGAGCTGAGGGCTGGGAACTGGTGTTGTCCGGCGATCCCTCAAGGAAGACTGCATGCCATCATGGGCTGAGTTTTGGCTGCTCTGTGCTGAATGACATTAGTCTGTTAAGACTATCTTGGTGGGAGCCTGTGGAAGGCACAGGGCCCTACGCAGGGATAGCCATAGCCATCGCCACTCCTCTACAGCATGAGGAAGCATTGGATTAGGTTTTTAGAGGCAGATCCACAAGGGAATTGACCTGCCTGACTCCCATATAGGTGTTGAGCACCTGTGCAAATCAGTGGAAATTCAGGACATCGTTACCCTTATGATGTAATGACCTTACCACACGTGCCAGCTTGTAGCCTCAGTTGCCCCATTGTGCACTGGAAACTACAGCTTCCTGCTCCTCTTCAGACTGGGTAATTATGAGCTACCATGGGGCAGGATTAGAAATACTGATGTACATCTGGAGATATTGTTACTCTGTTCCTCCCAGACCTGACCTGGGTAGGAAATCTGAGTGTTTAGCCAGTTGTGAATTCTCTCCTATACTGCCTGCCAGAGAGCAGGAGCTGATGTCAAGTAAACAGAGAGAAGATGTCTGTAAATTAAGGGAACACTGAGAAATGTTTTAATACAGAATAACAGAAATTGCCTTCTCCTTCATAAACCATCCTAAGATGTGTAACTCACAGTGTATGATAGAGACAGGTACAAATGCCTCCGTACACTCCGGTTTATAAGTAGCTCTGTAACAGGTGTTATCATTTTGTCTGCTCAGTATTTTAACATCATTCATTTGTGCCATTGCAACGTGGCACAACAACGCATCTTGGAATAATTTACTGGGAAGAAGCAATTGCTATGAATCACATCATATTGTCATTATGAATAAAGTACATCTACATGCTGTGCCTTCAAGGAAAGTGTGGAAGAGGCGTGCTCACCATTCAGCTTCTCATGGACCTGCATTTACTTTTCTTCTTTCATTTCAGTTGTTCTGAGGGTTTTTTGCCTCTCTTTTATTCTATCTTTTCTTTGTTTACCAGTTGCAAAGGCTGTCTGGCCATGACTTTTGGGCTTTTTGGAACAAAGAGTACAGCTAGCTAGTGCTTGTAGATGGATATTCTCATGACTGACTTTAACAGAATCACAGAAAATGTCAGGTTGGATGGGATATCTGGAGGTCACCTAGTCCCACCCCTGCTCAAAGCAGGGCTAACCTGCTTGCTACTAACTTTCTAGTACGTCAGCCTGTGAAACTGAAACCTGCAGGGACACAAAAAAGATCAGAAGAAGAGGGAAAATAGAAGAGCCCTTCACACCCAGCAGCATGATGGTCAAGGTACTGTCCCTAGATTTGGATATGCTGATGCTGTCTCTGCCTGATTCACAGTGATACAGAATATGTATTTACTGATGAATTAATGAATTAATTAATTTCTAGAAATCCAAAACCAAGAAATGCTGCTATTACCCAGAGTAGGAATATGAACTTGAGACTGCCAGAGCCTCAGCTTTCAAGCCCTGGCCATCTCTTTCTTCAACATGCATCCCCATTTCTCAGCTCTCAGGTTTTGACCAGAAGACAAACATTTTGCCCCAGCTCAATTTCTTAAACATGTCCCCCACACTTTGAGTTTTCTCTGTCACAATTTAAAAAAAAACCAAAAACAAACAGAAAGAAAAGACAATTTTCAAACCTCAGAAGTTGACAGAAAACAAAATTGGTATTTTCTCCTCCACTTTCACTTTCTCAAGTCATTGTTCTAAGAGATCCTCCTGGTATTTTTTATTTCTCTCCCCGCTTCCTATTTAATTTTCAGTCTGCTCTCTCTCTCTCTCTCTCTGACAATTCTGCCTGGCTGCTATCCAACAGGCCTGTCCAGTTTCTCCTTGTACAAGCATATAATACAAAAGAATACAAAGAAGACTGGAAATGCAATTATAAAACTGTCTCTTCCGCCCAGGCACAGTTTTTTTAGACAGCAACCTCCTTTTCAGCACAGTTGGAAGGAAAAAAAAAGTAACTAGAGCCCTTCTGAGCAATGTAATTATTTATTCTGGATGAAATGTCCTGCAGGAAACTTTAATTAGACCACATGTATGATAAACTAACAGAACAGTTTGAAGGAAAAAAATTAAACAAATAAAAAGGGTAATGGTGCAATTACCTATATTCCTTAAAGCCGTAACTCTTGGAGGTGAGCCCAGTTTATTCAGAGTTCAGGAGCTGAAATTGGGACACGCACATTGAGGTTGAAAATGGTGCACACACATAAACTTTTCACTGAAACAGCTTTTCACTGAACATTTGGGCTTTTCAACTAAAAGCAAATATTAGAAAATACCTCCTCACAAACAAGAACCCTCTGTGAAAACAAAATTCTGGGGTATTCAGTTAGTACAAGAACTGTTGTAAGATATACATGCATGTCTTCGTGCATGTGTGAGCTTGTGTATGCATGCATATGTGTCTATATTCATATTGATACATGTACAGGCACATGTGTATCTGTACAATGGACTATTTATTTTATGAAAAGCTTCTAAAACTGTCAGCTAAATTGCTTAATTGCAGAAAAGTAGGCAAAAAAATTTGTCATAAGATCAGCACTGTCTGAAAATACAGTATCAGCAATTAAAAGAAATAGCCAACCCACCAACTGCTGAGCGGCAATCTATAATCCATGTTGCAACATTCTGCTGATGCCTTGTGCATCCTTCTTCAATACTCATAATACAAAAAAATATCATTTCAGACCTCAGGTGAATATCCCTCAAGTGTTCCTATTTTAAATGGTAATATTTATAAGCAAATATAGCAAGAATATAGAAAATCATAGAATCATAGAATGGTTTGGGTTGGAAGGGGCCTTAAAGATCATCTAGTTTCAACCCCCTGCCATGGACAGGGACACCTTCCACTAGAGCAGGTTGCTCAAAGCCCCATCCAACCTGGCCTTGAACACTTCCAGGGATGGGGCGTCCACAGCCTCTCTGGGCAACCTCTTCCAGTGCCTCACCACCCTCACAGTGAAGAATTTCATCCTTATATCTAATATAAATCTACCCTCTTTCAGTTTAATACCAGTACCCCTTGTCCTATCACTACATGCCCTTGTAAAAAGTCCCTCTTGGTCTTTCTTATAGGCCCACACATAAGAGCGAGCTATTATTATTAAGGCAAACAAACTTCCACCATGGCTAATGTGACAATTTTCCATTAATTACCTCTATTTTTGATTGCTTTTTAGACATTTAGGGAATGGCAGGTAAAAATCATAGCCCTTATTTCTTTCTTATGTGGCTCCTGACCTTTAAAAGGTGTATGGGATTAGTGGTGTCCAAAGCATGTGGAGGGGTTCAGATTTCAAGTGCTCCCAATGAACAGAGGTATCTGCACCTTAGATTCTGACTTTTGACCATCTGTCACATTTAATGTACTGATACAAAGATGACAGCCCCTTGGCACCCCATATGTTCAGCCTTTCCTGTGAGCATCTTGTTGGAAACATATCCTTTTGGGGATCCTATTTTAGCCTATACAGTTTGGGGTTTTCTCTCTTTCTATACAAGTATTGAAGTCAAAGTCCTCATCACTTCCAGATGCTTCAGAATAGCTTTGTGCACCTACAGCAGTGCTTTGGAGACATCAGGGCGTCTAGACCTCTGCAGCCTGACATTCCTCTGTGCGCTGCACAGGCAACCTTTGACTTCATTTAACCAAGAGACAGCAGTAGAGTAGGAGGACTACAGGGAAGAAGGGCTTTGGGTTGCTTCAAACATACTGCAGCCCTTAGTCAGCATAGCATCTAAGCCTGTGCTTAAGGATAAACACATGCTCCAAGCTTCATTGCCTTACCCAAGATTTAATCCTATCAGTTTAAGCATATGCTTATGAACTCTGCTGAATTCAGTCCTTGAACTCACAAGCCTATTCCAATGGAGGAAAGGCAAAGATCACCAGTGCTTTAGTAGGAGAAAGATAGGGCTTCCAGCCTTCATGCAAATATCCTGATTCAAAGAGAAAGAGGGAATTCAAAGAGAAGGTCAGAAAAGATCTGCTCTGTCAGCAGCGTCGACTCCAGCTACTGTGTTTTTCAAAGTATAACATGAATGTGGTATACTAACATACAGTTAATATACAGGCACAGTCACTGGATGTATATGCAATGTGCCTTCCTACTACACATTGATTTCTGTCTGATAAATATAATATGCACGATGAAAGGTGGCAGAACCTGAAGGGAGCCTGGCTTATCAACCACAAACGTCTGGAGGAATCAGAAGCTGAAATCAAAGGATAATAATATTTACGGTTTTAAATGGACTTGCCACATGCATTAAATCACAGGCTGCGTCAATCTTGCTGCCATTGCCCCATAGCTCATCACAGCTCACATTCTCAGACATCTTTAGCTGGGGAAAGGAACGAAGATAGAGCACGTGTGAAGGTTAGTGCAATGAATTGATGTGTGCATGCTGGAGAGTCAGCAATAGCTGGAGCTCACTGCATTTTGCTCCCTCTGCAGAGGCACAGTGTTCACGAATATGGAGACACACTCTGCAAGGTCAACCACCTGAATCCCAGCTATCCTTACCCTCCTGGGATGACTTTTGCCTGAGCCAGGCTTTACACTGCTGTTGTGTCAATGCAAGCAGTTAGACTGGCCTGTATGCCAGCACCCTTTCTACATGCAGCCGTCACAGGCACACCAGAGTGGGTACCATTCTGCAGTGATACAATATTCCGTGTTAATCCACCTTGCAAGCACCTGAAAGGACTTAACTATGTGTACTACACAAGCACCCCGCTGAGACAGTAGAAATAGGAACAGACCTGTAATTACCAAGTAAAGACAATGAAATCACACGTACTCTCACCACCTGTGGTTCTAAATGAGGAGAAGTGTTACTTACACTGTTGCATTTCTATAGCATCTCAGGAGAAAAAACAGAGGGCGTAATGAGCCACTAGACTTGTGATAAGCTTATAAGAGGCAGAATTAAAGTGCATTCAGAACTTACTCCAATCCACCTCTCTGAGAGGAGGGACGCAGAGGGAAGCACAATTAAACTTTTCCCCTTCCCCTTTAATTTGGGGAATGAAGAACAAGCCTGAGAGAACAACTTTGTGTTGTTTCACAGACTCCAGCCATTTGCCACCCCCAAACAAAAAGATGTATCATGAAGAGTGGAAAGATGCACAACACAATGGCTGAAAACTTTGCCATGACATTGCAAAAGACATGAATCTGGGTGTCTTGGGCAGAATTTTAATCACCACCACCTGCTTTGCCCTAAGTGGAAAAGGTGAGTACACAGGACTGATAGGAGAGCTGCTGTTTGAAAGAGATCTACAGAAAACTTCCCTTTCTTTTTACATGAACTTAGGAAATCTCAAGAATATGAATATGAAAATAGAACGGTGAAAGAAACATATTCCCAGAAGTAAGTTCCTCCATGAAGGCTCTCCTGAGGGGAAGACTGGGTTTTTTTCATGTCTTTTAATGCTCTATTTTCAGTACTTTTACAAGAGTATTCATTCTGAAGGCTTTTTTTCTTCTTTCAGTTCTTTGATTACTATTGTTATGTGGTGGGGAGCCCTTTTAGGTGAGAGAGTTTAACTGGCTCTTCTGGTGGAAAGGTCTTTCCAAAAAGGATGTTGCTGCAATATTTCCTTTGAATGCTCAAAGTTTGCATTTGATACATCTGGAAATATCATGCAGCCTTTTCACTGGGGACTCAAACTGAGGCACAGCTAATTCCAAAGCTGTCAAATATGCATTTTCTTATGGACAAGACTGTGGGGCAAAATCAGAGTGCCTATCATTTCATTAATAGGGCTGTTTGTTTGAAACACCTTCTTGGGTCAATGGGTAAATATTTTAATTCTTTCTTCAGGTGGAGCAGGTTAGAGAAGCCTCTTTGTAAGCGTATTCTCAGATTTCTGAACAGAAACTTTTGTGGATTCCCACCTGAGCTTCTGACACTAAAAATTGTGCTTTGGTCTCACTCTAAGGCAAGAGAGTTATCCTGTTCTGGACAGACAGGCCCGTTGGAAAACATTCACTTAAAAAGAGAAAGAAAAAACCACCCTGAAAGACATTCACAGAAAACAGAATGTCATGGAGAAAATTATGGGGGAGTGTGTGTGTAATCACGTATTTATTTATCTGAATCCCACACTGCAAATTTTGTAGGTACAAAAGATGATGAGAAAGACAAGGCACTGAAGTGATTGTTTAAACTGAAATTGAGTCTCACCCACTGCAGAGTTTGAATTAAACAAAAATAACCCAAAGCAGCAATGTAATAACCTTAAGTGAGCCACTTTTTTAAGCAGCTTATACATAATGGAATTCTCTCGGCTTTTTATAAATGTTCCACATACGTTCAGATAATCATCGAACGGATGGGCTTTCCTCGCAGATAGCTGAAAATAAACACTGATATCAAAACATGAGCATGACTTCTTTCTTTTCGCCATACATCCAGCTTCTATATGTTGTTCTTTATCAAAGTATCTAAGTGCTTTCAGTAGACCAAAGCATCCTGGGTTTATAGATATATAAATATGTTTTATAGCCACTATAGGGATTTCTATGCTACAATACACTAATGGTTCACCCGAGCAAGATACTCTGGCTGTAACAGTGATCAGTGCTGGATGTTTCAGTGTAAAGAAGGACTCTAGTGTCTCTCTGAACTAGGTAACCTATAAATTGTTTAACATTACCAGTGCTGACTCCTTATTATTTTCTTATGGTGAGTGCCACTGTAGAGATAATATGCCAATAAAATAATTATTCTTAATTGTTAACTACTATTTTCAGTTTCAAAGACACAGGGTAAAAGCAAATAGCAACCTAGAAAAAAAAAAAGGAAGATAAGGAGAAAGGCTGTATGGGGAAATGAATACGAGGCAGAAGCATAAATCCCATCACAGATGGGTCTGAAACAGGGCTGCAGGCAAATCTGGTCTGTGCAGACATCAAAAGCCTTTGGATTTGAATTTAGTAAGGTGGACACTACCTATCATCTCATTAGCCTATCTATGCAATTAGAGCAGAACTATCTTGATTAGCCTAGCCCTGACAAAACAGTGGGAACAACCCATTTTCTTCAGGTGGTCTGTCCATCTGCGAGGCAAACAATCTAGATGGCAACACTTGGGACAGTGCTGAGAAGAGATGTAGACCCTTTGGCTTTGCAGATCCAGGTGGGCAGCAGCAGCAGCAGAGCTTAGAATTGTGCTCATCCATGCTCTGTTATTAAAAATATTCCAAGCACCACCGAGATCCACTCCTTCAACCAAGCTTGCCGCATCCTTGGCTTCGAATCTCACATGCTGCACAACACAGCAGCCAGTGAGGTGCAGCATGGTGCCTGATGACAGAAGGCAAACGTGCCTCCTGTGCTGATGCAGTCTCTTTCTATCAAAGGGAAAAGTGCAGGGACTTGAAAGAGACTCCCCGTGACTGAATAACACAGTGTCAGTTCCTCTAATGAATCCTGGTCCTGAGTGCATGATGGGTAATTAGTGACTTTGATACCTGTGGGGAGCAGGTCATGATTTTGCTGTCAGGAGCTTCAACACAGGAGACATATCATTACTCCAGTCAGTGCTGATTATTACCATACCTGCTCAGTGCAATTTCATATTGCTTTTGGGACAAAAAACAAAAATGCTGATAGGAGTTGGAAAGTGTCTCTTTTTTTTTCTTCTCCCTCTTCTTTATGTTTGTTTTGTTCAGGAAAAGGAGAGCACCTCTGTGATTTCAAACAAAACTGTCTCTCTCATAAGGAGATGAAAATGAAGGAGGGAAGGGACCTGACAAGTATCCACTGAAAACAACTCTTTAACCCAACAAAGCACATCCGCAATGTGCCTAGATCAGTAGAGATCAATAGAAGATGATGTTACTGTGATGTCTGTGTATGCATTTGCCCATCTTACTTGTCCAAGATAGGAACAACACGTTTCTGTTAGATACATCCCAGGAGGCAGAGGAATTCAGCAGACCTCCCTGGTTCTCTTAATAAAATACTGAAGGAGTCATAAAGACAGATGAAAAGAGAAAGAAGACATGTTGGAAGAGGGCTAGGTTACATCCTTGGGAAAGATGAGGTAGTTCCACTGGCCCCAGTTCAGAAAAACACTTAAAAATGCAGGCTGTAGCTCCCTGCTGAGCCGTGATGGACCACCACACGTCTTCTTGTCTCCTGGTGTCTGGGAAATACTGGCAAAGCTGCACCAGGGACACACAGTGCACATATAGCTGGGGATGCAGGACACATGCTGGGCTGCTCTGGGATCTGCGGCACTCATCAAGGTTAATGAGGGGTGGCTAGTTAAGCCACTGAAGCCGAGGGCTGAGTTAGTTATACACATATCTCAGTACAGTTCCTAATTCAGTAACTGACAGTCCATCTCCTTCTTAATTTTAAATACAGTAGATATGGTATGAGCCCAATCTTTTGCAAAAATAGTATGAGATGGAGAAGGAAGAGATTAACTCAGAACTATTTGTGCATTTGCCATGGCTCACGCATGCTTGCTTGGTTAAATAGCTTTTCCTGGTGTGGAAATGCACTGGGTGATTTATTTCCTTTTCATAAATAAAAGATTTGGGATGGAAGAATGGCTATTTTCTTTTATACAAGCTATTACACCCTAATGGTTGAAGCAAAGATCTCAGTTCAGCTTCCTGTGGACAGCTTTGACTTGCTCTAATACCTGCTCTGTGGGGAGCTGCTGTTGACACCAGTGTTTGTGTAGCCCCTGACCTGGAAGATTTGGATACTGCAAGTATCGTTGGTGATCATTTAACTCTCACAGGTACCAGAAAATGGGAGGATAGGGTGGATTATGTCCCCTGTCCAGACTTCAGGGTAAGTATGATTTGGAGCTGGGAACAACCCCACAGTCTCCTGAGTCTCAGCAAAGTGCTGATCCTGCCAGGCTCTACTGCCCTTCTCCATGCAGGATCACATTGTGTGCTTCTTGTTGCACCTCATCCTTCGCAGCTATGCCAAAAGGCAGCAGAAACCATTCCCCTAGGAGCAATACAGAGCAAGCAGGGTGAGCATTGTCCCAGCCCCCCACTTCCTTGGGTTTCCTGGGGTGTCCTCACCTGGGGATGACATGCCAGGTGAGGACTCAGCCTTTGTCATGGTTTCTTTTCAGTTAATGCACTCTGGTAGCAAAGTTTGATGAGGGAAATTTGACCTTCTGTTGTCCAAACAAACTGCAGTTTCCAGATTCGGAAGCTGGTCTCTTATCAGTGGTACCTTTCTTGTCTGTTAGAAAAAGATTCTCTATCCCAGGTTATTCTCTGTGTGCACAGAGTGTAGTTACACTTTCAGTTGGCTTTTCCTCCAATGCATTCTTCAGTTATTGCTTATTTATAACATCAGAGACATGAAACTTTTCCAATAATGATCCTGATAATTATAGCCATCTTGTTCAGTCTTAACAGACCAGTGATTGTATCCTGATGCAGGATCAATGGGAAGTTAAAAGAATATACTTATTAAACTCAATAAGGATAAGTTACTAGTTAATGATGTGAAAATTATGTCACCAATAACTGTGTAATTACATTCTTATTAATGCATTCAAACATCTTGCCATTTAATTGGCATTTAACAAGCTCATTATAGCAAGATAATTAGATAGCCATTAATTGGTAAAACACTGATTGACGTGTAGTATGTTAATAGGTGTCTAGTGTGGTGTAGTTGTCTTGCTATATGGTAATTTAATGCTTTCATGCTCCTATCCATTAGGTCGTTTAAAATATACAAATGTAGTGTATTATAAAGTGATCGTATATTTATTGGCAAAATCATGATGACTGAATCAGACTCAATGTATTATTTGCATACGTGTTTATCTTACATTTCAATACAACCTCTGCTGGTATTTGTAGGAACTACAATAAACAGCTAAATTCCTGGAATGTCCTTTAGTCACTATGTTACAAAACGAAGCAGAAACGTCCAGTCTATGGTTCATGACCAACATGTGGCTCTTGAACCACATCAGAGCTGAGTCCTCTGACAAAACGAAAGGCCCTGCTGGGTTATCTTGAACTTTGGTAGGAATAAAGCAGTACTAATCACTGAGGATGGCATCGTTAGTGTGCCCAAGGGTGAAGCTATGTGTCCAGTCCAACCCAGCAAGGTGCTGGTACCCCATGGGGAACTGTTGTCACCTCCCACCTGTGAGCCACTGCCAGAGCATGCGTCTCTGTCTGGGGTTGGTCACACAAAGATTTTGGTATGCCACTTGTAGGAAGAGAAAAGTTGATGCTTCTTTTCTAAGAGTCACAGTGCCTGAAAATCTTGTCATATGTACAACGATAAAGCCTAGACTCTCTTATTCTGAAGTCCCGACTACACATTGCTAGCAAGGAGGCTTGAGGAGTGATCTGGGGTCTGCCCTGAGCAGTAATTATGTTGATGGCTGCTAAGCAATATACAAACATACTGACCAAGCCATTACCTTAATTGTCCTTCCCTATGTCATGCCTGTGACAGTTCAGTTTTCTGTGACACTCAGAAGATGATCTGGAATTATATGCTGTCCACCTGACATGAGAGCTTGTTCACAGATGCATAATAAATACATACCTCTTTCTTTCTAAGAAGGTTGTCAGATGTATTGAAATAAGACAGATAGTTTAAGGATGTAATATTATTATTATGTGCCTTACAGTAGCAGCTAAAGGTCCAGCAAAAAAATCAGTTTCCCTTCATGCTGGGCACTGTATAAACACACAGAGAGAGATGCTGTTCTGAAGACCCTGCTGTCAAAATGGACTCAACAGCCAAAGGACTAGTGGTGGAAAGTCAGTGTCAGGACGGATGAGAGGACAGAAATTAATATTGCGGTCTATGTTAACATTTGGAGACAAACACGATTTTTAAATGGTGCTCTGAGGTGTCCAAAAAACAGAAAATGAAAGTCTCACTGCTGCCTCAATTCTCTGCATTGCTCTAAAACACTGCCATGAGTATCCTTTTTCCATGTCATATCTCACTCCTCCAAGCCATCCAGCACTTCCAGCCCTTGTATCTTTATTAACACTCCGGCATAACCTGCACTGCTGACAGTTTGTCTGCAGCATGGAGGTGTGGAGATACTCAGGTCTGCAGTGAGGAACTTCCTGGGACTGACTTGTCTGTTCTCAGGGTAACAAGTGAGTTCATTGTGCAGAACAGGAGGTGTCAATTAGGCATAGAATCATACCAGAAATAATGAATTAACTTATAGTACATTTCCCCAGCTACCACAGGATTGGTCCCCATGGTGTATTAAGTGGAAATGATAACGTGTGGCTGATTGCAATGATGACGTGAATATTGTTAATGTTGAAATCCCAAATTAGCTTAGAGGGGGAAGTTTTGGTTCAGATTTTGCAAACAGTATGCAACTACTATAACCTTTAGAAGAATCCTGTTAATTCTTTTTCCATTATTTTTAATTTCAAAGACTAGGAAAATAACAAGAATGACTGGTTCACTAAAAATAGCCGTTACGTGACCATGGAAATATGAGCTTTTCTTGAGGAGACAGTCAGCACTGCAGGATATACAACATTGTGCTATATTTTGCTTAGCTGTGGCATCATTCATCCAAATGTAGGTAGTTCAAAAAGGCTCAGAAAACATGGTGAATTTTACTAGGGGAAGGTTTTAGCAAGGCCCTAAGGAGAATTTGTTTCTTCCAGCCATTGCAGTAAGAAAAGAGATTTAATGCATTGAGAGGTAGAGGAGAGATTACTCTGAAAACTTAAGAGTGGTAGAATTGCGGGTCAGGTGAGGTGCATGGTGCAAAGCAGTGAAGATGGAAAAGCAGTTGCAGTGCACAAGGATGGGATGTGGCTGGGTAGTTGAAGATTTATGGTTATTGGGAGGGCTTTGCTTGGGTTCATGAATGGGATGTGTTGGGACTGTGGATTGGAACAGAGGAACATGCACAGATTTTGGATGGTGGCCCAGGGGAGACGACTGGTTTGGGGAGGTATGTAGCAAGATGGAGGTGGGTTGTCAGAGCTTGGCCCGCACTGTGTGAGTGGCCCAGAAGGGGCCTTGGCTGGTGGTGGAGCAAGGCAGCCAATGATGGGCTTGGTGATGCAGCCATGGCATGACGGAAGAAGCCTTCTCACCATTCTCCTCTTGGGCCCATTTCTAGGAATTGTAAATCCCCGTGCCATCATTGATGGCAAGTTAGCAAGACAGCGTTTATCAAAGCACAAACTTGATCTGTAGCAAAAAAAGGCATCTCTGTAAGTACAGGTCAAATAAGCCCAAAGGACAAACTTTGCTATGATTCAGGTAACTTGGAGAAGTGCCCTTGAATGCAGTGGCAACACGCGGTGATGAGCAGAATAGGTTGCTCACCTCTGGGCATAGTAATTCCTGTGTTTTCTCCACCGCTCCTTTTTATTTTGAATTAGCAGCCAAGAGCAGGTAGGCAGCTCTTGAAATCATTTGCTTACAAGCCCTGATACCCATCTGGGATCAAGACAGAAATCAGATTAAGCTTGTTTGTGTGTTAAATGTTTGGGAAAAAATGACTTGTTCTAATAAGGGACAAGGGGTGAAATGTGCTCCCTAAAGCGGATAGCCCTTGTGCTTATCTGTAGCGGGAGCCTGAGTAAACTCTGATCACACCAGACTCTTCCCTCGTTACCGTGCTGCCTTCCCACCCTTCCAACTTGCCCTTTACCTCCCACCACACAAAAAAGATGGGATTAAAGAAAAAAAAATACTCCTAGCAAAATGCCAGGGTTTTAAATTAAATTTAAAACAGTTTAATTGCCTAATTGCTCAGCTATTTTGTGCAGTTTATTAACAGAAGCAATTCTTCGGCAGTCATGCCAACACAGCAGAAAATTGGCATTTGAGCCAGGGGGAATTAAAGAGGCAGAGTGCGGAACTAAAACAAAAAGAATGCCTCGAACCTAGTGGAACAGACATTTGAGGCTTTCATCTCATTTTTATCTCACTCCCTAATCTGCTGTAGAAAGATCAAGGCTTGGTTTTGCTTTTTAATGTGGGAATGACAGTTGCTCATCACCAGTGTCTTTGCATTTGGAAAAGTACTGGATTTCCAAGGAAATGAATGTCTAAGGAAACAGCACATTTACAAAGAAAATAAAATGCAATTCTTGCCAATAATATTGGCATCTTTTAAGAGTTAATTTGATGGCATTTTTCATAATAAACCTCACTGGTAAGTGTGTGTGTGTGTGTATTCAAACAAAACTAGCAAATCATCCATATAAATGAATGCATGCACTGACTGAATAGGAGAGATTAATATTCAGTTATAATATACCACACTCATCATATGCTCTTCCCTTACTATACGGAAAGAAAAAAAGGAGAGGAAAGGAGAAGGCAGTCATGATGCAAAATAAATAATCCAATATTTATTGCCTGTAAAAGAGAAATTCTAGTCAAATATGGATGATGCTATTGCTCTAATCTTTAGGGCTGCATCCAAGTACCCATCTATGGAGCTGTTGGTATGTCCTTGCTGATGTCTCCTCTCTTTTTTTGGGTAGGTAGCCACTTGGGAAGCTCTTGTCAGGTGTAATACAGCAGAGATATTGAGAGGGGAACCCTGGACAAACTACTGGGACTTCAGTGTAAGTTTATTTCCATTGTGTATGAAGGATGGAAACAATTCACTGCTTTGGGGAGGATTTCTACATCTGTGATTAACCTATTGTGTCACAACTCACCCTGCCTCAAACTGAGAATCCTGAGCACAGTGATGGTCGAGATGATATTCAGGGCAGTTTTTTGTTATTGGTATCAGTCAGGGTCAGAATTATACCCCAATGTATTTAAAGCAGTCCTGTTGGCCATTGTGTGGCTAACTGGCATATGCAACTGCAGGAGCTGGGTTCACAAACTAAATTTCCTGCTGGTGTCTGGTAAATTGGGGCCACTGATGAGATGGCACATCACAGGTGAAAATGAGCCAGAGCAGGGCCCTTCATTTCTGTGTTTGAAATGCATTTTGAAATAGCAGTTCCATCCTTCCAACTGTACGAGTGCATCATGGTAAACAGATTTTTCCAGATTGTATTCATCCTGTGCAATTTGGCAGGTTTCCTGGAGAAACCCAGAGCACCCCTCCTCTTGGTACCCATTTCCATGGGTACCATTTTCCTCCTCAGTCGGAGGGGGCCAAGGTTGGGGGAGGTGGTGAGCACAGCCCTGCCCCACAGTGCTGGCATGGAGGGGGAAAGAAACCTCTGTGGTGTAGCATCACGCAGGGGCTCCCATTTAAAGCTCGCTGTCTGCCCCCATGCTAACACACCCAGGCACCAGCAGCTGCTGAAAGATCAATGCATGTCTATACCTGGGGAAAAAAAGGGCAACACTTGCTAGATTTACTATAAGCAGTGTGCCCAATAAAAGTGTTTCTTTACTGAGATAATCCTGATGCCTACAGTGCTGATTGTCTGTAGAGTAAGAATGAGATGCCAGCCAATCTCACTGGGGCTGAAGTCTCTCAGAGAACTGACTGAATGATAACGACTTTATCCAGAATATTCAAGGCCATCACTCGGATATCTCAGCTTTTTTCCTGTATGTAGAAAGGAGAGGATACAGGATACAGTTATACATGCACTGTGGATGAAACCAGCTGTAGGAGAGCTAGGTATTATTCAGTAATGGAGTCAAAGAAGTCTAAATTCTCCTTGCTTGAATTTTTGCAAACAACTCCCCTTCAGTTTTATTTCAGCCAAAATATCTTTGATAGATTTTGACATATGACTTCTTTATGTATTTTTCTATCTGAACAACTGACATTTTCCATGAGAAACAGATATGTCCTGTGAATAGAATTATTTGGGTGCTAACTGTTTCTTCCAGAAAGCCAGTTTCAATGGAAAATGTTCACACTGGCTCCATTCTTTCATCATTTTGAGAACAGGCAAATTTGCCTTCTCTTCTCATGAGCTTTCATGACTCCCTCTTTCATTCATGGTCTGCTTGTTTCAGACCTTAGCTGTAATTGTACAGTGAAGCAATGTGGGTGATGGTCAAATTTCTGTATTCTTATGACAGAAAACTGGGAACCATCAAGAGCAGTGGCTCTAGTGATTTTCAAAGCAAGTGGGTGGGATTTCAGTCTAGAGATGAAGGGGAAGTTCTCAGTCTTATCATCCATTCACTGCAGGTATGAAGGGATGAGATGAAGCACTCGTTTCTTCAAGTAACAGACAACTGCAATTTCTTCTGGCTTTTTTTGCCTCTCATCTTGAAAAATAGTGAATGGAGCATTCAACTTCCTATCTGTTTGAAGCTTCTGATGTTAGGTGATGACCACACATTTATTTTCTCTCAACCTCCCTGTTAATCTCGCTGTACTGAGATGGTTTATCTCAGGCACTGCCTTTGTTGCTAAGGAAAGTGCATTTTCCCACAGGAAAACACATGTGCTTGAGCCAGGAAGCACCTGGTGAGGGCAGAGAGATAAAAGTGCAGCCAGGACATGGAAAGTGGAGCAGCACAGGGTTGCTCTGTGAGCTGCAGGACATCACAACATCACGGGCCAGTGCTAAGAAGCATGGAAAGGCATCCTAAGACCTGAAAGCTTAAGATATCTGATACCACTGACTGTCACCCAAGGACTGTATGCTGTGACATGTGGCACCTGCTGCTGTCCTCCGTCTCCTGCCAGACCCTGTGGTGTGCAGTGAAGGCAGCAGCCTCTGGCTCTCCAGAGTCCCCAGAGCAGGTACTGTGGTTAATGGATCACGGGTGCTCAGCGTGATCAGGAGTTGCTGCTCCTGCCGCAGTAGCACATGAAAGAGCACCTTGATGCACCTGAGAAGAAAGAATTTACATTACAGTCAGCTGTGACCTACTTTTAAGCTTTCTCTCACGGTGTGGGGCAGGTATTGAGCATGGCATTCAGACCTGGCTGCTGACATGCACTTTTGCAACTTACACCCAAGGGAGAGCACATCTCAAATACAGCAACAGCCTGGTCAGTGCTCTGGGGAGTTCCTAGCTATTAAACCTAGATCTCATATAGCTTGCAAGCAGCCCCAGGGGTGTCTGCTTCACTCTGAATTTCCACTGATTTTGACCCCTAATTTGCTTTGATTCTTTTAAAGATCCCAGCTTCCAGCCCCTGGAGGCAGCGACTGCTGGAGGATTCACACAGCAGCTTGGGACTCCTCATGGCCCCAGAGATTTCCAGCTGAACCAGTGCCATTTGCTTTCTGTGTTGCAGTCCTTTTGCCAAATGCATGCCCTAATTTTCTGTCCTCTAGGTCTGGCACCACTCATCTGCTTGCAAATGCCCCACAGCACAAAGTCCAGCTCTTTTCTGTGCTCCTTCTGTGATCTCTCTTTGGATGCAAATGCACATTTGACAGAAGTCAAACTCCTCTGTGCCTCATGCCCCAGAGGGGTGACCTAGAAAAGGGACCGCAAGTAACCTTTCAGACCCATCTTTCTGTGTCCCATGCCAATGCTCAGGGTATGGATCGCCCAGGTAATCTTTAAAGATCAGTGGGAAAAAATTATATTTCAGCTCACTAACAAGAGTAAGGTATACTTATAAAACAGGTATGGAAGATAGACCCCAGTCCCCCTTCATGTCATAGCAGCTTTGGTGAATAGAAAAGTTGACATGCAGAGTAATATTTCACTTTTTTTTTTTCAGCTTTATTTAATGTTTTAACCAGTAAAATCATATATAAGCCTCAGAACTTTTCTTTTTTAATTAGTGTTGTGAGGAAGCACTGGAGGGAGGGAGAGGGAATTACTTTTATTTATTAATGTTTTTCCCCCACCATTTTGCCAACATCTGCAAAGTGCTTCACTTGACCTGGTGTGGCTTTCTGGTCTAAAAACCACCGTGCTGGCCTGAAAAAATGTTGCTGGGCTTCCACAGCTGGATGCAGGGGCAAGCACATCAAGCAGGTACGTGTCCAGGAGAAGTTGCAGCAAGACGTGTGGTGTCTGGCAAAGCCCGGGGAGAAGCCAGCCCTTCACCATTAGTGGAAGAGGAGCAGCAGGAGGGGACAGATCTGGAAGAGAAGGTCCATTGTATTCTGTTAGGTGCAGAGATAGGAGCATGCTTTGCTTATTGAGCTGGAGGGACATTCAGAAGGTGTGTGGCATCATGGTGGGACATGCCAATGCACAACACCATTAGAGCCCTCCAGAGCCTGGGAAATACTGGGTGGATGTTGAAGATAGAGGTCTTCTCTCTCCTCACTTTGGTTTTGCTGCTCTCTGAGTTCATTTGGAGGGCACTGTCTCACATGGATGGAACACCCTGCCGGGATGGTCTCCACCACCCAGCAAGAGGGAACAGGTGGGAGATGATGGGGTTTGATGCTTGTGCAAGTAGAGGTACAGAGAAGTGAGGTGTAATCTCCACTGCAAATCTGGCCAAATCTCTTTTAAGGATAAAAGAGTAGAGACCATGAAGCAGGGAAGATCAAAGTGATGGTATTTAGATGTGGATTGGAACTGTGAAAAAGGTTTGGCCCTCAGGCAAATCCAGAATTAAGCTCTTATTTCAGGTTTGATGGTAACAAATTCCCACCAGTAGATCTGCTGAGGCATCCACCAGCCTGGAAAACACATGATCTGGCCCTGAAAAGCCAAGTCTTTTATATGTGGGTTCCAAGTAAAGGATTAGCACTTTAGAGGAAAAAAATATTGGATCCAAGTATACAAATCCCCACCACCCGCAGTCATATTAATAAAACTTATAGATCAGAGGGAGGTTACACTCAGGTCATGTCTCTGTTTTCAAATGTATCCTTTGGATGCAGAACTGGGAAACTAACAGCACCACTAAACTTCTCTGATCACTGAAATTAACTGGAAAAATCAGACATGAATACATGGCAGAACTACCATCTTCCAAAGTTGCTGAAATTTCAAATCCTACCTGTATCCCAAGAGAAAGTTTCAATATTGAGCCAATTTTCTAGACTTTAATGTTTGTTTCCTTCATGTTTTTTAAATGAAAATACTAGATTGTTAATATGACAACCCAGTGATTAAACATATTTAGTTCTTATTGAAAAGGAAATGGGTTATGACTCTGCATGCAGTCAATGTGTCATTTCTTCTAAAAAAAAACCAACAAATGACAATTTCTTTTAACAGAAATGTTTTCTTTGGCTAATCCACTTCTTCAGTCTGCTCTGCCCAAATTGTTTTTCTGAGAGGACTAGCATATGATACAGATCTGATAGGATGTTTTATTTTGGACCAAGTAATTGCATTAATTGGTACAGCCAATGATCAATGTTAATTAAAAAAAACCCAAACTACAAAGGCTTACCATTTCAAAGCTTTCCAAGAAAGTATTTGAGTAGTGAAGCCATTTTAGGCATATAGTTAACCCTTCCATCTGTAGCTCTGTCAAATAAATCCTCTCCTACACTTGCACACGCACAATAGCCCTATTAATTTTAACTGGTACTATCATGGGACCAGAGAAAGAAAAGTGCAGTTCACTACCATCCTTCTCTCCCTCCCTTCCTCAGCTGAAATCATGAAGAACGGATCACAACAGAAACACTCATTATAACCTAATGGATGTTTTCACCTGATACTACAGAGACACAGTGAACTGGAAGGCCCTTCTAGGAGGACACATGGGATGAGTCCTTCCTCTTGCTAGACCCACTGGCCAATCTCCCCTTGTGCCCTGAGGGTATCACATCATTAGGGCTTTCTGTGATGGTCTGTGACACAAAACTTGACTTATGGCAAAGGAGCCCCAAATGTGAACTACTCAGGGCCAGACTGGGATAGATTTCCTCCAGAGCTTTGAAGTTAGCAGATTGAAGATGAGTAATTCTCTGTGCTACAGTTTTGATGGCCTCAAGAAAGATGTGGTAGCTGTCCTGAAACACTGAGAAACTGGAAACATGGTTTGAACAGCTGTTTAACGCAGACCCTTTTGAATCAGTCATTTCCTCCTGCCCCAGTAACCTTTCTTGTTAGAAAACCTATCAACTCTAACATTGTCAGAAGTGAGCGCATTCAGTGGGAAGCCAGGGATGCATCCATCTTCTGACAGTAGGAGCTGCTGTAGTATTGTACATGTCCCTGCAGACACCCAGATTAACGGTTTGACCTGGTTCCAAATGCAAAAAAGTGTTCGTGGCAGAGGCTTTGTCACAAAAGGCTGCCAAAACATTCTGCCAGACAGCAATAAACTCAATTTACATTATAACTTAACACTTCCTTACCCTTCGTCCTCCTGCCAAGTATGACAACATAACATGCAGGAGCCTGCAGCACGGTGTAGGAAAAAAATCCTCTAACATTTTCAAGTAGAAAATTCCTGTGAAAGACCAACTCTTTCTCTCAGAGCTGCTGGAAACTTCTGGAAACCACTGTTAATAATGTCCTTTCCTTAGAAACTACCTCCTGCTCAGTACAGAAGATGCTGGGCTAAATCACCGTGCTGTGTTCCTGCAACATTTCTGTTGTATCAAGAGATGCAGAGGTCTTGGCTGGTCTCATCTGACATGGCTGCTAAAGAATACTGCTCTGTGGCTGCCATTGGACCCAGCATCTTTATGCATTGACCTGCTGTTTCTTGGCTTCACCAAGGGAGAGTTTTTGCCCTGGTGTTGCCATGCTTCTCTGCTCAGAAGAGGCTCTGCCTTTTGCAGTAAAGCTAGAGCCAGTTTTTGCCCTTGCCTGTGCTCCAAACAGCTGCTTCACCACACTATGGAATCCTCCTGCCCACTGCAGCCTTTCAACTTCCTCTCTCACCTTCCCTTTGCCAGTATTTTTTTCCTCCTCATTGTCACCTGAGACTGAGAGGATTTAAGGTTATGTGAAACTCATGCTGTTTAAGAAGTGCAAGGGGAATTTCAGTCGATAATCAGTTTTCTCTTCAGTGGTGTAGGTATACTCTTACATTAAGAGCTGCAAAGCATTACAAACTGTTTTGTTGCTTGTGTTGTTACCTGTGTTTAGATCTGACCTAACCAGCACTTTAGAGTATTTTTGAACTTGAGAATATTTTGCTCAGTTCCTGAAGAGCAAAGCCAACAGCCCCCATTAAAGAAGCACAACAGATGTCCAGAGGACACAACCAAGAGTGGTTCATGGAAGCAGTTCAATTGCTGCTGGAATTCTGCTGTCTTCACTATTTGCTCTGCTACAGTGACCTCCAAACTCTGCTAAGGGCATTAAAAACACCAGAGCCAACTCTACTCAAAAAATATTTAACATGAAGGGAAAAAGGTTCAAATGGAATGAAAAGCAGAGCATCAGCAAATTGCAGCAAAGCACAAAATCTGTCTGTGTTTCCAGAATAATGAATGTATTCTGACTATATCAGCTGTGTGTATCAATGCAGTAGCCAGCCATATTCAACATTTTTAATGTATACAGCCATATTTTGTCTCCAGCAATAGACTAACGCTGTAATCTCTGCATTAAACCCCCAGTATTTTCTAACAAAAGCAATCCCTCTCTGAACAGTTCTGTTGGAGCTCCTCTTTTCTTTTTTTTTTTTGGTACATTCACCTACATGCACATGGATTCTCAAATGACCTCTTACTCCAAATGCTCATCTTCCTCTGTCCCAATTTTGACAGCTAATGACAAAGACCTATCTATTTCCCCCCTGCCCCCCCACCCGAGATGTGGTTGTATCTCTGAGAAACGCCTGGTAACTGCTGTACTCCAGTATCCTTGAAGGAAGAATTCCTTGTTCATATGGATCTCTGGAAAGTAGCCTGTTTGTTTATGGGCAGCTCAGAGGACAGGCAGAAAGGACACACAGATTTCTGGTCGTCTGCATAGACATACCACAGTGTTCTACAGTTGCTACTCTCAAGTTCACAAGCAGTTTGGAATGAAAGCTATGCTGTGCAATGAGGCTCTTATTTTATGATAAGCAGGTACAGAAGACAGTGTGATTTCCCAATGAGAAAATGGTGGGCACAAGCTTTCTGAGCTGAAAATGAAAATAAAGAGCATTCCCCTGTGTGTAGTCTGGAACAACACCCATCAGTTTAACTCCAACAGGAAAATACGATGGTCTCCTGGGTGTCTGGAACTGTCTCAGACAATCCAACCTTCCATTAGTGCTAGTGATTTGCTTTCCTCTTTGACACACAGATGCAGTTTTATCAGGCACCAAGCCTGAGTGACAGAATAGAGTTATTCACTCAGCAACTCCTACCTCTGTGGCCATCACCATGAGCTAACTACATCAAAAGCATCTTTGGTGATCCGGGGGAAGAGGTTAGTGGTCCAGCTCAGCTCCTGCCAGGGAACGGTCTACAACAGAGAATAATACTTGCCTGAGATGAGGCTTGCATTGACCTTGCTGTTGGCAACTCCATCAAAAGGACTAAGGACTGGTCCAGAGGACTGCCTTCCTTTCTCACCCTTAGAGGGTCATAGTCCTGAAGAGTCACCCTGGGTCTGTGCTGTGTTGCCAAACGTATGTGGATTTGTGGGGTTTGGTTTTAGCAGCTTGTCAGGCAGGCTGCTTTCACTAGCACAAGAACTGCTTTTTAAAGGAATCTAAAAGGCAAATATCTTTTGTCTCCCTTGTTCTGGTAACAAAGGCAACACAAATTACTAGGAATGCTGAAATGAAAATGGAGAATGAAAGTAATTAAACCCCTTTCCTACCAGCCATGCTGGGCCTGGCTTTCTGCTCTAGCATTATATAGTTAGAGTCAGCAGGAGCAGAGCTGTCTGTAAGAAGGACTCTCAGGGTTATCTCAAATAGTTCTAATGTAGCTAATGTTTTTTGTTGTTTCTTCCATGTGCCAGCAAGTGGCCCCATGTATCTGTTCTGTCTGTTCAGCACAGTCTATGCAGTCAGCTATGTTCTGGAGCCTCATACATCATGTCAACCCAAAATTAGCAATCAAAATAAGCCTTGAAAAGCATGGGGTATGTGCTGGTCCCAGAAAGACAAACATAGGCTTTTGGTGGGTCCAAAAACTCATTGCTTGGTGCTGGAGAGCTTTTTTGGATGTGCAGACAGGAAGCTTAACAGTGCTGGGATACACCTAGCAGGGAAAAATTCCTGCATGTATTTCCTTGTATCTTTTTGTATTTTTAATGAGTGGATGTAGCAATCCTGCAAGAGCCAAATATTAGTGCAGATTAGAGACAGGAACCCTGAGGGCAGATAACTTGTTGGATTCCCCACACAGCCCTGCCAAGGCTCTTCATTCCTGACCTGAAATGGCCTTGTTCTGACACAGAGGCTTAACTCTGCCTATACTCCTCTGTGCTCACTTTAAACAATCTTTGGCATCATTTACATCAGCTCTGGAGCACCCTGTCAAAGGGGTGCCTGACTGGCAGGATGCTGTAGGCCACCAACCCATATAGCTATGATGAAGTCCCCTCTCCTCATCTAACAGATAAAGCGTGAGGCACTTGCCTTGCAACTTCCTTTGCTATCACAGGTCTGCTCCAGCATGAACAGTTTCTCCTGATCCAGGATGGTCAAAGATCTAATGCATATAACAAAGGAAGGTGGGTGAAATCACTCAGCTGGATATGACTAAAGCCAGATACGAATCCTGGTCTCCCAAGGGGAAAGTTGCTTACATGTGGACACCCTGGAAAACACTCTTTTGGGAGGATTTTGCAAGCACTTAGCACTGATTCCACTCGGCTCACCTTAAGTCTGTGGGATTGCAGCCCTTGTAGGAGCAGAGCTTTACCCTTATGAAGTGTTTCAATATTTTTGATTGATGAATTTGCACATTATATATGTGAAGCCATATGCGACTGTCGGAACCACTCCAGTTTCCTATCCCTTGCAATGTGTTGTGCTGCTTTTAGCACACAGAAACATACGCCTCCTATCACTCATATTGACATGCCATCAGTTTGATTGGACCATTTCTCAACCACTGGAGACCAGAGTAGCACTGCTCAAGACAATGGGTTACTCAGATTTATACCAGGTCCAACTTTTCCCTAAAATGATTAATATGTTCAAAACACTGCCACACTGGGGTGAAAACAGGACTGCGTTTTTGGTCAGAAAATCAGGTGGCTTTTTAATTTCAAAACAGGCATCCTTTGAACCTGCTTGCTGTGTTCAGATTGGACATTGCAGTGACTTCATTCCATGGAGAGAAAGCCTAGAGACTGAAAGCAACAGTCTCTCTAAATTATAAGTCTGTCTTTGGTGCCATACTAGGAGCTCTTAATACAGCCATAGGAGTCCTAGGCAAGAAGCCCTGCACAAAATACTGTGCAGATATGCAGCACAAAGAAAAATCCCTGTCCACAGCTGTTACAGTCAACGTGCTCAGCATCCTACTTACTTACAAATGTAAGTTTGGGTCTGCACCCAGCTGACAAAACAGGCCAGAAGTTCAGTTACCACAGGGAAGGTGCAATATAACCTAACAGAAGACAGAGCAGAACAGAAGCCTAGAAAGCTACTTATGTCCATTAATAGTTTTCTTTTTTTCTCCCATGTGAATAAAGGCATAGGGAATAACAATGGGCTCTGTGCTTGTTAGCAGCAAAACACTACCATCAAGTTTGCTCCAAAACTCCTATGCTGTGTCATGCAACATCCAAAAGAAAAAGGCAAAACAGTTCAAAGGCAGAAGGGAGTCTAAGTTCAACTTCTTGAGCAGAGTTTGATACCTTTGAGTCTCATTAATATTTATATAGGCTGGGAGAATAGAAACTCTGCGCAACAGGTATGGAATATATGTACCCAAAACTCCACTCAGGGTATAGACACACACAGACACACATCTTCCCCTGTATAAGTTAGTGGCACTTGATGCTTTACAGTTCTTATCAAATCATTGTGCCTCAGTCAGAGTTACACCTCATTTCCCCCTCCCCATAAACATATTACGATCACATAATGTTTTAATAACTTCACAGGAAAATTGAAAATAAGGCAGAGATGACAACTTATGGATATAAATTTCAACAGCCTGGTTTTTTTTATGAAGTCATTAAATGCTTCGAATTGAACAAAAGGTAGGCTCATATCTTTGTTTAGCAGCGAATTGGAAATACGATGAAGCCTATAACTCTGGGAAAATAAAACCAACTTTGTCGACTAATTTTCCTTCCATTAGGCTCCACAATTCAACAGGCAATGATACATTTTTAAGAGGATCAGTAGACATCTTGATGAATTCCCAGCCTGACCACTGATGGTGATTTCATCACATCTCTTTCATTCACAACTACTTTAAGCAAATGTGCTCTTTACTGTGATTGATGGGGAAGGAATGCATTTCAGCATATCTGCGAGGATGCTATGAAGAAACAAAGCTATTTCTTCAGCTTAGCTTCTTAATGTGATCCTTCTTTCATCTTAAAATTAGGGACTAAATTTTTATGTGGGCTGAGTTTGAACCTTCTGTATCTTATTTGATGGAACTCAGTTCTTTGTTCAAACCACCTTTCAGCCTGCTGACAGCAGCTCTGAACTTTGGGAAATAATGGCTGAACATGGCATCAGGTCTGAAAACCAAGGGTTAATGTTCACAGTTAGAACAGCCCAAATCAAACCCACCTCATCAGGAGACTCTGCACTCAATTGGCACCCTTAACATCTCTAAACCTCTCTGTTGGTTCATCTCCCACAACAACCACTTGTCCTACAGGACAGGCTCAAAAGTGATTTTGGAGCAGGTCACAAGGAAGCAGGTGGCATCTTTGGGCTAAGAAGCTTTCCCAGAGCCATGTGAAAGTCCGTAGCACAAGAGAAGCAGTCAGAAGCAGCAGCTGGCAGGCTGGTGAAGATGCTCAGTATGTGGAATTACAGAAGAGGCTCTGCTGGTGGCTAGAAAATTTACATGTTAACTCTTCATGGAAAGAAATACTAGTCACCTTAAAAAAAAAAAGTGCTCTGTGAGGCAGAATAGTATTGTCAAAGTGCTAATTCTTTCTAAGGCTGATTTATTATCTGCTGAGCTAATAGATTAACAAAACAAAACACTAACAGAGGGTGTGATATGCTGGAAAGTCACCAACCTGATGAAGATTTACATGCAGCGATGAGAGGGGAAAAAGCCATCACTTTCCAATTCAACTCATTTGAACTTGTGCCAGGCACAACAAGGGAATTGTGAAGATCTGGTGCATGCTTAATCTGTATGGGTACATGTGTACAACGATTACTGTGAGAAACACAACACATGCAGGGATGCTGCATTGAATACAGGTCAATGTACAAACAGTGAGAAAAAAACAGTGGAAGTTGGATAGCACAAAGCCAGGGATAATGAGAAAGTCTTTGTGTTTGCGTGTGTGTCTGCATGTGTGCTGGACATATGCTTGCAGGGGGTGTTATGAAAACATGTTTCATCTGACAAGCTTTTTATTACTCACATTGAAGTATGAAAGTAGGCCTGGACTTGAGGAAAGAACTCACCTTCCCTTGAACAGCCCTATGAGTCCAGAAACACGGGAGAACAGAGAGCTGGTTTGGGATAGTGTGAGCAAAACAGCTAGGTCCCACGTCAGCCTCTCTGCTTTCACTGTGGATAAGACCATCAAAACCCCTCCAGCCCCTTCTGCAGCCCTTTCCCTTTCCTCTTTCTTACCCTTCAGGGAGGAAACATCACACAAGTCATGACAGCAGCTTATTTCAAGCAAATGCTCCCTGAAGTTTTATGTAAGGGGTTAAAGACCCAAGTCTGAGTAATTTGAACACTCTGTCTTGGTAAAGTGGCTTCTTGAAGAGCAAGAAGCTTGGTCTTAGACACAGGACTATGTGGCAAAGTCTCATCCTAAGTCAGTAGGAACAATTTTTCTCTCACTAATTTGTGATCAACTTTGAGGCAACTCAGGGGATGTTTAGCAAGGAACACAGGGGAGGAAAGACTTCAAGAAACAATCCTGTTGGCAGAAGGCAGGCTGGGTAGGAGCACACAGAGCAATTCCTCTTCTACCTATCAAAATACTGGCGCTCAAAGAATTGCATCTTCTCCTTAGCCCGGTTCTGCAGCATCACATCACCTACCAGCCAGAGACAGCAGGAACTCTAGACTGTCTGTGGAAATGGACCTTCTTACCAACAAGCCATCATGACTCCCCAGTGCCCCAGGCCTCCTGTCACTGTCCGGGCAGCCCAGCCCTCCCTGGAGCACCGCTGAGGAGCTCAACACAGCACCTAGCCCAGCAGCTGAGTTTCTTGACATACTAGCGAGCAAGAGGGAGCCAATCACTGTATAATGCAAGCAAGACACTGGTGAAATATCTACCATATTCAGATACATAAAGCAGCTCTTTCTCAGGCTATTTGCTGATAGGTCAATGTTGCCGTCTTTGTTACACACCCACCCTTAACTGCTTTGAAACACACACTGGCATTTGTCAGTGAGATGGATACTATGTCTTTCAAGCCAGAGATGTATTGTGGGCTGTAAGGCTGCGTAAATCATCCTAGAAGCAAAGGCAATGTCACGTTGTTTTCTCCTCAACTGCAGTCAATAGGGGTCCAGCATGGGAAAGGAGGTGAGCACCTGCACGTGTACATGTTGAACAGGCCAACACAATCTTCCTAATCCCAGGCTTGGGAATTACAGGCTTGCTCGGGCAGAATTATCCATCATGTAGAAAAGCAGATGAAGACTCAGAAAACAATCCCTTATTAATCAATAGCTGATCTCTTTAAGCAAATCACTTCAAGTGTAGGAGCTGTGTTACCACTGGGAGACCCAATAGGGATTACAGCAGCAGTTTTAAAGCACAGAGTGGCACCAACATGAACTTAATTTACTGAGCCTTTAGACAGAGGGGGGTGAAATCAGACTGTGGTACAAATCATGTTACTACTGTAAGTTTAGTTTGCCAGACACAAATATCCTTCCGGCCAGATAGCCTAATGCTGTAAACTAACATATGTCAGACTGCCATAGACCCCCAATTTAAAGTTTCCATTTGGCTCAGTGGGAATTAATTGTTAGGTTCTAGCTTCTTCTGTTTTCTTTTTAATGTCAAACACCCATCCGGTGAGAGCTGCAAATAATACCCTCCTAAGGGTAAATTGTGAGCTCATTGCTCGTTTAAGTCACATTGAGTGAGAATACTCCCTAGCTGTGCTCTGTGAATCAAAGACAGAGCATATGCAATCATCTGAAGCAGCAGCAGCAGCCACATTTCCCAGAAACCTTTGGAAAACCTGACACAATTACCAATCAATACCCTCTCCAGTTAATTGATGAGCCATGGAGCCAAAAGGGAAAAAGAAAAAAGAAAAGAAAGAGGCTATCAATAAATAATCTTAGTTAGGAAACTGAGTCCTGAAGAGAGGTGTTGAAGTTTAAGGGAGGATGCCCATGCCCAGGAAGAAAAATGAGGATTGAGGAGAAGAGGAGCACTCTCAGATAGATGTGTCTTTCAAAGATAATGGGCATGACAGAAACTGAGTAAGACATGATGATGAACCCTGGAGAGACTGAAACTATTGGGTCCTAAAGGCAAACGTCTTCTCATTGCTGCTACCCGAGATTCTCATTCTGACCCTCTCCTTATTCCCACTCTGAGAAGACTTCCTCAGTCCCTACCCCCACTAAACCAGGTCTTCCTTCAATTATTCAAGGTTTAAAATCTTTTCTGTGTACAAAGGGGGGCTCTGAACTGGACCCAGTTTAGGAACCCAGCTGGTGCATTCAGTGCAACCCACAGCAGGCCAAAGTCCTGCAGTGTGGCAGGACTAAACACAGCAGAGGGGACATTCCCAAGAAGGCATTAGTAGAAAAGTCAGAGATCAGGACTGATGTTCATCAGCAGGGTTTTGGAGGTGGCAGTGAGTGATGAAGGATGCAAAAGACTGGAGTCTGAGCCTTTCACTCCTGAGGAGAATGAAACTGCAGTTTTGTGCTTTAGTGAGTATGTGTGTGAACTTTGAAGAAGAGGTCTTCCCTTTTATGAGCTAGAAATTCACTCACACATGTAAAAATAAAAATGAGATAGATTTATAAAAAGAGGCCTCTGATTCCATTAAGATGCTCACAGTCTCTTGAGGACCTGCCAATAAATTTCTGTAAGCATTATGTGTAGTGGAGAGAAAACTACCTCGCTGAACTGAAGCCCAGTGCTGCCCCAAATACATGCTACTGATTTACCCTCTTGCAACATAAATGCTGTGCAGGTGTTACTGGAGTTCTGACTAACTTTTTACTGAAGAATAAATGTCATAGAGGCATGTACAATCAAATCTAACAGGTGTTAAAACTCAGATTTATTCTTCAGTAAAAAGTTAGTTAGAACTCTGATAACAGCAGGTTAACACACCAAGTTCTTTTCTCTGTTAAACCAGTTCCAGAACCCCTTCACCAAGCCCATTTAATGAACTAGGTGAAAAACTTTGAAGAGGCCAGACAACAGAGCAAGCAGGTTCACCAAGAGGCCACAGGGCAAAGCCAAGGAAGATCCTGGCTGCTCTCATCTGTCAGTGACAGCAGTAGTCCCACTGGCTTCTGCTTTTAAGCCTTCCTACGTCTAGACGTGTGCGGACACACCAGCTATCATTCATGAAACAGTTTGGTACGCTAGCTGGAAAAAGAATCATCATCAGGTACAATTCAGGTAGACCTTGCCTTATGGCCCTCTAGACTTCACCACCCATCAAAATTCAGCATACACCCTCTTTATTTAAGTCTTTCAGAATTGCAGCAAAGGAGTTACCAAAGGTATTCTCTTTTTGCTTTAGTAGAGAAAGCTGGGGCAAGGGATATGTGAACATCTGACTCACCCTAGGCATTATCCATTTGCCCAGGAAAGTGCTGAAAGTTGCTGTGCACAGGGAGAAGCCTTCAAAGTCAGAACACAGGACATGTGGTACCCATTTATTCCTCCTTGTGCCCCAGCAGGAGATATTCTGGCTGGAAGGCAGCATTGTGTCCCATAAGTCTCATGCAGTGGGGCCTCTGGGACAAAGCAATGCAGGAGGTTCTGAGCGCAGTATTTCCAAACCTGCTCAGGCTGAGACACGCATTGGTCTCAGGGCAGATCCAGTTTAAACCAGTGCTTTCGCAAACAACCATGGTGAAAAACTCCAAATGCAGCAAGTATCCAGCTGTAGGAAAGCAGGAGGGAGTTAATTTGTATTTCTTCTAGCGGGATAGTAAATTATCAAAGAAACCATCAGGGAAGTTGTGGTCAAGGCTAAGGGCAGGGAGTTTTGGATTGCTACCCTGTCACATACCTCTTCTGTCTCCTTGTGTCACCAGCTCAGAGGTTGTGTGCCCCATTTACAGTGAAGCACACTTTGTCTACCTCTTCTAAAGAGAGCCAGAGCTCTCCAGGGCAGACAGTATCTTTCTAAGGATTTATGTACCACCTCTCTGTGGGTGCATCCCCCTGAATTCAGGGTTGTGATTGCAGCTTTGCAGAAATACCCACCCTGAAGTTAAGCTCTCTGCTCATGTTTGGATACGAGACACTCATTGGCACTGGCCAGACCTCCTGGGTAAATATGCTGGGCACCAGCTGGCAAGGGCAGTTTGATCTACTGCAGTCTCACAGCTATCATTTAGGTGTTAGGCTTTCACTGTTGGGTGAAGCTAGCTCAGCACAGCCACATGGGCTGAGATTAGAGCCCTAAACATGCTGGTATTACTTCAGTCTTCTGCAATGCCAGCACTAAGCAGCCTGATGCTTTTAAGCCAGTGGACCAGCAGGCAGTGCAGAGCCCAGTTTGAGGCAGGACAGAGGACTCTGTCCCAGGGGCTATCAGACCCCTCTCCCTCCTAGCACACCTGCCATTCACCCACTGTGTCCAGCAGCTCTGCACCAATGCTTTGCTCCTACAGAGAAGGAATGCCTAGGCAGAAGGCTGAGGATGACCATGGCTTGCTTCCTGCGTTCCCTCGCCACTGCTGGAGCAGCATGGGGATGGATGTAGCACTACCCTAGCTCTGGGAGAAGGGAGGGAGGCTGCCAGAGGCAGAACAACATCACGACTGGGAGCAGGATATGAGTATTGCAAATACGGCCTCTGTCACTTCCTAATGTTGGTATCATTGACTACCGTGTTGGTCAGGAGTCACCCTGTCTCTCTGTCGCCCTCTGCTAATGCAGGCAGATGCAGAATGGGACCAAATCACCCTGTAGAAGGGCTGAACCCAGAGTTCATCTCATCCCAGGTATGAACAGACTCAGAGCCCGTAAATTAGGCCAGGCATCTCTCTGTATCTCTGATCCTGAAACTCAGGTTCCCTCTGCAAATACCCACTGGAGCTCTGCTCCCAGCTCTGCGGTGTGTTTGTCCTGTCACTCTGGCTTCGAGCCACTTCACTGCGTATGCCACTATTTCACCCCTCAGAAAACAGGGCAATATTTGTCCTGACCTGTGTCTTATCGGTATCTGGAGGCTTCATAACTGACAGCCAGGGTAAAGGTGTTGAAAGGGGCTTCAAGCCTGTTGCTTTTATTGAACACATGGGAAAGGCTCTTTTATCAGCTGTCACATGTACTCAAGACAACACCTTCTTGTCTTTTGACCAAGGAACTGACATGCTTTTGTGGGTAATCCTGTCCTTTTAAGGGGCCATTTCTGAGCCACTGGTTTGCGGCGCATCTGTCTGTCTTGTTAGTCTCTGGGCTGACGGCAGGCATCAGTGCAGTGTTTTACCTGGTTAACCCCCTGAACACTGTGACTGCAGTGAGAGATTGTGTATCTCCCCCTATCAGCACGGAGTTTAATAAGCAGCCCCAGCAGAAACCCAGTAGTTTGTAAAGGAAGAAAAATATGTGTGTGCATGTGCATGCATACGTGTGTATGCATGTAGAAATAGGAAAGGGGGAACAAGGGCACCCCTTTGAAACTCCTTCTTGTTCTTCCCTTTGATGTCATGGCAGGGCTGGTGCACACACACACAACTTCGTTGCTTTAATAAATCCATGCCTCACAGGCAAGATTTCAAAGGGAATTTTCAAGCACCTTCCCTCCCTTCTTCTGGCAGGTTTGAGCAGGGAAGAGGGGAAGCTGGGTGGAAGTGGAGAAGTTGGGGCGCCAGCTGTAGAAGGCGCAGATGTGATAACCATCAGTGGCACTGAAATTGCTCTCAGCACAGGCACGGGCAGAAGGATGGGCTCTTGCCTTGCTCCTGTCTTCCAGCTTAGTGGAAGGTGCTATGCCTCTGCAGCAGGGTTGCCAGATGGGCAGATGAATGCTTTCAAGGGTGGGAGTGGAGGGCAATCAAATATTACTCATTTGGAGCTTGTTAATGAGGCTGGTGTCTCATGTCTTCTGAGCAGCACAGTTTTGCAGAGACCAGGGAGGGATCCCTGTGCCCCTGCATACGGGGAGAGGGAAGCTTCCCTGTATCCTCAGCCAAAAAATGAGATACTATCTGGAGTCAGAAGTGGGAGTTGGAGCTTACAATTAAGAAAGAGTCTAATGTAGGAGCTGGAGGCCTCCCAGGACTAATCTGGTTTAAGAGTTTTAGTGTGAAAAAAGGACACATGCAGAAAGAGATTGTAACCTCTAAAACATTTGTGGGGTAAAAATTCAGTCTCATTAAAGTCACCATGAATTTCACCTCCACCTGCAAAGAAAAGAGGCTTATTTACCCTTTTTGGTCTAAAAGCCCCAACTGAAGTGAGAACATGTGTCGCACAGATCAGCCATGCAGTTTTGTGCTGCCATCCTTCCCTGAGTGATGCATCCTTCTGCACCCATTCAGGAGTGCTGAAATACACCTTCATGTGCCCAGCATGCTAATGGTGGGTCTTAGAGAAGATTCAAGGGAAAGACAGACCATTGAAAATTCCTTTTAATATACATGCAGGTAATGATCTGCATGTGGGCATATTAAAGGCATCAAACAACATGAAATCTCATAAGGACAGATTTGCTTTTGCTCTGGGAATGTTACCAATTGTGACATGCACAGCTCTGTCCAACCCTTTTCAAGAGCAGAAGTGGTGGCGATGCAAGTGATACATACAAAATTTAGTGCACCTCTCCCACAAAGAACACCTTTTCTGTCAGAATATGTGGCAGAGTTTAGCTTAGTACACATGCCAGCTCTCAAGACCTGCTGCTTTGTTATGGGAAACTCAAGGTGGATGGACTACCAGATGGATAGAGCACAGGGATTCAGAGAAACCATGGGAAAATTCTCATAAAGTTCCTCTTACTTCACTCAAAACATTCAGTTCTTTGATTTCTCCTGTTCACATTTCCCCTGAAATTATGCATTTTGATGACAGTCCATAAAAAAAAATATTTTTTTCCCAAGAAAGTCCTAATAATGTGATTTTCTTAGTTGGGGTCTTTTTTTCTGGGATAGTAAATTACCTTCAAAAGGGATTTGAATTTTTATTTTGGGGGGGAAATTGAGTAAATTTATCATGGCAAAATTGAGAGTAATTTGGAAGTCACTGTCAAATGTAGAACAATACCCATTTTTTTTCCATGTGAAACATCGCTTTCCTGATCTTCCCACAAATCTCTTTTATTTCTCTCTGCACATTTTTTTTAACCACACTTTCCCCAACCAACTTACATACAGATGAGCAAAATAGTTGCTACAATATGATTCTCATGTATCTATCAAGGACAATTATTTTATTTCTAATGTATTAACAACCTATCCATTTTTACTTTATATTGAGGGATTTGGATTTATTTACAGAGCTGGTAATACCGGAATACTTGGCTGAATAAACAATTTTTGCCTGGTTTATAGTGAAAGCAGAAACCCCCTCCTATTTCACCTTTTATGTGATATTATAAATCAGCTTAGGTTCATAAGGAATTCTATGGTATTCTACTCTAATATACCGATAGAGCAGCATAAAGGGCTTTAGCATGAATTGGAAAATGAAAGTAGTCACTATATACCACATATTGCCAGCAAGCAATATGACATCAATATGTTCTTGTAGCAGCAACATATGCTTTCCAAAAAAAATCCACCCTTAAATATACATTGATTTTACTGAGATGGGAAACTTAGAATGAAAACCTGTAGGAGATAGGGTGGTGCACCTCAAATCAAATATTATGACCTGCTGAATTGAATCTAAATTTTAGATTGATCTCACAAGCAGCAGATTCTTGCCTGAACTTCTGTAGTGATTTGAAAAAGATGGTGTTCAGGAGCTTTGCATGTTACCACAGAGATGTGTAGCCAAATTACCTCTGACGGGATGAGGTAGAGTTTCTTCTCTGACTACAGTGCCACAAGGCATTCTAAGAGCCCTGGTATGATAGATTATCTTGGGAAAGGAGTTCAAAAGCCAGAAAGTACCTGAAATAAACCAAAATGAAACATGCTGATATTTCCTAACAGAAATTATTAAACTTTTTATTTTGCCAAAGTTGTATTTTGCACCAGCCCACTCAAAACCGAATGCTGTGAGGTCAGAAATTTACACGGGGTTGCAGCTTGCATTTCCCATTAGCTCTAGCAACAAGGTATTTATGTAGGGCTTGTCATTGTTCCATTCGAGTCTCTCCTAAACTTTAATTAATCTGTCCTTTCAATACCCCTGCAGCACTGTAAAGTAAGGATACAGCTGGTATTCCTTTTTGCATGATTAAATGCCTTGCCCAGGGTTACCCCAGGAGTATGAGGCAGAGCCAGAAACACAGCCTAGCTATTCTTAATCTCAAAAGGCTATCCTTCTTCAAATCTCAGCCTTTGACAAATCTTGGCAGAGGTTCAGTCAAGTCTCATCCTAAATTCCTTCAACAATCAGTTCACATTCACTAAGAGCCGAGCTCCAGGGGCATACGATAGTCAGCCAGGCTGGCTTCTGCATGTTTTCTTGGCCAATATGGCTGAGGGGTGCCATATCTGAATCAAGCCAAGGCTTTGAATTTTTTGAAATCCATCCTCTGCTCATACTTACTGCTCACACTACCAGACAAAGGGAAGAAACTGCTCTTCTGGTACAGCTAGAAGGAAAAGAAACTTCTCTTTCTGCATTTATTCACTCTTTTTAAGCTCCCTTTCTCTTTCTTAGAAAATTTATAGCATATAAGTAAGCTATAAAAAGCAATGAGATGCAATTTATGCAGGTAACATGTTAGTGCACCATAAGTTCCCGTCCCTTTCATGAGTTAGACTGGGATAAATGTTTAAGTCTGGGTTTCATGCTGACACATCTTTAGGTACTGGCTAATATGGCAGGTGCCAACTGGAGGGTACCTAATGTATTAGCCTTGCAAATTAAGGTCAACTACCCATATAAAGACCTGACCGAAATATTGCCAAATGGCAATTTCACTGTTCTACTTTGCCCAAGGGAAAGTGCTGCCATGGCCATTTGTTCCCTTCCTGGCACTCTTTGGTGCAACACATCTGTTGCTTCAGCTGCTATCAGAGCCTTTGGCAACTCCCTGCCCCTATCTGGTCTTTGCCAGCCTGCTTTGCATGGTAATTTGCATACCACATCCTTTCTGTTTGAAACCATGGCTAATGAAACAGGTGGCTGTCATTATTAACAGTGCTCGCTAACTAACTCCACTCCAGCACCACCACTTTGTGCAACATGCCAGTGCTATTCCTTCCTTCCGCTGCATCGTAGTTGGCACAACCTGCTGATGCTACCCCTTTTCCCACAGTCCTGCCGTTCCTTCAAAAGGAATCAATAGGCTGCCACCAACCCACCAGCATCCCCTTCCTGCAAGCTGAATAACCTCCCAGCCCAGCAATTCTTAATCCAAACTCTCTGCCATCCATGGGGGAGACAAAGAACAGGTGGACAGATGGAGAAGGCTGGAAAGGCTGGACAATGTCAGTGCCACAGCCACAGGAGATCTGTTGCAGCAGGACTTCTGCTATGGCACAGCTGCTGGAGCAGAGCTGGAGATGCTGGAGAGAAGAGGTGACCTGTAGGGTTGGTGGCCTGGCCAAGCTGGCCCCACTCCTTGCTGCTTTTTCATCACATATCTCATTTCTCGCCTGCAGTCACCAGTGAGTAGGATTGGCCTTGGGAGTTTCAGTCTGAGCAGAGCTTTTTTGAAACAGTATGGAGAACAGTGGAGAGAGCTATCATTCAAGAGCAACATTGTTCCTGCAGAGCACGGCACAGAGTGATCTTCCTTGGGAGTATTTCACTCATCAAGAGATGAAGTCAAACGGAAGGACCACATGGTACTAGGGTCAGTGCCACCAGGCAGCTCTGAAAGGCATCCTTATCCTTCAGTGTCAAACCCTCTCCACTGGACCATTGGCCTCACTGAAAAGCTTCTTGCCACCAGGTCCTCAAAAAGTCTCACTTCCATTTGTGCTTTAGTTAATTATATTCTGACCCACTCAAGAACAACCCCCTGAGAGGACATTTCAGAGTCCTCCTTGTCGACTGAGGAGATCAACCAACCATTTGAATCAAGGCTGGTTTTGAAAAAGCAAGAAGAAATTAATGGCGTATATTTTTAACATAGCACTTGGCATAGACATATCTTCTTTTTGTCCTGCCCTAGAATAGAATTTCCACTGTCCTCAGTGAAAACATTTCTGTATTAATGAAATATATTAAATATTGCTATAATAAACAAGGATCATTATGCTTCTTGGGGCTCCCCCAGTCATGGCTCACTGTACATCATTAGTAGACCAGTAAAATAAAATTACAGCTTTATAATAAAAGAACACATTCTGTATGGTAATTTACCCCTTCAAGAGACATCCTCTCAAATTCATTAGATTACAATACCGATTTTCTACAGTTCTTTGAGGAACACAAAGTTGAACATGATACGCTACTCTCAAGACCTCTGGAGAGGAGCCATCACTTTCATTCCCATCAGTGGGGCTTACACAAACACAGATATGAAATTCAACAAGATTCGTCTCCGTTATGGTTCTTCCCAAAAGATCTCTCCTGGGTCAAAGGACTGATGCAGACATACCTGATGCTTCTCTTTGCACTTAAATAACTTGCTTAGGTAAGTTTTTTAGAATCTTTTTAGACAACCTGGGTAATTTTTTTTAGAATCTGCTGTAAACAAACAACATTGGCTATGGAAAAACATCCTGCATTATCTTTTGTTCAACGATGTAGTAAATTTGGACTTTGAGTGACCTCAGGTAGAGATTTACTTGAATAAACTTCTGCCATGGTCCGAATTCACATTTGACCTTTTCCTTGATAGGTGGTATGGGAGTATTACGGTAACAAGGGCTTTCACTTGAAGGAAAGCTCCAAGAAAGGGTCTTCTCAAGCTGTATGCCACAGCAAAACACAGACTGTTTTCATGGCCATAATTTTCTTTGCTGGAAGTCTTATACAGCCTCAGATCCTTGAAAATTTTCCCTTTTTTTTGTTTGCAAGGGAAATTTTGCAGGAGAAATACAATCCATTCTAAAACACATAAAGCAACCCTGAAGGAATTTCAGAAGTCCAAATATTTTGCTTTTCTCCTTTATTTACATTCGATTTGCTTGTTAGTTTTTTTTCTTTGCATTCTTATGTTGGAATAATATTATCTGAGAAACCACATAGTCATGCCTTTTCACAAATATAATGCAGTTAAGGACTAAGTAGTAATTTAAGAATGCTCTTAAGATAATCTTGCATGGCAAATCCATTTGTTTATGAAGATTAGAGAACACATGATAAATTTTTAAGCTCAGTGCTCACTTTGTGTCATGGCGATATTGAAGACACATTCATGGGCTCCCTGTAAATCATTCTTAGTGCTGAATACACCCAAGAAAAAGATTCTTTGTATAAACTTGGATAAATCTGGTGCCACCTGGGCATAACCTGTTTCCCTATTGACAAGCCAAAGTCATGGGGAGTTGAAGGATCTACCTGGACACAAGAAATTATAGTTTCCAGCACCCTTCCTATCAGATTTTATAGGGTTCACACAAGAAAACCTGGTAGTTCTGGACCGCTAGTTATGTTTCTATATCCCATATAAGATGATAGTTCTGCACTAAGGATGATGGTTGTCTCTCAACTTAAGCTATGAAGACCAAGAGCAGGTAACCTGGAAAAAAAGACTCCTGAAGAAAAGGAAGAGGATGAAGCAGTTGATGAAGCCAAACAAATTACCTGATGCTTATCATACTACCAATGCTCATTGGAGCTAGCGTATTCCTGCTCAGTGAAAGCCAGTCAGAGCTGCAGAGAGAGATTCGTATCTGTGTTGATTTTAGTTCTTTGTATTCCTTACACAAAATGCATCCAATCCACTCACGCTCCATCCATGGAAAAGGTTAAGAAATTAGCAAGGAGCAGCATACCAATGTCAATCTCTATAGCTATGACTATTGCCATTCGCAAAGGACTAGGGAAGTCAGGAAGCTCTAAGCAACTGACAAACAATTTCACCCAATAAACAATGTTGATGTTAAGCTTTTAAAGGCTGGTAAATCTTCTGCTCTATTAAATCCAAACCCATGGAACCCATTAATTGGTGTCTTTCTTACAGTGAAGCGCTGGTTCTAATCTGACATATATTTTATGGATCACTCTACCCCTTGGTTCATAAAAATGATCTGACTTCTCCTCACCTCGCTGGTCGAGGCCACTTTCCAAATGCCTGTCCATAATCTTAGATGAAAAATTATAGCCCTGGAAAGGTGATGTGTCAGAGGAGTGTGAGACGCACCAACACACATGCAGATGCAAAGCAGCAATCTGCTGAATTAAAATTACAGAGAGAGGAAATGATGAACCGTCTCGTTAACTCAGCTTGTCACTCTGATGGCCTCACTCCATGTAAATAAATAGGTGATGGGGGAAAAAAAGAGCATTATTAAAGCACAGCTAAAACACGAAAGTACTTGGGTCATCACCCACTCTAAGCAACATCACTGATATAGCTGTAACCTCCTAATGGTTTGGTCATGCCAGCCTGACCATGGCATTTTGAATGTGTGATCAGATCCTGCAAGAGTCTGAGCACTGCTAGGGAAGGTCTTAGCATGCCCAATTCATCTGGCTGTACTGATGTCCTGGTTTCAGCTGGGATAGAGTTAATTGTCTTCTAGTAGCTGGAACAGTGCTATGTTTGAGTTCAGTATGAGAAGAATGTTGATAACACTCTGATGTTTTCAGTTGTTGTTAACTAGTGTTTAGTCTAAAGTCAAGGATTTTTCAGCTTCTCATGCCCAGCCAGTGAGAAAGCTGGAGAGACACAAGAAGATGGCACAGGACACAGCCAGGGCAGCTGACCCAAAGTGGCCAATGGGGTATTCCATACCATGGGACATCACATCTAGTAAATAAACTGGGGGGAGTGGGGCTGGGAGGGATTGCTGCTCAGGGACTAACTGGGTGTCGATCGGCGGGTGGTGAGCAATTGCACTGTGCATAATTTATATATTCCAACCCTTTTATTTTTACTGCTGTCATTTTATTAGTGTTATCATTATTAGTTTCTTCTTTCCTGTTCTATTAAACCATTCTTATCTCAACCCACAAGTTTTACTTCATTTCCCAATTTTCTCTCCCAGCCCACTGGGTGGGGGGGGAGTGAGTGAGCAGCTGCATGGTACTTAGTTGCTGACTAGGTTTAAACCACGACAATTGATCATTCAAGGAATTCATCCAGACAGTGCTTGGTGCTTAACAGAAAAGACCCCACACTAATCTCTGAGTGTTTCTTTTTTATAAAGCTTGAAGCCACATATGTTCCATATTGGACATTTTTTTCACTTTAAGATTCTCTCCAAATATTGAATGAGCTTTGCAACACAGAGGCTTTTCTACCTACTTTTAATCAGCTACTTAAATACACAAACAAGCTGAAATTTCAGGGTGCTCCAAAAGTGAAGGCAGCCATTCAATACCAGCATCTCAAAGTGATGAATACCACACTTCTATCTGAAATGCAGAAAGCAGCTTCACTCTTTAATAAAGCCACTAGGAAAACTAGAAGGAAAAAGCTAGCCACATCACAAAGCCAAAACCAATGTGATGGTTTTGGAAATGGTGTCTGATCTCATGTTAAATAAGGTCCTCAGTAAATCACCAGGAAACACTACTCTAGTGAAAGGGCCAACTTTCTGTTTAGAGGCACACCGAGGCTACTAGCTTGTGAGGGCCCATGTTCAACATGGCACTTCTTGTAGGAGGAGCTGTACAAACCCAAGGGCCCTTGGTTAGCTCCAGACTTGCTGACTCTACTTTGCATTCCTAATTACACCCTGAAATTTCTTTTGGTTACAGGGTAGTTGTTTTCTTATCCCACCTTTCTTGTACACTTTTAAAACAAGGATAGTACCTTCCAAAATCCATCAAACAGCTTTATACACAAGTGTATATGTATTTGTATATATCTACATCTCTCTCTTTATCTAAATACAGCCACAACTAGTCCAGGATTTCTCTTGTGATTCACAAGTAGCTCACCGAGTTAAGGGGTTGTTCTAGTTTTTCCTATGGACTCAGGCTTTTGTCCCAAACCCTTTCCTCTCAGGCTGGGAGGAAGACTTTCAGCTGAAGTTAATGCAAAGGCTTGGGGAAAGAGTTTAGACCTGAATATTTCAGAGAGCTGTATTCCACACAAGACTTGGTAACTTGGGAGAATGATAATAAAATAATGGCAACAACAATAATGATAACAATAATAATAAAGATTTTCCCCTTCGTCCTTTCCTTCTTTACTGAAAATGTGACAGGAAAGGGAGGCATTGCAAGAGTGCTGAGTGGCCTCCTTTGAATTTCCCCATCAGCTTCTACTTCTGCGGACTTTCTTCTACTCATCTGCACATCACCTGTGCAGAGAGGGCTGGAGCACTGTGTGCAAGGCTGGTCTCGTGGGCTACCCAGGCAGAGTGAATGCTAAAGCCTCTCCAACAATGTTGTTCTCAAGAGGTTTCCTCATTTTATGGACTTCAGAGGTCTCAGTTATTTCAATTACGGATAACATGATCCACTTACCCAGCTGCCTGTGTAAGTTCTCAGAAACTACAAGCTTTTTGTCTTTTGTTTCTCTATTCTTTTCTATATATTGCATTTCCATCAATATGTGCTACTATCAGGCCCTTCACTATGCTACTAGAGAGCAAAACTTGTCCCTAGGGACTGCACTCATTCTGAATGATAACAATAGCCAAACTTGATAACCATATACTGCAAATTCTCAGCCATCAAAGTGGTTTCAAAAGAAGTGTGGGAATTTGTTAAGTTTTGATTCTAGTTTGTGTTCCTACTTTTCTATCAGATGCTTGGGGAGCAGTGGTGGAGATGGGAGGGACTTGCTGACAAAGGAACAGAATCCTCTCAAAAAAATCAGATCAGAGGTCAGAAGGGGCTTTTCACTGAGACATATATGAGCATCCAAGCTTTTCAGGCCTAAGTGCCTGTGCTGCTAATAAGGTTTTCATTGAAATCCACTTCCAACCATCAGCTGCAAGGCTCCGTTTGAACCAGATAAATACGATAAAAGGCATACCATATATGTTACCTCTGAGCATACCTATGCATAGCATTCATTTAAAGCACACATTTTCACTGGGCCACTGCTGATTTGGTAAAATGCACTTTTCTTTAATCCTAACTCCTGAAAACCTTCTGCAAACCTGCCCCTCATGCCCACAGCTGCTTGGTGCTCCAAGTCGCTCATGGGTTTTCTCCTACCTGCAGCCAGACAGAAACAGGCTGCAGGAGCCAGATGGCATGCAGGGAACTGAATTTTGTCCTCTGCACTGGTGAAAAGGAGTTGTCCTCTGGTAACCTCCCAGTTTCATCCACCTCTTCTGGCTGCTGTCTTTTCCATCCTCCCTCACCCATTCACTAGTGGTAGCAGCTCTGGAGACACAGGTTCTGCTTTCTGTGCTAAAGGAGGGTCCCATTAGCTCCGTGAGGTCTTTATCTACATTAGGGGCAGCTATACACTGGTGGATATGCTCTCATGATCTCATCTTGTTGCCCCTTATTGAGCACAGCATAGGAGCAGGGGGGCGTGAGGGGTAGGAAAGAGAATGGGTGTGAAAGGGGGATTTCCTATCTGTATTTCTTTCTGTGCCATGAAAACACAGCTCCATCCCCTGTAGCATTTAATCAGATCACTTTAACTTTCCTCCCAGCACACAGGGGGAGGGGCAAAGTCCCTGGCTAAACCCAGAATGCCATTTTGTGGCAATTTATGAACAAACAAGCTTCCTATCAAACCAATCCTTAGAAATGTCACTCCAGGCTGGCACTAAGCAGAGATTAAACGATGGATTGTCAACCTTCCTTTTTTATTTGATGTTTTGAATTTCACTGTTCCTCTCTTTCATTAAAAATGAACTAGAGGGAAAAAATGCAGAATAAAATAGAAGCCTTTTACATCTAAAAGTCAAGATAATTATCTCTTATATCCAACCCACTCCTCCAAGACTCTGAATGAAGCCATCATTAAAATCTGTGTCCATCTGGAGACTTTTCCACAGCTAATTAGGTGAAGAAGCCAGTTAACAGATATGTTCTGCTGAAGTCTCTCTCTTCCCCTTTTAAAAAACTTCCAGACATGGCCCATGTAAACCCTGGATACTGCTTGTTCTGTCCCTCAGGTGCTAGGAGAACATGAGAGGAGACACAGTGGGAGACAGCTGCTTTGGTGAGCTGCTCACCAAGGCCCTTTCATAGCATCAGGTCTGGAAAAAAGGAGGATGTGGATGCAAGAGACAGCAGGTTTGACTTCCGCTGTGCGGGAAGCCCTGTCGGGAGCTGGTCGGATGTTTCGCTGGCAATATTTCAGTGTGTTTCTGCATGGGGCTTCTTTTAATACTGTGATTTTCTCCCTGTGGTTTGTCAGGCACTCAGCCAGCCTACTAAAGACTCTCTACCAGATACCCATCTGCTGCATTTGTTAGAGCTTGTCACCCTAACACCTAGGGGTTGAAAAGTATTGATTCCTCCTGCGTCCAGATGGATGGTTCGTGGGATATCCTCTCCTGCTCCTGACCCTGCACCAGTTCTACTGCTGGCACTTAGAGGACTGCCAATTTTCAGGATAGCCCCAAACTCACAAGGAGGTTCCTGTGAGAACCCTCCAAAACTGACTATGGTCCATACTGGCTATTATACATGTAAGTGGAGGAGAGTGCAAGGTGCACTGACTGCATTCCAGGTGCAGTACTGTAGGCAGCATCAATCTTACAGTGTGAAACATTCTCTAGGGTCACAGGAGAAAAATTCAGCCACCCTTACACCTTGTGAGAGATTGGATCTCCTGTCAAGGACAGTGGGCAAGTATCTGAGTGTGGCAACCGAGGGCATAAATCCCTTAATGATTCTTCTATCAAGGACCCAGGAGTTCTGGCCAGTTATACACATGGCACATTGCCCAGGGTCAAGGATGGCTGAATGATGGACTTTCAGAGCTCTTTGTCCAGTCTGTAGCTCACCCATCCAACCTAGTTTTTCTTTTGCAGGTGTGGTTGGCAGAAGCCTGCTGCACTTTTTCATTAACATCCCAGGGCTCACAGCCCCATAGCTCATAGCAGAATAAGCAGAACTCTGGTTTTGTGATCAGGCAGGCAAGTAATTGCTGGCAATGCCATCTCCCATGTGTGTGTAACACAATTCCATGACTACATGCACATCCATCAGAGGAGTGGGCAAGGGCCTTGGGATTTTTGAGGAATTTTCTAGTATGCTACATGGTCCCTCCTGGTTGAACAGTCGGGCCCCACTGCTTTGCTGCTCAGAAGTCTCTGTTTAGCTGTGCTGTTTAAGAATATAAGCCCCTGAGAGTATGAACACTGCCTTCCTCACTCCCTGTCTCTGGAAAATGTCTGCCTTAGTTTGACACAACTACATTAATATAGTTATAATTCTAGAAGGATTTTAACAAGTAAGTAATACAATAACTTCCCAATCTTCTCTCAAAGAGATGTAACAGAGACCACAAAGACTGACACAAGGGAAGCAGGGCACACTGACCCAAAAGGTCTTGGCTGGTTTTAGTTTCTCTGAATTCATGAGAAAAGAAAATTACTGGAAGGATTTTCTCTTTCATTTACTTCCAAAGTCTGGGTCCAAATGTTAAGAGAGCCCAGAAGGGTTAATGTTCACTGGAGTTCATCTCTAGCCAATGACTCCCTGCTGCTCTTAGATTTACATCATGCAATTGTCATTATAGCTAGAGATGAGAAAACTTGATAAAACGAGCCCTGTATGGACAATGGATTGAAATCGAGCTTGGGGAAGAATTGTAGCAAGGGATGGATTACAAGCCATAAATATATCACAAGAAAAGGACTTTTTAGATACAATGACAGCTCACTACAGTGTCATGTAAACTGCTATACATCCTGTTTTGCACTCTACCATTCATGAGTAGTATAGGGAAAGCTGCAGAATTCAAAGACAGAGAATGAACAAAGACTATTTCCTTTAATGGTACTGCAGTTTTCAGGAACACTGGGTTTCTTCAAGGCCATGCAAGGAAGGTGCTGAGCCAATTAAGATATTTTTCATATCTCGTGATAAGTTCACTGTATTGGAGTTAACTCTGCCTTGTACATCTTCATCAACAATGCAATATCCCTTATACCAATTTAATTTTACATTGCCAGCAAGATAAAGGCAATTTATAAGTTTCAATGAGCGCAGCCTGGCTGGGCTCCAATCCAATCCAGGGAGTGCAACGTTTGCTGGGGAATTGCTTGAGACCTTAATGTCTGGCATATGGTGAGCTGCTTTCATTTCTGACCTGTGCAATTAAGGTCAGCGGCGAAAATTACATTAAAACAGTTCTTTATTAATCATGTTCTATCTAGGGCAGATGATGACAACCTCTAAGCACAGAGATCCGGCAACCACCAAAGCTGTGTGTCTCTAAAGCTACTCACTAACAAAGCTTTGCAGTAGATTTTCTTTGGTGTTTTGCCCATGGTTTTGAAACAATAAGGGTTGGTGGTCACATCTTGAGGGGAATAACATATAATCAGTGCTAGAGGGAGATCTTCATTTGAAGTGTGGTAGATTTCAGAGGGACCTGAGAAAGGAATTTTATGAGGATTTTTTATGCCTCTCTCCTCTATTGGTGAAACTAGTACTAGTTCTTCAAGCAGGTACTAGTTTCTGAAATTGTTCTAGGTATTTCTTCAGACACGTGACTGCCCTAAAGATGAACTGATCTCCCTTTTGACATGCTGTAAAAAAGGTGTTCTCCAAAAGCTTGTGGTTAGCAAAAGTTTTATTTTCCTGAAGCTCAGCTCTCTACTTTCCCAAAAAGATATAAATAAAAATAAATTCACAATGTGCTGTGAATTTGCATCATGTAGTAGGGAGAACGAAGCCACCCCTTCTTGCTCCAAATGAATACCCACACAGTCTTCTTCTGGACCTAATCCAAAGTCCACTTAGAGTCTCAGACATTGGCTTAATCCATTTTTGCTTGGATTCTGTCCTGTTCTGTCATGACGCATCCCCTGACCTTGCAATGTGAGCACTTGCAGCAGAAGCCTGTGGAGCTATTGACCCGTTTGAACGCCATTGACCAACAAGTCATACTGAAAAACTCTTCAAATCAACACGTGCTTCATCCTCTCATTGATGAGGCTGATTGTTGCAGATTTGAGCTATACAACTAATGCAGTGATGTTATGACCCACAGTGTCATGAGTTCATACCTAATGTCTGGAAGAGAGATAGCGAAGCAGACCAAAGGAGCAACAGACTGAAAGGCCATATCTTTAAGCAGTGTCCCAATGATGATTCCAGCCCTCAAAAGGGAGACAGTGTCAGAAGCAGTAGAAACAGAGTGGTGCTGGGTCTGAAAATGAAGTAGTACAAAATACCCAACACATTGGAAATGAAATGTAAAAGAGAGGAATCCAGTCAAAGGCAAAGATAAATTTCTAATTTCTATCAAGAGAAATGTGTAAATGAGGGAAAGACTATCTGAACACACATATCTTTATTCCAGTATTCACAGGCATCTGCATTAGGAGCTAAGAATAGCAATACTATCTCATCTCCCTTCTCTTTGTTGTACATTACTAATGCTAAAAGAAAGAGGAAAAAGAATGAAAACAAGGTGTTCCTGTCCCTATTGTTCATTAAAACATCAAAGAAATTCACTTTAAAAAGAGAACAATAGCCAAAATTTCTGGTTTACAGTCAAATATGTTTACAATCTCAATTAATAGAATGAAGACTAAAGCAGAATTTCACCAAAGTTGGCCTGCCATCAGGAAGCTGTTCTGGTAAGATTCTCCCTGAAAATACCAGCCTGTTTTGTTTTGCTATCTTTGCAATGTTAAGGATGGTGCAAACACTGTGAATTTTTCTAGCAGCTTTAGTGCCTACTTTCTTGCCAGGGCAAAGGCACACAGAGCCTCCACACTGCTGCCCCAGCTCTGTCCCAGACTGGAGACAAGCAGATGCCCTGTAGATTTCACATCAGTGTTCAACATTAAATAGTGATCCAGACTTTAAAAAATTATTGAGAAAGTATTTTTAAAATTGAAAGTTGTATTAACTATCCCACTCTTTGTGGGATCATGCTTCCAATTTTTTTTGTTAAATTTCAAGGTTATAGGAGAATCACTGTCATGGGAGAGGTTTCTGTTGCTGGCAAAGGTGCAGGAAAACTTGTTTGGGAACATACATGTTCTGCAAGCAAAGATGGGGCACATCTTTGTGTAACCCAGGCTGAAAATGCTTGGGAAAGCACCTTAGATTTGATAGGCCTCAAAGCTCACTGACTATATCTGCACGGTGTTTTCCCATTGCTGCGTGAAATAGCAGACATTGGAATGCTGTAACTTTGGCCTCCAAAGTTAAAGGAAACCTTTCAAATTACTTCACCTACATCAGGGCTGTAGCCATAATCTTGCTGCTTGCTTTGGGCTGAATTTTCCCATGTTACTGAGTGTGAAAAATGCTCATGGAGCGGGTGTGTATTTGCTTTACACGTGTAACGGGCAGACACAGCTCCGTTTCACCAACCCATCCTGTTGTGACTCTTTGGGAACCTCCATTGCTAGTGCTTAATGTCCCTGAAACTCTCTGAATAGCAGGCATCTGCTCCCAAACAAATGCCAGGCTTTACTCCATCCTACCTAGTTACTACAGCCCCACTGTTATGTCTATTCTTTGCCAAGGAAATACCAATTTACATGGATCCAACTGCTTTCGAGCCAGGTCTGGACAGGTATGAAAACATCAAGTGGCCCATCAGGTCACATCTAGTAAGCTGTGGCCTCCATGGGAGCCTCTGCCTGCTGAAGACTTGTTACACAGATTATTTGTGTACACAGATGTCTGCTGCTTCTCCCACTGACTACAACAGACTTCTGAAATCCATGTTCTCAGAAAGGATGCATGAAAAGCTGGGACAGGGCTGAAGCAGTCTGCTGTTGGACCACCCACCTTTTAGCCAGGACTGAATAGCTTTTCCAGGTTTGTTACTGTTGCAGTAGGCTCTATTTAACATGTTTTTATAACAGAAATGTAAATTCTGGTTTCATCGGCTTCTGAGCTAATACATCAGGCCATTACCAAGCCTGAATGCGACTTCAATGAAAGTTATAAAAATGCCATGCCATGCTGTTTCTGTCTGTCTGTGCATTGAGCAGCGTCTCACAGCAGTGGTCCCTAACCTTTAAAGGTGCTGTGCCTGGAGATGGAACGTGCAGCTGCGCACCCTGGTCTTGCTTGCTGTCCCTACACATGCAGTCATCCTATCTTGGCTCACTGTAATTAGCCCCATAACTTTTGCCTCAAATAAATGTCTTTGCTTCTCCTCTCTACCCTTCACCACCTCTCTGAGGAATATTTTCACTCTGGTTTGTTGTTTGTTTTTTTTTTTTTCTTAACTAACTCCTTTTTAAACATTAGCCACGTGCTACCCTGCCCTTTTGCTTCGCTGGTGTGACCTCTTTCTCTTTCCATCTCCCTGATACATGTAGCTCAGGACTTCTGTTATCCCCATGATAGGTTTATTTATCACACTCTAATGATTCTTCTATCCATGCTCTGCGTCTCAAAGGCTGGCTTTCAGGGAAGAGGGCGAGAGGTTGCTGTGTAGCAATCTTTGTTTATTTGAAATCACAGTAAACCACTTGAGCTGGAGACATGGGAAGAAGAAGAAACCTGTGTCATCTTTTTTTTTTTTTTTTAAAGGGAAAAAATACACCTGCAGCTTGGGCTTCTCAGCATATGAACCTCCCTAGCCAAAAACATCTTACTGTTTCACAGAGAAAGAAATATGCAGCTACAAGATGCATTTTACCCCCCCTTTATGTCTTCAGAGAGCAACAATATGCAGCACATAGATCAAGATAAGTAGCTGTGCAGGCTCGCATTGCAGTGAGCATGCCGATGTGATGTTTTCCAGGCACAGATGAGTTCACAAGCCAATGTTTTATGCCCTTGGTCCCAAGACCACTCACATCTGACATGTGCAGGACCAGCTCAGTCTCAGGGAGTGAACTGAGCTGAATCTGGTCTGGAAACTGGCCTGCTTTCCTCTGTAACCAGCTGGAGAGGACAATGTATTTTCTTCAGGTTTTAGGCTGACTGCAGGGTAAGATGTAACACCAGGTCCTGCAGAATGCCAGCTGATGCATAGTTAGCCCATCAGTGTTTTTTGAGCGAATCTGAACTATCAGAGAGAGTATCCACCAAATCAGTGCTTTGCATTGTGCAGCCAGAGAGTACCTGGTCCAGTACTGGAAGCTTTACATCTGGATTTATTGTATCATCAAACCAGTGGTGTAAGAGTCTATTGGAGTGGTGGGAAGTGGTTTTGTCTTCAGTCCCATGTCAAAGTGACCTATATCTAACTAGAGAATATTCTATAGATATCATCAGTAGGAGGTGTAGGATACTGTCTGACATTTTAGTCTGCACAGGGGTAAACCAACAAACATCTGTCACAAACCTTAATGGAGGACAGCTCCTGTTGGTCAGTGCACAAATAAAAATTACAACAGGAGTAAAGATTGCAGAGACGAAAGGCAATTGGTAAAATGTCTGCAGCATTCAAGGTCCTGGGAACTCTTCATCCATACAGGTTAAACAGCCCTTCATTTCTCCTTCTAATAACTTACAAGCCCATTAAAAATATATATCTATGTATTCCCTCACCCCTAACCCTCCCCAAAACCAAATCTTTAATCAGCTACATCTTTTAATGCAGAATCAGCAGCAGCAGCAATGAAGAATGACCCTGTAGTATCAGCCCCAGTGAGGCAGGGATTTTTTCTTCTTTAGCTTTTTCTTTTTTTTTCCTCTTCAGCTCCATTTGTGCCTTTGAAACACCTTTAAGCACTGGAGCTTTGTCATTTTCATTTCTTCCTCCTGTTCATGTATTTTCCAGATAGAGTCCCTGGAAAAAAGGGGTTTTGTTGTGTTGTGGTTTAACCCCAGCCAGTAACTAAGCACCACACAGCTGCTCACTCACCCACCCCCCCAGTGGGATGGTGTTGAGAATCAGGAAAAAAAAGTAAAACTTGTGCGTTGAGATAAGAACAGTTTAATAGAACAGAAGGGAAGAAACTAATAATGATAAAAATAATAAAATAATAATAACATAATAATAATAATAATAATAATAATAATAATAATAATAATAATAATAATAATAGAATTGGAATATACAAAACAAGT
>JANZLQ010000037.1:12073329-12085616 GCA_026212715.1 Elanus axillaris | reverse complement strand
ATACCCCGTTGGCCAGTTTGGGTCAGCTGCCCTGGCTGTGTCCTGTGCCAACTTCTTGTGCCCCTCCAGCCTTCTCGTTGGCTGGGCATGAGAAGCTGAAAAATCCTTGACTTAGTCTAAACACTACCTAGCAACAACTGAAACCATCACTGTGTTATCAACATTCTTCTTATACTGAACCCAAAACATACCACTATACCAGCTACTAGAAAGTAAATTAACTTCAGCTATCCCAGCTGAAACCAGGACACATTGTTATTAGTAAGTAGACATCTCTTCTCTTTCTTATGGTGTATGTTATCCTCCTGGCCTGTGCAGTCATATGCTGCTTTGTGTCTGGACAGTACTTGGCACATGTACCCCCTGTCCAAAAACAAAAGCTCAAGGCACCACTGCAATGCAAAGAATAGTCAGGGTAGAAACAATCATTCTTTTTAAGAGCTCTTCTTATTCCAAAATATCCCTCATACATAACATCTCAAGCTCAGCTGTTAAATTCAGGGTGGCCCAGAGATTTTTGACAGAAGAGCTGAAGGCAGAACTTTAGTCTGCTGATACAAATTTTTATTCGCCTTTATTAGAAAACCATATCCATTAGGCAACTGATTTTTATGTGTCTTTTGAGTCACTGTTTTGCTATATTGTGAAAAGTCTCGGCTCTTAGAATGTCATCTCTGCATTCTGGCACTGGCGAGGATATGGACAGGGGCTTGGGCAGGTTTCCCATGAGACTCCATCAACCCACCTCGAACGTGACATGCAGCATCTCCTGCCAGTCCAGCCTTGCTTAGCCCCAAAACTCTGTCAAAGAGCCCCAGGCCTGAAACTGCCTGTCACCCCAAGAGATAACAAGGGGATGGAGATAAAAGGACAAACTTCTTTCACCAGTAAAAAGAAATTGAGCCTTGAAGGCAGCTTCCAGAGGAGAAAGCTGGTATATTAATGTCTTGCTATCCTGGAACAGATCTCAGTAAAAACCAACAAGCTTTACAGTACAAGTTTCAGTATTTTCTGTACAATCCTGCTCAGCATTAGTTATAAATCTTGTCAGGTGATAGACTGTTTGTTCTCACACAAATAAAATAACAAATGGAGTGGAGATCGCAGAGAGCTGACAATCACCGGAGGCAATGCAACACTCAAGGCCCTTGGAATCAGAAGAACTTTTCAGCTCAAGAAGCTTAACAGCTCTTCATTTCTCTCTCCAGGAACTTACAAGCCCATTAAAAAAATATATCTCTGTATTCCCCTCCACCCAGAAGCCTTCCTCCTCCAACCAGCTGTGTCATTTAATGCAGACTCAGCAGCAATGAAGAATGGTCCTGTAGAAGAACCCCAGGGAAAAAGCTTTTTCTTTCTTTCCTTCTTTTCTTCCTTTTTGCAGATCCAGTTGTGCCTCTGAAATCTCTCCAAGCAGCTGGCACCTTGTCTTTTCTTTTTTCATTTCCTCCTTTTTTTGTTTTTCTAGGTAAGGTAGCTTGAAGAGAGGCTTTCATCTTCATTAGGGCCATACGTTTCTGCAGGTTCATTAGGCTCTTTTTTTGTTGCTCTTGGTGTGCATTTGTCTGCAACATGAAAAATAGCCTCAAACATCATTAGTCTGCTAAAGAAAATTTCAGTGCTCCTTCCTGGGGCTTTGGGAATTTGTGCTGTGTTGAAACTTCAGCAAAATCAAGCATCTGACATCAAGCTTCTTCCTTTATTCTTTCTCACACGCCTTATGACAAACATCATTCCTCAGGGCTCAGTCTTGCCTTTCCATAAACTGTACTGTAGTCTTAAATAGAAGCCAGGGCAAAGCAAGGTCCTGATGTTTTTCCAAGGCAGCAACACACCTGCAATGATCACTCCCTGAGGCGTGAGCTGACCCATTCATCATGAGGGGTGTTGACTCTACACATAAAAATGACAGCTTAAATGGTATTTAATGATATTAGCTATTTCCCAGCTGATCATTTTAGCAGATTCATTCAGCCATGTGCAAGTTGGCATAGCTTGGGGGGAAAGGCCACACCTGGCCATTCAGAAACAGCCCCCTTGGTAGCTGAGTGCAGATGAAATCAGGGATCATTTGTTGAAGAGCTTCTCATTTCATGTCAGCTATCGGGAGGGCTCCAGGACCCCACTCTGCTGACCCCAAGGCTAATACACAGATACAGTTTGTGCAAGTTCCTCCTAATAGTTTTTGGCTTGCAATCCTCTCCTCAGCATCTGTCTTGCTTACATTTGAGGCCAGTATTTTTTGCTAATTTATGGACTAAATAAATGAATCCATGACTTCTCAACAGACACCCTGCCATGCCCTGCTGACCACCAAAATTATTTCTAGCTGAGTGAATTAAACAGCCTGGAGATCCCAAAGAACACCTAGATGCCAGACCCTGAATGTTGGTCCTCCAGAAATATTAGCTAGTGCTTGAGGTAAAAGACATGACCTTCCATACCAGGGTGCTAAGGACTCTGCTCTCAAGGATGACTCTGAATCAAACTCCTAATCAATCAATCAGTTAATCATCTGTCAGTTAATCCCCAAAGTCAAAATTATGTAAACACCATATTCATCTAAATACTCTGTTCTTCTTTACCCATCTTTATAGATGGCCCCAACTCCCAATGGGCTCTACTGCCTCTTTTCTGTATTTCTGTCTGTATGTGCACATATACTGACAACTGTTTTAATCTCATTTGCTCATTTTCAGCAGGACCTGTGAGTCCCAAGGTTATCCTGCTTCTAACACCTCTCTCCATGGAAGGACCCATAAAATTTCCTGCAATAAACAGCAGATCATCCTCTGGTCTCCTAGCTATGTTTCATATATCTTCTGCAAATGACCAGTCAAATGACAACTTGTTGCCCTCATAAACTTCTTAAAGTGACTTCCAGTGACATGGCGGGCTCTGCAATGTGCTTAGCTTGCCATTGATCTCCACATACATGGTATAAAGAAATAATACTATCCATGCAATGAGAAATTGGAAGGGAGGATGCACTGTAAGCATATTTCGTCAGAAAAAGTCCTCAGATCTAATAGCTCAAACTAGACAGGAAAACTAATTGAACATAATAACTGTGATAAGGTTTTCTGTGCTTCATGGCAGAGGCAGCACTGTTGGCTGAGCTTAATCTGGTGTTATGGCATGTGGGTTACATGGAGAATTGTTTGCAACCCTAGGAAACAGGCTGCAGCCTGGACAGGCTTAACATAAACTATGTGGCCACCAATTCAACTTCCTTGAAAGTAACAAGTGATTTTGAGAGACCTAGACTGTATGAGATTGCTGTAGCCAACTATTTTCTACTTAAGTGACTACACTTTTACCTTCCTTTTTAACAGTTTTTACTCTGCTGATTGCTGTTGTGAATACAAAATTTATGGCTTCTTGAGCGAGACCAGAAGATTCAGGAAGAGTAAAATAAAATGTAATTTCACATCAAAATAACTCACAGAGAAGCTGCTTCACTGACTGTGGGATTAATTGTCATATTTAATGCATTATAAACCTCTACTTGTTAATTTATATCAAGTCACCCCAAGATTTCCAGGCTGTTGCACCAGGCAGTTACTGATTCCAAGGTAGCTTGCTCTAATATTTAGGTCCAGCATGGCTATAATCCATTAGAATCTTACTGCTCAATTGCAAACAGATCATTAAAAAATTATTTTATCCCATGGCATTGATAATAAATCAGTTCTTCAAGACCAAGGTTTATTCTGTAATGACTGACTGTGCTTTAGCAGATCAGTTTCGAAACCTTGCAATTTTGTTTTGGAAAACCTTGAAACCTTTTGAAACCTTGTTTTTGTGCACCTGGACTCCTGAGACCCATCCCCAGTTCAACCACCCACACAGTTGAAGACATCACCTTCCTCTGAATCTAATGCTGTCCTTGTGCCACAAACTATTGGCAAAACCATTGAGAGAGTTAAACTTATTTGCCCACCCACTTCTTAAGAATGATCCCTAAACATTTATTATTGTTCACTATTAAAGACAAGAGATGGGGTGAGCTGGTTCTTTGATGTGACTTGGCACAGTCCTCCTTGGAGCATCTTTGGTCCTCCTTGTAAGTCAGTCTACATGCCTGTAACAGGGATGAGGGGCAGGTTTGGTAACAGTGGTGTAAAATGAGAGTAATATTATTGAGGCTGTGTAAAGCCAATATCCATGAGATAGGGATGAGGCCCAGAAATCTGTTCTTCTCACAAAAGGAATCAGATAACTCCTTTGGGATTGTCTGGATTTATGTGCCAGGCTGCACTGTTGCTGTTGCACAGTAAGCACGTTTTCCTTCAGACAAGGGCAGATCACAACAGGCAAAGGAAACCTCTGTTTCAAGCAAATTTAAAGACTATCCATGCATGCTTTAGAGGAACAAAATACCCCCCCAACCCAATCAAACAGCAGTGTCATATATGTGGAGACATCAGAGTGCAATATCCTGACTCTCTCTGTACACCATACACACACACACTGTTTGTCTCCGGGTCAGTGGGAAAGTTAATTAGAAGAACAGAGTTCCTAGTGATGGAAGATGCCACCCTGATATGATTCTGAGTCCCCTCTCTACTTCTGATGAATTACAAATGACAGCAAGGGAAGTGAAGGACACCGGCAGTGACAGTTTGTCAGCCACGCTCACTCTTGTACTTTTTTGGGTGGGTAACTTTTTCTCCTCTGTTCATTTCACACCACTCACTATGACTTCCCTCCTCTCTTCTGCCTCCTTTACCTTTCCTTTCATTTGCCAGGGGGTGACTGGGAACTGGGAGGTGAAAGACAGGGCAGCCCTTTGAGCAGACCTTGTGAGCCACAAAGGAAGGGATTCAGATGAGGGCGGTGCAGGAGACCTCTGGACAGGGCTTTCAGATGTGATAACCATGATGCTGAGCAAACAACATCTGCAAATCATGCTGGAGAAGGTGCAGGACTGTGTGCTGGTTGGTCTCTTGCCTCCAGAGAGGCAAAAAAGGAACCTAGCAGTGAAATGTTTCTTATTGAGAGATGCTTCTTCTTTCCTCCAGCCTATGCATTTCTCCATCAATCAGTCCATCAAACAGACTGGAACAGGGCTTACTCATTCCCAATTCTTTAATTCTTTTTTTTGTATTTTCACAAGTTGTTCATCTACCACTACAAAGTTCTTGCTTTTCTTAGGTGTGTTGTTATGAGAGACAGCTGCTATCATCCTGGTCCAACATGGGCTGGGCAGCTTCACACTCTGCACAGTATGATTTCTTCTATCACAGTATTTTTCTCCTACCAAAATATATGTCTCTGAAATGCTTGTTTCTTCCCCTTAAGAAAAAAAGTCTTTTAGTGGATTTTTCAGCTTGAAACATTTTGGGGAAAACCTTTTTTTGAAGTTGTAAAGATATTTCAATTAATTTCAGAAGAAGAAAATACTTTTTAAATTTTCTTGCAAATGGTTTCAAAATGGCCCTGTTTTGGAATAAATAACTTGGGGGCTGTGGAAGTTTTATCAGAGCAGCAAATGCCCTGTAAGTGGTTGGCGTATACTGCACCTCTCCCAAGTGCTTCTCCTGCAGAGAAGCAGATGACCCACATGGGGAGCCTGAGTCTTGATCTTGGAGACAGAATAGGGATTTAAGCATTTATTTCAAAGGATGGAAAATATAAACAAATAGTAATAGAGAAGAGTATATGTTCATGAATTAGATTATGACCATACCTGAGTGAAGGTGATTGGTTGTTAACTCCACTCCTATTAAAGTTCATATTCTGAAAGGCTATACAGCTGCTAAATAAAAGCTGAAGTAGATTTCTGTGCTAACTTCAAGGTCATGTCTCTGCAGCATTATGGAATACACTAAAATGCTCAATTTATGCCCTGTAGCTCACCAAAAATATAAATGTAGCTTATATTAAATAAACCTTTGCCAGGACCTCTTCCTCTCTAACTTTTTCTCCTTTGCCCTCTATATTTAATAGAAAAATATATTTCAATATTGGAAGCTTTTCTTTACTATATTTACTCTCTCCTCAGTGGGACCCATCATTGCCTCAAGGAAAAAAAAAAAGATTTTATCTTTCCAAGTGAATGATGAATCAAGGGTCTCAAGTCTCCTCTTCTTGTCCACAAAATCCACTGACCTCAGTCCAGCTATTTATTGTCCCTAGCCTGAAAGCAATAGTAACAGCCCTGATTTTCTTTCACTTGTGCCTAAGTCTAAGTTCTTTGCCTATGAGTAGGCACATGCCATATTGTGCACAAGTGAGCTGGTTCCTCTTCCTTTACTGCCAACTTAACCCAACATGATGAGGGGAACTCTCCCCATGCAGGGGCAGTAGTTTTGGATATCAGAATTCTCAGTCCATGTATTCAAGGACCATCCAAAAAATCACAGTGAGGCACTGGAGCATAAATGAGGACAACAGATGCATTTCTTTGTTATTATTGCCTGCTTTTGCAGGAATTAAGGGAAAGACTCCTTTAGGGAATGCTTCCACCAAGGAGAGTGGAGCACCCTGTTAAAAATGACCATATGGCTCTTAGGCTGGAGTGGGGTTACATCTGACCAGCTTGGAGCACTCATGGAGATTGGCTATCTTGGCTCCTGTCAGGGAAGATATAGCTTCAAAAGTATGTTGAGTGGGATGCCTTCTGAGTCTGTTCTTCTTTCATAGTGCATCTATCAAAATCCTTGTAACTGTGTCCTTCCCTGCACCCTTTCCATGAGAAGAAAGAACAGAGTTTGCCCTTTGAGGTAGGCTCACACTGGAGTCACAAGCTTGGCCACCCCTGAGGCTGGGGAGGCTGAGGATCAGTTTCAGCTCTCTGAATTCAACTGGAAATACCTCATACCTTGTGGCACACCTCATGTTTAAACTTCTCAAGATATTAGTCCTCTACCATGGACGGTGCTGTGGTGCAGATCCAGAAAGACCAGCCAAAGCCCATTGCCAGAGCACTGAGCACTAAAGGACAATCCAGAACCATAGGTCCAGGAGTGGGAAAAGTGTAGGCTGAAATGCCAAAATAATCATTATTTTATCACCCTTCTGTTAAGTCCTCTACTGTACAGAGACCAGCTCCCCGTCATTTACTTTGCTGCTTCCACCCAGACTGAATTTCAGAGGACATGTAGGCTTTACTGCTAACAAACCAGCTCTTGCTCTTTCTGTCACATCTAAGTGCTAGTGACTTTCTTGGCTCTTGCAGACCTGACAATGCAGCAGAGAGGCCTTTGTTCACCTTCTTGCTGCATCCCTTGGGCTGACTGTTAGCATTGTGTCCCATGGGTTTTGCCCTGAGCTGCTCTGCCAAATGTTTTCACATTTTGAAGTAGGAGAGGAAGCTGTTTCCTGCAAACAGATTATGAATTGAAATATTTCCCTGAGCGCCTGTTCACAGGATTTCTAATGCACTGGGCATCAGCTTAGCCCTCTGATGAATCAAAGTCATTCTATAAAAATGGCACCTTAGTGTTGCATATATATTGTCCCTCTACAGCTTCCCTGGCATATTTATTCAGTTTACTAGTCAAAACTAGTTTCATGCTACACTAAGCCCAGCAGGGTCAACACCTAACCTATGAAAATCAAGCTGTCTCTTTTCTCTCTGCTTCATACATCATCATCAACCAAAGCTGGATAATAGAAAGCAGGTTTTGATCCTGGAATGATTATTGCTGCTGCTGCTGCTGCTACCTGGGATGTGGCAGGAAGAAAGACAAAGAGGGGAACATGTGAGTTTTCAGTGGTTTGATCCTGCAGACCTGGGGAAAAAAGCAAGTGCAGTGTAGGTTGTCATATCCAGTGAGGGCACCATGTGGACAAGGCCTGTGGATGTCTGTGGTGAAGCTGTAGCTGCAGCTGTGGCTTGATATGGACACACAAAACCACACCAGCACAGAGAAATTGGAAGAGCTGCAACACAAGGGTTGTGGCAGTAGGATCTCTCATGTTCTGGTGAAGTTTAGATTAAAAAACATCTACTCAGTGGGCTTCCTGGTTGCAGACAGGAAAGAAATAAATACCAGAAGCCCTGGAGAGAGGATAATTGTGTGGTATTTGTTCTAGACTTCTGCAATGAACCCAAGAAACTGCTGCCAACCAAGACCAGGGACTGACCTTTCAATGGATCATCTGGGAACAGAGGTGGTGGAGGATCCTGGTATTTCGACCATATCCTTTAGTACCTCTGAGAAGGCTTCAAGAACAGCTGAAATGTTTGGTCCATGTGAACCACGGGCAAAGGCCTGTATGCACATAACATGGATAGGGTAAGAGAGGAAAGGAGTAAAGGTGTAATTTAGGCTGTTCCTGCTCAGGGCTGCTAGATGCTGAGCTCACTCTGTGACCAGTGGAGAAAATCAGGAGCTGTATCTGGCTATCCAACTAAAAGTACATAAGCCATGCATATGTTAATTCAAACAAGTTACACATTTTAAATTGATCAGTGTTTTCTCCACTGTTTTTCCCTGACTCTCCCCGATTTCCTCCACTGACAGCTCTAGGATGGTGGTGGGATGACTCCCTTAGATATGGCAGTGAGCATCAGGGCTGTGCTTTGAAAACTGCCAACAGTCCACGGCTTTTCCGAGGGACCAGGAAGCCCAAGGGCCCAGGACACTTGGTTCTGGCAGCACCTGCAGAAGTGGCCACAGCAGCAGGGGTGGGTGAGGATGCTGAGACCAGGGACACATACAGATCCCCACACAGTTGCATGCACTACTACAGCCTGCAGGTGTAACTGAGACAGTCCCTCTTTGGCCAACAAACCCAGCAAAAACAAGCTTTCCAGAATGACCAGATGCAATTCTACAGCTTGAAAAAAAAAACAACAAATGACCCCAAGCTTTGGTAAGCAGGAGCTGAAACATCTCTCATTCTCTGCAGAGCAGGCACAAAAGGAGACTTGTGACACACACACACATCCTTATGAAAGTTTTGAAATCATAATTAAAAGCATGCATTTCCATTGCGTGGCGTATGCTGAGCTGTGGATTCAGAGCTGTGCTTACTCCTGCCTGCTACACCTGCCCTGCTGCACAGTGCAGCTCCACGAAGCTTCGTCTCCTGTTGTCAGTTTTACATATCACTGTGTTTAGCATGCAACCAGTGCTCCTCACCTGCCTTTCACTGGAACTCAGCATGGCCCCCCTGCTATTGATTAATTTGCACTAATTAAAACCAGCAGTGTTTCTGCAGAAAAGAAAGATGTGTAAGTGTCAATAAATTATGGGAAATTTCACAGATTAAAGATTGCCAACTTCTGCTTGAAAATAACTAAACAAATGTTAATAGCTCTGCAAAGAGCCCAAATTCATTAACAGGGCTGCGTGAATGAGCTCCAGCACTATTCTTCGATTTCAGTGTAGCTAACATTTACAGGGATGCTCTGTCTAGGTTACAAGCTGAAAGACTTCACTTTTTTCAACATAGGTATTTCTGTTTTCAAAGATAATTTATGTATTGCTGTTTGTTCTTCCTTGCCAGCTACTCAACCCAATGGGTTGAACCAGAATTTTTTAGTGCCAACAACATGGCACCCCTACAAAAATCCCAAGCAAATAAACACAGCAATCATGACAGGTCACCAAGCCAGTAGTGCTTGTTAGCAGCTGCTGATAATAAACCTGCCGGAAAGCAGGTGCAATGAAGGAAACTGTAAATCCATAACTAACAGCTGGTGACAAGCCTAGCTTTTAAGGAATGAAACTGGATTCAGCGACCTGAGATAGTGGTAATTCAGAGCAAGTTCAGATTTCTATTGCCCCAAAGCTGAGGGCACAGACCAAGTGAGCAGGGAGCAGCCCACCCGTGGGCACGGTTGCACTGTGAAGCCTCTCTTGCACTTTCCTTTCCCTGCTGCGGTCTCTGTCCTGACCTCACTGCTCCCAGTTTTCAACATAGTACCTTTCCTTGGTGCCACAGAAGCCAGCAGATTGCAAGGGCAGCTTCAGGAGACATTGGTTATCAGGAGGACACTCCCAGTCTCCTCAGTTCACCATCGACTGAGGATTATCCTCAGGGCTTACAGATGTGCGGTGGCTAAAATCCAAATGCACCAAAGTTGAGCAACTTGCTGGCAATTGAGGATGCAGACAGCATCAGCAACAGGCTATTCAGCAGGGACAGCGCACTTACTTACTGGTTTTCAAGTGGGAGGAGCGAATTCCCTCAGAAGGAGAAACTTTATAAGGCCTGACCTGATGCCAGTGGACGCTGAGGATGTGGGGGCTTGGCAGAGAGGTGTGTGTCATTCGTTACAGGGTTAAGCTTAACGATGCCCTCTTGCCCTTGATCTTTGCAGGTGTTTGAGGGAGCAGAGGGGAGGAAGAGCTTAAATGTCAGCTCTGCACTGAGGTGGGTGAATTCCCCACCATTAGCAGTGGCAGCTGGCCAGGGTGAAGTCCCGTCCTGGTGGGAGCATCTCATCAGACCGCTGTGAGCGGCAATGACAAATCAGGAAGCTCCTGCCTTTGGCTTGGTGGGATTAATTAACTCCCGCATTGTCGCTGCTTCCAATTAACTCTGTGGCTGCAGGCTGGGCCCTGCTGGGTTTTGGTGGGGAAGGATCGACACGGTGGCAAAGGCTGGTGTGTGGGAGCTGTATTGCAGCACAGGGGCAGGAGCTGAGCCGGGGCTCGGCTGCACACGTAGGAAGCAAAATGCAACTGGAAGTAGATGGAAATGTGATACAAACGTAATAGTGCAAAGTCATGTAGTTGGGTGCTATATAAGTAAGGTTTTCTACTGCAAAACTAGGGAGGGAAAGGGGAACCCCTGTCCTTTGGAAATCTTTCTGTTGGAAAACTCAGATTTATTAGTCAGTCACAACAGAAGTAACTTGTCAGCACAAGTGTTTCCATGAGAGATAGGGAAGTACTGATGCCATCATACAAGGCAGTAGTAAGGCTGTGTATGGGATATTTTGTACAGGTTATAGTTACTCACAGTCAAGACAAAATAGTTTAAACTGAGAAAGGCACCAAGAAGAGATGACTGTTGAGAATAGGCTGTTAGCCTGGTGCAATAGGTGTCAGCCTTTGACCTGTGGACTCCTGGGATCAGAAGGTCTCTAGATGTCCCCTGAAGCATTATTTGATTCCACAACTAGCTTGCCACATGGACCAAGGACAGAGATAGGACTGACTTCTCCACAGGTAGTGCACAGTATCAGACTGAGGGTATGTTTTGCTCTGTGGCTCACACTGCATTTCACTCCTAGTGAGGAATATACATTTGGTCTGATACATACCTTAGGCTGTAACAAATTAATCTCAAAAAGTCCATCTCTATCACTGTCATCCATAATGACTAGTATCTCAAGATGTAAAGGAGTTTATAAAATCAAGATACGATTTAGCATTAGCTAACGTGAAATTTAGCCTGTTGTTTGTTGCAGAAAAGACAAGAAAATAAGATTGACAGTTGTGGAAATGTTCAAAGGGCCTTAACGTACAGAGACATCTACCAGGTATTGTAAATCCCCAGCTGCCTGATCTGACTAAAAACTCTAGAAGCTGCACTCAAGAATCCAGTTTATGAAAACTGTAGACTCTTTTTATAACCAGTCCAGTATCAGACTGTAGGAGTGTGGACAATGCTGCACTGATACACCCAGAAATCTGGGATGGGATTAATTTCATCTTCCTATTTGGACAACCAATCCACTTGTCACAGGTTTATTTTACAGGCTAGAAAGAATAATAGGCATTTTAAAGTGCAGTTCATCTCATCCTAATACAGACATTAGGATGAGTGCCTGTGCCTCTCCTTGGCTGTAATTGGAGCTTGGGGTGCCTAGCTCAAATGGAAATGTCTGCCTTGTAGAAATGAGATTAATCCAACCCCTTGCAAACAGAAACCAAGGGCCATATTTTTCCTTTCCTCCTCAAGAGAGACAATCCTTTTTGGATGTTCCTATTCTGAATTGCTCAGCATTTTTCTAGATGGGTGCCTATGTATTTCTCTGTGGTGTTTCAGGACTCTTTTTCCAAATGCATGAGTGTTCCTGTCTGGCTGACTGCCATGGGCCAACAGGTAGCCTCATGCCTGTCATGGGTGCTGTGCTCTTTTGTCACTCTCCCAGCTCTTGGGGAAGAAGATGTGAAGTCTGTTGTAGAGAGGGAGGAAGGCATGGCTCACGGAAGGGTAATGGTTATTTAACCCAATAAGCAGTGCAGCTAGGCAAAGGCCCCAACTTCTGATCTTTAGACCGTGCTGTCTCTCCATATCATGCTGTCCTGGTTTCAGCTGGGATAGAGTTAAGTGTCTTCCTAGTAGCTGGTATAGTGCTGTGTTTTGAGTTCAGTATG
>JANZLQ010000037.1:11997025-12073229 GCA_026212715.1 Elanus axillaris | reverse complement strand
TATTAGTGTTGTTATCATCATAATTACTTTCTTCTTTTCTGTTCTATTAAACTGTTCTTATCTCAACCCACGAGTTTCACTTATTTTCCCGATTTTCTCCCCCATCCCACTGGGTGGGGAGGAGAGTGAGTGAGCAGCTATGTGGTGTTTAGTTGCTGGCTGGCGTTAAACTATGACACATGCAATGGCATGCTCATAGCTGAGCTGGGAGGAAGAACAAAAATCCTTGGCAAGGGAGACATGGGGTTTAGGTTGTATTGGAAACTCACAGGAAAGAAACTACAATGTCACAGGCATTGAGTTGTGGGTGAGGCATTAAACCACAGTCATTTGAACTGAGCATGAATCTTCATCTTCAAAACAAAGCACATGTATTTCTTCCTTGGAAAACACACACTTGGGAGATTTCTCAGTTGAAGTGGATAGTTTAAGGAGACGGTGTGAACAAGGTATTTTTCACCCCCTCCTCAGGCTACTAAGTCAGGATCTTGCCCTTTATCCCAAAGCATAAGTTATCATATTTGCCTAGACTCTGAAAGATGCCAAGGTACTAGCAGAGCAGAGACAGGAGAAACATCATGGAAGAGCCCTGGGAACAGCTCAGGTACGAGGTAAAGGAGCAGCTTGGCCAGTCTGTATACTGGCACATTCTGAAAAGAGTTCAGAGGCCAAACCAGAGGGTCAGAAGGTTGTCTTAGAGGGGAGCAAATTGCACAGTGAGCAATTTAGGTGGATGAAGTGGCACTGGGGTGTATCCCTCAGGTGGGACACCAAGAACCAGAACTGCAGAGACTGACACCAGTCAGATGGCAAGTGCATGGGGGGAGTGGCATGAACCTTGCACAGAACCTGCCATCCAACACAATTAGTCCCCTGGGAGTCCTACATCTGCTTACAAAAAATTTAGATGAAAGAGAGAGCTGTGTCGGCATAAAACCCAGCTCCATTATGCATGGGCTGTTGGTTTCCCTTTATTGCCAGCTCCTCTGGATTCATATCAGGAAGTCTGGAAGCTGCACATCCCTAATGAAAAGCAGAAGATATTCATTATTAAATCTGAAATGTTCCAATGCAATTGGTTGCTAGCAGATTTCAAGGTCTGTTTAAGTGATCCCCATGCAGCAAAACCAACGTAATACAAACAATGATGAAGTGGCTCTGGCTGAGGCTGGTGATACATGTGATTGTACCAAAACTTGCATTGGATTTGCTTTTTGCTGTCTGCAAGGCTGCTGATTCACCTAAAGAGGTGACTTCTGCCCTCAGAGGCTGAGGGTGGCTTCTTAATCTGCTCTATCCTCCTGAGCTTAGCTGGAAGCTCAGTAGAAAATATTGGACATATGACTGACAGTGTTCCACACCTTTGTCATTAGCCAGGCACTGAGGTGAGAGTGGAAAGATAATAGCTCCTATTATTGACTCAAGGAAAATTTGTTATTTTTTTAATCCCAGAGATGCCTGTGTTAAGAATCTGAAATGTGAGAACAGAGGTGCTATGTGCTTGGCCTTCACTCCTTTCTGTGCTCAGCAGTATGCCACAATCAGGCTCTGCATTTTCATTCAGTGTTTCATGGCTGGAGACTCAAGGACCTCTTCTCTATGGGGGTCAGAGATGCCCCAGGCCCATCAGACATTCTGTCCCCAGACTTCCCTGCATGCCAGGAAAAACCTTTCCTTTCATTAAGCAGTCACTTGGAAACATCTTCTCCAGACATCTGCAACACCAGCTCTCAAACTATGCCATGAAACCCATATTTCCTGACAAGCTGTGGATGCTCTGCAGTAATTTCCAGGCAAGTTGGGTGCTTACAAGATATTCCACAACCATGCCTCTAAGAACAACTATATTCCTGCAGTAAAACATGCCTGAGTATCAAACCAGTCATGCTGAAAACAGACTGATCTCAAACTCAGGGAAGATAAAATGCAAATAAAAGTGAGTATTTACAATGTCTAACTAGACAACACAGTGGCAGATGAAGAAAGGCAAGAAAAAGCTACTTAATCCAGTAATACAAGGATCAAATCTACAAAGTCTCTTCCCTCCTCCCTGTATTTAAATTTCTCTCAGTGAGCACTACTGACTGTCTGGATCTGCAGCGAGGGCCTGTTGGTGCAGCTTCTCCAAAAGAGGGACTTCTTGGGAAAACATAATGACAATACAACCCAGACAACCAAGTCTAGAGAGCACCAACAGACAGTTTCAATATTCCCCTGTGTCTGCACACTGGGAAGCTTTATTCATGAAATACCTCTTATTTTAAACTAAAACAGTGCCTATTATCTGGTCTCCAGACATCTCAGAACAATGTTTTTCAACAAAGCTGTTATCAAGAGGGCTGTACTTCTCCAGGCCTCATAGCTCTCTCTATTGCTGGAAAATTGGGGGTTGCTTTTTAAGTTGCAGACTAGCAAGAGGGGATGTATTTGCATTTATCCCAACAGGAACATTTTAGGCCTGAGTTACATTAGGAAAAAATACTCTGAGGCTTCTTAAATTTTCAAGCTGCCTTCCATTTATTCATCATGAAAATTATTTTCATGGTAAACCAGGAAAGTCAGTTTGTCTTGTAAATATGCAAATGAAACCCTCGTGGGTTGAGAGAGGAGGAGCAAAGCATGAAAGATGTCTTGCCTTGGGTCTGCTGAGGAGACCTGAGCAAGCGCTGATGAGATGCTGAGCTGACCAGAAATTGCATGACCACATCAGGATGGCGTTGAGCCAGAGCTAATACACCATGCTGACAGGCTGTGTTTATTTAGCTGCTTGGGCTCCATGCCATGATACTGCAGTGAGATGGGTGCTGGTCAGCTTCAAGCATGGGCAGAATAAAACTGTGTCATCAGGGACGAGTACACCTGCAGCCCCTGTCTCCTTCCCACCAGTCACTCAGCCTGGAAAGAGTGAAGAAATGTGTCTCGTTTTCCTTCCCATGTTCTTAGCGCTTGCCAGTAGACTTGAGAACTGTCCATCTTTCCATTTATGCTTTGCTGAACAGTTTGAACTTCATGGATAAGCAAATATGAGCACTTTCTTATAAGTAGGAATATGTCCCATCTTCCCCATCTTTTCAGCATCCAGCAAAACGCTTCAGTAGACAGTACTCAATAGTTGCAGAGCAGTATGTGAGGGTTAGAGATTGGGCTTCCCTTGCTGCTCTTGAAACAAAGGAAAGACATCCTGGTCACCTGCATTTGAATCTCCAGGCTTGTGTTGCAAAGGGTACCTGAGATGTGCAGCTAAGACAAAGATTTAACCAGAAATCATGGCGACTAAAGCTGGTTGAGCAACGTGCAACTCCCTGCAAAAACCATCAGTGGAAGTACAAAAAGTGTGTTTTTTTCTAAACTCAGTATTTTAAAGGAAATTCAGGCCCAAAATATCATAGCCACAAGCAGACATATTTCACATTAATAATATCCCTGTGGTATCTCATGCAAGTCAGACTTCAACCACTTCAGGCTCTCACTGTCTTTGTAGGTGAGACCTCCTGCTCATGCTCCGTCTCTGAGGGTTTCCTCCCTTGGAGAGGGGAGGCAATGCCCTAGGGTCAATGCCATGGTCCACCACAGACAAGGCAGCAGATTTAGGGCATTCAGTCCATTGTGGGGAATGAGAATGAGAATTGCTCTGACAAAACCCCTGTGTGGCAGCATTTCCAAATCAAAGTATTTTAATAGAGACACAAACACACAGACACTGGGGATCGGGTATTTTATTTTTTGGCTGAAGTATTTAGAGTTGCAGTCAAAATGTTTTCATTTTTTAATATTTGTTTTTCTAAGGAATAATTGAAGTTTTTGCTGCAAAGCAGATACTTCACACAATAAACATGTCTTTAAAAAAAAACAGTTTAGACGGAAAATTTTCAACCATCTGTCTGGCTGAAGGACTACTGAAGAGGGAATACCAAGAGTTTATGTAGATTTTTTGCAACTCTTTGAGACCCATTAAAAAGCAGAAGCTTTGGCACATGTGAGAAAAGGTGAAGGACAGAGAAAGGAAAATGAAAAAACCGGGTCAAGTGAAATGCCACAGTCAAAGGAAAGCGGTTCTGAAGTAACTATGAAAATTTTCAGTAGCCATTTTCTATCTTTCTATTGTGTTTTTTCCACATGCAGCAATGGGGTATTGCTGACTCTCCTTGAAAAGAGAAAGGGCTACGTTGCCATGTTGCTGTGGAAAAGTACTTTTCTCCATCAATAATCTCATTAAAATAAGCAGGACTATTTGTGCAGTGCAGTGCTCTTCAAAAGCAAGCATCAGCATCTACTACATCTGGCCCAAACAACTCAGTAGAAATTCCCCTATGCCATGAAGCTGTGAGTTGGTTCAGGTGTGCATGCGAAAGAGAGAGAACAGCAGCAACTGGTGGTTTTTCCCTGTGGCTGGCAGCCAAGGTGTTGATTATCATCACGCAGGCAAAGGATCAGCTCATCAGGGGCTTGTTTCTCTGCACAGCTAAGGAGCTTAGTGCAATAGAGGTTAGCTTGATTCCAGGCAAAACAGCCGAACTGGCTGGCAATGTGGGCTCCACCTCACCTCTCCTCCTGGGGCTCACCCCCTCTTTTAGCATAAATCCTTAACTCTGGACCCAGAGGCAGTGGGTGAAATATTGGTGGACCCTCCTCCATCCTCTCTGTCGGGCAGCTTTATGTGGTTTAGCCCTTCCAAAAAAATAAAAAGAGGAGGGGGGATTCACTAAACATTTTCTATTTCAAAACAGATTTCATCTTCCATAGAAAGTAATACTGCCTCCAGCCATGTGTAACTTATTTTTTATCCAATGGAGTATATGGGCTTATAACTAGATCCTGATAGGAACCCGGGTTTAAAACATTATTCACAGCAGGTTATTTGATCTTTATTTGCTGAATGCACTCAGCTGAATCCCTATCTCCAAACAATATGAGAAATAAAATGCTGGGTATGCTTCATTGGCCAGCCAGCTCATCTTGATTTGCAGAGACGACTACATCCCTCTCAGCAGTTTCAAAGAGGCATCACATCCTGGGCACTAAGATGCAGTTTTTCCTTCCTCTTCCCCCACCTGCACATTTACATTGTCTTACTTTTCTCCTTCCCTCAATTAGGAGCTTTAAGAAACACTTCAAACCAGCCCTTTCCTCTCCCTTCACCATGACTTTTGGGAAATTGTGCTTCCCAGGGCGTATCTGGGGATGCTCATTCAAAAGCACTTGCCATCTGTTCTTGCACAGAAGGTCAGATGCTGATAACCTGCTCAGGAAGCCACAGGGCTTCATGATGAGGCTGGTCACCTGAGGAAAGGTGGGTTGGAGGAGTCTGTGAGACCCTGGCAAAACTACCACTACTTCATTTAATTAATATAACTGCTGTGACACATCTCAAGGATGACCTTGTCTCTACCACATCAACTTTGCTGCAGCTCATAGCTGTGCCACAGTTAAAGGTGGACATGGACATCAGAGGTGGCCACTGGAACTGCTTGTTTCAAGAAACCCCCTGATGACTACAAACCAGATTCATTACCAAGCAGGACAGATAAAGCTTTGCTGTCCTGAAAGGGAAGCCAGAGCAGCTTGGGGAGGGAGGCTGAGCTGCACGCAAGGAGGTCAGGTTCTTCATTCCCTTTGACTTTTGATGAGATATGCCTTTGAAAATCCTCTGTCAGATATCCTGAAATAAAAGTCTCCAGCTTCCAGGCCAGAGCCCAAGCACAAAATATGCTTCAGAAGCTCCAGTGTGGAGGGTCCTGCTGTGGCAGGACTTTGGGGATGGTGAGCAAGTCCTTGGTGGACATCACTGCAGCAGGATGGTGTCATTAAACCGGCCAGCATTCTGCACTGCTACCGCAGATATAGCAGGCCAGGGGGACTTTTCTTATCAATGTCAGTAGTTCTTATGTTCCCTTCCCTGGGATGGATTTCAAAGCCTATCAGCCCATCACAGCTAGCTCCTCCTGCTTCCCTTTCAAGACACGTCAGGAGGCCATCTCGCTGCCAGGCAATGTGTAGGTTATGTTCATTTTCCCTGGGTGAGAGCAGAGCAGTATCATTGACCCAGCTGAATGTTCCTTCACACAAACACAAATTAAAACCACCCCCTGTTGTCATTAGCTGACTTGCTGTACCATGCAATGTGGAGGATTTGGCCCTGTCCTCCTTCACGTACAGCCTGGGAGTGTCACTGAGCCTGGATGGATGTGGCAGTGACCAGGACAGCTCGGTGTTGGCTCTGTGGTCTGAGGGTAAACACTCAGGTTGTGTGCTCACTGGGGAAGGAGGGGGAGATCTGAGGAGGTGAGAATTAAATGTCTCACTTTTCTTTCCCCATAATTAACCCTGGAAAAGAGAGCAGAAAAAAGAAACACAAACCAAACAGTCAGGGATGCAGCTTTGCATGGCTGGATTAGAGTCACAGTTGGCCTATCCCCTTGGGAACACTATTTTGCTATTAATAAAAAGATAAACAAGCCCCTTTATTTATTTATTTTCTCTTCTCTCCCCAAGTCCTTTGATTTCTTTTCTTCTGCTTCAGGGACCCCTGCTCCCTTCCGTTAGCTCTGCAGAGAGAGTGTTTGCAGAAGGAGCGTTTGCAAGAGGCTGCTCTAGGAAAGACAAAAATCGAGGGTGGAGGGAGTGGGGAAAAGAAGAAAGTGGGCGAAAATTATTTTAACCATTTCTAGCAATCACATCACCTAGCAGGACTGGCAGAAATTATGCCCTTCATTTATTCCTCTTCCTCTGCTGCAGCTGCAGGTCTCATTCCCACAGGCTTCCTCTAACTCCCTGAGGCCACCCCATCCTTGCAGGTACCTGTCTATCCCTCTCCACCCCGGGGGGCAGCTGTCTGGAGCCCCCTCACTGAGCTAGAGACAGCTTTCTGGTTTTAGTGGGTCTGTGTGGGAATAGGGGCTGTCAGGCAGAGCGTGTGGGGGAAGAGTTACCCACTGAGGAAAAGCTAATTGCCTGCTTTCAGACAAGGTGATGTTTGTATCTAAACCATCAGCAGAGTGCAACAGATCTCAGTGGTTCAAGAAAACAGAGAGGAAAAGCATGTCAATCAATGTCAAGCTACTTGCTTTGGAGGGGATTTTTGCCAATTTTGTGGGCAGAATGGGTATAGATTGAACCGTGGTAATTCTGTGGTAATTCTTTATACAAATTAGGCATTTAACTGAGTCTGAATTATAAACACTTGCCTTAAAAGAATTCTAAATACCTGGAAAATATTTCACAAAGCTCCTAAATTAATGATCAAAACTATTTGCCAGGCTTCTTTGCTTGATTCTTAGAATGGGAAAAATGCAGATAAGGGAGAGCAAACACAGAATGAGTGTTGAGCTACACACACGCCTGGGCAGTACTTGTGACCATGTTTGGGGGATCATCTCATGAGTACCTCCAGCCTTGATCTGAGAAAAAATTGGTTTCTGAACAGACAGAAATGATTTGGAGAAGGTCAGAGCTTGGTGTGTTACTGCTTATTGCTCCAGAGATGTACAAACTTTGAGCAACAAGCAAGTCATCAGCATGGAGGTACCCATGATATGAGTTGTCCCTGTGCTCTGTGTGTCTTCTTGGCAGGCTTGCAGAAAAGGAGAAGGAGATACCTCAGTGCTGCTATGGGATCACTTGCGCTGGTCACACAGTCACCCTTGCCAAGCCTGGGTAACAGTTTGACATGCTTTTTACTGACACAAGCAGAGCTGCAGAGCAGTGAGGAATGGAGAAATGGGAAACCGAACAGTCAGGTCACTGCAGGGACACGTGAATGACAGAAAGGGTATCCCAGGGTCTTTACCCAGATCCGAGGCGAGGTACTGCTTCATCAGGAACCTTTGTCTCCTGGACCATCCTTCTGGTCTTTCCATCAGTGCTGTGTTGACCTTACTTTAAAAGTTTGAGAAATAAAAGCACTTACTGCCTTTTTTTCTCAGCAAGTGTTGAGCAGGGAAGGAAGAGCAGCAGCCAACACTGCAGCCAGTCACATTAGCTGGAAAGGGGCAGCCAAACCAGGTTGTGTGAAACCCCACCCAGGCTGCCCTTTAATTTGCTGTTACATGGAGTGGAAGATTTGAAAGCATATTTCTGGGTAATTAATTCAAAGAGTGATTCTAATGGCTAATGCTGTCAGTTTTGACTGTAAGGGCAGGCTGGGGCTGGAGAAGGCAGTGAAGGGAAGGAAAATTCTTGGAGGTCACAGGCAGATGTTGAAATATTTTGACAGCCCACATCCAAGAGGCTAACTTAATGAAAGGCTTTGGCCAGCACCTTCCAAGAGGTCTGAAACTGAATCCATTTATTTTTCTCCACTATAGAATGCATGGCTTAGACAGCTTGTCCATAAATCACCATCCTCCATTTGGTCAGCAATACCATCAATCATTCTCAGTGCCTACCACCCTGCTCTCTGTGCCACTGCAGAAGCACTACTAAGAGGGATTTGGTGTCTCTTGAATTTAACTCCCAAAGTTTCAGTGACATGGAGGGTAAGCTCTGCCTTTTTCTCTACTGATTATTAAAGCCAGTGCAGCAAAGGTCCTGCACCTGTGTGTGGAAATATACCTGCTCAGTGGTGCTGGGGAAATGAAATTAGGAAGCTCTATTCACTGCATTATTATCTCCAGCTGCTTGGAAGGATTTAATCAAACCACTGCAGCTTGTGAGTTTGGTTCCTCCTGCACTGTATATCCCTGTGGTGTTTACTAAACTCTTCCATCCTACCCCACTGGGCTTAGAGTCAAGCACAGCATTTGCAAAGAATTTGCTGGGGACCATTCTGCTGATGTTTTTCAAAAGATTTGGTCAGGAAGCTGGAAAGGCACAGCTCCTGGCAGTTGTGTTCACTGGCTTTCACTGCTTTTTTTGTGCTTCAGAGAGCACTCAGAGAAAACACACAGGGAAAGAAAACTTGTAAACGTGGAAAATAACTGGGAGGATATTTGATTCAAGTTTAAATTTTGAAACAAGGTTTGGGTCAAGTCTTCTCCTTTGGATTTCCTTTGCCTGTTTCTAGAGATTAATTCAGTTCCTGCTATGTATTAGTTCATCACTTCAGCATCTACTGTTCCTACACTTCTTGTAACAGAGTGTGTTGATAAATTGGAATGCACATCCTTCCTTTTCTGTCTATATTTTCGTGCAGGGCTGTAATGCATGGAAAAACCTTTTTTCAGCCCAGGCCTGGGGTGGCTGCACTTCAAAATGGGTGAAGGGATGCCATGTGCCTGTACCACTTGCAGACACAGTCAGAGAGGTTGATTAGACCAAAACTGGCAGATTTCCACCTGAGTCATTGCATCCATTTTGTTCAGCTCTCTAAAAAGCACAGAAGACAACTGGATGCAGACATGGATACATACAGAATTACAGGTACCAATATGTATGGTATAGACCATCACAGAATTTGGAGCAGAGTCTCACCAGCCTGGGGCTCCTGGAATTTGAGTACCAGGCTTGTGCATGGTGGCAGAAGACAACATCTTCCTCTGCACATATTCTCAGGAACTGCTATATCACTGAAAGACTTGTATAGCAGTAGAGATATGCAAATCCATCTACAAAACAGATAACACAATTGCACACTTGCTTTGCATGCAGACTCTGACACTCCATAGATTAATTAGGTAAATGCTTGCCCCATTGGCTAATCAGCTGTATTTGGGCATGCACCTGGACTTACTGCAGGGCTAAATTAAGCATATGTCTTCAAAGTCCAAAAATGTCTAGAACTTCTGGTCATGTCAATATTATTTATTTATTTATTTATTTCAGTTCTGTAAAGCTCCTTACCTAACAATGAAGAAGGCTGCATGCCTGCAGTCAGTCAGTCTGTCTGAACACATTTTTCATTAGCAGTGCTCCAGGCTGGCAAATGAGCAGCAGTATCTACATATATATGCAATTAAACCATTGCCTACACAATACCCACCTCCAGATACCCCAGGAAAATCAAGAAGTAACATTCCCAGACCAGCAGCAGTCATCAGTCCCTCATTGCCATCAGTAAATAGGTTCTCACCCCCTGCCCCAACCAAAGGATGCAGGCGACAGACGGCAGATACAGCCCTTGCATTCCCCTCCGAGCAGCTGACAAAAATCCCCTTCTCCCCTCGTGTGATAACGGCAGGGAGGGCACTGTCAGGGGTGTGCCGGCGCGTTCTGCCTTGCTGGCCAGAGCAGCCTGCTCTTCCTTCACGCTCCACTGCCATTTTGCTCTGCACAGAAGTTGCCTCCAGCAGCCCTTGCTGGCCCACTTGATATTTTGGACACTGAGCATTGCATGAACAATAAGACTATGGTGCTTGGGAGGGAGTGGAAGCAGCTCTTCCCTCTCCTGGACTGTGACTGGCTCTCACTGGGTAAAAAAAAAAAAAAAAAAAAAAAAGGAGAGATTTCTCTTTAGCACTTTATTGTGAAGGGACATGGGGCAGCTGGGAAGGATTTTTCCCTGCCTGTTCTTTCTTTACAGCTTCTGAAAAGCCAGAGAGATCTTTGCCTGCTGAAGAGGGGCGTGAAAGCACATGGCAGGTTTTGCAAGTGTCCATTAAGAACATAAGGTACACCCAAGACTTCGGTGTTAACTCAGATCCAAGCTTCTCATGGCAACAGTGTGAATACAGGTAATGTCAAGTAGAAGCACTCTGGGATCAGAGGCAGGCTAGCAAACTTGAGTTTTACTGATCAGGGGGAGCAGGATGAGGAGGGCAGCTTTGATTCATTGCAGCCCCCAACTATCTCTGGGGCTTTGCCTTGCTCTGCAAAAGTCTCCCAGGTTCGCTTGTTCTGGTGAGGTTTCTTTCATCTTGGGTAGCAATCTCATAGCAGCAGCTCCTGAATGATACGAGCTGTGTTAAAGCTTAGAGCTGGGGAACATCTCCTCTCATCGGGAACAGGAGTGAAAGACCAGACTGAAGAAACTAAATCAGAGGTGAAGACAGTTATTCTTAGAGCACCAAAATCACCCAAGTACCCAGGGGTGGGATGGGGGGAGAGTGTACAGAGCCTGGTATTTAACCCTTGCACCACACAAAATAATTAGCGTAAAGGGGAGAGCACATAGTAATAGAGTTTCAGATTAATTTTTACATGTCGTTTTCTCACTAAGTTTTCATTTGGATAATTCTACAGCTTTTTTTTCATCATTTCATCAGAGAGCACTGGTATCTTTATGCCCCTTTTTCCTTTAGGGAAACTGAGGCATAGAACAATGACAGGACTTGGCTGGTGGTCTGACAACGGGCTGGGATCCATATTTTCCCAATCCTGAAAACACAAAACTGGAGAGTCCCCAGCTGTTTGTGAGCAGCCAGGTGAGGGAGGGTAGGTAAAAGCAAAAAAAAATGCAGCATGGCTATTATCTCCAATGCCTTTAGAAATAATCTTTTATCCTGGTGTCTGGCAGAGCATTCCTCCTCACTTGTTAATGTGCTTGCTTAAAGCGGTTGCCCTTAAACTTCTACCAATGCTGAAGTTAATGGACTGCCCTTTGCCACCTCAAGTGAGGCTGTGCTGTAGAAAGCTGTGCTGGGCTGATTCATGTCAAGACTGTATAATCAGAGATGGGGAAAACTTGGGAAGTGGCTCTTAGGAGGTACCTCCTGGGCTGAGAGCAACTTCTCTTTATGTTTGAAAAATACAGTGGTTTTCTATGAAGAAAAGAGAAAGTTATGTCTGCAAACTTCTACAACTTGAAAATTACTTCAGGCTTTCTGAGAAATCCCCACACTTTTTCTGCTGAGAGGATAAATTGCCGGATATCTGCCCAGAATGAACTGGGGGCAGAAGGAGACAAAGCTCTACCACCACAGCTTTGAGATGCTTTAGAAAGAGCCAGAATCTTCCTTCAGATTGAGGATGGATAAAATGCTGATGTTGTCCCAGATCCTAAGAGCAGCTCCTAACGTATGATTAGAATGACTAATCTCACTTTCTCATATACACACAAGCACAGCCTTCACCCTACTAAGGATGGGTTTATCAGCCAATGTTTGTCAGACCAGCTCTGAGCTGGATCTTAGCAGATGCAGACATGCTGCCTATTGCCCCATCCTGAGACTTGTCCAGATCTCGGAGCAATGCTGGCAGACATTAGAAAAGTTCATGGGTTTTTTGGCTGGTGTGAAGAGGTGCAGTGCGGTGTCTTTGGAGCAGAGGCAGGAAGGGGCTGGGGAGCGCTGCAGTGGCAGGATGAGTCCAGCAACTGGAATAAAGCCCAGAGGTCCCATTTAAAGCTGAAATTCAAAGTGGCCTTGACTTCATAGGGGTCTCATCTTAACCCCATGCCGCAAACCCACCAAATCCCAAACATGACACTATTCAGCCATAGTACCAGTGATGTTGTTGTAAACAGCATTCATTTTTTGGTATAGTGAGGACTGCATGGGACTGAGTATGGGAAACCACATCTGCACAGGGGAATCATGCTGCAGGCAATGTCCTGAGACTGGTCACTGGGGAATGGATAAATGGGCAGCAGCTCAGGAATGAGGTTCCTGAACAGCTTCACCAGGGTCTGAAGGATGGGAAAATGGTGGAGCACAGGTTGGCATTATGCCGTGTTGGCAAAGCTCTCTGGAGTGCTGGGGAACAGAGAAGCAGAGAATGATTTTGGCCAGGTTTCAGCATCCACTAGAAGTGGTGTGCATGTGTGAGGGCTGGATAACCAAGGCTTTGGCAGGTGGAGGGATAAAAAGTAGCTTTTCGGTTATGTTGCAAAACTCAAAATTTCATGAGAGAAAAATATGCCTGAGTCAAATTAAAACAAAGCATTTGCAAAAATTATTTGGGGGCTAACTTGAAACACTGCATTTGAGCTGAAACAAATAATTCAGTGTTTGACCCTTATTTCTTTAAAACTCTTTTTGAAGATTCATTTTGAAATGGAAAATGCCATTTTGAAACAAAAAAAAAGGTTCCCTTAAAAATAACTTCAAGATGAAACATTGCAACATTTACAAATATTTATTTCCCTTTGAAGGTGTTGAAATGCAGTGTGTCACACTTGCCTATAGCTTTGCCCTGCTGTTTTTATTCAGCCTAAATAATTTTCTCAATGCAACCTGCACAGTTTTAGTTCCCTTGAAGTTCTGCTTTTGGGGATAAATTTACAATTTACTGAAAGAAAATCTTTTCAGTTTTACTTTAGACAGAGGTAAATTAGCAGAGCTGTTTTGGGTAAGGAAATACTCAGCTTAGTTCCTGCTGTTAAAACTGCTGATGGTCTCCATTAACAAAACATCATTTTTGTAAGACATGGGCTCATCTGAAAGTGCATAGAAGAGAAGACCTGAAAACAGAGCTGAGGAATGATAAAGAAAAAAATATTAATGGCATAAAAAGGCTACTTACATTTATGGGATTTTTAAAATAGCATTTAGATGGAAAGCTGATTCCCCATTTTTGTCCATGCTGGTATTTTTTCTCAGGGTATCTGAAATTTCAGGAGTTAAGGGGAGAAAAAAATCTTGCATCGCACCATATATGCCAAAGAAATGCAATACAATCTGATTTCACTTCTTTCTCTCACGCCTGAATGTGCTTATTTTTGCTTACAAAAGGAAAGACACAAAAGAATTGTAAGAAAAGGAATCAGATGGTGCCGCCCGATACTGTTTCACAGCTAAAACGTGAAAACAAGCCCAGCTTCTTCTGCCGACACTCAGGTCTCAGAAAGAAAAAAGGGTTATTATTCTTTTTAAAGGGAAGTCTCTTAAAGGGAAATTGCTCTGAATTCGATCAAAAGCACCATTTATTATAACTTAGCAGAGTGATTGCCTCCTGCTGCCAAAAGCCCTGCCAATGCAAGGAAGGCTGCAGAGGCAGTGTGCCTTTTGCCCATCTCTTTAGCAGCACCAGCTTCCAGATTCACTCTCTGGGTCCCCTACCTCTACTACACCCTTTGCAGATGAACCCTGAGGAAGGACCTACTCACTGGGTTCTCATCACTTAGTTATCCCCTCCTTGGATGATACATGACCTTGGGAAATTTCAAGGTCACATGTCTGCCCCATGCTGGATGGTGCATCGTAGGCAACACAGTGGATGGAGCACATGGGCATCCAAAGGCGGCCAGCACCCAGCGGCTGCCATCACCCCTCCTGCCAGGGGGTCCAGGCTCATCCCAGCTCCAGCTCCCCACTGAAAGCCCAGGCCCAGCTTGAGGGAAACAGCGACACAGCACATGGTGTGCTGCAAAGGCTGTACCAGGACCTGTATTGCTCTCAGTAGACTCAGTAATGAGGAAAACAAATGGTGTTTTGTGGCTTGCAGTTGTTACATAAATATAAACAGTTTCACCTCCTCCTGTGTCCAAGTTTCTGGATATTCGGCACAGTGTATAAGCACAAATAGATTCGCCCCCTCCCTCCAAGGGCTACAGCTCCTCTCAATAGATGGGTTTCAAAGAACCAAATCCCTCACAGGCACTTTAGGGAAGGCTCCTTTCCTCTTTCTCCCTTGCTATTCCCTCCTTTGCCTTCCAGATTTTAGTGGCTTTTTACTTCACTCAGGTCAGGGTGAAGGCCAAAGAAACTGTGGTCCTAAAATCATTTGGTGTGAATGCTTTGTGCCTTTCTCATATGCTGGCAAAATAACATCTTAGCACAAGTGGAAGGAGACGCACTTGGGAATGATTGTTATTTTTAAGTTCTGTCTCGGCAGACAGCCACTTGCAGCATTTGCTGTCTGCCACATCGGAAAAAAATACATCAGTCCCCCGTAACCAAAATAACGCCAGCCTTGCAGTCTGGTTCAGCTAACGTGACCTGTCATTGCAGGCTCTCCTGTGGTTTCTATCATGGTTAAGTCTCATCCTCTTGGCTTTCATCCTCAAATCTCAAGCACAAACTGAAACAAGGGAAAACCTGATCCAGAAGGTTTCCAGCTGCAGCTGGCAGCCCTGAGGCCCCACACCCTGGTGAACGGGGCAGCTGCTCCTTTGCTTTGCCAGCTGCAGAGCACGGGACACCAAGGTACATCACTACCTGCCACCACATCCTCCCTGGTGCCCGGTACCAAACTGTAGCACCGCTGCTGGCTGCCATCGAGAGAAAGCTGGTTTACCCTGCTGCTTTACATCTGCTTCTCAGTTTGCAGTTTTCAACAGCATAGCAATGGGCTTCAGGAAATCCAAGGTCTGGCTTGCCTTATAAGCCTTGCACTGTCTCAGCTGAAAGGGAGCCCATTCCTCACATTTATGTATCAAGCCAAGGCACAATACCCTAGTGGATCCAGAAAACCTGGAGTCTAGACTTTGCTCATCACCACTGATTTGCTTTATAAACCTGGGTGAGTTACAGGCTTATCTGAGAAACAGGAAGCATTTGAATGGTTACTTCTAGCCACTTCCATAAGCTTTCAGATGAAAACCTGTCGATGAAAACATCTCAATGAATGGGGCTTTATGCAGCTTGTGGTTATCTGAATAATCCTTAATACCAGCTCCCTCTTCCTGCCTGATTTCTGCTGTGGTTAAGAAGCCTGAAGTAGTAAGATTAAGAAGCCTAAAGTAGCAAGAAATATGCCCTAAAGCAGTCAGCTAAGGATCCTAACTTAATGGGAACATCTGCAAAGGACTGAGAGCTGGAAAATTTGCTTTGCAATACTGGCTGCTGTGTCTCAAGGCACAAATGGATTGCTCCCAGACAGGAGGCAGCAAGATGGAGCAAAACCAGCATGTGCTACTGCCTCAGCTCATAGGGCAGAATCCCAGCACAGCTTCATCCAGGAAGATTAGCACTATCCTGAAGTTGATCTAACACATGCTATGAAACAGGCCTCACTTTCCCCTGTCTTAACAGCCCTGTGAAAGATATCGAAGTAGCCCAGAGCTAGCTGTCTCCACTACAAGTACAGCCGGCCCAGAAGCAAGGATCTGACTCAAAAAGCCTCCTCTAGCATGAGCCTTAATAGGATGACCATCCTTCCTTTACCCAGTGCATAAGAGCAAGATACACTCTCAATCCAGCCCATCATCCCAACACCCTGCTCTCCTGCCGTTTCCCTTCTATCACCTGCAGCAGGGCCTGAAAGCTCACTGAACAGGGCTGGGGGCATTCCACCAGCCCTTAAACCTTCCTTCGCTGCTCTTCTCCCACAAAGCCAGAAGAAAAACAGGATAAAGCAAAAGACACACAAGCAGAGCTTCTTGAACTTTTTAGGTACAAAATACTCACAGGAGCAGTAGCTAGTCATAGTGAAGTGGGAATTTCTAAAAATGCAGATCAGAGGAAAATTCTGCCCTGAAGTTCAGGAGGGCAAGAGTTACACCAGCAATTTGAAAAACATTTCTTTGCCCAGATGGTGCCTTGAACATAAACTGTCAAAGTCATTACTCTGACTTTATTATCAGGGTTATGTTTTCTTTATTCCTTTTAATATTCCATATGCTGGTCATATAATACATTTCTTTGTATTCCTGTTCCCTTTTATTCTCTTTGTTTGTTCCATTCATGACTTATCACCTTCTGGTGGCAATTTAATTATCAGATCTATATTATTAGTATCTTTTTTTTTTTTTAGAATATAATAAAAATTTCAGTACAAAACACTGCAAGTAATTCAATTTCCATCAGTGAGGAAGGAAGTTGGATGCATTCAATGAAAGGGAGGAGAGTACCTGGCTATAACATTTTTAATAAAAATATAATAGCACTTTGTACTTTTTAGCATCTTCTATTTGGAGAACCTTGTGGCTTCATAATCATTAATATTGCTTAACTTTTCCATTGCACTTTTCATCTATAGCTTTCACAGCACTTTCTGAAGGTGAATCAGTATTAGCCTCTCTATTTTGCACCCAGGGAAAAAATGTGAAAGCCAACACAACCCATCCATCCAGGGTTACTCCTGGGATGAGATCCCAGGCATCCCGGAGCCCCAGACTGAACCCCTTTCCATTGGATCGTGCTGTCCCTCAATATGAACCACTGCTCATCCCTTTCCTTGAGGGCTAAACAGCCCCATGTCCTTCCCAGATCTCCTTCAGTTGTCCACAAAAGCCCAAGGTCCATCACTCCCCAGACTTGTGTCTGCTTTTGTGCATTCTGCCTTGTCCATATCCGAATTAGACTGTGTATTTTTCTGGGCAGGACCTACTCTCTTGCTGGGGTGGGAGAGCTTTAGAAGGACTTGCTGCAACAGGAGACAAAACCACCTCAAACCCAGCAGCCCTCTGAAGACTTCCTGAAACACCTCAGTTTGCTCCTTAATCAGCTGGGGCAGATTTCTGGTTTTACATCTTTTCTGAAAAGTCAGTTTCTCTAGAAGCAGAGAATCCCAGATTTTACTGACCAAATCCCCAGTGACTTGAAGGAGGCGAATAGGGGTCAATAGTTCTTGTCTAGTACAAGGTACTAATCTACCAGGTTGCAGATGTGACATAAAAAGAGTGAAGTGGTTCTTCAGTTCAGATGGAACTGAGCTGCAGAACATGGATACTGTGGATGCTGAAAGTTTAACTGGGTGCAAAATATTGTCTGGTTAAATGCACAGAACGAAAATCTCCAAACAGCTGTTAAGTACAGAGGTGCCACCTTGGGTTCAGAAACTCCCTGATCTACAGTCTGGTGCCGTGTTTGAAAGAGGGTAATTATGTGGCCTCTATCCTGTTCCCTAGGCACCAGCTACTGGCCAGCACCACAGATGGATGCTGGGCTCACGTTACACTTCTCGGCAAGTACCAGGCCAGGCAATCTGAAGAGAATAGCGTTGCTTGACGGCCCAGAAGTACTATGTCTTGCACCATATCTGTGTGAGTTGGAACCTACATCTCGGGACATGCCATTTTATATGAGAAACTCTGTGTGCAAAGCAAGATCTACCCTTTGCAGGCAGATCCCTTTGTCTGTGTAGTGGCTGCCTGACTTAGCCATGGGTACAAGGATCCTCTAGTTAGGGCCTATGGAACTATATCCTGAGCAGGAAGCAATTAATTTTGTTGTGCATTTTTTTTCAATTTCCTTGCTACCTAATAAAATGCAAAATTACTCTCTAAGAATAAATGTCTCCAAAAAAAGTATGTGATACTTCAAATTGGCTTTTGTGCCACCTCTAACTTCTTCCTAAAATAGGTAGGTTCCTACTTTTCCTATCCATAAAGGCAGTTCTGCTCCTGAGGCTCCAAACACAGCATTCAGAATGATGGAAGATGTTATTTTCTGATCAGGTAAGTGTTTAGAGAAAGAGCTTTCCTTATTTTCCTTCTTCTTTAAATACCAGTCAGTTTTCTTTTCTGCAGATCAAAGCTTTCATGGCTTTTTTTTGTTTGTTTGTGCATTTGTTTCTTAGGGTCAGAAATTATTTAGAACACAATGGGGAAAAAGAAATAACCTTTTCTTTCCCTTTTGCTTTTTAAATGAAACCACTAAAAATATTTTCAGCTCCAAAATTATCACCCAAACTGAAAACACACACAAAAAATGAGTGGGGGAGAAAGACAGACACCGCCCCCCCCGAAACACATTCATAGGACTAGCATGTGTGTAGCAGATTATTTTTTTTTTATTATTACTAGGGAATTATTGTATCTGCGAGCCAAAACAACAGCACTCCCTGATGCCAACTCCAGCTGTTCCTCCCTTGTAAAATTTATGAGCTGTTTTCAAGAGCTTGACTAGATCTTGTGATGGAACTTCAGTGTAGCCATGAAGATATTTTTAATTGCTGCGATGTTGTCAGGTTTCCCTGTGACACAAAGCGCGCTGTTAGTTGGCTGATTAGAAAGCATACTCCTTGAGATGCCAGCCTGCTGGGTCACTGAGCTAGAGTAAAAAGTCCAGCCAGACCTCAGATCTACTCCAAATCCTCGCTGGGAACACTAGCAAACAGGCTGACAAAGGCAGGTTGAAATAGTTTTAAACAAAGAAGTGCATGGGTGGGAGATTTCAGTATCTTCCCAAGTTCTCCACAGAGCTCCAAGTGGTGTCTTGCACTGTAGGCAACTGCAGCTACATTGCTCATGCCCTCTGAGGGATTCCAGCTGAGCCTGGCATCAGTCCAAAACATCTGGCCTTACTATCTTTAGGCTGTGATGTAAAAGTGACGTCCTGAGCACATTTTGCCATTGAAAATCTTCTAGCAGGTATCATGAAAGTAAGAATTTTATCTCACTTAATCAATATTCTGATTTCATTTCATAATTATAACTTTATGTCTGTTTCTCCCCTAAGGAAAGACTCAGTTATTTATAAAATCCTAGAACAGACCATGGCTTTTCCATGGACAGACCATGCAGCAACATCATCAGTCCTGGAGAGACTGTCCAAAGCAACTGAAGTTAAAGCTAGATATTGCCTTGTTCAGCTAGCTGGAGGCTATTAGCTCAAGTACTCCACCCTCCATACATGGTTCAAGCCACCAGAAATAGAGAAAGAAGCACAAACAGATGACATGGATTATGCAGCCACTAACTAACAAGGCCTGTGTCATTTCTGAACTTGTGGTTTTATATATTTTCATGCTACAGAGATCTCAAACCTCTAAGCATCTCAAGACCTGTAAGACAAAAGCCTTAAAATATCTGCCAAGGACACACAATAAAGGACATAAAAACTGAAAGAGGAAATTGGAGGAGCAGTGGGATTATTAATTGCTACCTTTTAAGCAGTCTGTAGTATTAGGACCTTTTGTGGCTTGGCATTTGTAGCCTTGGTAAATGAGAGACATAAAAGAAATTGGCCTCTCTGGACACAGGTAAAATCAGGTGTAATACCAAGGGTTACTAGTTAGTTCATGGTCCTTCAGCATATAGAAGATTAAAAACCCTAAGCCTATACTTTCATCCCCAGTTTGGCCCATGCAGAAGATATCAGCAGACATACCCATGAGGCACAAATTGCCCTAGCTGTCCTGGGGAGAAGGTGATGGTGTTAGTTACCAGGTCAAAAGACTGACGTGGAAAGTAGGAAAATGATGGCTTTATCATCTCTTCCCCTTTGAGATGATTTACATCCATAGAAGTGCAAGGAGCAATCAGCCCCTCTCTCTTGCCTGTAAAACCATAGAGCATCTAATCCAAATCACTGTTAATATTTCATTCAAGTTCAGTAGACTTTGGAGCCAGCCCCAGGCTCAGACTTAGCATGTCTTTTTGGAAGCTCAGTATCTGATTATTATTAAGATGTGAGAGGTTCCTGTGAAGCAGAAGCCTTAGCATTCCTGTTGAAATGAGACTTGAAGCACTGAAAGGGAGAAAAAAATGGATCTGCTGGGCTGCATCTTGCCCTACACTCAGGAAAGTCAGCACTGCTCCAGGGACAGAGGGAGGATATGGAAGTGATGGACTCAGGTTACTGGAGATATTTTAATATGATGTCATGTAGCCTGCAGTTCCCAGTGCAAGCAGCATACAGGAACCTGCTGCTTTTTGGGGATTGGTTAAGGATAAGCTCTGATGCTGTGTGTATCCTTCAGAGACTTAGCACTTGTTCTGAACTGCAGTGGTGGTGGAGTGTCCTCTGCTCTGCCTTGTTACATAGACAACACAAGGCATAAGAGAGTCAATGGCATTAGATGGTGGAAGCTGTTTTTACATCCCTTTCTAACACTGTGTATAGTTTGGCTTGACCTAGAGAGTTATCTAAAGGAGTAAGAAGCAAATAAGAAGACTCCTAAGCCACCTCCTTTTTTAGTTCTCCTTCCCATCATGGGACATTGTTGTGAAGGGACTGGCAACAAATTTTGTGTCAGACATCAGAACGCCTCCCGCTGTTTGGGGCTACATGGTGTTCCCTGTACCCCTCCTAATGATTGGAGCTCTCCCAGCTCTCCTTGGTGTTTGGAGCTGTTCCTCGTTGTCACTTACTTTGTCACCTCCATGTCTTCCCACTGCTGCTGGTAGGATGTAAAGTCCAATAGCTCCAGGCCAAATGGTAGCACATCTCATAAAAATGTAGTATTTTTGAGAATAAATAAGAACAAAAGATTACAGAGTGCATGTGTGTTTTCAAGATTTTATTTTTTAATAGATTTTATTGATATGACTTGATATAACTGATTAAAGAAATGTAGCATGCTAGAAAATTCAGTCTGGACTGATGATTGTAACTTTGACCACTGCCCTACTAGGGTCTGTCCACAGCTGTTCGATCTTTTACTACCAGTCTTGAGTTTGCTGAAAGGTGTTATGAACTGTTTTGGACTCTGTAACGAGTGGTGGCATGTGGACTTAATGTAACATGGATCCTTCCTGAACTAGATAATTACTAATTCATGGTGATTGAAAACAATGACCCTTGTCCTTAAATAAACTGATAGAAAAATCCATTAGTATCCTCAGAAAAGACCAGGAGAGACACATGAAGAGCTTGCTTAAGCCTAATGAAGTCACATTAGTGGGATGCCAAAATGTAACCTTCATGCCATGATCATTTTAACCCCAGGAGAACCACAAATTCTGTATGTGCTTAGCCAAAGATGCAGAGCGCTCCCATTAGCACTCTTTAAGTTACACAGGTGGATGGCAAAGTAAGGAGCAGAGAGCCATTGCTGTCTTTCCTATGAAAGAAGGATTAACAAAGAGTCTGTCAGTAGGAGCCTGCTAGTGAGAGATCCCCATAATGGCAGAGCAAGTGAATAGCATGTGTTTAAAGAGCCCATAATCCTATATTTACACAACAGTCCTTAATGGCTCATTCAGAACCATTGCAAAGAACGAAGTAAATAGTGTGGTTAGAAAGTCTGTTACTTTATATTTACTCACTAGACCGTCTGCTGTGGGAGCTGTGAATGTCATGGAGAGCTAAAAGGAGCATTATTTTGATTTCTTTTTTTTTTTTTTTTTGGCTATGAAAAGCTAACTAATAATGATACTGAAAACCACTTTCAATAGGAACTATACCTTCACTTTGCACCAGTGGAGAACAACCATTAGCACACTTTGTCAAGGAAAGGGATGCATTTATCATCACCTGGAGTCTTTTCATAGAGACTGGATGTGCTCTAAAAGATACTCTTGTTCAACAAGACATTATTGAACTCAATAGCACTCACCTGTGTGGCAGGAAAAAATTCATTCCCTTCACTGCAAAAACTACTGGGAAGGTATAAAATGGTCTGGTTTACATATATATTATTCAAATGTTCTCTTTTGGCTTTAAAATATGCTACATTTGAGACTGGACACTAAATTTATTCTCTCAAATGTTTATTCATGTAAACACTCAAATCTTCATTAAAGTCAAAATTATACACACAAATCAGAGTGAAGCAGACAGCTGATTAGCATGTGAAATGAAGATGACATTAAATATTTGGAGATTTGCATAGCAAATAATTATAAATCCAAAGTTAGTGGTCACTTATGAAATGGACTGTAAAGATCTGACGAAGTCCACTCAAACAAGAAAAATTCACAGAAGAAGCCTCAGCTAATACCTAGTATTTTAGATTCCTGAAACATTACTCAAGATCCTATCTGAACCTTCACTAATTGATCTCAACATTCCCATGAGGTATTGGCAAGCACTGGAATGGAGCAAATAATTAATAAGAAATCATTTATGCAATGATTTTTTTCGTCTTGTTTGTAATTGTCTACGCAGATCATTAAATCTATTTATTATACCTGACACACAATTTTGTCAATAATATTTTGCTTGCAGATAGTTTAAAATTTGCAACTAGAAGGAAGAAGAGAGCAATCCTGCACCCTTATTGCTGTTTCCTGATTAATTACAAAAGCCATGCGATCAGCATGGGATGACCTATGAATTAGGAATCAAATATTTAATCACTGAATGTGTAATTTTTAATTTCTCTTCAGTAAAAAAATTAGGATCTCCTATCTAAGGACAAAGGTGCTTTTTCTCTATGTTAGAGGAAATGACAAATTGTAGTTCAGGCAGTACCACACACCGATGAGTGGTCACACACCTCAGCATGCCCAGGGAGGGTGACATGTAGAGTGGCTGCATCCATATGAGAAAAGGGGATAAGGCTGGATGCATACATCTTCCTGAGCCTTCACATGCCTGGGGACCTAAAACTTAAAGCCACTACTGCTACATTGATGCCACCTTGTTCAAACAGATCTGATGGAGCTTCACACGGACGTAATCTGCTGTTTCCTTCTCCCAAATTCTCATGCTACTAAAGTCTGAGAAATAAAAAGCGCCATGAGAATAAAGGGAAATGGATCAAGAATATGTCACATTGACATTTCCTGTCAAAATGGAATGGCTTTTTGCATGCCAGAAATATATTGTGGAAAATCCAGTTTATGTAATAAAATTATTGATGGCTGGGGAGATGGAGGCACAGGCCAGCAATGAGGAGTCAGGAACAGCAACCAGGACTTTCCTGTTGAGAGATGTAAAGTCTGTAAGTCTTCATCCAGTGTGGGGAGAGCAAGACTATGTCCTCCTCTGTACTACAACAAAGTCTCAGCAGTATCACTGGTGTTTTCCCAGGATAGTCTTCACAGAGGGCAGGACCTTTTCTACTGCAAAAGTGGTTTTCTGCATTGACTTTTGTAACACATTAACACAGCAGAACAGCTGTAAGTACATACAGAATCTGTAATACTGGATATTGGAGGTCAGATAGCATCCCTTCCCTTCCTCTTTTCCATATCATTCAGTCCTGGTTTTCCCACTTCACCTCTGCAGCCCCAAACTGCAAGGGGTAATTTCAGTCTGGATGCATGATCTCATCTCTGAGATGATCTACCAGGACTGTGAGAAGGGTTGTGTGTCTTTCTGTAAGGGTAGCAGCCTCTGTCCTTAATTTGTGCCTTGCCACTCTTAAAAGGTTTTTCTCTATGGCGGCAGAGGGAATGAGGTTAGAGCAGCTGTTCTGAAGCATTTTTTTCCAGTATGTCCTTTTTCTTCTGCTGCTTTGCCTTTTCCCCCTGAGGTGACATGAAAGGCCTCATCTGCAAGTCCAGCCAAAATCATCAGTCCGGAGGAGGCTCGGGGACAGACAGGATGTTGAGGGGGGGGTTGTACACCCCTATGCGCAGGCAGGCACCCACCTGAGAGGACATGCTGGTTCTTAGCATGAGTGAATCCTGGAGTGAACCCTCTGAGCCGGGAAGGCGTTTGGGGACGTGGTGGGTGGGATCAGTCAGCAACATTTATCACAGGGTGAGGAGGCAGAATATTTCACCTATTTGCGGGGTTTTTTTTGTCCACCCAGCCCAGGCAGCAGTGCTGGGTGCAGCCAGGCCCAGAACTACAACTCCCAGCATGCACCGCGGCTGTGAACCCTCGGCGTAGCCATATCTCCTTCTCAGCTGAGGGGTGCAGGGAGGGCCGGGGCACCGAGGGCCTGGGGAGGGGGGAGAAGCCCAAATTTGATCCTCCCTCGGGATCCCTGCCTGTGCCATGCCCTCCGATGTAGGGAACAACCCATAGGACTAACAAATGCTTGCCGCGAGTGCTGGCTCCTGTCAGTTTAACCCATGAGCAGAAGCAAAGCACACAGGCCCTTGCACAGCCTGCACATGGCTGAACTGCAATTAGCTTCGCCTTGATTGAGTATGTCAATGGCTGTCACTCCTGGAAGCTGCAGTGGATCTTCTCCTACCCTGGCATCCATGACTGGTGACAGGAGCAGAGCAGCTTTGCTGGATGTGGTGCTGTGGCTCCTGGTGGCTTCACGTCATTTCCCTGGTTTTTTTTAGTACTGTCAAGATACTGGCTCAGTTACATCTGGGGTTCTTCACCCAGTCACTTTAGCTAATTAAATGTTTTAAGATGCCACAATGAAAGTTACATAGACACAAGCAATTTTTATGAACCAGTAGCATTAATTTAAACTTGATTCCAGCAGGGCATGCTGCGAAGTTTGGGGCTATTAGTCCATTACTAATACAGTCTATAGAATAGTTAATACCAGTCCATTCAAATCCAAGACATATTTTGATTTGCTGAATAGCTTTAATTCTCCCAAAGCCGATCAAATAATAACAACAGTAACAATAACAATAAAGGCTGTTCCAGTGTGATTGGCTAATCTGATGGTTTTGCTCCCAGTTTATTTTTAATTTCTGGCAGCAGTGATATTGGAAATGAAAAAGCTCTCTTGACACTCAAGTGACTCAAATCTCAGACCAGATGAAATGAGGTGACTGAAGCAGCTCTGGGCCTTTTATTCTCTCCCATCATTATCCCAGCTAATAAGAAGAAACAGAGAGGCTGTCCAGCAGTGAAGGCTGAGGACAGCCCTCCCCCCCTTTCCTTTTTGTGCCATCCAAGATAAAGTACTAATTATCAGGACAGCTCAAGCTTATTTGTAGGAGGAAGGAATTGAATACTGCTTCAGTGAAAAGACTTAGCTCCTGTGTGCCCTTGGGCAGGGATTGAGGTACTTTAGTGATTTAAGCATCCAAATTAAAACACCTTGAAGTGACAGGCAGACATCCCAGCAGGCTTGCTCCTAGGACCTCTGCTCTAGGTCTTGTTACAAGGTGCAGCAGAAAAAAAAACAATTTCACCCAGATCACCATGTATGGACAGGTCTTTCAGATGAGACACAAAAACTCAGGCCCTTTTTTGTTCTGGACAACCAAGATGGAAAGCTCTGAAGTGTAGGTTTACCCTAGGACACAGGGATGTAAACACAGGTGGTGGTAAACACCTGGCGATTCACACAGTATTTGCTAGCAAATGACTTGTGGAGAAAAGCAATTGGATTGAAAGTCTGTGGGTGAACAGGAGTTTGGCCTGGTTCTGGCGTGAAAAGACACACTTTCATTCATGCAAGGCCTGATTGCAGTGTCACTGTCATTACTGACGCAGAAAGCACACAGCAGTGCAGGCTGACCTCGTTAGGCACAGCTCCCTAATGCAAGGGAGAACATGTAAACATTGCAGATTGGTTGCAATGATCTAAAGAGATGGAGAGGTTGAGGTAAAGGTAGGAGGACAGTCCAACTACAAGAGACTTTAGAGTCCATCTCATCTGCCCCTCTATCCCACAGAAGGAGCAACTCAGTCTAAATCACTCTTTATGAATGTTTGTTCCAGCTCTTTTAAAAGACCTCCACTGACAGAGATTCTGCAGACTTTCTGGCACTCTTTTCCATATCTAAATCCACCTACACTGTGACATAGAAGGGAGAGCCAGAAAGAGGACTGTGATTTTGCAATGTGCCCAGCATCAACTGGAGATCACCCTCAGATCACTAATCCACTCACTCTGGAGCTGTTGAGGGAGGCTACAGTGGGAATACAGGATGCGGGTTTGCAAGAGGGGCCCAAAATCCCTCCCTGGTGCAAGGAGGATGCCAGCACCCTCTTTGCTCTGTGGGCCCAGGTCTTGCCATGCTCTGCATATCTAGGCTGCATCCACTAGGTGAATAAAAGGAGAGTTTGGGCCACAGGTCTATCAAATCCAGCAACTAATTAATTTGAAATAAAAGCCAGCATTTTCACGCAGGTGTTAAAGTGCTCTATCAGCAGGAATCTGTGTCTGCCATGTTCCAGATAAATGCCAGTAGGGGAGCACACCCGCCAGCGAGGCAGAGCGCCATGCTTACACACTGCCCTGTCATCTGTTTTGTTAATGGCTCCATTGCTCGCCTGCCTCAAGAAGATGGTGCTTACCGTGCATCATGGGAATGGCTGAGCATGACTTACGGGCTTAGGTGCTGGCCGAGAGCCATTCCCCCTTCCCACCACTGTACTGGAGCCCCGGGAGAGACGAAACTCAGCCCTGCCACTTCTACCCATGACTGGGAAAAGCAATGTGTGATTTTGCTGATTGCTCACAATCGCTGTCACCAGTGAGGGCAAGAATGGCACAAGTACTTTGGCAGAGCATCCTCCTTATTGGGATGCTTGGGACTCGCCAGGACAGTGGCACATATTTGTTTTTATAGTCTTCCAGGTATTTAATACTTCCCTTTCCTTAGGTATCACTTAGGAAGCTTCCCTGTTACAATCCCACAAGTGTTTGGGAGTGATGATTCACACTAGGAGACATTTGTCATCTTCTATCCTAAGCAAGACTAAAGCAGCAGATGAGGAGAGCATTTTCCTAGCTGGTGCTGTTGGGGAGCTGGTACCTCTTGCATCTGAGGGGTCAGGGAGGAGGGAGAAGGCTTGCTGGCTGCCACAATGGCTCCCATGCCTGGCAGACCCAGAGGCCAAGCTGGTAAATGAATTTCAGGCTAGTGGAGGTGGGTGGTAAATATTTGCTGTACTTGAGCAGGAGGGCCTTTGTCACTAATTACTGGGAGATGTTAAAGGAGATGGGATGTATTTAAACCTCATTGTTTGCCATTAAAGCACAGATTCTTTTGCTTCTTTTCTGGGCTAAGCAGCTAATACACTTAGAGCAATAGCAGAAGGGCTCAGTGGATTAATCACTGTCCTTGAAAATAAAAAGTGTTTTATTTTAATGACTGCAAATGTTAGGCAAGAAATAGAAGCAAGTGGCCAGTGGCTCGTGGACCAGATCAGAGTTTTGGCTCTGGTCTCTGCATACACACAGGCTCTTCAGCCTCAGCTCTGACCTGAAGGAGAGCAGAGGCCAGGGGACATGCCAGGCAGAGGAGTCTCAGGTATCCCTCACGGTTGGCCCTCTTGGCAGCTGCAAGTTCTCTCTGCAGTGCCTGCCATCCATCCTCAGGGTACCTGCTCCAGCACTAGGGAAAACATAAAGTCCTGCAGGCTTTTCTTTAAGCCTGGTAACTGTAGAGACATCTCTACCCATTTCTTACCACCTCTGACCTTTCAAGATGTGTGAATTATATGGCCCTTGGCAGTTGAGTAGATGGATGAATAGGCAATACTAACTATACTATTAACTACAGTTCAATAACTATGAGGATCCCTTGGCCCTTTCCATGTTGCTAAAAGTACAACACAGAAAGGCTAAAAACACTGCAGAGGATTTCTTCCCAGCTTTAATGCCTGTGGTACCATTCAGTCTGGCACCCATAGTAATGCAGGACATTGGTCTCCATCAAACCCCATCTGCAAGTGCCTTGCAGCTGCCAACTCAATGAACCCCTGGCCCAGAGAATCACAGCGGCTCAGGGAATACAGACAGGCTGTCAGCGTTCACTGTTTCATGTTTTTTTCTTCAGGCTCTGTGAGGAAATGCTGTGCAATGACACCCTTATTGGCCCTGGATGAATCAGATTAATTATTCCAATGAGAAATTTCCCCTAGCAAGTTATTTTCTTGTTCAGTGCACTTTGTAAATATGAACTGCCTCTTCCAAAACATTCCTGTGAATGATCAGAAAATCTTGTTTTTCCAGAAAGGAAACTGAGGCAGAGGGAAAGGTAAATGATTTGCCCAGGGCGCAGGAAAATGCGTTATAAATGAAACAAGAACCATTTTATCAGCATGCTTACGGGATTTTGTAAATTATAATTACAGTAGGTGATGGGGCAGATTTTTGCCAATACAGTGTGTGAAAGAGCAATTTTAAAACATTCTTTATCTGAAATTCTCAAGTGTTTTCTGGCAGAGGAGGGAAGCTCTGAACAGCACATATAACTGTCTGCACAACAAACCTGTTTTTCTCAGTTGCATCTTGCGGATCCATTAGAAATAGTCCATGAACTCCCATAGATCCCTGCTGCAGTGATTAGGAAACACTGTAGATAGAACATTTTCATCACAGTGGAAAAGAAGATGTTAGGAAATTTGGTTTTAATCCAATGCAGAACAGGAAAAAAGTCTGATTTCCTAGCTGTCCACCAAGCAGAACGCCCAGCTAATTTTTGTTTTGGAATTTAAATTTTATATTGCGATAGAAAGAGGAAACACTGTGCCAAAAAATAAAGACATATTTCTATTAGTGCTAAGCAGCAACTACTCATGGGATTTTAATGAAGGGATGCAAAAAAAAAAAAAAAGGCAGAACATTTCCAGCAGCACATCTGTGGTAACAAGGGCTATTGGCATAGGATATTAGTCTACTTTATCTTTATGTGTTTCTATATCCATGTTAAACTCAAATTATGCAGATATGAAATTTACACACACACACAAAAATAAAATCCTCTACCTATATTACAAGGGCTGAAAATTTCAAAACTTAAAAATTTCCCAAACAGAAGCTACCAAAGTTTTCTTTCACCACAATTAAGACTTTTCCCTGGAAGAATATACTGATATTTCATTGATCCCAAGAAATTTTGGTGTTGACTGAATAGTGTTTTCCAATAGAAAACAATATTGGTATAGAGTTTTTAAGCAGCTCTAATCCCAGATCAACATTTGCAGCCCATAATTAGAGACAGGCAGCCTACAGTGGCTTAAATAAAGATACAAAGTTCCTAGAAGTTTAACTGTGGAAGGATTGGAGAATGTATCATAAAGCCTGATGTGACCTTGTTTGCCTCCCAGAAGCACAGATGGGTTAAGAGAAAACACTGGGTCAGGGTTTTAGGAGAGTCAGCTCAGCAGTGCCAACATCCCATCAGGGTTTGATACTCCACCTGACTCAAACTGCAGAAAACAGACGGTATGAAGGGCGAGGCAGTCCTTCCAACAGGATCAGCATGAGTAAATCATTTTCATGCAACCTTACCCCAGGACATGTGTGACATGTCAAAACTGTCCTGCTCCTAAGGCTAATTCACAGTGTCAGGGCAATGGCTGATACTGGCACTGTGCGTGCTTGTGGGGGATCACCTGGGAGGGAACGGAATAGGGAGAACAGGCAGTCCAGCACTCATTCACAGCAGTGGAGAGGTAAAATTTTGGGCTGTAATCACCAGCTGACGGCAAAGATGTAACTGAGAAATGGGCTGAGTTACTAAGGATGCCTATGTTTATGTATTGCAAAACCAAGGGAAGGACTGGGAGAAACACATCTCCCAGTTTATGTTCTCCTTTCCAAGGACTTTGGTCTTGCCTCTTATTCCTAAGATAAACACAGGAAATTTTATATCAGGCTGGTGCCTGCTATTTTCCTCGGGTTTAGGAGGCATTGCTGTGTACTTCACCCCAGGGAGCCCTCTGTTTGCAGGAGAGCTGGGAGAGCTTGTGTCCCGAGGCAGTGCTGAAATGAGGATCTTCTCCTGGATGAGCCACAAAGCAGCTTACTCCAGATGAGCCAGGAGGAGCTGAGCGGAAGCGTGCCTCAGCTGGAAGCCTCTCTTAGCATCTATTACAACAGCAGGGTTATCTTTGCTGCTGAAAGGAGATGTTACTGTGAGCTATGACAAACTCATTGAGTTTTACAACAACACTGGAAAACTAACTGCAATGAATTTAGAAAGGATGCTCAGGGAATGCTAAGGCAGTCCCTTCCTGCCTTTAGTTTTGCACCACTCATTAGACCTTGCTCTAAGGCATGAAACATGAGTTTGGATTGCATGCACGTGCATACACAAACACAAGCACGTTTTTTATTTTTGTAGGGTTGCTCACAAGGGTATGGCCATTGGGGGGTACTTTATTTTAGTGAAGAATATGGAATACTGAGTTGATTGGAAATGAAGGAGGGGACAAGAGGCTCCACTGGCATTTTCCTGAGTTCATCAAAGAACAATATCAATAGGCATGTGAAATCCTCAGCATTTTGTATCAAATCAGCCCACTAATGAGAAAACACACATGTGGCCAAAGCAGTGATTGCAGCTCAAGTTTCTTGGCTTTGAAACTGCCACTCAAGCTACAGGAGAAAGAGTTGTAGTAAGCTCTGTGTCAGAGGCAAGCCCTTTACTTGACAAAATGCCACTAGACTGGTGTCACCACTGGTTTAGGGCAGTTAAGGGGTAGACTTATGCTGACAGACTTAGAGGTGGCCTGGTAAGGGCACTGCTAGGCTCAGAGTCACACAACACACCAAGGGAGCTATTCAGGTGCCTACACACAGGCATCATAGACAATGCATGGGGTCAGAGATGCCTGTCAATGGTGGGTGGACATGATACAGGAATACCGGGAACCTGTGGCACTTCTGTAGCAGTTGGAGGCAAGCTGGTATTTGTGAATGTCTTTTAAATGTCACTGTTTCACAACCTACATTGCTCCCCAGGTAACTCAAAAATGCTGTGGAGAGCTCTATGCCCACATCAGGCAGTGCTCTAGGTTGCTGGAAAACACTAGCAAGGACATGTTTTCCCCTTGACACATCTCCTTCAAGAGGACTCCCAAGAGGGGAGGGCAGGCCAAAGTCTAGCCTGCAGCTGGTACCACCAAGGAAAAAAAAAAAAAAAAAAAAAAAACCAAAAAAAAAACCAAACCCACACTGGCGAGGTGAGCAGCAAGAGCTGGAGGACCAGCAGAACATCTCCATACCTGGGAAACTTGCAATGGCTGCAATTGCCCCAGAAATTGATTTCATACCTTTCACAATGCCTTTTTCAGAGGGAAATTGGGGACCTTATTGTTATTTATTATGATCACAGCTAGATCTTCAGAGATTTCCTTAATTAGCATCATTAGACACACAGCTTAATCTTAAAATCCTGGGCTTGTCAGCATGGCAAATTAAAACTTTGGGTTTTTTCTCTTCTCTAAGATGGCTTGGAGAGTGTGTGAAGAAAAACTGGGGGTCTGCTGACAGTTTCAGATAGTGTGGGAATCTGTCTTTAATCTTCGATGACTAGCGCAGCCCATGCGGAGTGGATGAGCAAGAAAGGTCAGTTCTGTGCCATAGATGGAAAACAAGTGTCATTGCATTTAAAAGAAGACCTATCTTTTTGCACACCAGTTGAGCTGAACATACACCCTGATGCCTGCCCCCCAGCAAGAGATTGCTCAAAACCCTCCAGGAACAATGGGGAGAAAAACCTGCTTCAGCTAATGAACACTGAATTCTAGCAGAAAGAAACCCTACAGAAGTATCTGTGACATCCACATTAATAGCAAATGAGTTAGTTGTGATTGATGCTATTCCAGTGAACACCAAAGGAATTAATAATGATTAGGGCCATTATTTTAAAGCATTACCCCCCCAAAAAAACCCAAAGGGAAAACAATTAGATGTCTTCAGTGGTTATCTTTCACAGTATACTTACTGCAGTGATCAGACACGATATTATGCCTATTAATCAACAAAATGATGGAAAAGCACGTAACTCATGTATATCCATGAGACAGTCCTTAGAAGCACATATCTTGTTTGCTGGTCTGCTTATGAGTCTGCTGCTGGCACAGAGAAATACATTGGGGTTTTTTGTTTTCCTAGCAGTAGAAGGTATTTCATGAGTTTAGAAACAGGTTGGAGAGTTGTTCATTAAAACAAAGAAAACAAATAAAACCACCCACACTTAGGCACAGATTTTGTATTCATAGATCATATGACCCTCCTTAAACCCACAGGGTCTGAGAAACAGCAACCAAGAGCAGATCTTTCCACTTAATGTTTTTGGGGTTTTTAGCTCATGTGCTCCAAGCCCAGTAAGATCAGCAATGAAAGGTTGCAGTGAGCCTTATCACTACTTTGCAGGTGAGGAAACTGAGGCTCTGAGATGCCATGAGCTTTTCCTGAGGTCACCCACTAATCAGTACAGAGCCAGAGGGAAATCCTGAGTTTTGGCACTCTGCATTAAACACTGAATTAATAACATCTCTTTGTTCATCTCTGGTGTGTTGATTCACTTCTATCATCAATGGGTCACGACCCAAAGTCATTGCTCATCTGTGTCATGGTCTTTCAATGCAAAATGAGCTTTTAGTAATTCAGTTGAGCCTAATGGGTGGGTTCAAACACAGATGCCAGCTGGTAGAGGGCTGTGGGGTGCAATCCCTCCCTCAGACTACCCACTCCATGCAGAATACATGGTATTTCCATCTGGTGTGATTCTTGCACTGACAGCAGGCCAGCACCAGCTGCTGTTGAAAGGGAAGCAATGCATTCCTGTGCCCAGCAGCACCAGTGGGTGCAGGCTGATGCCCAACTCAAGCCCAGCTAGAATGAACAGTTCGTATGGACAGGAGTGTCTGAGAGTAAAGATGGTGGAAAAGTGGGACTGGCCAGTAACATGATATATCTGCATCCTACCAGGCAGGGGCAGATGAGTTTTCACTATATCTAAAGCCACAATGTGCCAGAAGATGAATAACCGCACCAGCATCTCTCTTCTCTTCCATGGGGTAGTTGTTATGTCCATCATACCCACATCATAGCTGAAGAAAGGAAAGGAGGCGAGCTTGAGCACAAGTCAGTGACAAAACAGCATCAACTCTCAGGACTGTTTTCTTTTCCAAGTTAAATTTCAGCCGTAATTAAACTCTCCCAGACTGCATACGCTTGGCTTCCACTTTCCTTTTGAAAAGTGATCTGAATTTCCCAGCCAATTCTCTGTACCCCTCAGTCACAACTTTGATGATTAACGTCCCCAGGCTGGGCTGAGAATCCCAATAGGAGCCTGTAATCAAATTCCTCATTGATTCCCGTGATACAGGATCAGAAGCACAATGATGAAGCAATTCTAATTTTGCAGCCAGAGCCAAATGCCAATTAGATCCTCAGCGGGTGTAAACTGAGCTGGCATTGTTCTCCCTGGAAGAGATAATGCTGATTTACACCCGGATGAAGATCTGCCTTGTGGGCCTTTCCTGTGCTGTAACCCTGAGCTCCCACTCCCTCAGTGGCCTGACAGCCCGTATGCAGGCAGGCAAAAGTGCTTTTCCATGAGTGTGGGTGTCCATGTCTCTGGAGTAAATGGGAAATGATCTGCTTTCTCTGTCCCTAGCAGTGGGGCTAAGCATAGTCCCTGTTTTAAGGGTCCTTTTAGGCTGCCTGGAAGCACTGAAGTTTAGCAGTGGCAATACATCTGTCTATACCTGCCCTTATTTCCAGCCTGAGCAACCCTCCTACCCTGGAGCTATTTGGGGAGATGGCTGTGGGTTGGGTTCCTGCACCCTTCTCCCTTGGGAAGGCTCTCCTGGCTCATGTTAACAACTCTGGCTCTTCACAGCTTCCAGAGCATCACGGCACAGCTCTGCAGTTAAGGACATCTTCCCCCACCTCCCCTGGCTGCTCATCAGTTGTCACTTAGCCCTTTCTTTCTGCATCTGGGCTTAGCATTGCTTTCAGAGGCAAAATCCATGTGATTCCACTACCACCAAAATCAAAGAAGGGAAGAAAAATAAAACCTTAAAATCTGTCTTGAGAAAATAAATGGTAGCTACATAAGGCTTTGCAGAGCCACCCACCCATCTCAAGCAGGCGGTGCCCGTCCCAATGAGCACCTCCATGGTGGTGTGCCGCCTGGCTCGGGAGGCAGCCACTCCAGAAGGGGTTAGCCTGCACCTGTACAGGAGCAACCCACGTTACAAGTTGCAAAAGAAAAACTGAATATATTCAGGGAATTAATTGTATGGAAAATTATCCAGGCTATTAAAAGCCACACGAACATGCTGAATATCATGCATTTTAAGCGTACACAGAAAAACATCATTTTGAAGGGGATTATTGTTTAAATAGGCAATAGGGGTTCTAGGAGATAAGCTTCCCTCTCCTGTCTTCTCTTATTGTCTGGAGTACATTATCTCCACCATAATATTCTCAGCTCTCTCCAGGAGTATTGTCAGAGTGAAATGCTATTTTAAAAGTATATGTTTATGTTTCAATAGACTTTATAATAGCAAACACATCCACCCAAGACACAGTAAGTGAGAGGGAAAAAAAGGAGGAGGCAAATCAAGAGACAGAGGTTGCAGCTTCCCCAGTATTGAGTATAACAGGAATAAATGTTATCCAGGAAAAGGTACCATGGGTTATTTTTTCCTCCCTGCTGAATGCAGGGGATTCCTGCATCCAGAGGAGGACTAGCTATTGAGCACTTGACAATGGGAAAAGGAGCCAGTAGCACCTGCCGCTCAGACAACGGCAGGTCTGCGGAGGACTCCAGCCCATCTCTAGTGTCCATTGTCCCACCAGTTCAACAGTCCGTTCACTGAATTTTCAAGCCTGAGTTTAAAAGGTGGGAAAACAGCCCAATGCAAGGCTGAGTCATCACAGGCTCCCCACAGTCTGTTCTGAATCAGGGAAAAGTTTGAGTGACCCTGATCCTGCATCGTGCACAGACGCCCGGAGGCAACATGTTGGGATGCCTGTGTGTTTTGCTTTGCTCTGCATGTCCATGCACATGTGTAGATGGGCCTGGCTGGGCTGTGGCATTTATACATGGGAGGGGGCAGAAACTACCCCTGAGCCTGTAATTCACTTTTTAAACTGTCAGACATCATTACAATGTATTTCTGAAAGATATACTGTATAGAGCGAATTTCTAACAAGCTTCCATGTTATTTTCATCTCTTGAGTGAGAGAAACCTGATAAAGATATAGATCCATTCTCACATCTTGGCATAAAATCATATCTTATTGGTTTAGATCATTCCGTGTCTTATTTTTTTATAGTGCTAGTGTTTTCTAGTTCCAGCAGAAAATACAAACACTCAAGAGATCTCATTTTTCTGCTAAATGGATTTTCATTCCACATGAGTTATCTCTCTCTAGATATAAACATACACACACAGATATACCACAGACACCCCCTCACATTGAATGCCAAAGACACTATTAAATGTAATGTTAAAATAAAAAATCCCCCGGCTCATGCTCAAAAATCCCCTCTTTTAAGCATTCACAATTTAAAAGATACTTAAATAGACGTTCTTCAAACTTGAGTCAATTTTAGCCTCTCTAGTGAAAGCCCATAAAACAAGGCGAGTAGTAATTTTCGGGGGGAGCTATTCTGGGAACAGTGCACGTGTAACAACTCCATTGTTATATATGGGATGAATGTGTTCTCTACTCATGCTCACCTAACTTAAATAGGTCAGCTGAACAGAAGCAAACTCTCAGTAACCATAAGAAAATATTACAGAAAGGAATTAATCTGAAAAGAGAGAAGCACTTGCTTCCTCTCTGAGAAAAAAGAGAAACTACAAAGGACAGTCTGAATACTGAATTTATGGCAAGCTTTTTCTTACAGACTCAGAGCCAAAAATCTGCTGTCAGTTACATTAGTATAAATCTGGAGCAGCTCCACTATCATCATTAGAGTTACAGGCCAATTATGTAATGAAAAGAAGTATTTCAGGCTTGCCAAAAATCTTAAATGTAGGTCCCGCTTCAGGCCATGCTGAAAACCTAGATAAGTGGCCTGAATTTCAGCACACCCTTCACCAGCATTTCCTGCCACTTACCTATTATTATTACACATATCAACAGCGTATGTATAGATTTATACCATGTAATCAAGTGTTATTTGACCTCTAGTTCTGGGAGTAAAGAGGAATTCAACCCATTGACTTTCCATGTCTTTGATGCTAAACTCTACAGACAAAATACTATTTGGAAGAGCCTGATAGATGGCTGGATAGAATATCCAGAGAGATCTTAATGCATTCATTTGCCTTCCCTTTAAGATATGGCTGTCAAAGGAGATTGTATCACCAACAGTGCTGGTGATATTCAGGATGACCTGGGACATTTTAGGTGGCAGGGTCTGGAGGAAGATTTTATCTAGCTTTGAGAAAGTACATCATGCTACTGACCTCTTGCTTCTTGCTGTTCCCCAAGAAGAGGTTTTGGGGTAGCCGCCACTGCTCAACTTGTAGTGAATTGTGCATTTGCACTTTCTGGTTTAGCTAAAAAGCCCAATCTTGGACACAACACACATTTCCCTTTAAAAGTCTTATGTAACCCTTACCAGCTCTTCTTCTTGCCCTGTCTTAGAAATTCCCAGTACCAAAGCTGGTGAACATCCATTTAAAAAAAAAAAAAAAGCCATTTTGATGAATGGGCATTTACCCAATAAAAATTCTGTTACCAAAATCCTCCAACCATTTCTGCCAAAATCTGAGACCCTGCAGAGCTGCCACCCTGGCACATGCATATTCACATGTGCATGCAAATGTATATCTATCCATGCAGGTTTCAAAAAAAGTTGGTACTAAACTCCAGCTGTGGCTGGAGAGCAGGAACACTAATCAATTCTTATTTACCGCACTGTTGAAAGGTAGAGATCGCAGAGTGCCTGGTGTGGTCTTTTCCTCCATCTACCTGAAGATGCAGAGTATGTAGAAACATGAAGGGTGGAAAAAAAAAAAGGCAAGTTATTCCCAGGGGTGTAATTGGCCAGCAGTGCCTGGATAGTAGCCAGAAAATCAGAGGAAGAGAGCAGAGCACTGAGTAATGAACTGCATGCTTTTAATTTCACTTAAGAACTCAAAGCAGGAAAACCTGAGCTGTATCCATGGGGATTGCAATCAATAGCGAAGCAGATAACAAAGAACTGGTGCTTGGGATAGAAAACTGCCTGGGCCCATTAGTTTATTGCTCGGCCTTTCTTTGGGGACTCGCTCTTTCTTGCCTGTGTTTTTGGCTCCAGCTCTGAATCCTTCAAACACTAGGGAGCAGCAGCTTCCTTTGAAAGCCTCCTGGCTGCACGGTGGGGCTGTTGCTGTCAGCTTTTGCGGTGTGCCAGCCCTTAAAATAAAGAGAAAGAAGCGGGGGAAAGGGAGGGGAAGCTGGTGGAAAAGCGTTCCTGATGATAATTTGATTGCATGCATTAATGATCAAAGTGTTGCAGACTAATTACCAACACTTACCTCTCAGATATTAAGTTATCATTTATTCGCCCCCCCCAGCTTTAGCTTTGCGTTTACCCCCTGGTCAGGGTGATCGTCTGCAGGCTGGCACCTCCACCTGCACCCTGACACCCCGGGCAGCCTGATGAGCTCCCACCCACGCTCCCAGGGAGCATCCCCTCTGCAACACCACCATGCACTCCCTTTGGTGGATACTTTCCCATTTCAGCCGTATTGGGGAAGCAGGTCAGTCTGGGAGAGGGAAGCAGAGCAGGTTTTGCCGTGATCTAGAAGGGATCTTGGGGAAAAAAAAATCAGCCACCTCCTCTTCTTCATCGCATCTCCAAAGATTGATCCCTCAGGTTGGGTACCTTGGTGTGAGGTGTCTGTATGGGAGCGGTCCCAGCTGGGTACCCGCCAAGCCAGAAATGCAAATAATGACAGTCCCAAACAATGTGCTTTTCGGTGCTGCTTCCAGCATCCATTTTAACTAGACAAATGCCAGCCTGCTGCCATCTGGTAACAAGAGGTAGTAAAAGCTTCAGTGAGGAGCAGAGGGAATCTGAGGGATATTACCAGTTGTGAACAGGTTGCAGAGGAGGAGATTTCTTTTTAACCTGGGCTTTTCATACTCAAAAACGAACACAAAGGACTCTGGTAATGATGGGGACTGAGGAAATACTCCCTCAAATATCCCCTCTGCCTCTACCCTGTGTGGCAGCAGGAAAAGCATCCTTGCCCCTTTCAGTGCCTCCTTTCTCTGGGGGAAGGACAGGCAGGAGCAAATGCTGGTTGGATTTTATTTTATGTTTTTAATTAGATTATCTTTAATTGACTAACACCTTCCCCTGAGCCATCTTGCTCTGCTCAGAGACAAAATACCACGAAATTGGCCCATTTTCCAAGAGCACTGTGGTATTTCCTCTCTTCCTTCATGCAGATAAATAACCTCCATGCAGACTTGGCTACCTGCTTTCAACCACTAGAAATAACCAAAAGCAAGGACCAGATTCACAACCAGGGGCAATCAGTTTAACCTGAGCGCTGTCAGAAGAGCTGCATCCCTTCTGCATGCTGCTAAGGAATGCTCTTAATGCTTGCAAGGGGCTATTCCTGGGGATTTTTGGTCTTTTCCACCCCATTCCTTTCACAGGGTGAAACTAAAGTTGTTGCTAAATAAAATCTTCAGAGCTGCTAGTTCTGAGGTGGTGCTTGAGATACAAGTGGGTCCACACGACCTTACAGCTCCCTCATTCTGAAGCACAGCTGTGTCTGGGGAGGTTACCACGCACACAGCTTTGATGCTCAGCATCTCGGTGATGTTTGCAGGCAGTGGCACAATTGGCCAAAAGCATCGAGAGCATGGTGAGGTGGTTTCGTTGGAGTGCACGCACAGCAGATGAGATGTCACTCTGTTTACTTGCACGTACTGTGCACAAACTGCCCATTATTGGCATTGCAAAGTTATTGTCTGCAGGAGGCACAGCATCGTCTTTCAAAAGGCTGTAATGAAAGTGGGTCAGACATTTTCCCTTCCTGGGGCAATCCTTTAGCATAAGCAGGGATTTAAGTGTGCATGATTCCCATTATCAGTGATTGTTATACTCTTTCTCACAAAGAAAGGGCTTCATAATTTGACCAGATCTGTCAAATGCACACACAGCGATGAAAATGGCCTATTAGATGATAGGGGGTTGCCCTTTCAGTGCTGAGGAAGGGCTCAGCCCTCCTGAGACAGGATGATTCCAATCCTGAACTGATAAACTGTGCTTGATCTTAGAGGAAACATTTTGGGGAGAGTCTTTTCATAAGGGCACGCAGCTATTCTGCTTATTTTGTCACAGGATGGCTTGTACCTGGGTCTCTTCTACAGCCAAGGGTGTGATTTCAGACATGACCTAGCTGTTCCTGAGCTTTACAGCAGAGACAAGTATGAACCAGGCCAGCGAAAAGCAGACCCACCAACCCAGCCTGAAGTCGTCTGTGTGATGCATCTCCCATGCAGAGAACAGAGCAGTGGGTCCAGCACCTGCATACAGGAGCTATGTGACAAGGGAATGTCTGGACCTTGTCCAGGCTACTGGCAGTGGACCATCAGGCATCCAAAAATATGGTACAACATCACCCGAAGCAGTAAGGGAGTAAGTTAAAGTAGCAAAATGTCTGCCAGATGCAAGTCTCTAAGCCCCTGAAAAGCTGAGCTGGAAGCCATTTTAAAGATACATCAAAGACCCTTATGAGTGGCCAGTCTGGGATCACTTTGCCGTCTCAGGCATTAATAGTTGGTGTCAGCTCTGCTCTCACTACAAATATTAGAATAAGAAGTAGAAAATGGGAACAAAACAGGACATGTTGTAAAAAATCCAGTCCCCATGGTAGACTTAAAAATTACTTCTGTGGTTCTCCTTGAAAGGGAGAGTGTTTCAAAATCCTTTGCTGAGCTGACCTTGTTTCACAATGCTCTTCCTCTTTGGAGGATGTAAGGCTAATAGAAGAAAAGGGAATTTAATAGGAAGGAAGTGAGGAAGATAAAGAGGAATCTTGTATTGCACAGGAAGGAAAGACAACGAAAAAAAAATTAAAAACCCCATCATCATCATTCAGTTATGGATGGGTTAGGGTGTTGCTCTCTTTTGGGTTTGAAGGCAAGTTCTGGGTCTGTTCTCACTGCAAAATAAGATTGTCATGATCTCCTGTTGGGCTGCAATTAATTTGGCAGAAGTTAAACCCCCTTGCTTTCCAATCGACCTCAGAAAAGTCTGGGTGGCTGGGGGCGGCTGGGCTTAATTCCTGAGTGATGTCCAATCCGACAGGTTATCATGATCAGGTTTTGTGTATTCTCGGGAACAGAATTAAGACTCAAATGGAGTCAAGTGCTAAACTACTTTATTTAATCACAAACAATCAGCAATGTGAGGAGGAGGAGAGAGAAGAAGGGGGTGAGAGGGAGAGCAAAAGGGAGGGGGAGAGGGAGGGAGAGCAAAAGGGAGGGGGAGAGGGAGAAAGAGATGTTACAATAGTCACCACCACCGCGAGTCCACCATGTCCCATCAGTCAGATTGTCTGGCAACAGTGTTCCACCGGACGTTCTCTCTGGGTCCGGTGGGGAGAATGGTGTTCTGCTCCCACTGCATCTCTGCTGACCTTGCCTTTTGCAACACTGATTCGTTGCATAGTCAATGAGTTCCTGGAACTGTTTTGGCATATCCACAACTCTCCCTTCAGTGATGTGGCGCATGCCCAGTACAGTCCCTGGAGGGACCTGGAAAGTTCAGGAAGGTCCAAGCTTCCCCCTTCACATCTCTCCGACCCTGGGCCCAGGCGCATGCACAGAGGCGATATTTTTAGAGAGCAGTGAGCTATGCTGCCAGCAATGTTGAGGCAGATTTTGCAGTACCTTACAAAGATATTGCAAACAGCTTCTGATTTCTTATCCTACCCATTTCCTGGGAATTCGGTGGTAGTGTTTCTCAGGTAGCAAGGCTGCCTGGCAGCCCCTGGGACTAAAACCTCTTCCAAGGATTCTGAGGTAGACCCAGAGGGAAGACAAGAAGAAAAGGAGAAAGTCCTCTTTTTTTTCCTCTTTTGCCGTTTCTTTCAGAACAGCTGAAGAAATTATACAAGTTGACTTTCAGGTGCCACATACTAATGAGCATTTGAGAGCTTCCATGTTTTCAGACTCCAAGGTGGAAGCAAGCCAGCACACATTAAAAAAAAAAAAAAGAAACATAATGACACTGTCCCTCTCCACAAGATTAAAGCACAGCAGTAGTCAGGGAGGCAACTTTCTAGTGATGACCTCTAGTGGATCCAATATTTATTCCTCTTCCATGGGTCTCTGCTCACCACACAGAACGATGATCTTTCTAAATGCCAACTCATCCAACTCTACCCCTGATCAGAGGAGAATTCAGTCTGGCTCTTGCCTCCGTACTGGCAACAACGATTCTTCAAATGGAAATTAGCCGACAGATTTGATGATGATGCACGAGCCAGAAGAGAATACAGCTCACTCTGCCATAGCTCTGCGATCTCCTCAGGGAAAACAGGAGTAAAAATCCATTTGTGTTTGCAAACAAGATATGTCTTGAATGTTCACTGGGGACCTCTTGAGCAAGGAGGTGCCAATTTTACTGTCGTTTTTCTAGACATCACATAAAACCTGCAGCCCAAGTGCTTGCGGTATTTTCTTCTCCAATAAAGACCTTTTGCCCTTGTGTCCTATACTGAAAGTGTTTCAATTCCTGGAGGAATTGTTGTCCTTCCTAATGTGATTACTAATCTGGGGGTCTCTCATGCAGAAAAGAAGAAAGGGAGTCCACAGTCTGTGTATTTTCCTTCTCTTTCATTCAAGGCTGCAGATAAACACAACTGTTTGTCAGGCACACGGCTGTAGGTACTGGGTCTTCATCAAATCTACCAGGATCACATGTAGATCAATAAGGTTTTCTCAACAAGACAGGAGGGAAGACTCAGGCCTCTGAAGACCTTACCTTCCAGTAGTGCCAGTGAAATTTAGGACTTAGGCAGCTCTGAGAAGGTATTCCCAGCTCTTTGCAAAGTTAGATCCTCTTGAAAATACCTTGAATACACATTTTACACAAAATTTACCCAGAAACTGGGTTTTACTGATCAACTGAAGGGTTCCTGACAGTGTATTGTCTCCCCACCTCCCCTAAGCCTGTAATTCTGAAAATGTACCTAGTGGCTAGGACGAACATTTAAGATCAGAAGCAGAAACTATTAGTGCTCTCAATTTTTAATTAAGGAGTAAAAATCTACAGCAAATTAGCCATCTAAGTAGGAGATAGCACCATAAATACCTTTGTAGACCTTGGGCTAAATCCTTTTGCTCCCACCGTAAATGACTGTTACCCTATGCTCCACGTTTATCTCCACAAGTGGATCTAATGCAAGAAAGCTTCATCAAATTCAAACAATGAGTATAATTTTACAGAGCAAATTAATGAGAAACCTAATTTAAGACCATGGACACTAATTCAAAGGAAAATTTACCCTGAATGTCTGAAAACACTACAAAACAGGTCTGTGAAACTGCAGATGTGTCGCTCCACAGAAAAAAGAAAAAACATTTAAAACTAGACTAGAGAAAACACCATGGCACTGAGGGAGAAGCCTGTGGTGAGAGGGGAGGACAGGATGAGTAAATAAGGCTTTTTGTCCTTAATTTTTGTCCTCAATGAAGGGGGAAGGCCTTCATAAGTTTACAGTGACAAAGAGAATGTTGCTGCAATCTCTTTTCATTTAAATTAGCAGGTCATCCTGGGAGATGAGGGGAGGAGGAGGACAGAGAGGAGGGGACCTGCTTCAAATGACTAAAAGAAAAACAAGGACATCTCAAAGGATGAAGTGAATTGCTCAGAAAATGGAGTTCACTTACATGTGCCAACTTAGCATAAAAAGGCACTAAAACGCAAAGGTCCCTGAACAAAATACAGTGAATATAGCAAGATGGAGACGTGGTCACAGGGAGTTTGTATCCAGGTGCTGGCTTAGTAATTGGGTCAATGTCTGCAGATTCATGAGTACAGGTGTCCCACAGGGAAGCAACAGAGCATGCTCGCAACCTACCCTGTATCTCCTGAATCCATCATCCATCCCCAGATAGCTTAATTCATTTAGAAGAAAAAAAAAATATCATTTGTTTCTAAACCCCAAATGAGGCAACAAATTTGACAGTGAAAGAGAGAGAGAGGCTGGCTGTGTGTCCTTGATAGGCTCTTTGCTTTCCCTTGGTAAGCCATGAAAGGTAGATTAAAAAAAGAAACTGTTGTTACAGACTTGCGTCCCCAAATTTTTCCCTTGTTATATCTGTTCTACTCTGTTCTCCGAGGGTTCCTGCAGGCTGTCTGTTGCTCTCTGAAAGAGCAGGTTTTACAAAGGCTGAAAGCAGTATACATTTTGCCTCCTGCCAGCGTCCTGTTTGCAGAGCCATCTTGCTGGCAGCATGTGGACAGCAGATCTGACATGCCCCGTGGCATGATAATAAGCCAGGAGGATTTGAGGACAAGGGCTCTGGACAGGCCTGGGGTGCCCGCAGGCTCGCATGGGGTCAGGTGAGCATGCCTGTCTTAAGGACAATCCAACAGAAAGTCTCCACAACCCTGTTGTCCTCCTCACCCTCTTCCACCAGTACCTTGCATGACATGACTAGCATCTGCCAAAGGTTCCTCTCTCCAAGGAGAGAAACCCTTTTACAGCCATCAGTTTTATTAGAGGGTCCTTTTCTTAATGTTTAAGCTTCTTCATGGTAATAGGGGAGGAGGTACCTAGAAGAAGGGACCCATCTGGCGCTTGGAAAGGGACTCAGGAAAATTTGCAGTGGTCTTCATTGCTCTGGGATTTGCTGGCAGCCACAAACTGAACTCTAATATGGAGAATCTTCCTCCGATGGTTGAAAATATCATAAAGGGTAGGTGTAGAAAAAGAAGTCTGTAATACTACTGAGTCTCTGGGTAGAAGACCGGAGGAGAAGACCTATGTGAAGACCCACAGGAAAGACCTTGCAGCCTAGACCAGCTACTGTGGTGGTCTAAATTAGAAAAGGAACATATCCAGTCAAATGAGTAGCTCAAAAGTGCAAGAGGCAACTGATACCTCTCTAACCACACTGGACGTGAGCAGTCTTTTTCCAAAAATATCAGCCTAGGCTAATTAAGTTTTCTCATGTTATTCTCACAAACACTGATATCACACAGTCCAGTCTAAGGATTATAAGACAATGACTATTGTAAATGTAAGATCATGAACAGGGTCTACAATTTGTCTTCAAAGCAATTTCACTATTAGAGACGCAGAAGAAAACAAATCAAGCAAATTATGTTTGTTTTAAAATTATCAATCTCCTCATCTGATTCATTCGGCCAGTTTCCATGCTTGTCAGGTATGACTGCCTATATGATTCTCCATTGTTGCTAATGACCTGTTCAGACTTGGGTTAATTGACCCACTCAGACATCTTTCATTAGCCTTCTTATTTTAATAAAAAGTACGTGTAAAATTTCTAAATACTAAGATGAATCAAGATAAAAAATACAGTTAAAGAAGGTTCTAATTTAGCTGTTTCACCCCTTGCTTTTCGCTGGGTAATGGCTACAAGCAGGCAACTGGCATTAAAGGAATATGTAGTGCAACACGAAGGTTTCCTAATTGCTCCTTCTGGTTACAAAGAAAAGGTGCAGCCAATAGCTGCATCTTCATCAGAAGGGCATTAATTCAAAGCCCATTGTGTTTATGGCTATCTTGGATCAAGCCTTGAGATCATTTTAAACCTGTTGTAAATACTTGGAAAATGTGTCATTAACAGTCCTTTATGAAGGTACTTCCTTGACTACCTGAAACCACAGGTGGAGCATTGGAAGGCGTGGGAGAAGTGTTCAATATTTAACTCTCTTGCAAGTTGGGAGAACGTTTAAATTAGTAATAAACTCACTGGCACCTCCAAGCAAGGCCAGTGGCTGGAAAGACAAAACTACCATCAATTTTCCTTGAAAAACTTGTTGGAGAAAGTCAGCATTCAATTAAAATCCCTCCTGAAGTTCACTGAAACTTTTCACTCCCCCAAATTCTACTGCGGGGGAGGATTTGTAGTGTGTGCATCTTGACTGTGTCTATTGTATTGGCTATATGCACACACTACATTAGCTCAGTAAGGACTGTTTGGAATTTCACCTAGGAAGCAAGCTGTGAACTCCAAAAGACCTTTCTCTGGAGGTGTTCAAGAGATGATGAAAGAGCCATTCACTTTGATGTCTACGCATACCCCTGCTCAGCTTGCTGGATGCCTGGACCTAGCAGCAACTAGGGCCAGAGGTGGTGGCTATCTTAAAAGGCCATCAGAGTGAGGTTGAGGTAAAAAGATGGGTAAGAAAGACAGACCAAAACCAAGCCTTTGGAAGACAGCATCTCAAGGGTAGCTCAGCACATCCAAGTAACTGATAGGGATAGCCAGCATCTAGGCTTGACAGACACATGATTAGACCTTCTTATTCATTCAGCCTCCTGTTCTTCTCATTCAATGCCTCATTCCTATGCTGAAATGAACTCTCTGAATTGGCAAGTATGGCAAAATTACAAGGCACTGTAGGAGTGAGAGGTATTGGCACCTTGGGGAGAGAGAAACGTCCAGGGTTTGCTGGGAGGGATCTGCTCAGAAAGACCCTGGGGAATTCTGCAGCCAGCCCTGTGATTGTGACATTCTTATTAATAAAGCAGGAGCGCTGTAGAAGGCAGATGATCCACAAGAAGCTCAGGGATTAAGGAGAAAGCTTTGCAGAATTTTTCAGACACCATCAGATGTGCTTTAATATCAGCCAATGCTTACTGGAAAAGAGTGAACAAATAATCTGGTGTAAAACAATTCTCCCCATTTTGCCATAGATTTTTACTTAGCTTTTAGTATTTCGGGGAACTTTTGATCTTTCAAGCACAATTAAAGGGACTGGGAGGGGCAACTCTGTTCTTTTCCTCTCCACAGGTTCCAGGTTAAATTAGCTCAGTTTTCAAGTCAGTTTCTTTGTTTTAATAAGATTGCAGGCATATGTTTAAGTGTTTTATACTAACATAATTATGTATATAGATCAATAGAAATGCATATTATCAAGTAGGTACATAAGTACACATTATAAAGGATACATGTTTTTCATACGGAAATCATTACATACAGCTTAGCATTTTCATGATTGACACAACATTATTATAACTAAATTAGAAAGCATCTTTTTCTGTAGCACCTGCCTTGCTTTTTTGTTGCAGAGAAGACGGATGGGAGTGGTGAGACTCCCCACTCTATCCCTTCCCTTTTTATTTTGCATTAATGCTCTGACAGGAGAGGAGACCCCATAGAGAGCAAGAGTGGGCAAATCTTTAATTTGGAATTGGGGTTTGGATGTCTTTATGCCCAGGCCATGTGTGCACCAAGGCACGCCAGGCTGCACTGCCTTTACTTCTTCCTTGCATTAAGAGGTTGCACATACTGGTAGAAATCAGTGGGCACCAGGACATCCTCCTGAAGTGGAGGACACTGCAGTTCCCATTGAAATGTGCCCTGAATGCTGGCAGGTGCAACCTGTGACTCATGTCCACTTGGGGCAGCAGTGTTTATTTTAGCACTGGTGTTAGGGGGTCTCTTGCAGCCTGCTCTCTTTGCTTGCTGCAACTCCTCTCCACCCTATCTGTTTCCAGCCAGTAGTATGGATGACCATTTTGGCAGGGTTATCATTCTCTGTGGTACCCTGGAGCCCAGGATACATTTAGACACTATAATAATACTGATAACGATAATAATAAATAAAGCTGGAACCTTGGGAAGACATTTATTTTAATGATTCCAGCTCTGCCTGCTATATTCAGAGGTAATATCAGCTATCTGTCTATGTCTTCTTTAATCTGGCCAACTAATTTGAGGTAATATTTATCACATAAAGGCTCTGGGTGTTTGCAAATACTTCTGTCCATTCATAAGACTCAAAACTTGGATTTCCTGAAGCAGATCCCAAGGGCTAACTAGCCCAGGCTTGAGGCATTTTCCATTTTGAGCTCTATCCTGCAAGTGCTGAGCACTTCTCCCTGGTGCTGGGCTTGCTTACCACTCCCAGCTTGCAAGGAGAACATAGAGATTAATACAGGAGTTGAGCAGGGATACAGCGATACATATCCAAATAATTCCCTGTCCTCCAACTCTTCATGGTTCAGGGATGTATCGAGCCAGAGATGCAACGTCTTCTCGGTTAATAACTGAGGTGGACTCCTCTTCCATGAAAATGCTCGTACCCTCCCTGAACCTATGCAAACTTCAAGAATTCAGAATTTCCTGTGGGAAGGATTTCCACAGCTTGTCCACACACTGGGCTGAGAACAACACCCTTGTGCTCCCTCTGTGCCTGCTGAGTGCTTGCCCTGTTTGGCGCTCCCCTGTTCCTCTCTTGGAAAAAATGGGGAGCACTTTGTTCCCCTGGTTTGCAGAGTTCACCATGGAAGGATTCAAATCTGGCAGCAGATGCCTGCACCTTTGTGGGAAACCCACTGAGCCCTCATGCATCTTACAGCAGCCTGAGAGACATGTCGAGGGAAATTACTGGGCAGCATCTCATCTGTGCTATATCTCTTAAGAAGGGTCTTGGTGAGCAGTTCAGAAACAAGCATCTTTCAGAGGACTGAGGCCTCCTTTTTTGCCTGACAGGTTGTGCTCTCACACTCTTTTTCTCCCACCTTGTCATCCAGTGTGATGACTCATGCAAATGAAGAGCAGCTGAACTTAAATAAGAAAAGTCCTTAGGGACGATCAAAGGGCACAGAACTTGGGGAGAGGGAGGGGAAAATGTATTTGCATAGTCATCATGACAGTCGCCAGAGCAACAAACAATTAGGTTCTTCCTTGCTGATGAATTAACAACGCTTCAGCTGCAGTATCTGCTCTGCAGTTTCTATCCAGGAGAGTCAGCCAGGCCTTCAGGTGTTTAACTAGCACTTGCAAAAATCCTGGAAAAGAGGGGAACTTCACTTTAGAGAGAGTCTGTCCTCCCTCAGGGCATCCCTAGAGAGAGAACTCCTCAACTCACCCCACTCGGATAATGAGTGTCAGTGCTACTCTGTGCAAAAACTCCTCAAGGTGAATGCATCGGATAGGAACATACACAGATACAAAGCCACACAGAGGAAATCTTTGTTTCCCTCAGAGGAAAAAAAAAAGGTGTATGTGTATGGGAGAGCACCCTTTCTTGTCCTTCATTCCCCAGTTTTCCTTGCAAGCTTGAACTCCTTCAATAAAAAGGGACAGTTTTGAAATGTTTCTAGGTCTGCAAATGCAGGCTTGTTTATCAACACATAGCTAAAGCACTACTGAAACACCATCTTAATTAATAACATGACCTTGTTAAAAAAGGCATCTAAATGCATGTGCTAATTCCTGCTTATTTCTAAGTTGTGTTTGCTCCCTGTTCCCAGTAAAAACAAGTGTTTACTCATCACCTCAGCTCCACAGAGTGCAAAGGCAAGTGATCCTGTTATCTTCCCAATTGCACAACCTCTATTGATAGCGCAAGGCATAGAAAAGCAGGGCTTGATTTTTCCCAAGTTCCAAGCAGAGTTTCCAATGGCCATTCTTAGGGAAATCACCTGCCAGCCCCGGGCTTGATGCTTTTAGTTCTGCAAGTGGCTTGTAGGAGGCTGAAGATAGCATCCCTGCTGGTGATTTTTCCTTGCTGTTGTTTGCAGGAGCCCCAGCCTCAGAGCAGCAGGTCTCCCTGTGCACCTGAGCAGGGACCATGTATGGCAGTGGGAAATGTGGGGTTTCTTCTCTAGGACCCCATGGGTCTCCTGCAGTCCCAAACTAAACCCTAATGCACAAACTGTCTCCAGAGAGCATTTCTTCCTAGAGAACCTGCTGCTTTGGGAACCTTCCCATAGACATGCAATATTCCTCCATTTAAGGGGGGGAGTGGCAGAATTGAAAAAGCAAAACAAAACTGAGAAATCCTTTCTGTCTCCTGGTATCTTTGCTACTTCATTGCTTTATAATAAATGCACATTCCCAGCTGGCCTGAGGGCCCCTCTCCTGCCTGGGCAGAGGTGCTATTTATTCACAGTTCAAGGGGGAGGGAAGGAGACACACACTCTCCTTTCACAGTCATATAGCCCAGAATCAAGAACTCTCTACAAGACACTATCTAATCAAAACCAGACAGTCCCTGAGGGTACCATATACATTTAGGAAACAAGGACAGTCAGCCCTCCATGACCAAACTTCTCAATGAAGGAGGAACGGTCCTTTTTCCACCATGGTCCCCAAGCTTGCTTGAAAAATAGAACAACATTTTCCTCTCCTCCTCCCCAGGTCCCCACCCTCAAGTCCCAACACAAAAGCAAACAGAGAAATAGCATGCCCACCACTCACCTTGACAGAAACAGTGCTCAGGGGATGCACCTATCTCTAATGCCCTGCTCAAGACAAAGAGACTCTGAACATAACAGATGCGTTTCTTCCTGACGTCCCCACAGTGGGGCAGAGGGAAGACATCCACAGACAAAGCAGCAAGTGCTACTAGCAAGACCAGAGAGATAACAAGGGAGCAGGATTCCTGGGTTTTGTTTCCAGTTCTCCCACTGCTCACTGTAGGGAGTGTAGAGAAGTCATGCTTAACATCCCTCCAACACAGTTTATTTAATGCCATCTGGGTTTATTTTTATGAAGTCTCAAAAAACTCATGCTCGTGTTCACTTTATTAGTGCCCATGTGTAGTTCACACATACAACAAAAGCTAGTGCCTACCTGTCTCTGAGAACGCACGATCCTTGCACATGACAAAAGAAGATGCCTGGGCTTACTTGTGGCCTCAGCAAGTGGGCTGAGTGAGGTCTAGGGATCCCAAGGAGCAAAGTGGAAGCTGCAGTCTAACTCCTGAGGGACATGAAAAGGGTGTCTGTCATGTCCAGCTTCGCCAAAATGTTGACACATGCAAGAGATTCTTGGGAGGAAAAAGATACTGCTCTTCACTTTTCATTCATCCAAAGCATCATCTTCCAATGTCTGAATGATGGGCAGTGGGTTGACCATGGGGTAATACTGGTAGGACAACTTGATTTCACAACTGCCAGCTATAGCTCACTTTCCAGTGCTAAAATCTCTGGGGCAGAGGCTGTCTTCTTTGTTCTACCTGTTCTGTGCCAAAGACTGCAAAGCCCTTAAATCCTGATTACAGCCCCTGAGTACACCCACAGGAAAAATGTTGAGAGAAGCAGCAGCTTTGCAAGGAGCAAAGACAGAGTCAGACTGTGAGAAGGAAGAGCCACTGAAAATAAGGAGTTAAAACTGATGTGTTATTCCCAAGAGTGTTTTTCCTGCTAAAGCAAAGGGGTACTTAAGGATGGGCCTTAACTCTTTCAGTGTAAAGCACCATGAAGTGGAGCATGCCAGCCTTGCTACCTGGCTCTCCTGGTCCTTGCTGGGAACGAAGGACTTTCACCCTTCCCTCTCCATTACTTGGGGCTTCTGTGATGCACACACTGCTTCAGGAGGGAAGGAAGGGGACAGCTCAAAATGAAAAGAAAGCATTGAAAGGGATGATTACCTGTGCGAGAAAAAGAAAAAGCCCACTTTCCTCCTCACAAAGGGAAGCTGCTGGCTGATTGCTTTAGGCAATACAGAGAGGTTGCTTCATAACAAACAGTTTTCTATGCAGGGTCCTCTTTTAACTACTGCAATAGAAGAGGAGGGAGAGATAAAAATTGGAAGTAGATTCAAGGCCTCTTCACAGGGTAATGTCCAGCTCACCTTATAAGGCTTTTATCCACTCTTGTAAAAAATAACTAGATCTGGTTGAGGCTTACAGAGCTCCCAATTGTCACTACTACCAACTACCAAGCCTAGATGGGCATACTGGTTCCCTCCGGAGTCTGCCAGCCACCTCTTACCCCTTTCTGTTCCTCTCAGTGACTGTGTTTTCTGTAGCCTTCCTTGCGCAATGTCACTCTGTCAGGTCAGACCAGTATGGCTGGCTGGTGTCTCCCCACACTGTGAGAAAACAGCCATATTTTTAATGCTACCATCACCTCATCTAGCTAAGGAAGGGCTGGAGGCAAAAAGGTAAGACCAGGAGTGTATGAAGCAGTAGTAAAGATGATGAGAAAGATATGACCAAATCTGGGAGATGTACTAGCTATAGTGATGGGCAAAACTCCCTTTCTTTTTAACTGTACGACTCCCCAGTGACTTCTTTCCTTCTCATGGCGAAGTTAGTCATAGATTCACCAGTCCGTGTACTAAACTTGGCACCATGGCAAGCAGCCATTCATGCCAGCTTTCCCTCAAGACCCTCTGTGTCCCTCCAAAGCCATTTCCCTCCAGAGCCTCTCTTCTTCACCTCACACTGAATCCTGTATTTCACACCATCACTCTCCTCACTGGCCACAGATACATTTTCAGTTAAGATTTTTAGCCGCTGACAGAGGCAGAAGAGTGTTGTTCTTCTCATGTGCATGAACTTCTTCTCTATGTTGCTTTCCTTTAGGAACTGATGCAGGGTTTCCAAATCCCCCAGCCTGATTTCCAATGCACAATGCATTACAAGTGTCCCCATTGTCTTACCCGTGGACTCTCTTTACATCCTGTTATTTATTTCAGGGAAGCAGATTTTCCTTTTGAATGATGTGAAAGCGTTTGCCTGACATGATGGGAATTTATGAGTTGTGACTTCCAGCTCCTCCCCCAGGGCTCATGAAAGCAGTACATCGTAGAGGGCGAGGAGGGGAGCACAGTGTTTGCAGACAGAACCAAACGGACACAGCTTCCTGGTGACAGGAGATATTTATGTATTTGCCAACATTTTAGTATAAAAATAGGGAAAGTTACTGAGGTGGGGGGAAGTATGGAAGGAACAGCAAACTAAAACACAGCCATCAATGTCCTGCCTGCCTGGCGTGGGGAGTGGACGATGGACCTCTGTTACCTATCTTTGCAAGCAACCATTACATAAGGATGCAGATGGAAAATTTTCCCAGGGCCCTGCTTTTTTTCTCAAGGTCTTCTGCCCAAGAACTTTGCATGGAAAAATGGCTCAGAGTAGACAAGATCTGCATATGCTAACATATTATCAAAAGTGATGCAGGAACATGGAGACATGGTGTGTTGTTTTCCTGTGCAGAAGCTGCATAAAGAAGAGAGAGAAATTCAGGCTCAGTGATACCGTTACTCCTTGGTATCTGAAGGGACTCAGCACCAGGTTTGGTGGGCATGTTTGTCAGCTGGATTATGGGCAGTGACTCTCAACTTGTGTGATTGTTAACTGGCAGCCTTTCAGAGGCGGAATGGTTAGTATTATTGACGTTCGGTTCCATTAAAGAAGTCCTAGATTTCTTCCCTTCCACTTCTACCCTTTTACCTTTCCTTTCTCCCTTCCTTTTCTCTTTCTCTCCCAGTGGTTTCTTTCTTCCTAAGCTGTCACTGCAGATGAGGGCTGAAATTTCTGCCTTTCAGTTACACTCTACACTGAAGGTCTCGCCCAGGTCAAGAGCCTCTCCAGCTGCATGGGGATGATACTGAGAGCACTTCAGGCTTTTATGGGCTTGGAGAACATCCTTGTTGACTCATGAATTGCTGTTTATGTGCTCTGGTGTGGAATCCAGCAGCCCTTCAAGTGTGTAATGTGTTCCTCCACCACTAGGTTTCTGCCTGAGTTTTGTGGGCAGTAGCTCGGGACCCCCTACAAATACAGCATCTTCACAGCATCTCTGAGAGACAGAGGTGGTGGCACAGAAGGATCAGCCAGAGTTCCCAGGAACTCAGCACAGCAGAAGGAGGGTGCTATAAAGGGGGGAATCATACTGTCAAGAAAACTTGAAACAGAACAAAAAGTGTTGATTTTAACTGCTTTCTGGGAGACTTGCTTGCCTCTTCTGTTTTTTACTTGTTTCAGTAACAAGTCATTAAGCATTTGTGTGTATGTGTGTGTTCACAAATTGTTTGTGGATAGTCATTTGGTTTGTACCATTTTGTGCTTTAATTGAAAAGGATGAGCTTTTTATAGAAGCATATTTCAGCTTATAGGCCACCCTGAGGATACAGCTGTCTTGTAATTCAGTGTGTTACTGGTCAATGAAGTCTCATGATATTTATTTTATCTGCAGAAACAAAACTTCATTTTCCAAAAGCTGAACATGTCCAAGCACAAGAAGAGGATTCTGGGTACTCACATTTAGATGCAAGTATTTGCTGCACCCTTCATGCAAGCGTTCTCAAGGAGGTGGATGAAAGAGGCATGGACATGGGTCAGTCAACCCACTGCTGCAAATTCAAGACATCCCCGCCCACCATGTGTTGTATTTGACAAAACACCAGTCAGTTCCCAAAGCTGCACATGTTCTCCTTAGGGATCTGCAATCCCATTGCGTTCATCCTGACACACATGGCCTTGTCTTGCTGGCATGGCAGGAGGACAAACCATTTTGACTGCAGGCTTTGTGCTACTAGCACCCACAAGAGGCTGAGGAGAAGATGCTTCCTGCAATGAACAGTGCCCAGATAAAAAGGAGCAGCTCTGAATGCTGTACATCTTATTAATTTCCGTTTTCACTCAGGCTGTGCATCCTGGAGGAGTGATGGACTGCTCGCTCTGCGGCTACACTGCCCTTTCCACCCTCCCCTCCCACCCCTATGTTCAAAACCAACCAGCTGTGTGCTGAAGACACAAATAACAGCTCAAGCGAGAGTCAACAGCAGAGAGACCAGGAAGGAGGGTGGCTGCGTGGCACGCGGGGACTCGAGGCGTGCAGTTGCCACATGAGATCTGAAGCACGCCAGCTGTCGGGACCCACCCCTGCAATCTGCTGGTGCACACAGCACTGCAGACAAGTGCTTTAAAAAGGGAGGAAAAAACCCACAGCAGCCGCAAAAATTATTTACCCAAAGTTCAGGAACTTGTTATTAATGATTTCTCCAAGACCTGCATGCCAGTGCAGTTTTGAATGCCCACCCTTTCTTTGCTGCAGGCAAGAGCAAATATGGAGCAAGGCAGCACATCTCAAACAGCTTCTGAGCACCACAGTAGTCTCCACTGCCCTCCCAAGCAAGGATATGGGCAGAGTACATGCAGGGATTGGAAAACTGCATATCTTAGAGCCCTTTGAAGTCTTTCTGATTTGAAGCATCTTGCCCCAGATCCCCAGCTGATGTACAAACCTATAGACCGAGTGTGTTTTCTCAGCAGAGCCACAGTCCATGGATGAAAAGCAGTTTCAGATGACTGCAGCTGTGGGGCACAGCAAAGGACTTTCCCACAGAGCATATGCTACTGCTATACTGCAGTGTACAGTCTGATGGTAGTTATGGTGAACCCATGCTTGTGGGTACAAAAGTGGGCAAGCTAGAGGCTAATTCCCTGAAAATGCATACTCTGCTGGGACTGCGGGGCATCTGCAGCAGACACGCTCAGATAACCCAGCACTGATGGACTTCTTCAATGTATTTGTCCTCTAACTCCTCATTAGATAAGGAACATTATAGATGATGAACTGAAGAGGAGAGTCTAAGCAGGGAAAGAGCTGTACACTGGAAGATTGAACTGAGGGGTTGGTCTCCTGCAGAGCCCAGTCTAGCTACTGGTCTGACACTGGTCCTGGGCTGAATCTCCTCTTGACTATGGGGCAGGACTCCCCAGGGTAAAAAGCTTACATTCAACACATGCAGCAAAGCTATCCTGCCAGTTGCCTGCCAATATCTTTTTTAGGGATTAAAACAAAAAGTATTTTTTGGAGTAACCTTTCCTTGGCTGAGACTGCCACCCAGGAGTTGTCCTTATCATCGTGTTTGTAGTTCCTGCCTGCCAAACAGGAACTGGATTTTAATCAACAATTTGTTTCCCTTCAGGGCATCAAGCAGTCCTGCTTAGTCTTTGGGATGTGACCAACACTCCCCTACCCTTCATTCATACAAATGAGCGGTGCTGTTGCTTAGTAGTGATTTCTAAGCAGCTATGAGGCTAAAACTGGCCCTTTACACAATTTCATCTCAGGATACAGGAGACAGGAGGGGACAGCAAAGCCAGTATTTGGAAAGGCAAGGACTGAAGCCTTGTACCTCTGTGTCAGCTGCTGGGACACTGGGTGTTTGAATCACCAGGGCTCACTGAAGAATATGGGGGGGGAAATGGCAATAATTACTTTTCAGTTGGGAGCTGAATTTTCTCATTCCTGCTTTTCTTTAGATCCCTTCCAGTTGGGGCACATTGCCCTGAAAATGGGTCTAGACTAAGCTAGGAATAACACCATGGGACATGTCACATGGGATTACCTCTAAGCAGGTCACAATAAAATGCAAACCAAGAGCTTGCACAGAACAGTTCCTATGTAAAGCAATTCCCTTTAAAATACCATTTTTCCAGGAACAAAACATGAGGTGATTATTGCTCTTTTTCTGGAGGGATAGAAATGTTATTTTGATTCTTTTCTGCAGCATCTTTCACAGCTGAAGGTTGGCTTCCTTGTCGGGGAACAGTTCCTCACTCCTGTCCCAGCAACTAGCCTAAAGGTCTCTCCATTGACCACACACATCTTTGGGGGATGCAGATAACATTTCTGCTTCTTGAAAAAATATGACCATCCTTGCTCACATGGATCATTCTTGTGCAAAGGGATTGGAGCCCTCACCATGGTAGTGTGCTAATTCTCAGTCTTACTTTCAGCTTCCTGGTTGTAATTTGAATTTTTCTGTGTAACACTAATGTTATGGAAAATCAGTTGTAATAGACAAGGACCATTATTGTTCTTCAGGTCAAGCAATCAATGCAGTAATTTCCTTCCACTTTAATGCTATTATTTGGCTGTAATCATTTCCAGTTGAGCTTGCATGAGAATCAAGTTGAAACTGCTCCTGGTCACATTTACCTGGAAAATTTTCAAGATTCTGCTCTAGAAAATCAAGACTTTCTTCCGAGGAGCTTTAATTAATGGTGATCATGATTCTGCTACTCTCTGAGGATTTCTTATCTTCCAGAGATGTCACCAAAGACACTCAAGGGATGGTGTAACTCACTTTGTATTTCTGTCTGAGAGCTCACTATGGCCTTGGATTGCAGCCTGAACACATTTTTTGTTAGCTTTTTAGCAGCAAAGCTAAAACAGAATCAACCCCTCTCTTTTATGGACAGTCACATCAGCCCTTAGTGATTAAGGAAACCCAGAACACTGCCTGTAAAGCAAGGCTCAAACCACTGCTAGTTTTCTTCCATAAATCCTGTTCCTTAAACAACACATATATAATAGTTTAAATAAAGCAGGGCCAGATGCAGTCCAGAAACAGGAAGTAGGTAAAAAGGGTGCCATTATTTAGGTCCTTCTATAATACAACTAGCATGGGTTGTGTATTGGTGCAGAGGTCTACAGCCCTTTAATTTTCCTGACAGGTTTATACCCAGTTATCCCTTTGGAGGCTGCTTTTGATACCTCTTCTTCACTGTGTTGCATTGCAGAAGTAATGCGGAACGTCAACACAGATCCCAGCCCTTTTTGATAGGACGTGTCTTTCCCCAACATGTTGTGTGGTTTGGCAGAATTGGAGGAGATATTATGTATAACATATCTGGGGTTCTTATGTCAGCAAGGGCTGATCCAGGCTATGCATCTGATGGGATTTGATTGTCCAGTATTTCTCTAGGTCTCCAACTAGCTGACAGCAGGAAGAGGAGAAACTTTGACCCAGTTTCTTAAAATCATCACAGAGATGTGCTCCAACAGCATCCAAAAGCATCAGCACTTCAGAAAGGCCATTGTTTGCTGAGATAGACTTGGTCTGGCATCTTTGTGCCTGTTAGAAAGTGCCTTCTGCATTGTGAGGATGGTGTCCAAAAGCAGAGGGACTGGTGGAGCAGAAAATTTGAGGCACACTCGGAAAAGCATGGAGTTGACTTTGCTAACCAGGTTTCCCTTGTGCTTAGCAACAGCTCCAGTGAGCCCCTGGGAGTTTTCAGTAGTCGGGAGCCTTGTTCCTTGGCAGAAACATAATGTTGGCTGTTTAGCATGCTGCTGAACCTGTAATCTACAGCCAAGCAATGGCAAACATTGTAGCCAAGTGAACAGCAGGCTTGGAAGGGGGTTGTTTTCGAGGGCTGATTTCCTCTGCCATTTGCAAAAGGGCATCCTGCAGCCAGGCCATATGATTCAGGACTCTGCCTCACTGTGGATGTGCTACTTCAGTGCTCAGCATGTGTAAAATCCAGCACCACACGACAGATTCAGGTGACATAAGGTGACTGTTCAGCAGGTACGTAAGAGGCTCATTAAAATCGAAGAATGTGCAGCCCCAAAGCATGCACAGCAAAACCAGATGCTGTGTGTGCTTTTTCCCCAAAGTGCTGACCAGTGCACAGCTCCCTTATGCACCTGGCACCTTCTGCAACACTGTTTTGTTGTTCTTCTCGCATCACAGCTATTAAACCTCCACTTTGTTCTCGCCAGACTTCCTTTATCATGGAGCCACTTGTGGTTGTGTCCCACTTCAAGAGCACATGCAGGTATGTCAGCCCATCCAAGACCCTTATAATCATGATCCGCAACAGCCCTCACTGCTCCTTTCCTGAGTAGTTTTGAAGCAATGCATACCAATCACAGTAAATTGCTCCAAATGGCACAATAGTTTGCTGGTATGGAGAAATGATGAGCAGGACAACTGTAGATTCATTTTCACTTGTACTCTCAGCCAGAATTGGTATGGACTAATGACTATGGCAACTTGAGCAAATTCATTTTTGCCAGTGACCTCTGCCAGGATTTTAATGCAAGGTCTAGTACACAAAATGATTACCAAAGGAGTATCTGCGTATGTGTTTTGAACCACATCAGTGTGCACATTTCTGGAGAAGTGTGATGTATACTTCTAGTGTAATCCAAACTTGGGGAAAATGTTTAGTTTTCCTCTCGCCAAAAGCATGTAATATATTTGCATATAGTGAAACCAGGCGCATCCTCTGCTCGTGGAGCAGTGTTCTGCCCCTCCCCTCTCCCCACAGTGAAAGGTGAAATTTCTCACTCAGCACTATTCTCTGCTCTATTATGTCCATATCACTCTGTGTTCCCACACCCCTTTCCCTTCCTGTCATTTCCAGCAGGGAACTGGGATCACTTGTGCTAAGCTTTGTTGACAGAGGTAAGACAAAAATAAAATTGACTACAGCATAATGCATTCAAAACGAAACCTGGGCTTCCTTTTTAGCTTGTTGAACAAAAAGCCAGGATGCAAACACTTGCGGGAAATTCTAGGCTGTGTCTCAATTTTCCTTTTTTTAGTTCCAGCTCCAAATGAGAGACTTCATAATGGGTTGTTTTGAGATAGAGTCAACCCCTCTGATAAAAGGAGCCATGTCTGAGATAGTCCAGGGCTGCAAGACAGGCACCATACGCAGTGAAAAGCCAAGGAAAAGAGAGATTGATGTGTGGTTCACATCCAGGAGATGACAACTCATCCATAATGCTCCCTGTTGTGGAGAGGGATTTAAGCTGGACTGAGCTTCAGCAGACTACCTGGGCAACCCAGTGACATTGGTACCATCAGACTGTGCTGGGCCACTTCCTTATGGAGGTGTCACTAATATTGCCAACCAGTTACCTAGTGCCCTGCCTTTATATTAGCAATAGTAACTGTGTTGGGGATTCTGAGACAACTTTTGCATCAGTGCTATATACCTCACATCTCCTAAAAGAGATGGTTGGGTCTGCAGATGGGAAAACCTGACCTTTGCAGTGCAAAATTATCCTGGGGTTTAGACAGCACTATCCCCCATCCCAAGCTGCCTTATGAAGTTTGGCTTTCAGCACCATTTAGCTGGGCTGGAGTCTGATGCATCTGGCATGAGCCTTGCACTGAAGAAAATACGTGACAGGCAAGTGCAAAAGAAAACACAAACACCTTGGTCCAGGCATGGTAAATTCTTACTCACTTCCTTGAGCTTGTGTCCTCACACTTTTTCTTCTCTGCCCTCCCTCTTTCTGTATGTTAGACTGGTCACTATCCCTGGTCTAAACTCCATCTGACAGCTAACTTGCAGGCTGACAGCATCACAGGTGACTACAGGAAACCAACAGATCGCCCTTTTGCCCTTGTTAACATCTGTATTATGAACAGTACTAATGGCAACATGACAAGCTGGAGATAGATGAATGCAAACAAACTCAAAGCAATAGCCACAGGAGAATTATTTGCATCATTATCTATTTCTTCATTACCTGCCAAGGATCAGGGCATTTATTTTTTTGACATGTGCTGCTGGTCAGTTTAGCAGATGCAAGTTTAATTCTCATCCTTTGCTGAAGAGGGGGAGAAAAGGCACAGAGGGATGAGAAGTGCTTTGCGCTTCTTTATGGAAAGTCTCTAAAAAGTTGAAGGAAAGCTGAAGGTCGTGCCCAACAGTGATGCCAGTCTATTTATAAACTATGGGCACAAGAAGGAGAAGCTTTCAAGCTAGAAGCCAATCTTCCTCAAAAAGAGAAGAGTCACAGAAAACAGGTGTTGGGGCAGCAAATGGTAAGGAAGATCATATGTGAAGTTCAGTGGGTGGAAAGAGGAGCAGATGGTACCACTAAACATGGGCTTCCTATCAGTGTCCAAAGATATTGAAGGGACAGGGAGTAATACTGCCTAGGTGTGGGAAGTGTCTGGGGAGTATTCCTTTATCCAGGGTGACAAAGGGACTTTTTGGTCAGTGTGAAGAGCAGCTGATGGAGAGATCCATGGAGTAACATGCAGCCAGAAACTTCTCTGTAGAGGAGCTAGAAAAAATGAAAGAGCTGCATGACATGGAAACAAGGATGGGCCATATCACTTTCCTTAAAATTAGCCAGATGTTCAGGTTATCCTCACATTACACTGAGCCACCACCATCTTTGAGGCCTCCATCATCTGGAGGCCTCAAAGCCAGAGATCAATGAAGAATGTTCTCCTCAGGATCCTCACTAGCTGGAAGGATAATTCTGCCACTTGTAAGGATGGGATGTGGGGGTGAGGAAATAGTGTGAGGCATGAGCAGTACATGAGTATGTACTACCTGCATGGCAGACCATTTGGCCGGTCCACTGGAGGCAGGAATTAGCTTGCAGGGCAGGAACTTCATATCAAACTCTACAGGGCCAGAAGTTAGGGGAATATTGGGAAAATCTACAGTTAGGTCTCCTTCAAACACAGAAGAGTGTTAAATTGAAAGTCTAGGAGGAGAGCCATTTCTGAAGAGAAGGTGCAGGGGTAAGGTGAGATTCCTGACTCACTCCTCAAGAGCATATTTCAGCTGTAAGAGTAGTTCACCTTTTGTATCCCATTCAGCCTTGGCCTCTGCAGGCTTTCAGCTATGCTGCCAGGCAATGTGAATGTTGTTGGCTTTGATGAAATGGGCAGCTTCATGCTGGAAGCTAGACAAAGGCCAGCAGTTCATTAGACACAGGCCAAAGAGCATCTGCAAAGGGACATATGCTAGAGTTTTGCTTGGCCCTTAAGCTATATCAACTGCTGATGGATGTAATAAGATACATAGGGGGTAAAAGCTCCATAGCCCAACCAAATTCTTGTCCTGTTAAGCCATGCCATTTCTAGTATCCCAATGCCATCATTTTCCATATAAGTAGCCAGAAACTCCTAATCCTGTAGTATGTATGAACTGAATCTCTTATAGTTTTCTTGATCCTAAAGCCACGACTTTATTTTTAAGGCAACCTGTCTAGTATAGCTGGTGTTACCTCCCACCAAGGTCCTAACTGATGTCTCCAAAGATCACCCCAGAAATCAAACCTGATTAGAAACAAACTTGCCCAACTGTGTCACCAATAAGAAAACCCCATGGAACGAGAACCATCAGGGAAGTAACACAACACGCCATGTGATAAAAATATATATATTTTTATGAAGTCAAGCCATCTGATTTTTTAAAATATATTTCCCTATAATACATCCCCTCCCTTCATATATTTTTCTTAGTAAAAATACCCCAACCAAACAAGCAAAAAACCCTAAATAAAAAACCCTGAAAAGTCCACCAAACCTCAAATGCAAAGGACTGAGATTACACACAGGAAGGGGTTGGAGAAAGGTACAGAGAAAAGTAACAAACTCTTTATGACCCATTCTGTGCTTCTCCAAAGGACCCCCAGAATTTTCTTCATTTAAATTTATGAAAGGACAGCATATTGATTATGTAGCTGCCATCTGAATTGTAACAGTAGGTACAAGAGTAAATGGAGTTGCCAATGAATTTAACTGGCCTGTAAATAGAGAGTGGCATCCCCATTAATTCATTAAAGGTATATGGGAACTGTAAGGTATTCCAATTAACATTTCATAAGATGGTTGTAGCATGTTAGTTATGAATCAGCATTTGTCATTTTCTTTTTAGCAATTAAATATCTAATTCCCTTGCCAGGCTGCAGCTGTCTTCTTTGATAGTTTTCAAAGTTCCTAGAGAGGGCATATATAAAAGGAAAAGAGGTCTTTCTTTTGCTATCCTTTCTTTTTCTGTTTTCCTATTTTTCTCTTCCTCCCCCCCTTCCTTTTTCTTTCTCTCACTTTTTCTTTCTTTCTCTCTTTCTGCCAATTAGAAAGCATTTTGTAGTCTGCCTGGGCATGTTCACCCATCATTTAGTTAAATAACCACTAGCTAGCTATATCTTGCTTAACCACAACAACTGGCCTGGTACCAGATGAGCTTGATATTTATTTAACAAATCGTGCTGTCTTCGTAGATCTAAATTAGAGCCTTAGTTGAAATACTTAAAGTGTACCCATTGCTGTTTGCCCTCAGTGAAAATCCAAGTTCTGGTTACGTCCCTGCTCACTAGGATTAGAACTGTCACAATATTTATTTAACAGGAGGAGGCATGCTAAGCCAGGCTGCAAACATTGCTTTGCCAATATGAAGAGGAACTTACTGCTTTTTAGAGAGTTTCTTTCTCTGTATGTGCTCCCTCTCCACCCCCCACCCCCCCTTTCCTCTTCTTCCTGCCACTGCTGCTGTCCCCATGCTCTCCTGCCCCACTGCCCCCTCCACATGCCCTCTCCCACATCTGGCATTTTTATTGCCCACAAAGTGAATCTGATGGAAAAATGTATTTGAAAAAGGGCTGTGAAACCTGGGACTGGTGCTGATGGAGGGACGTGGGGGGCAATGCATGGCCTGTCCCCTCCTGTCCTGGTGTCCACTGTGCCCCAAAGTACTCTGATCAGGAACAATGGAGACAGGGTAGGGCAGGGTCCTACCCTTTATACATCCTCCTGTATAAATCCACCCTTGGTGAAACTCATGCTGCACCACAAAACCCCTCCAGCTGGGAGACAAGTGTCCCTTAGGCATTAGTCCAGAACATTTCCCACAGTAGCAAGGCCAGGTTCCCTTTGAGTCTTTCCCCCTCTCATGAAAAAAAGCTCAGTGTAAACTATGAGGGAGGAGGAGTACTTTTCTTCTGTTTCACTGGGCAATTCAAATTCCCATTCCCCACAGGGAATGCATAATCAAATACCCTTAGTATAAGCACTGGGATAACCTAGTAATTTCCCTTTCTTTTTGAGATACAAAACACAGATCCCTCCCTCTGCTCTGCAAAGCCTGCTGAATTTCTGGAGCTAGGCAAAGGAAGAGAGATGGGTTCATATCTCCAGCCCTCTAGAAAGACATCAGTACAGGAAAGGAAAAGAAGCAGTGGAAAGGTAGGAAGAAGCCTATGCTAAGCAGTATACATATACTTTATGTTGATAAATCTGGAAGAACAAAGTTGCTATGTCAGGAAGTTAATATTTTTAGCCTGATTTCCTTGGCAATCATTCTGTCTGTCAGTTCCCTTCTAATAACTTTTGAGCCAGTTGGCCAATTTCAATCAAACTTGACAGACAGCTGAAATTCTGTGTGGTACAAAGTTCCTGCAGGATTTACAGGTATTGGTGCCCACATCGGGCAGAGAGACCACAGTCCCCCACTGAAGGGAGCACCCCATAAGGGTTCAGCTCTCATTAGGCCCCAGGGATAGACACCATGGGCACAAAGAAACTGTGCAGGTCAGGATGACCCTGTCTGATGTTAGCACCTGGAACCATCGCAGTTATGGGTGCTGCATAGAAATGTTTCTGAACACCAGATGTAAACTAGGTCCCAACAAAAAGAAGAGGAGGAGTGGGTAGAGCAGGTGAAGGGGAGGGAGAGGGTTTGTCAGGTGTCTTTTGGGACAGATAAATTGCAGTGCAAAAGGAAGGAGAGCTCCAGGGAACACTCTAGGCCCTTGAGGAAGGACTGAAAAAGCTGGGGAAAGTATGGTAAACCATACAGCATCACAAAAATTAAGGATGGAGGAAACTGCCATTCAGTCTACTAAAAGTATAATGAGGAAAGCAAATCCAACTGCCTTCAGCTAACCCATCCCCATCTCTGGGTGAGGAATGCTCCTTTCAAGGGCTGAATTCCAGAGCCGACAGACTTGTAACAGTCAATTATCGTTACAGCTACAGATGGGAAAACCTGATAAAATGAGTCCTGTATGGACAGAAGATTGAAATAGAGCTTGGGCAGGGACTGTAGCCAGAGAAAGATTAGTGGCCATAAATACATCAGAAGCAAAGACTCTAAGACACATGCATAGCTCAGCATAGCACCACCATTTATAAACTGCCATGTGTCCTAATTCATACTTCACCATTCATGGGCATGCTAGGAAAGGCTGCACAACTCAGACCCAGAGTCTGCATGAAGAAAGACCCATTTCCTTTAATGTTACTGCAGCTTTCAGAAACACTGGTGGTTTGTTGTTTTTTTTTTCCCAAGGCCAAACAAAAGAAGCAGCTGTGCTTATTAAGATGTTTCTCATACGGTGTCCTCAGTCCATGTTAGAGTTAACTTCGTGTCTGCATCTTCATCAGCAGTGCGACATCGCTTACACCAATTTGATTTTACCTTGTCTGGGAGATGAAAGCAATTTATAAGTTTCAAAGAGCACAATCTGGCTGGGATCCAAACCCAGGAGTGTAGTGCTGTAAAGAGAATTGCTGGAGACTTTTATGTCTGGCATATGGTGTGCTAGTTTCCTTTCTAATCTGGGTAACGAAGGTCAGTACAAAGTGCTGAGTTGGTCTTGTTGGCCAAGACGTTTGATGACCTGCTCACACACATGGGGATTTCAAACCTTGACCAATGTGAACTAGGAAAGGGAAATCTAATCACTCACTTTGCTGACAGCTTTGAAAGATGTGTTTTCTTCCTCATTTCTGACTACATTTTTCTGAAGAAGACAAAAGCCATGACTGGGCTGCAGCAATAGAAGATTTCTACAAGCTATGCCACATGGGGCTATTTGGTATTGCACCTGGTGGATCCCACTAGCATCTGTGACTAATTGAGAAGATAAATCCATTTTGCTGGAGTGGTTTAGATTTCCAGAAGTCCTTCAGTCTATTCCAGCTGAGCTGATTAGAGTCCAGCTCAGTGGGAGTCATTACTGTCAATCCTACCAGCTGGCCTGAATTTTGTAAGGAGAAAGAAGCAAGAAAAATACATTAAAAATGAATAAATCTATATTTCATGACTTTATGCAAACTGATTTTCCCTGAAGGGGGTCCTGTTCCAAACATTGTCACATTTTTGTGATGTTCCTGTATGGCTTGGCTTGCTAGTGGATCTTCTTCAAAAAGAGAGGAAGTATTTCAAGAGTTAAGTGTCAGCATCAATGAAATTAAGAGCGTTTTGGATATAGATGAGATAAGGGCACATACAGCCCCTGGATATAGACACATGTAGAGCTAATGAATTCAATATCTAACACAAAATCTAAATTCTTGCATTCAGCCAAGTTATATTTATCACAGACTCTGCTTCTTAGAGTACAGTCATAGCTGGAACATGATTGGAAGTGCAGTTCATTTCAGTTACCTCAGACTACTTAGCAGCTGTATTTGCCATAGATTTTGCTCATCTGCCAGTTCCAGGATTTTTCAGCATCTCTGTCACTTCTTTTGCAAACAGGAGGAAAGGGTAACCATCTTTGGAAATGACTGTGCCAGCCTGGGAGCCTGTGTTTGGATAAACCCCCACATCTCCTTGCAGAGAATTATGTGGTTGCTGCTGGTTGTGATCCTAGCAATCACTCAGCCATGAAAGAGTGGGGAAAATCCCTGGGAAAATGGGATAAACTGGAAGGTATTTTCCATTTCAATAAACTCAAGTCTATTCCAAAGTGGACCCACTTTAGCATGCCCTGAGGTGCCTGTAGGACCACAACTGTGAGTCTGTGGAACCACAACTGCTCAGGACTTTCTGAAGGAGAATTATTGAACAACTATCCCACCTCCCACAGCAGTCAGTACCAGAGGGGTATTTCCCTCATCTGTGTTTTCACATCTGGCAGAGACCTCCTTTGTGTGTTCCATCCTAGACTAAATTGTGATCTGGACTACCATCCTCCAGTCCATCCCCAGCTCATGCACAGAGCAGTGGCAGTAGTCTTCCATGGAGGGGCATGTAGCCCTGATGCACTGTCAGGCGGTCAGGGGGAGGCCTGAGGAAAGGGACAATACCCTTTTTTGTACTTCCTCATAAATCTGAGCAGACCGTCCCCTACATGAGGTGTAAAGAGATTCTGCTGACTTAGAAAACCCAGTTAGAAGAAAACAAGGAAGATTAACTAAAGCAAGTTTTGACTTCATTTTTAACAATTTGATTTGTCTTAAAATACTGACAGCAAATGTGTTAGGAGTTACCTCATGAGTTCAGCTTCCCAGGCTCCATGGGACAGCATTGGTAGCTACAGGCAGTCACCAACTGGTTTGCCTCAGAGCAGTCCATTACCTTTGGTGATACATCCCCTCATTCACAGGTGACATGCTGGAGCGGTGCACTAGGAAATCAAGCATTCATCTTGCTGTGGGTAAGTCTACACTGCAGTCACAGCAGAGAAAATATCTTGCTGTGTGAGTCCATGCTGAGCTCCACACTGCTGCCTTTGAACCACTCCCAGTATGCAGGCATCCTCATGTGTTTCTGCTTGTGCCTGTGGACATGTTTGTCATCTATAAGAAAACTGAGGACTGTGTGTGCAAGGCTAAGAAGGAGTATGAGGAAAAGGACAGAGAACCAGGGTGAGAATACCATTTTAAGTACCTACTTAGATCCATCTCCTTCTGGTGCCGTGTCTTCCTCCACCTCTAGTGTTTATGAGTCTAATGTTTGTTCCCAAATCTAGTGGTCACCAGCACAAGACCCATTTCCAGTCCAGTGTCAGTTTACATTATTCTTCCCTCCACCTCAGACACTTCTTGCTAGTCCAACAGAGGGATCTGTCACCAGCCCCACTGCAGGGAGATGAGCCTCCATCAAGCCCAGAGAAAGGGTCAGTATTTTTGTCACTCAATTTTCCTTTTTTCTTGTTCCCTTTTCCCTCTAGTAGTTTATTCAAGCCCAGAGAAAGAGCTTAGGCCCTAGCTCATGTAGAGCTCTGATGTATGCAAATCCTCCTTGTGCTCCCATGGCCCTCTTTTTTTTCCCCTTCTTTCCTTTTAATTCTAGATTTGAAAATAAAATGCGAGCTGGCTGCACAGAGATCTCTCATGTGTGCAACTTCCAATTGTGGCAAATTGGAACTGTCGATGCAAGCAGCTCAGATTTATTTATATATTTAAGAGGAAGGAGGGAGGAGAGGGAAGGGGAGGGCGAGATGCTTGTGGTGGAAAGGAAAAAGAAAAATAACAGATCCAAGCAAAAAGGGATTTGAATCTCAAATAGTGCTCCCTGGCCCATATTATCCAAATCCCTCCAGCCTTGTCCATGACTGCCTCTTGCCTAGTTAAAAACAACAGGCAAAAGATCAAAAACATTTTTTTTCCCCACAACACTAAGAGTTGTTGAGGTTTGCAGCTGCCATTAGCCAACCAGAGTCTAACACCAAGACTGATGCAATTAATACTTGGTGCTTCAAAACATTAACATAGCTATTTATATAAATTAGTAACCTTAAGCCCAGGCGGTAGCATTATTACAGCATTACTAATTAAATCACAATAAGCTTAGTTTGCAGCAGTATTAATTATGAAGCTGACATAGTGATATTGGAGATCTGATTGGCCTATTGTCAGTCATTACCCAATTGGTAATGAACCAGACAGGCAATGAAAATCAAAGCTGCCACTCCAACAGTGCTGCTCCCATTTCCTGGGAAGAAGGGCCACCATTCCAGCAGAGAAAGCACCAACATCCTCCATCAAAGCAGCTATACAGTGAGCACAGCATTCAGCACTATGGGGAGGCACATCGGGGGAGGCTGGCTCCTGCCATCAGTACAATCCTGTATCCCCAGGAGCAAAAGTTACTCTTTTCTATGGCTAACAAAGAGGTTGTGGGCCTCTTTTGTGAGAGCAAGTGGTTGAACATGCCTTTATCACCTGTAGTGGAGAGACTGATTCAAGTGGATTAGAGAACATCCTTTTGGGATTTTTTTATGGCTAGGTACAGTTAGTGTAGGGAAGGACATTGATTTGATAAGTCTGTTGTGAGCACCTCTGTGATAATTTATAAAGGGCTTTTCATGAAGAGCTGGCCAAATGACTTTTCAGACAGAAAGAGCAGTGGGACAAAGCCACCATCTCAGGAAAGAGTTCCATCACAGGCAAATGGTGCTGTGCTCAGGGGCAAGAGGAAAGGATGGGGGTGTCAGCAGAAACCCAGGGGTGAAAATGGGGAACAGAAGCTGTAGGGGCTTATATTAGTTGTATTCCCTATTGAACACAACATACTCTTCCAGTGCTGGGACTGAGGAAAGGAGAAGATTGGTAGTAGGAGGCTGAAGAGATGGAGTCCAGGGTGGGGAACACAAGTTGGTCTGAAGCTGCCCTTCTTTAACGTGGCAGTAAGAGACAAAACAGAGACATCTGCAGAGCAGCCTCAGTCTTTGCTCTAGCTAGATGATGGGTCGACCCAGAACAAGAGGTTTGGCTGGGGGAAACCTAAAAAGTGCCTCTTTCAGACTTCTTAGGTGCTGCAGTGTCCCAGGCAGACATCTAGCAGTGGTCCTGTCTCCTGTGTTACAGCAGTTCTGCACAGCCAGAGCTTCTTGGAGCAAAGAGTCCATAAAACAGAACAAGAGTACACTCAGTGACAACGTATGCATGTTTCATTAAAGAGAGAGCAAATGATTGACGGGTGTCAGTTCAATCTGCATCTGCCTCTCCTTTCCTGATGGACCTAAAAAGATGAGCATGGCATAGAAATGCAAGCCAGCCAGCTGTCTTCCACTCCTGTTGTCCACAACAGCAATTCGAAGTACAAAACACTCAGCATCTGGGAAAGGGAGGGCAGATCCTGCTCTCTGACTCAGAGGTATCATCTGAACTTCTGCTTACAAAAGGGAACCTCTTCTGAAAAGCGAAGCAATACGATCATCCAAGCAGGTGGAAGATTATCATGGAAAGATCTGTTACCATGGAAAGATCTGTTCAGCTGATGGAACTGGAGAAGAGAGAGAAAAGGTCTCACTCAGTTTCTGCACCAGTTAAAGAATTTGCAAGGTCCTGAGCAATTGAGGATCACTTCCAGCCATCGATGAGATGGCAGATACCAGCCTTGACTGCCAGCTGGCAGATTTCTCCTGCATCTCAAGGGGAGCTTTTTGCTTCCTTTGAAGATGGGCAGAGGGATGCTGCAGGTTGTATTTCTACACAAACTTCTTCCTGCGTGATGCCTGGTGTCAAAATCTGCTCTGTGCTCGCAAGCTAGATCTTATCGGCACCTTCCCCTCTCCTCAGTGTACGTCTTAGAACACTGACTTGCTGCATCATCAACAATTACAAATTAAACCCTTGGTCTATTCAAAACAGAACACAAAGAAAATGCAATATCTAAACTAAACATCACAAGGCTCCCAGGACAGACTGCAGGATACAAGTCCCTCCACTTTTTAAGGGAATGGACTCAGAGCTGCTAGGGATTTTTTCAGTGCTGCAGCAGGCAGGGCCACTACTGCATGTGCAGGGGGAGCACAGCACTGTCTGCCATAAATTACATGCTCTTTCAGGAGACCCCTGCCAGTCCACACCAACTGAGAATCCGATCCTTTTATGCCCTGATGGCAGAGCTCCTGGAGCCAAAACCCCAAATCCATGGGTGTTTTGCAAGGATTAGGCTCTGCACACTAGCTACGAAGGGAAGTACGGATACACTCCTGTAGGTCCTGACTTTTAGAGGCTGACGTTCCTGTTATTGCATAGGTCAGCAGATGGCACTGCTACATTTAGACTTACAGGGTTTTTTTTCTTAGCACGCAAATGTGGTTTTGGTTCTAGAAGAAATGCTGCATTGCTGTTACTGCCTTCTCATTGCTGTTTGACTCCTGAAAGTCCAGTGCTCCCCTGGCTGCTTACAGCTCCCTGACCACAAACCACTCTTGAAAACTGGATAGTGGTGGGACAGTTTGGAAGTGGGGACTCTCTGCAGGTTGGATTTGGCCAAGTCTGTTCCAGGGCAAGTAGAAAGAGTATTATGCTTAGATTATATCCACTTCCTACAATGCAGGTTTCATTTTCAGAGTTACCACTTACTAAAGGTGTGCTGTAACAGTGGCAGTATCCTTAGCATTTCAGGATGCTGATGATGCCTGGGAATAGCTGTGCTGGCTCAGTTCCCCCTAGCCCAGCACCTGGTCTCTAGCAGTGGGAATAAAGAGATGCTTAAGGAACAATAAGTGCATGTGACATTTCGCCTTAATAGTCCCCCAGCCATTTTCACCCCAGGGTTATCCTGAGCCAGATGTGATCTCTCCTTTGTGCCCTTAGCCAGTTTCTCCTGAAGCCCACCTATCTGATAGCACTCACAACTTCCCTTAACAAGGACCTTCACTGCTAAACAACCTGTTGCATGAAGAATACCCCTTTTTTGTTTGCTTTGAGCCTGACTCCTGTTAGCTTCATTTGATGGTCTTGAGCATATTTAGTTTTTGAGGGAGTAACTGATCAGTCCTACTCTCTTCATGCCACTGGCAGGTTTGTAGCCCTTTGTCATTTCCCATCAGTTGCTGCAGAAGTCAGAACACACAGAGGAGAGAGGGGGTGAGAAGCAAAGACAAGCTGAGACAGCAAGATAAGCAGCATGAAAGCTGACCACGAGATGGTCTCAGCTCTCTACAGCCATGCTTTTTGGCAGGCTCTGTCCTATCCCAACGATGAGGTGGTGGACAGGGAGGCAGAACAGGCAGGGGATGGGCCTGAGCGAGATGGGGCTCCTCATTATAATCCATATGGAAGGATAAGAAGCCACTTTGCCGCAAGGGTTGCCAGGCCAGCCTGCAGCATGGCCCAGAGCCAGAGCTTCTTGAAATGTGAGGAGATGCCTGAAGACATTGGCAGGCATTTTAAGGAGGCAAAGACTGAGAGCAAAGAAGAACAGGAATCTCAGGGGAAAGACTTAAAGCATGTTTAGGCTTAATTTGGATGGGGAGGTGAGGAGACCCTGGAGGGTTACCTGCTCTGGCAATCCACAAAACTTGGGCCAAAATCCAGAAGAGGCAGCTGCTTATCTAAGGCTGAGCTGGGAGCTGTTAGAGTCCAAGGAAGTTGGTAAGTAGCTGTCGATGAGCACGGAGAGGCCCTTGAGGGGGCAGGGACAGCAGTGAAGGCAATGCATTTGGAAGGAAGCCTCAGCCTCTCAATAAAATTTGTGTTATTTCCACTTTATGGTCAAGGAGTTGCTTTTGCCCCAGAGAGCAGGAGAGCCAGCTGCTCTCCAAGAGCTAGTGCAGGTGGTTAGGGAGATTCAGGCTGTTGCAGATGCAAAATCCAGAGTTTTTCAGCAAGTCTGTTGCAGTACTGTGCTGTGATATGTATGTTCACAGCACCGAGGCTGGCAGTAGTGTCCCTGTGGCTAAAAAAAAATGGTACTTGAACCCATCTCCCACACACTATGGAGACCCAAGGCACAAGAGTACAAACTGGTCCTTTGTCTCCCAAGGGGGATTACTCTGGAAGAAGCTAGTCAAGGACCTTTGCTGTGTGCTTCTGGCAAGCCGAGTGAATGCCTGGGTGCTGCCATAAGCTGCATGGATGTCTGCTCAAGGGCAGGGGGCTGCAGCATCCCAAGGAGGATGCTGCTTGCTCAGAAATCTGGGAAGTGGAAGCAAGGATTTAAATGCGACAAGAGAGGTCTTGCAAAGAGCGTGAGAAAACACATCTCCAGACATCAGAGGGGTGAATATGAAGGATGGTTTGGTCCCACCCCGGGCAAAGGCAGCTTACTGGGTGTGTGGGAAGAGTCTCTCTCACAAGACTACATTTAAACAGCTTTACCATGTGGCTGCCACATCACATGCCCAGGGAGACTCTGCAGACCCACAGAGCAAATAGCCAGCACTGCCTTGAAGCATCTGTAGCTCTCTTAGGAACATCAAACACCATGACAGGCATGAAGTGCCTACAGCAAAGGGACACCCTTCAGCCCCTTGGATGGGGAAAATGTAGTCTGTATACCTAAGCATGTCCAGAGCTCCCCCGATTTCTCTGAAGGTCCTTGCTCACCCTCTTGCACCACCTTCATATTTTAATTTGAAGATTATAGGAGCAGGAAGGAATACAGGAGCCAAAGGATTTTGTCAGGCTGAGTTGAAAGCAGCAGCAGCCGCTGTAGCAACAGGCAGAGCCCAACAAGAAATGACCTCACCAAGCTGCTTGTCTTCTTCATGCATTTTCGTCCCTGGCAAAAGCCCTGCCAAGCTGGAGTGTTCTCTGAAGAGGCCAGACGAGAGCATCCAGCCCGCAGGAGGAATCCACCATCATTGCTGTATTACAGCTGCTCTTTGTGTGCTCATTATAACTGGGAGACAAGGCTGAACAGAGGAGTCAGGGCTATATTTAAGCACCCTGGGCAGATCTTAGAAAACACAAGGTGGTCATAAAAGCGTGCACTGTGTTTTCATAGATGGTTAGAGTTATGAATCAGGCTGGTGAAGGAAGGAAGGCAGGCAGGCAGGGGCTGTGATATTAAATGAAAGGCTGCAGAGAGAAGCATTGCCTAGCAGAAGTAGTTTTAGAGTACCTGGAAAGCATAGCTGGTTTTATTCCTTGCAAGGGATTTTTACAAGAAACAAGATGTTGCTTTGCTTTGTTTTGTTTTCCCTTGAGATCGGATTCAGATGCAATGCTATAATCCAGATCTCACCCAGCCTGGCATTTTGGGCAATGTCTTCTGGAAAAGCTGCAGGTGTTGGAAACTGGATCCCAATTTGGACCTCATTGCTCAAATATGAACTCAGAGTGTGTTTGGAGGGAGGTTTGGTTTGGTGCCAGCCTCTACACTCAGGGAAGCATGGAGGTTGGCAAATACAGTACAAAAAACTGCAAAGCCACCAGCTCAATATGGTTACAGATTTAAGCTCATCTTGGACCCTGAGTCACTGAAAATAGAGTGTAAAGCTACTCTAGTCTGGCTTTAACAGAAGATGGAAATGGTGAAGGAAATGTCAAAAGCAATTTGGAACTAGAAGCCAGTTCTCTAGAAAGAAGACAAAAAGAGGATTTGGAGGACTGAGGCTTGAATATCTGAGTGTTATCACAACAAGCAGTAGCTGCGCTCATGCTGTGGGGAGGGGCAATGAGGTCCGTGCCCTCCCAGTCCTGACCTCCCACTCATCCAGAGAAGGGCACCTTTTAGGGTACCCAGTGCTGCTTTCCTCCTTTCCCACATATCTTTGCAAACTGAGCTTCCCAGGGAACTGGGGGGACTCCTGGGTCCCACAGCTTAAATAATCCCAGTGTGAGAACACCAATCCTCAGCAAAGACCTATGCCCAGACAAGCTGTGATGCCCTAAAGCACAGTGTGTGATCAAAAGATTACTAAAATAGGACTGGATATGAGATGGGCACTGGCAAGGCAGCAGCCAGCTTTTGACAAAACCATGGATAAACTGATGTTGACTAGTTTCCCAAACCTCTACCCAAACTTCAAGCTTCAACTCAAAATGCTGATTCCAAGATATCTGGTTATGGCATGTATTCCTCCTCACTGACCTGTCTCCATGCAGCTGTTCTGCATTTTCTGCTCTTCAAAATTTTTCAGTTGGGCTTGCAACAGCAATAATGTCTTGATAATATGAGGTGTTCTTGTCCAGAAGGGTTAGACATTCTAGAAGCATTCAAACCTGGAGGAACCTGGACAGCATAAATGGGTCAGAGCTCAGGAAAAATAAGACACCACCTTAGACAAAAGGCCCAGGAGCAGAGGATGAGATAGGAGCAAGCAGCATTAGGAAGTGAGTGGTTAAAAAAGAAGGTGATTCACTGGCTGATAGGGAGAGGTGATAGTACATCTCTGGTCAGTATAAAAAGCAGGTTAGTGAAAAAGGGGTGAGGAGAAACAGCATCGGAGTTCGTCATCTTTGTCCACCAAATTGTAAAATTCCTGTAGGTACAGCATTAACTGACATATGATACTAAACTGTCATGCAAGCAACTGGATGCCTGTACCACTCTTTTAACCCCCTCTGGTATCCCAGTGTCCCTTTAGCCATCCGCCTGTCTCCCCCCAGCAGCTCTGTGCCACCTGCCCTGACCTCCACCCGCCTTCAAGCAAATCAATCCGTGCGTTTGTCCAGATGCAAGAGGGAGAAAAGGAAAGGCAAAGGAAGAGAGATTATTTTGGCTTTTTTTCAAGGCAGGACAAGTGCTTACTGTTAATATGCAGAATGCCTGTATATCTCAATTATACACCTCCCACAGGGGCCTATTACAGCTACCCTGGGCAGCCAACATGTGTCAACAGAGCAAACATCGAAGGCTATCCCAACATACTCCAAAAATAAAAAGCAGAGAAAGCAGAACATGAGCCTGTCATCAGCTGCTTCTTTCTTTCCTCCGCTGCCCTTTCTCCATGTGATTTCAGGTCTAGCTGCCAGGCTTGTGCCTTACCATTTTAACATGTACATGCAATTGCAAGCCCCCCTATCTCCCCCTGCATGGTGAAAATTGCAAAATTAGCATTGCTCCATCACAGCTTATACAAGTTCATGTTACAATTCGATCTCATTTTTTTAAATGGTAGAGATTGGAAGGGAGGAAAAATGCCTCTTAGTACAAGAATGATTTTTGGAATGCTGATTTCTCCCCGACACACATATTATTCCCAAAGCTTGGGTACCTGAAAGGCAGAAAAAAGAAAGAAAGAGAAAATCCATCCTTAAAGACCAATAAACCTTAACCTTGACAGAAATTTCTGCCCCAAAACAGGCAAAAAATCCAAGCAGTCTAAAGGATTCTGTACTTTTGTTATTAAGTTCCACTTAAAGGTGCTCAGAAACAGCCATGGTGGAGAACAACACAAACATAGAGATGGATCAATTTGGCAAAGTGGATGCTGGAATTGATGACACACTTGACTCTTAAAAAAACCCTTTTTACTCCTGCATCTTCTCATGTCTATTACTATCTCACCCCATAGACCTTTGTGTGGTACCACCAGGATATTCACTGAGCTGAAGTTTCTGGTAGAGTTTTACACCTATCGAAAAACTGAAGAGAAGTATCTCAAATGAACAAATCGTGCATGGGGAAAAAGGGCAAATCCGATTCTAGTAAATCCTTGACTGTATACTTACTGGGAGCTGCCCAGCAGAGCTCACAGCTTCTGCTGGTTCTTTGGCCATCACTCTCCTCACACAGCAGTGCCAGGGTGATGCCATTGGAGCCCTGCTGAAACCTAAATGTACAGCCATGGCTGGCATCCTTCCCGTGGCAAGAGGGTTAATGTGAAAGGAATGCTGTAGCAGAGAAGCCAGGCAATTGTGCATCTCTTCTGTTTTAAACTTGCTTTCCTGAGATTGAGCAAGGGAGAAAAACATTCAGAATTACTGCAAATAAGTGCAAAACATTTTGAAGTCCCCAAACAAGGACTTGGTTACAGAGCAGCCTGTTGACTTTATGTGGCCCAGAAATAGCTCCTGTCTTCATAGATGTTTTCCTGACATATCATCCTCTGTATATTACTGCACCTTCTCAGAACTATCTTGCTCATCCTTTCACTGTTTGCTGTCATATCTTTCTATTATCTGAGAACATTGTATTGTTACTATTAGACTGATGCTTATCCAGTCTTTGCCTTCCTTTTTTATCTTACCTAGCCTGACTGCATTTCCTACCATGAGAGAAAATGCTTGCTGGTATGAAGAAATTCTTTCTGCCTATTATATTTTGCACTTTTCAGTTGCTGGTTCTGTTGGACAGAAAGTGCCTTTTCTGTTACTTGCCACACATGGAAGGCTCAAGGAGGAAAAAGAAGCGAGCTTCACTTTAGGTTAAAGCCCAAGGGTCAGATTTAGGCTGTTCAGTACCTAGCACTTCTGAGGTGGGTTCATACCTCCCTCCTATTGTAATTCTTAAATCAAGGCATTGAACTCTTCTGAACATCTGATTTATTCAAAATACCTGATGGAGAGGTAGAAAAAAAGAGCTCTTGATGTGACAGTCTCTGTAAAAAGAAGAAACCAGGTGATTTTACTCTGCCATATTGCAGCCATGAGGAGCCCTTCACTTCACCTGGAACAGGAATGCAGCAGGCCACAGTCAGACTTGGCACTGGATGCTTACTGAACACCACAAAGGAAGTTATATTATCCCACCCGTAGGCATCCACAGCTCCTAGAAGGATATGAAGGTGTCCACAGAAGTGTATGACATGAGATGCCACTTCCTGTTGCCCAGCGTGGCTGCCACCAGATTGGTTCATCATCAACATCTATGTCTGTAAGCACTAAGTACTAATGACCCCCACATATGATAGACACAGCCAGCAGTATGTCTTCAGCCTTGTGTCAGCCACGGGCAACTAAGCCTCAGAAAATGGTTTCCAGCCTGAAGATGTCACAATAGTCTTTCATGAGACTGCTGACAGTGCTTACATTACCCCAAATCTCATTATTTCCTCCATCAATTTCCTCTTCCTTGTATAAATTAGAGTGAATTACAGTATTCATTCGGAATAATGTATAGCCACGAATGGATTCACATCAGTCAGAAAGGGTACGTTTATTCATGAACACTTGAGTGTTTATTTCAAGAATATTAGTGGGGATAAATGAGCTTCAGAGATACCGGTGCTGTTAAGTAGCTGGGAGTATTCCTCCTGGAAGTGTACTTGAAGGTTTTTTGAACAGCTCCTATTTATTACTCGCACAATGGATTAGCTGAGCACTTCCACATGCCTCCAGACATTTTCTGAATAAAAAGGAATTCTTTCCTTTTAGCAGGTGCCAACCCCCCAAACCACCACTA
>JANZLQ010000037.1:11965326-11991694 GCA_026212715.1 Elanus axillaris | reverse complement strand
CCAACTTCTTGTGCCCCTCCAGCCTTCTCGCTGGCTGGGCATGAGAAGCTGAAAAATTCTTGACTTAGTCTAAACACCACCCAGCAGCAACTGGAAACATCAGAGTGTTATCAACATTCTTCTCATACTGAACTCAAAACATACCACTATACCAGCTACTATACCAGCTACTAGGAAGACAACTCTATCCCAGCTGAAAGCAGGACACAATGTCCCCTCAAATGGTCCAGCAGTTCATCCACCCATGGCCTGAAGGTCCAGCTCTCTGCACTGCCAGGAGTCACCATCCGTCTTGCTAATGCCATTGATCCCTGGAGGGTGGTTGAAGGTTTCTGTGCTGAAACCTCTCCAAACTCCACAGAGGCTTTGGCAGCAGCTCCCTGGGGCTGCCAAATTCAGCAGCAGTCAGAGCCACAGCACAGTCACAGACTTGGAGAGCAGCTACTAAAGATCTTTAGAAAAGGAGAGTGGGTCCTTTTCCTCCCTACCATTTATTTGCTCAAATAATTTATAAGGAAAGCAGCCAGAAAACACCATGTTTAACCTGTTTCTCCCGTCCACAGAAACAATGCTCTGCAGACAGGCAGTGTGGGAGAAGAGGTCTATTTGCTTTTGAAGAAGGCAGGTGAAGGGGCAAGGGAGAAAAGCCAGCAGGCCAAATGAGAAGCGCTCCTCTAGAAGTCTTCCATCATTTCAGACTCATAAATCATGATGTAGATCAATGAGAAATTAATGCAGTGCAGAAATTACTGGGGGTGAGGAGCTGTCGGTCAGCAGCAGGAGTGACTGTGCGTGAGACAAAGCAGTGAAGATCTCCAAAAAGAGAGAGGCCTCAGCAGCCTGGACTTGTTCTTTAATGAGGAAAGACAGAGAGGTCAGCATGGGAACAAGATAGCATGCAGCTGCGTCAGAGAGACAAGGGACATTATTTAAAAACCCTGTCAAAAGACTCTCTGGACTGATTTGTATTAAAGCCTTATTCACATCTGCTAATGAAAAATCCTCCTGCATCAAATCATAATATATAAGCCTCAAAAGAGAGAGAGAGAATGTATGTGCACAAGAGAGAGGGAGAGGGAAAAATCAAAGGAGTAGAGGTTAATTTCACTATGCACCTCCTCTGTTTGGGGGGGAAAAATAACACAGATGAGGAAAATAGCCTACTTTACCTCCCGTTCTTTCCTCTTCGATCCTCCTGTGACATTATTTTAAGCATTTAACTTTCTGATAGCAGTTAGGCTGGTCACATTTTCTCTCCATTTAGTGGCAGGTTTTGAGCGCATCATTTAGTACTGCAATGGAAGTGATGGAGCATGTGTATGATAGATGACTCACTTGCCTGGTGCTTGGGCATTTGGGGCTAAAAAGTAGCTTAGCCTGTTGCTGGTTGAAGTGCTTTAAGGCTCTCTGCAAAGCCAGGTGAGCAAAGCCAGGTGGGGAGAGAGTAAATACTGACCTTCCTCCTTATTATTTCATATCTAAGGGAGATGAGTACTGTCATCTTCTAAAGTAAATTTTCTCTCCTCCTGCATAAAAAGTGTTCTCACTATGAGTCCAAGCCAAGAAAGCATAAATTGAGTCCTGATGTCCCAGCCCATCCATACAAATTTGCAATGGCAGTGACAGAAACTCGTGGGAGTTGTTTTGGAGAACATGGCCATTCCACAGCAGGTAGGGAGTCTTTATGCAAATACTGCAGTAGTACCTTCATTTATGGCTCCTGTTGATCCCACTGCCCGCAGGATGCCTGTAACCATAGCAATGGGCTCAGATAGGAGGGTTCTCCATTGTGCGCAGAATAGACAGTGGCAGCTGATGGTATCAGCAGAAAGAAGTATCCAGACAGAGTCACTGTGGATGATGAGTGGATAATGGGAGAGCACACTCATAGCCCAGGCAGATGATAATCCATAACAGTGGTGGTAAGTCAGGTAGACAGCAGTACTCAAACACCATAGGGATGGGCATGAGAAAGGAATGGAAAGAGAACAGAGGATAAATGAGGATAAATGTTCAGCTGACTCAAAGGTGAATACATCCAGACGTCACTATATACCATATCTAATAGAACTATATAAGCCCAGTCTAACTGCTGCTCAGTCCATGCAGGTTTTTCAGGTCTGGAATGGGGCTGGAGGAAAGACAGGATGTGGCCCCCTCAGTTGAGGCATTTTGGGAGCACAGTGAGGAGAACACAATCCATTGCATTTGCAAGAGATATAGCTGTGCTAGAGATGCTGCCTTTACATGAGCATCAGAGGACAAAACACATGTCAAAGCATGCAGATTTTGTTATAGGCATTTTCTAATGCAATATGACATTCCTACTGACAAATGGGTCCTAATATCTCTTACACACTCCAGCTGTTATATACTCCCGGTTTTTATTCACGGGTGTGGGGACCCCATAGGAAGAATAGACATTCTTTGAGCCTAGGTGCACCAAAAGTCCCTTAGACACCAAGTAAGCTATACATTCATGTAGATATCCCCTCTGACAGCTTTCTTGGCTTTTAAGAAGTGTAGTCTTTAATACTGTACCATCAGCTAGAACATCTTTTTTTAAAATCTGCTCACATGCACACATGCACGAAGGATAAAATACAAGTGCGGAAAAAGGAAATCACAAAAAGGACCCTATTTATCAAAAACCCAATGTCTCAGTAGTGGCAGTGAAATAGATATTGTTACTTAGCGATAATAAGGGAAAAAAGCCATCGTCAAAATGATAAGGCCATTTCTGTTGTCTCCCCAAGTGATAATATCTCTGCTACCACTAGTGCCTGAGTATTGTTAGGATGTTTCACGGCAAGTGTTAGACAGAATAAGTTATACACTAAGCCCACAGCTAACTCCAAAGACTACAACTTCACCTCCTCCCATATCCCTGTTCACATAACAGTCTCTTCTTTAATACTTTTGCAGCAGAGGTTTCTATTCCCTATGGCTTTTCATCTGCTTCCATTTAAATATAACACTGCCCCTGAGTCAGTTGACAAGGTACCTTTCACTGATAAGCAGCCCAACTTTGTCTTGCGATAGGTCATCAGAAAGCCAGACTATCATGTCTTGAAAAATGTAGGAAATGCTGGTAAAAGTGCCAGTGAAATGAGTTGAGGTAAAGAAAGAAAAAAAAGTAATAACACTGAAACAAGAATACAGAGATCAGCTGAAAATCTCTGGCAGATGCCCTGATGTTCTTGTAGAGTCTAGAGATAAAATTTACCTGTCTCTCAGAAGTGGAGGTTGTCCTCTTACAGGGACCGGACACAAGTGTGCCTTCAGTGGTACATGCTTTACTCTCTCATTGCACAGGGAGAAGAGCCAGACCCATGGCAGCTCCAACCCCACGGCTCCTCCAGCCCCACACAGCAGCCGGGTGGCAGAGGGAAGATCAGTGCTGTACAGTCAGTCACTACAGCCCTGCAGCAGTACACAGAAAGGGATTGAAGAGAGGGGGAAGGTCTTATGCAGAAGACAAATATTCCTTTTTCTTAAATATAATTTCCTTTTCTATATATATCATCAGCATTGCCATCAGGTGATGGAAACCATGGGGTCCTTGTTCCCTGCAGCAGTACTTCTCTGTATGCTTTTGTCTTTTCAAGACCAGCAGGTAAAAGCAATCACAGGTGCATGGCCGATGTCCTGTGGGTTCAGACCCATTTTCTAGCAGAGGGATGGCAGAACAGTGCAAAGAAAGTGTAAACCACCACAGAGGAGCCTCTCTGAGCAGAGCTTGTGTGCTGCCCCCACCAGCCATGGGAAGGTCTGCAAGTCTGGGGGAGCTGCTGCTTGGAAAACGCTGTTTTCCAAGAGCTCGTGCAGGAGGAGAGCAAGCAAACCTAGCTGGGAAAGTATATCCAGGCTAATAAATCTAAAAAGAAACCTCATCCTCTCCAGGGAACAAGAAGTATGCCTTTGTACTGGGTCACACATCAAAGTCCACAGAGGCTGGGGGCAGAAGCCTGTTTTCTGCTCCTGGTCTGGAAGCAACCATGCTACCAGGGGCTGTGTCTTGGAAGAGGTGGGACATGGGAAATACAGTGTCCTAGACGAGAGACACACAGTTCTTTGTTTCATATGCCATTCCTAAAATCTGGGGTGGCATTGTGTCCTGGAGCCTTCCTTCCTACTGGGAAAAAGTCTGTTTTCCAGAATTGTCTTGGCCACTGTAAGATGCATGGTAACATGTCTAATTTTTAAGCATATCTTTCAGTCAGTCAGGAAGGAAAAACTCAAATCCAGGAAGAGAAAATTTCTCAAATTGTCAAATTTCTGTGCTCAATATTTAGTAACTCATAAAGCTGCAATTCAAATATGGAGCCATTTTCCTCACTTTTCTCTCCCCTAATTGAAGGTAAGGAAACCAAGTTCCTGGCATACTTTTTATAAGTCTCACTTTAAAAAGCCTTTGTTGAAGGTGGATCTTTGCCCTGTCTTCTGCAAAAACAGGAGGAGCCCTGGGCAAGTAAAATGCAGATATTAGCTTGATTGCCAGAGTGCAGGCAGCTCTGGGGTGGGACGTGGCTGTTCATCACCCATGCAGCACACGGCAGCTCCCGAGTAAAGACTGTGCCTGCCCGCCTGGGCAGAGCCGTGATAAATGTTTACAAATTACTTTCTCAAATGTCTTTGCCCCCTTCTTTGGAGGCTGTTAGAGTGATGCTGCCAAAAGTAAATGAATAAACAAAAAGATCAGCATCCCGCAAGTTCCCCATAGAAGGTGACGTGAGAAGCTTCAGCAGTGAAGACTGCAGAGGAAATAGATTGAGGAGGGTTTGGGTTTTTTTTTCTTTTTTAAATAAATATTTGAGGCACACCATGGGACTTGAGCAGCAGTGTGGTAACTATATCAAACACAGAGAATCCCCAGATTATCTGCTCTGAAAGCATTAGCTGGCTGCGGAAAACAGCCATCTTGAAACTGTGGAACTAGGAAGGGTGCAAAAATATGGAAAAGTAAATAAATAAGGTGTGAAACAGCACCAGGAGTAAAACAGTCCCTAACAAGCCATCTGAATAAACAGGGTGAGAAAAATCAGCATTGCTGCTGCTGTCTGTCTCCCTTCTACAGTCTTTTTCTCTCCCCCCTTTCCTGCACCCTTACCTGCTTTTGAAATCAAGCTGACAGAGAGCTACCCAGGTAATCAGGATGGGGGGCAGCTGCTCTCTTCAAACAATTTCTTAAATGCCTTACTGAAGTCATCCATCTCCTCTTTGTCTCCCTTGTGCATCTTCCTGGGGCCTTTAAAAACAGGGTGTAGCGTGGAGCTTAACAGTTGGCAAATGCTGATTTTAAGTGCGTTTGTACATTTGCAGATTGATCCAGGAATGATCAAAGATAAATAATCTCCCCAGTGCTCCTTTGTAAAAGCTAATGAAACTTGGTGGGGGAGAGGGAGGGAGGCAGTGTAAAGCAGGGTTCATGTTTCCAGGACTTTTTCGATCACTTCATTGTAATTACTGAAACAGTTTTTCCCACCCATCCCCCCCTTCCTGGCACCCTCATTCCCCGCACCTCCAGTAAATATATTTAGTTAGACCCACTGCATATAACTTGGCCTGGTAATAACAGCTTCAGAATCCCCCTTAGTGCAGCACTCTTTATTTTGGCTGTCTATGCCCACGCTCCATGTCCTTTATAGGCAAGTGCACACTGGGGAATGAGCATGGGTAACCTCCAGGAATGGAAAAATTTCATTTGCCTTTCCTTAAATGCTTCCGTGCCACCCCAGGCTTCCCCTCCTGTACCTGGTGCCATGGGCAGGAGGGAGCTTTGCTACGGCTCAGGCACTGGCAGGTCCTGGGAGCTCTGGTCCTCCCAGCCTAGAAAGGGTAAAATTCCTGAAGCAGCCTTTGCTCCCCATTTGTCATTCACATGGGCATCTTGATAGATCTCAGAGTGGGCTGATACTGTTTTCATGGAAAGCTACATGGTACTTATTTGGCACAATCCCTGGAAATTAAATAAAAATACAAAATTAATAGTGCTATTAATGCCATACCTGGGATGAATAAAATGTCTAAAAGGAACCTTTGGTTAGCTGTTTTAGCCTGCAGCCCTTCCTGACATCTTTGGGTTACCTATCCTGCTCATATAGTGCTATAATGAGCATCATTTCCAGATCAGCCATAAGGGGCACTGAAGTATATCTTCTGAAAGTTCATGCTACTCTCTTAGCTTTGCTAATTCATTAAGCAGAAGGCAGACAGAAATATCGCTTGGAGAACAATCATGAAAGATTACAAACCTGTGAACTTAAAGTCTTCCCCCTGCAAACTTCCAACAATTTTGCAATGTCTACATACACAGATTCCATGTCCATATATGTATAAATACATTTAAAAGCTTTAGCTCTGCCTTTCACATGGGGAAAAGACTCATAAAGAAACCTGCAACCAGAGCACTTTTAATTAGCTGCAGGGTCCATTCTCTGTCAGCATCTGAACCGACATCAGGACCGAAACCAGGCAACAGCACAGCATGCTCCTTTTCCCTGTGGGCTGCTCCCAGCTCCTGGAGACAAATTACAGTGCTAGCATTTGCAGAGCTGGACCCAGGTTTGAGCTTCACATGTGAGCTCGCTATCACATTCAAATGTATTTGGTAAAATAAAGAATTCACAATGATGCCTTTCCCAACGAAGAAGCAGAAGCAACCTGAAGTCTTTGATCCCATAGACTGTGATAGCTGTTTAGACTCTACAAATATGCCTGGCACTTTGGTCTCTGTTGGATTTGATAGACTTTATCCAAACTTCAGAAATCATCACTGAATATTGATAGGGAGGTTTTAGTGGAAGCATTCAGCTAAAAACAAGCCAGCAGAAGAGAGGGAAAGAAGGAAAAGAAAACATTAGAAAGGGTCACGGCTGGATTTGCTGAACAAATGAGCTCTCTTGTGACTATGAGATCTCATCATACTCCTCTCAATTTTGTTGTAGGAAGCAGCATAAGACAATGACTGACCTTCAAGTACAGTATGGGAATATGCAGGCTGACTCTCAACAAGAAAACCCCCCTAAAAGGGTATAATCAGATTTCCCCACAGGAGATCTTTTTCTACACTGCTGTTTAATCTCTTGTACCATATAGCTGTGTGTACTTTTAAAATAGATCGATCATGCATTTAAAAAAAAAAGAAAAAAAAAGGGAGGATATTATGGCTTGTGCCTGTAACATAAAATCACCTGGCGTGGAGGAGGGGATCAGAGGCAGACTCAGCTGGCCTGCAAAATCCTTGAGCTGTTTGGTTACAGGCAATAGATGCAATGCAGATATGGATATACAGGCAGGTAATACACACAGACCAAATGTCCTACTGGCTGCATGCAGTCAGCCCTCCCCGTCCCTTCACATCTCATTAATGTTGTTCTTACTGTAACAACACATCAAGGTCACAGGGACTGGAGGCTGCATGGGAAGAAGGGATGAGTCAATCCCCTTCCCAAAGCTTTTGCTATCAAAACCAACAGGGCAAATGGTGGGAAGGTGAGCATCAGCCCAGGTTTGGTGGGAGAGGCATCACCCTCAGACTGCAAAGGTGAGTTTGAAGAAACTGCTCAGCCAGTTTCCACTCATTTCTGATGGGATTTAACTGCTCAGTTTTAAAATGGTTTCAAACCATCAAGGCAGAGCAGGTGAATCAACCCCACAAAAAAGGCTTGCAGAAAAGCTGAGACTTGAACCTGAATTTACCCAAACTTACTCCAGACCTTTAACCACAAGGCCTAAATCATCCAAGAGAGGTCATTTCCTCCAAGATCAACAATGACCAACCCCTTTAAGCAGTTGTTATAACATCAGGTCCTAACCCCAAGCCCCTCTCCCTCGGCATGAAGTCTTTTCCCATGTCCCTTAGGGTTTAACTTTCACCCTGACTTGTAAGTGAGGAAGAGGAGTGTGATAGGAGGAGCTTGCAGACCGGGTCTCTCTCAGATCCATTTTATCAACTGTATTCACTCTGACATAAAGACGATGTCACTGAACAATTAAAAATTAAATCCCAGACTTGTCAGTGCAGGATCAGACAGAGACACAGTCTAACTTTACTTACTATGGTTTATGGGTTTTTTCTTGTTGCCTCCCTGAAAACAGGTCCCTGGACTTTTTGATTTATACTTTACCATCGGAAATACATAAAAGATGTGGTGCTATTCCTCTCCCATGAATCTTCTGCAATTTTGTTCAAAATTTTACTGAAGGTGACATGAAAAATTACCACCAGAGTCAATTTGTGCTGGAGGAGGGCATCATTAAAAAAACAGAAGAATAGGGACACATAAAAAAAAAGGTAAAGGGAGGATGGGGGAAAGAATGAGCTTGTGACCTCTTTGAATATGTCACACTCCAAAGGCAACGCTACCAGGATGAGACTAGCAGACTAATTACCCACACGGCAGGTTTGTTGGTTCAGGGGAAAGGAAGAACTCAAAAGCTCATTTGACCTGTTCAGTAGGACTGCTCTGTTTCTTGTTATCTATTTTGGAGGGAGCAGAGGAGAAGAAAGAGGTAGGATATTTCATAGCATCACTCAGAGCTAAGGCTCTCCAGCGTTCCCATGTCTCCATCACTGTAGTTGTGCCCCGGTCCCTCCTGTGACAGTCTCTTCTCATTGACCTGCTTGACTCTAACCCCAAACTTCATGGGCAGGTAAGAGACCATTTGATTATGGCAGATGCTTCACTGTTTGCACTGTATAAAGAAGGCTTTTGTCTTTGTTGTAGCTCAGAACAGTCAAGTAGCAACAGGCAATTTGATATAAAGAGCAAAATAAACGTTTAACATGTTGATTTTATTTTCCCAATGAAAGGCACTGTAGTAAGCAGTATTATTATGAGTCATGCTGCCATGTGTTACTTCTCCCACATCTTTCAAAGGTGTTGGAAGGGGAGTTTGTGTAGTGAATAGTGTCCCCGGTGTTTGCTTCTGTATCTTGTTTCGACACTTTCTGCAGACAGAAAACTTGTCTCCTTGTTGCAGGCCTGGGGACATTTTTCTTTGTAAACAATGATTTTCACCACAAAACTCAAGATATCAGCTGGGATCAAATTCCGAAATACTTGTGAAAAAATCTGTTTTCACATATGGCTACTAGCAAAGTAAATATTAGCTAGGTTACGCACAGTCCTGGATAACACTGGATCTGGTATGTTTGGTCTCTATTGGTCCTACAGGAATTTTACCCTATTTATTTTTTTATTAGATCTACAGCCATTCTGAAGTGCCTGATGTCATGTTAATTTAGTGTTTCAATTCCTCACTTAGAGTCAATTAATTTCAGGGGTGACTTTGTACTTTCCCTTCACTTCCTGAGAAAATCTGTCACAAATGTTACTTTTGCTGACAGACTATGTGCTACAACAATTAGAAGATCCCAAGTATTATTTCTGTTTACACTTGCCTTACTGGGAAAAGAAAATGCAAAAGAGCACATGGGTTTTAGCACAAGCAAAATCTAGCGATCTTTTAAAATCACTGCACCAGGCTTAGCAGATGCATCCTGCCTAGATGCACCTGGAGTGCTGCTGAATTTACAGTACACAGTATGTCTGGCTTAAGAAGTCTTCTCTTTTAGGTACACTGACCACAGGACACAGCTGCTGTGCTAGCAAACATATCAAGTGCACCTTAATGGACACAGTCTGGTGTGCAACTAACCTATGTCCAGGTAAAAGCCAGCCTGGCTCACAGCCAGACCTCCAAGCAACATGATGCTAAACTGCAGCGTTTACCCAGCGGCTGCTCCGCAGATGCTCCCTGTGGAAAGCCCTGCAAGGCATGGTGGATTCCAAGCCTATCTGGATTTCACGTGATCTAAAGATATTCCTAGTAAGATATTCTTGGACCTTTCTGACACACTGTTAATTTTCAGAGGATTTTAATTGGAAAGGGCTTTCTGAACTATCAAGCCCCAGACTCCTGTTACTGAAGGCACTAGGTCATTCAACATGACTGTAAGTCTTTGACCTCACTGTATCTTTTGAGAAGAAGGTGGTACCATAACATTGTGGATCTAATGATCAGAACCTCCTAACTGCCACCCTAAATTTATCTGTAGGCAACTTGCTACCCTTTTTCCTCTTTGAAAGACATTTCTAGCACCTGTATTTTCCTTTACTCAAGTCTGTTGATCCCCCATCCTGGTGTTCATCTCTCAGACTTTTTTTTTTTTTTGCTAGGCCCCTCCTCCAAGAAAAGAGCAGCCCAGTAAACACAGTGAAATGGGAAGTCTGGACTCAATGGGGAAAGGACTTTATTCTTCCTTCTCCCACAGCCAGAGAGAGGCTGGCCCTGAAGAGAGAGAGGGGCGAGCCTGGTAATGAGCACGGAGAGGCTGCAGCAGCCTCCTCTGTTCCTCTGCCACCTGCACACTCAAGGACCGCAGGCTGCCCTGCTCCCAAGGAGATAAGCATTTCTGCTGGCTGGAGGAGCGAGCCTTCCAGGAGTGACCAAGTGAGCGTGGATGTCAGATCACCCTGGCTCTCTGATGGCTGCTGCTCTGAGGAGGACGGTTTTGGATGCAGTGAAAAGTTATGCGCCTCAAGGCAGTGCGTGCAGCATGGGGAGTGCTGGGACAGCAGCTGAGCAAGGCACCAGCCCAATTAGTACCAGTTCGAGCAGGAGCCATCTGTGCTACTGCAAATCATTAACAGCAAAGGCCGAGTCCAGATGCATGTGCCTGAACAGCTGAATAAAACAAGAGCAATCAGAGATCTGCACAGGGCAGCAGAGCCAGGTGAAAAAGCAGAATGGAGAAATGGGTTCCTCTTGAAACCTGGCCTGAGATGAGTTTCTGGCTGGGACCTGAGCTGGCTTTGTTCGCCCTCCATCTTGGCCTAACAGCTGGTCTCCCCACACACCTTCATTTGATCAGGTCCTTCCCCTCCCCGATTCCTGCCTCCCTCCATTTCTAGCTGTCTCACAGCTGAACATAGCATGCTGTCCATGCCTTCCCCCTTCGTCACTCCAAACACCCTCTGCTCTTGAATTCCTTTGTTTTCTCTGAACAGCATTTGGGGACACAGATTGACTGAAAGCTGTGATGCAGTATAAGCAATACCATAAATAGACTCCAAATGACCCAACAGGAGCATAGTACCCACTGAAGGATTGAAAACACTTTTCTCACTCCTTCCCGCAGAAAAAAGAAGCCACCTGCTTTTGTATGCCTGCAGCAAGCACTGCCTGATAGGGCTCTCTGCAGCAACCTCCCCATTCCCTTGCTCCAAATCTCCCTTTCTGCCCACCTTCAAACCCATGAGACCCATGCCATAACCATGTCTTCTCCGCTAACCTGCTGGTGGATGGTGTCTCCCTCACCATCTTGGATCTAAGTTTGCTTCCCTTCCCTGCTGTGTCATGGGAGGAGGCTGTAATCTTCCAGGCTTGTGTTGTTTTAGTGGAAGTAATACTCCGCATCTTTCAAAATCCTCCTACCTTGTCTTATCTATTCTATACACATGCTGCTCTCTAATAACAGCAGTGCAAGCCCAGTAGTATATTTTGTCATCTTTCAGGAGGTGGCTGATAAACTAGATTGGATGTTCAGTCCCATCATGTAGCAGCTGACCTGTAGGACCACTGGTGCTAGCAACTTCACCTACGCACATAGGCACAATCCTCATTTAACCTTGACACTTTTTACACCTTCCTCATTATTATGAAGTAGCAATTCCTGAGCAGAATGAGCTGTCAGGTTAAAAGGGGAACAAAACCTGGTTTTGGGATTTTTGGTGACCCTGAGCCTGGCTGAACTCAGAAGAGATGCACTTTCCATTGCCCAGTTTCACGCATGTGGAAACTGGGCTTCAAGAAAGGACAGCCCTTTTAATGCTTCTCACCCCTTCTTTAATAATTAAAATGAGATGCTCAACAAGTCATCCACTCCTTTTATCTTTTGTTCCTCTCCCGTAAAGAAGTATGAATTACAAAGCACCTAGGAGAAAGAAGGCTGTCCAGAAAGGCTCCTTTTCTTTAGGTTTATACCTAAATCATCTTCTAAAGGAAACTCAGCAGTACAGCTGGGACCTATCAAGCTTGCCAGGAAAGAAAAGCAATTGGCAGACACCACTGCACAGTCCAGATGATCCCATATTCCTGGGCTCAAACTCATGCCCTCCTCCAGAAGTTCAAGGGTATTGAGATCAGATGTTTTGATTGACCTCATTATATATAGAGGGACCATCTGCAAAAGCTCAGATCTGGCTCCAAGCTTCTTCCAAGTCCAGGTCTGGGATTTTTATTTGAACCTTTGCCTAACTCATTCAACCTTGGCCAGGGCACCATGAAAGCGTGGTGCAAGATACCAAGAATCTTTTCTTTAATGGAAGTGCTGGACCAGATTGTCAGCATAGCTCAGCTTGTACTCTAAACTCCTATTTCTGGCCTGCCTTTGAGATATGCCCACCATCTTATGGCTCCCCTGCAAACCCTAGCCTCTCCTTCTTTGCCTATTTTACACCTATCTGCCACATTAAGGAACCTATCTGAACACCTATTAATAGAGTATATAAACCTGAAAAACAGTGAGGAGTGATGCATAAAGAGACCGTCTCCACTTGCAAAGGTCTGTGGCAAGCGATACCTTACAAAGGGAATGTGGGAGACCAACAGATTCAGCACACTCCCAGATTCCCTATAGGTCTCACACAGGCAAAACATTTCATAAACAGTGAACAGCCATGACAAGAGGCCTTTTCTCTTTCCTTTAATGCTAAAAAAAGAATTGCATCTTTGAGATCCCATTGACAGCCATTCTCCCTTAACAATCTGCTTGACTCAACACAGGCCATGCTCTCGAGACTTGTTAAGGGAGGGGTGGGGAAGACATCTCTACACTGTTCTCTTCTTTCCTCCTTTCTTTAATCAAAGAAAGAAAACAGGGAAAGAAAATAAAAAAAGAGGAGGAGGAGGGGAACCATAGACCCCTCCTCCCTACTCCTTGGCTTTCTCCTCTGTCTTCCTGACTGTCAGATGCTCTGACATTCCTTGCACGTAAGTGTTTTGCTTCAAAAGTTAGAAGAAGAGAGGGAGACAGAGAAACTGCATTGCACAGTCCCTGTTGATAAGGTTCAAAGCAGAGAGAGAGGCCTCAGAAACACATGCAGTCTCTCCCTCTCTCCCTGTTACAAGGGAAAAAAGAAGAGCTAAATTCCATGGCAGACTTTGCTTTCTCCTGCTGCTGTTATCTTTCCCTGCACACAGGCTGGAGGTAGGGGGAAGATAGAAACTGTCCTGTTTACCTTGCAGTTTCTCTCTACCCCCAGCCCCCTTTGAAATGTCATCTCTAGCTGCTTTTGCCCTCCCAATTTTTAATGGCATTTGTAAAAAGAAAGAAAAAAGTCTTGGACATGTTTGCCTGCCAAGTGTTGTTTCCATCCCCTGCCCCATTGTTTTAAAACTTCCCAGAAGCTAGGATGAGCCCAGCTGAGGATACTCAAAGAAAAACCCTGCCAAAAGTATTCCTTGCTGTTAATATTTCCCCAACCTTGTCATTATCTGTCTTTTCCCTTCCTCTACCTCTTCATAAATCCCTCTAATTTTCCCTCCCTGCTTAGCATTGGAGTAGCAAGGAAACACCACTAAGTTATCACCACATTACTCATCTGGGGAATTCAGCCAAGAATGCTTTGGCCTAGCAAAATAGTCACAGCCATCTGTCTGTCTGTTGTGCTAGAGGAGAAACAAGCACAAAAAATAACCAAGAAACACACACATTTACTAAAAAGAAAGAAACGCAGGAGGCATGAAAGTCAGAAACTAGCCACCAGAACCAGCAGACACAGAGAATATTAAGATAGAGAATCAGTCACTTCACTGAGATATTTCAGATGAGCCTGGTGAGCTAAGAGCCCTCCCTTTATTGCCTTCAAAGGGAAATTAAAATAGCTAAGAGATTGGTGTAGAGAAGTCAGTAAAAGTTAAAGAGATCATCAGACTGTCCCCTCACTTCCCATCTGTCTAATAGGAGCATCAATCTGCTCAAGGTACAATGTCCCCTGCAAGGGCACCTTAGGACAGGTCCAGCTGGCAAATGAGGTTAATTTATGCTTTCTCATACAGGTTGTTGGGACTCAGGTGTTGGGTGGGTGCCTTGGGGTCTACAGGTGAACTATATCTGCTCCTGCCTCTGTCAGGATCCTATACTCTCACAGGCGAGGTACGTAGATAATTTAGAGCTGGTGTTTGTAACCGTGGCCAAGTAAAGCCCAGCCTGCACCTCCTTCTCTCTTCCTAAGTAGTGCAAAGCTTTTTGGCAGCAGTTCAGTTCCTGCCAGCTCCGTGGGATGGCAGTGTCATGTGTGGATGAACCTCTGCTTACATGATCCAGCCTGTGGAGAATAAGGGTTTGACTGTCTTATCCCACTATGACTGATGAAGGCAGAGGTTCAGTCTTTCTTGGAGCTGATCAGCAGAAGAACACCTGTAAGTTTGCATCCTGAATGTGTTTTTGCATGCTCTGCAGCTGGGCTTCATTTGCACGCTTCAGCTGAAGAAGCAACTGCAAAGGGGGCTGGAGGTATGAGCTGGTGCCTGGGTGGGTGCTGGACACGTGGAGATAGAGCAGGTTTACCTTGGCAGTGAGTATCAGTATGTTTATCTTTTCCCTACTGTTGTTGCATCGACTGCCTGAGATGAGTTAACAGCTCAGAAGTGGCGTTTGAGGAGCACACAAAATGGATTTGTCAAAATACAAATGATAAGAAAGGCCCTTAGTGTTATCAGTGTTTACTAGTGAAAGCTGGCAAGAGAAGAAGAAAATCCTGACTTATTCTATGCCGTTAACTATATCCAGATTGTCACTAAGTTAACAACTTATACCAAATATGAAATACTCTCTTTTCTATGCAGTGAGGAATTAATGCTATAAATAGAGAATATTTCCATGCACAGTAATGCACTCACTCCAGGAGGGCACTGGAGACTGCAAGCTGCTTTTAGCCCATTGCACAGACAGCAGAGCAGGTAGGGACAATTGTTGACTGAAAGCATTAAAATAGTCCATGCTGCTCCTATCTGGATTTGGTCCTAGCACCATGAAAAGCTCTCAACTCCTTTCCTGGGTGTTTTCCAGCCAAAAGAGCAGAAACGCTGAAAACTCTGAGAAGTGAAGACTCGGTCCGGCTTCTACTTGGCCTGAGTGAAGAGATAAGAGCTCTACTCATTTAAAAGATAAGGGGCATTGTTACTGTTGAGCTCTTTCCAAGTGCATGGATTTCATCCATGTGACGAAGGGTATCGCATGTGCTGGATGCTATTTAATGCTTCCCTGACCCGAACTTCCCCAGAAGTGCTCCTGATAGATGACTTTACATTGAAAACAGCTTCATATTGCTTCACAGAAAGCCTTTGCAGTGGAGAGCACTGGCTGCTCTTCCCAACAGGCCAACTCACGCTTCATGAAGCTAACTGGGCCACATCCATGACTAAGTCTTTCTCTGATTTGGCTGGGAAGATTCATCTGACATCTGAACCATGAATTCCCAGTCTGAGGGTGAATATCCATGGCTGAGGCCTTTAAAAATAGCCCAGGAGTCCATCAGGAGAGCTGAGTGCTCTGGGGTCTCTTTGTACCCCGTACCCTGTGAACAGTCCTTGCTGTGGAGGAATGTTTCATTGCACCATGTTTAATCCCTGTGCCAGAAGACATCCTGTCTTCCTCATCACACACAGTGCACCACATTTCCCCATTCACAAATACATGTGGTGCTGAGGAATTTCTCTGTATATTACAGTCATCAAGAAACAGAGTGCAAAAATCATTTGTCCATAAGAAAAGGGACAGAGAGAAAAGAGAGACTGGGATATGTTGGGGATGGCTCTCTGCAGCCTGTGGTGTCAATTCTGCATTGCAGCAAGGGCATTTCACAGACAGCAGAGCAATACTCCAAAGCAGCAGGATACTTAGAAAGTGAGTCTGAAATAATTTTGTAGCTACCTCCATCACTTCCCTTTTTAATTCATAGGCACAGGAGCTCAGATGCAAACTTCAAACTTGTAATGAAGTGGTTTGGGAACACGTATATAAGCCACAATTCAAGATCTAATTCCTCATGTGCCCATCTCAGACTGTGCTGTAAAAGAAGCATTTGGGACAGAAGAACAACTTACTACAGAATAATAAAAGCAGGAGACTTGAACTTTGTCATCTATTCTGAAGAATGTGAGTTCACTTACCAAACAGTGAAATACCAATAAACTTCCCAGTAGGTAAAGCAAACTCATGCTGGTTACCACTGTATATTCACAGCTAGCCTCACCTAGCCTATCTTGCCTGTGGGCATGAGATCAGCCTGTTCTGCAAGTCACCTAGCTCTTGATGCCAAAAAACGAAAGTTCCTCCCCATCACATCTGAAGCAGACATTTCAAAGTTAAACATCTAGTCTGTTTTCAATTTTTCCTTCAAATACCAGAAGTGATTTCACCACATTATGGACTAATCGCCTGTCAAATTTAATTTCTTAAGCTGAGGCTGCTTTAGAGCCAAGTGAATGAAAAGGAAAAAATACCCTGTCCAAACCCACTAAATTATTATTTTTATTGCTGAATAGTTACCTAGAAATTGGAGCTTTTCCTTAACCTTTTGGTTTAACTATACGGCAAATACATTACTGTCAGACTAGGGCATTATATGCAAAATTTGATCTTCCAGTAGGTCTTCATATCTAACTGTAATGAACTGAATTTCATGAAAGTAGTGCTAGATCCAGCTAGGAGCAAAGTACTCTTCTGTACTTATTACTGAAGATCAAACACAGACCTTCAACAACTTTTCCTACAGGCTGTGTCTGTACTATCTGTTGGAACAAGTCTTCTCACTTTATATGTATCATGCTCCACCTGAAGATCTCATAAAGGCATAAAGATTTATTAATGCTCTTCAATCCTAGGAAGGGTCCTCACCGATTTATCTGTGTGGTGTCCACCACAGGATGGAAACTATCTTGACTCAGTGAGAACTGGGGACTGTGTGTGGATTTGAGTGCAAACTTAAAACCAGTCTCAAACCCAGGCTCTTACTCCCCATGATCTTGAAGAGTAGACTTCAAGTTTTGATGGGGGTTGGTGGAAGGGTATGGTTTGATATAAATCCACACACTTTGGGAAAAATCTCAGAGAAGTCTTAATGTGCAAACCTGTGGTGAGAATGTCTTGTAGCTCAGCTGCTAAAATATCTAAAATTTGAGTTTGAGTGTGGCTTACTCTCTTGGCCCTGTGACTGTAAAAGGGAGAGGACAAGGATGGGGGAAAAGGAGAGCAGAGCCCTTGAGGAGCTGGGTGGGAGGAGTCTAAAGCTGTTTAGGGAAACTTGATTGAAACAGGAGAGAAGTAACGTCAGAGGCTCCCAGTAAAGATTAACCCTACTGCTGTCAATAACTAGATACCTTTGGGACAGGGAATCTGTGCAGTGAATCTAAAATTTCCAACTCTCCCGATAAGCTAGGTAGGTAACAATGGCATTTCTTTTTTTTAAAAAAAAACTACTTAAGAAAACACAATACAAAACTAGAAAATTACTTGGGTGGAAACACCACTATCTAAAAGAAAGTTATTTTGGACAAATGCCAAAAAAAAGAGGCAAACAAAAATTAAGATTATCTGTGAACCAGTAGAAAACCTTTGAAGTAACTATAATCATTGTTGATGTATTATCAGAGAGACCAAGTCCAGCTCTGATCTGCTACCATTTTTCATCTGCAGATCCCAACATGCTTTATAGCCTCCCTCTGCCTTCTTTCTTATAGGAAAGCAGGAGAGAAATTTGTTATGGCTGAGTGCCTCGGGTCATACAGCCAGCCAGTGACTGGCAGAGCTACCAAGTCTCCTATCTCCCAGATGCACTCTAATTTATTGATTTTTCTCCTGTGGGTGTAGCCTGTACTAATGAGAAGAACAGTGAACAAAAATGATTCCCAGCTCCCACCACCTACCAGAAGTGTCCACCCCATTTTGTCAATGGCCGATCCACCCCAAAATCTCTCTTATTTCCACCTTGCATAACCTGGTTGACTCAAGCCTCTCTCCTCACCAGCAATTTCACCACCCTCTGTTGTGCTGAGCATCATATCAACCCTTTGTGTAGACAGAGGTGGAAATATTTAATGGGGAACAGGGTGGGTGTCTGAAATTATAAGAATACTTGTAAAATCTGTAGTTATTTGTGGAAACTATCATCAGTAAACAAGTTACCAGCCAACAGCCCAATTTCTAACTAAGGCATACAGACATGGACTAAAAGAAAGGCTTGAGGAAATTTTACCAAGCTTCTTCATACTTTTTAAGAACAATGGGCTGTGCCTGAACACAGTGGTTTCATAGCACACAAGTAAACCCATGCACTGTAAGATAAGGAAAGGTTTCACTCTCATGTTGGTACAGCGGAGCAAACAGCCAAGAATTCTGCTGAAGTGTCTGCTGAACCTATGCTTTTCCTGGGTCCACCTTGCTTTTGTGTACTGCTCACCAGCACAGGGGAGCTGAAGGCAGGGAGCATTACTAGACCTTCCTCAAATGCACTGAGAACTCCCTTCTCAGCAGCTGCAAAGAGGCTTTTAAAATGGCTGGAACTGGTTCTGCAACTGTCCCTGGTAAAGCAAAGAATGGTGCACATTCATCCATCTATTCATTCAGGTCTGCTACCTTTGTTGAAGCTGGTGTAGTTTTCACATGAAGGAATTGGCTATGGTGCTTAGGGCTTTGAGCAGCTTAGTGTGGCAGGATTTTAGAGGGAAGGGTTGCAACAGTAAGGGCAGTGGGTGCAGGTGAAACACAAAGTATGCCCACAAAAAACGTACAACCATTCCCCTCCCCTCCCCCTCTTCCATTTCAATACACACAAGCACTGATTTTAATAGAGCTGACTTCAGAAAGGCAGCAAGCACAGCAAGCATGAAGGTCTGAGTATTAGTCTGGAAATAAGATGAATAAATGGCCTTGGGAAAATGCTTGCCTGCTATCTCTCCAACCACAGGCCCTTGCCTTTCTAGGGAATTGTTTCTCCTCGTACAAATTGGTTACACCACTGAACTTGTTTTCTTTCTCTACCTCATATCTACCCCAGTCTCTGTGGCTCTGCAGTGCTCTCCGTGAGCCTGATCTTGAGGGAAGACCCCAGTCACCTCCTGAATCCGCATCCAGAGCCAGCCTGGTGCCCCCCTCATGCCTGCTCCACACTGTCCTTAGGAAGGAAACCTGGGTCACACGCTGTGCAGGAGCCACAGTTTCTTCTGGTAGATCTCCAAGGTGAACAGTCAGGGATGTAGGTCTCACTGCAGAAGATACTTGTCCCTCCTGTGGACACAGCCAGTGCCTGTTTTCTCTTGGCTAGGTGCCTCTACAGGCTTAGAGCCAGCCAGTGGGTAACATGAGATAATGGGAGCTTGGGTGGAATTTGTGCTGGCTGAATACAGCCCATTTAATGTGTCCACAGAAACTCTTTATTTTTTCAAGAGATGCAGAAAACAAGGGATGTTTCTCCATTGTTCTGCACATTACTGGCAATAGAAATGGAAAATATTCTGGGCCAAGCCAAGAGCTGCTCAACACATTGGGGAATAGGGAGGTGTAAAAGTTGTCTGCCAGCTGCCTTATCCCTTTTTCCTGCCTTTTAGTCAAAGAATGGGGTTTATTGTGCAGCCAACAACTGGATGCCCCACCCGCACCTCCTGCTCCCAGCTCCTGTAATCTGTCTTGCAGAACTAAACCAGCAGATGTTTATTGACTTCTGTGGGGTTACTTCTCCTATCCTATTACACTATGCTTGAAAGTATTCCCCCCATAAATTAATAGGCTGCAGGGAGGTCTCTGATGTGGGTGTGCGTGATAAGATATGGTGAGCACAGAGGCACAGCCCACCCTTCTTCCCTCTTAAGAGTCCCTGTGACTCCTCTGAGAGGTCCATCCTGCTGAAGTGGCCAAAGGTCAAGCTGGAAGGCAGAAAATAGGAGAACAACCTTTCAGTGGTTTAAAAGGGTTCAAGCTCCCAAGTATTCGGATAATGGAAATACCTGCAATCAGACAGCATCAGAGAGGAATTGCTCTGGTGAAATCAAGACTGGAGGGTGGATTGGTGTCAACAGTCCCATCTTCAACAAGGATAAACCCTCCAAACCCACTCATTCACCTCTGCAGGAAAACTGACTCTCAAAAGGCTAGTGTAAAAGGAAAGGGAGGGTGGGGATCCTCTTTATATTAGCAAAGGCATCCTGCTTGAGAGTAAGAGAAACACCCATTAAGTTCAAAGCCTGGCTTATTTGTGTCTTCCTTTGAGATGAGAGAGCCCCAAGAAAGCATCTTTATTTAGAGTGCTCCAGAGAGACATTCTGTACTGAGCAGAGAGGAGCAACGAGTCAGGAACCAGGGAGCTAGCTTCCCTGCTAATGGCAGTACCGTAATTAGATCTGTCTGGGTCTTGCATGGGAAGGACTGGAAGGCACAGTCCCTTGGCCATTTGAGAAGGGATTGGAAAAAGTTGCCACAAACATGTTGTAATGAATAATCTCCTGACAGCCCCTGAGAGACTGAAGGGAGGTAGGGAGATTCAGACATTTAAGTTGATACCTAATGGGTCTTTTCCATCTCTGATTTCTATGATATGCTGTACACAAAGCAAGAAGTGGCAGCTAAAATCGATGCAGAGCCCAAGCCAAGCGGATAGGTTTTAATCAATCTGAGAAGCCATTTATTGTGAGGATCCAACAAAGCGACAGAGATTATCACTACTACACATGAAACCGGAACATGGAAAGCAAAAAAGGAGCATTGAGCTCTTGCTTTATGGGGGCTGAAAAGTGTACCTATTGCCTCTGTCTTGGATTTAATAGTGGCATAGCAATAATGAATAACTTGGGCAGGGGAGTGGAGAGAGGGGATGATTAAGTCCCAGCTACTGATCAACGCTGGATTTAGAACAGGAATGGGTTTTGCCTCCTTAAGCTTGGGAAGAAGAGGAGAGCTTAGCCCCTAAGGTAAATCATGTTTTCCATTGACACATCTGGGTGAAACACTGTGGAGCCATGAGCAGACTGGCTTGTGGCTGGAAGGACAGTCTGTGTGAGGGCAGACCTTTGGGACATTGAAGATGAATAAATAAATATCCTATGCAACCATCTGATCTGCAAGTGAGAATTGGCCATTTCTCTTTCCCTCAGGAGGGGTTTGAGAGAATGGAGGTTCAAGACATTTGCCAGTAGTTGGGAGCAAACAGTGACTGAGCAGGGTGCAGGGATGGGTGCCATGTTCTCTGAATGCTCCTTCCTGTGGAGTAAAGCCACCTCTGATTCCAGAAGGGGGATCCCATCTTTGTTTTGTGGTATATGCTAAATGCCCTGGTCTAAGCACTTCTAGCACACTTAAAGTTAAAACTGGATCTGTCTCCAGAGTTTGGGCCAGTTTGCTTCTGAATGTAACAACGATGGACTTCAGGCTCAGGCGAGAGCAATTGCTGTGTTATGTTGGTAGTGACTGTCTGAAGTAGCCCTGATGTTTAACAGAAAGTACCTGTAGTTCATAAATTATGGCCTTATAAAGTATTGGTGTATCTCACAACATGATTACCAAGTAGATGCTAATTAAGCTTCAGCAATTTCAGGAGCACAATAGTTATCATTAAACGATATTTGCAGGGCCTGTAGAGGTGACAGAAGGAACTATGTAATCTAACAGACCTTTGCAAGTCCTTTTCCATCTCCATCTTCTTTGATGTTCTGAATGTAAAAACTGAGCAGAACCATCACTCCATAGCAACAGAGGAAAATGCACATTGTAGCAGAAGTTCATAGCTGCCCAGAAGAAAATGGGAGGAGAGTGCAGGCTTGGCTCAGTTCTCTGTCCCACCAGGAGATACCCATTGTTTCTGCACCCTCCCTGGCTCCCAATTTCTCCAGACTTTTCACTCTCTCCTGTTAGGACACTGAAGGTCTGCCTACTTGCTGCCATACCCAGCCCAGGATCACAGCTGCTGGAGTAGTTGCACAGGTAAAGGAACACTGAACAACGTCGCATGCATGGCAAGGCCCAAAGCCTGGGCTCACTGGTGGTTCTGGATCTTGCCTTTTCATCCCTACACAGCCCAATGGCCCCAGCACTTGTAGCCACTTTGGCTTTCAATTGCTAAAGTTCAAAGCAGGTTCAGGGCTTTTTCACTGCCTGCCCCCCTTTCTAGATGTCTGCTGGCCCCAACACAGCCTCTTTACCTATTCCTGAAACTGCCTTGCTGGAGCTGGCCATTACCATATTATTGGTATTCAACAGATCTAGTTTAAAAGCTCAGGTGGACATGTCTGTGGGGCAGAGCCATCTCTCAGTGACCACTTTCTGGTCCACTTTACTGCAGAACAGGATCTTAATGCCCTGTGCACAAATTGGTTGGGAAAGCCATGACTGAATCCCCATTCATAAAACACCAGACAACGTAGTGCAACAAAAGCCATTTTTTTTTCTGCTCTTCAGCCATGTCTTCATTTAAGTCAGCACGTATGTATCTACATTGCTATTTTCATTCCAAAACTTTCTGTGCTCTAGCTATAAGAAACAAACTGGCTGAACAAGCACCTAAGAGCTGCAGAGAGGAGAAAACCCAAACAAAACAAAACATTTATTAATCTCACTTTAATGTATCTTTTCCCCCTGCCCTCCCCAAAAGGGGAGATGATGGGGGCTGGCAAGGGGGAGGGACAATCCCAGCAGAACAGCCTAACTATAAAAATATGAGTGCAGTTGCTAAAAGCCCCATCTATTTTCAAATGATGTGCTCTAATGGAATGTTGCTGTACATCTTTTGATGAGACAGGAGTCTATTTAAAAAGACAGGCGCTTTCGAATGTGCTTTTAAACCCCGTCTGTCAATTAGAACAACATCAAGGGTTCAGTGGCTGGGAAAAAAGATGACAGTAATGAAAAGCTGGGAGGGCAGCAGAAGAAAAGAAAGATAAAGACAAAAAAAGTGGAAAAAAAAGAAGACAGGAGGAAAAGAAAGAAAGCAGTATTGCAAAAAAAAAAAAATAGAAAAAGGAAGTGAAAGTAGGGCAGAATAAAGATTCATAAAGAATAGAGAAGAATAAAGATTCATGAAACAAGATTGCACTCATTTGTCCCCCCAAATTCCCAAATTATATATTCATTCATAGCCAAGAAGGATGCCGAGTGCGGAGCAAGCAGAAAATGCAAGGCCTCTTAAAATCTGATTCCCCGCATTATTCAGCATCTCTAAATCAGGGGAAGAAAATGGTGCTCAGCCTCTCCCTGGATGGATCCCACACTGGGAGCTCTCCCTGAAGCTCTGCCAGAGACACGCACAAATGTAGGAAGATAATTTAATCTTTGAGAGGCACTCAGATACTAAGGTGAGGATCACTGTAGGAAAAAAAACCATGAGGAAATTTATACCTGGTATTAAGTGCAGGAGTGAGAGAGCAGTAAATAAGGCACTGGGCCACAAAATGAACATGGGAGGAAACAAAACATTGGGCTGGGTGTTCCCTGAGGGACCAGTACCTGACCTGTGTAGAGGAGGTGTCAGGCAAGGTTAAGGTGCTGGTGGGCACTGTATTAGAGATGGGTACAGCATATAGAGACCAGGGGCATGACATCTCTGGGTGTGAGAGTGCCGCTACTACCATGCTAAGGGTGCTTTTAAAATCAGTTTGATCATGCAATTTCATTCATCAAAAAAGAGAAAAAAAAAATTAAAGAAAGAAAACCCCATAAATCCCATCATTTAGTACTATTTTGCCCTTCCCCCACCATCTCAGGTCACTGGCAGGCTGAAAGCCTTTCGATTCAACACATTGTCCTCTGTCACTTGAACTAATGATAGATATTGATAGCAGTAATAAGCTGCTGCAGTCTGCCTGGGTAAGGGCTGCGGGGAGATGGCACACACAAATTGACTTTAACCCCTAACTGCTGGCAGCTGTCCCAGGAGCACGGTCCCTGTTCTCAGTCACCCAGTTGTGGTATGATGGAGCCTGTCTTGCCCAGACTCTCTCAGGGCCATGGCCAACCTTGGTGGCTCAGTCCTCCTCCTTGAGCTGGGTGGCTTTCAGCTGAGATATCCTCAGACTAGTTGTGAGTCCATGCACTGGCCTCTCTAGGTGTGTGCCGTAGCAAACACCAAGGTACCGTAGTAAAAATCATGTGTAGTTTTGGTTTGCTTTCTCAAGTCCAGTGCCTAAACTCATCCTGATGCATGACTCAGTGGTCTAAATGCTCCATAAATGTCAATCATAGTGTTTCTGTGCCTCAGTCCCCTCTTTTGTGGGCAATCCTGCTATGCAGGGGGTCTCATGATGCTCATCTGAAGCAGTGGAGTCCATATCCACACCACACAGTAGGTACCTGAGGCAACTGCTGTCCTGCAGGAGGAACAGAGGTTTTAGCAGAACAAGTTGTGTTTCACACCTTTTGCACTGTAAAGAACAGAAGCACTTGCCAAGAAACAGTCCTGAGCTCTCACTCACATCATTGGGATTTAGAGACTTTTGTTTAGTTAGTTTCTACAACTACACATTGTTTATGGCCACTGTTGCAATGAGCCATAAAAAGTCACAACATTTAACATATCCAGCTCCTTGAGAAACTAAATAAATCCTCTTCCTCCTTCCCTTTCATTGCTTGCGGAGTTGCTCATGAAAGCCAGGGCACTATTTCTCCAGGTTTAATTGTGGGCATTCACTCAGGTTACAGCAGACTATGATCTTAGCACAGGAAGTAATGGACAGGGTTAATACTACAGCTGGATGTATTACAGGAGCCCACAGGCACCCCAGTCAGTGCTGGCAACTTGCTGTGCTAGGTACTGTACAAAGATAGAACCAAAAGTTGGAGATGCATGTGTTAAACCAGCATGATGAGGAATCCTCTCTCCAGATGAGACCCAACTGGATATACACACCTTAATGAGTAAAGCTGGATGGTTTGTGTGGCTTTTCTTACATGACATTTGAAGAAAGGCACTTGCAATCTCTCTCTTGTGTGTTCTCCTTCCATGGCAGTGTAACTAGCTTAGTCTGCAGGGAGAGAGGTAATAAAAGGAATATGCTAACTTGAAATACTTTGTATTTTTTCAGCATCTGCTGATGTATGGTAACTTGTTGCCTTTGCTGGTAACTTTCTTATATACCTCAGTCCTATTTCTGCACGAACCTGCTTGTTCACCGCGAGTCTCCCAAGAAAATACTTTACAAGTAACAGCCATGCAACAATGTTAATTGGTGATAAATAGTGGGGCTGGGGTTTTCTAAGGCAGGCAAATGTATCAAGAGCCCTAAAGGCTCTTTTACCTAGCTCCCTCAGGCATTACTCCATATATATAATAAAAATACCACAGGGAAACAATTAATGGCAGAACTGGCTGCTGTGGGAAGTTCACAGCCACAAAAGTATGAACATTTTATCAGACCTTGGCACTCACAGGCATTCTTTCAAATTCACTGAAGGCTGCCTTGTCAGCCCTTATTTTCCAATGTGGATGTGAAGGTTTGGGAAAAATGCTTACAACTCCACTGCACCAAGGCCAGTCCCCATTTTCTGTCTCTATGGCAGAAAGGCCACTGTCTCTGTCCCTTGAGGACCAGGCTCTTCCTTTCTGTGTAACGGCACAGTCACCTCTGTGTTGGGGAGACACAGGACATCGCACAGTGCTGGGCGTGCCAGGTGGGTTTGGTGGGGGACACAGGGTCACACCAAAGCTCACATTCAGCTCAGGTGGCACCACCCTGGGCACTGTATCTGGAGGGGCAATGCTCTGGGTTTGGGGGGTTAGGGTAGGCTGGGGTCCCATTCTGCCTGAACTTGCCAGCCCCACTTTTCTTCCTGTAGAGACACCAGGAGTGTCACCCAAACTCCCCATGCCTCTGCACACTCCCTGCACAGCTGAGATAATATCCTCCCCTGTTTGGAGAATAAATGTATTACAGGCTGTGAGGGGCTCAGACACTGTGGTAAAGACGGCCATGTAAGTACCTCTACCGAGTAGGCATGTTTAAGCCGTCACCACTCAGATCTTCAGTCATCATTACCCAGAGAAACCAGCTGTTCTCCTGCTATTTATGATCCCCCCCTTAAATCTACCCTCCCTATGACTCAACCCACAGGCTTTAAAGTGTGCGGTGTATTGACATTTATATAGTACATTTCATACACTTCCTCTCAAAGCTTTTTACAAAGCCATGAATTACATACCTGTCACCCACTGAATTCATTCATCCAAAAAAGAAGCAGTCATTACGCACTCGGCAATAAGCCTCGTAACACTACTCGCCATTGAGTTTGTATATGTGTGCACCAAAGAGATAAAGTTACTTTAATGCCATCTTTTCTATAAATGCAACAGAGAGCAAGGGAGGGGAAGGATGGGGCGGG
>JANZLQ010000037.1:11949414-11965226 GCA_026212715.1 Elanus axillaris | reverse complement strand
GGGGAGGGGAGTAAATGATGGGTGGGAGGATCTGGATCTTTCTCTGTACCTAGATGTGAAGATGTAGCATATATTAACTTCTTAAGAGGCTGCAGCTGCAGGGAAGTAATTATGTGAGTGGCAAGGTGCCTCCATCCTGGTCTATAGGGGAGATAATAAACAATAGAATATTTTACATTTGTTTTGCTCCTTTCATTCTGGGATCCCAAAGTGCTTTTTAGATATTAATTAATTCTCATTAAAGAAAAAAAAAAAAACACCACAAAAATCCACCACTGCCTCAACTCTGGAGCAGATCTCATTTTGGAGATGGAGGCACTGACAGGTTTGCAAACTTTCTCCAAGCTGCAAAAAGAATTACTGGCAGAAATAAACCCTGGAGTCTTGATTCCCAGCTCACTGGTCCACCTCATAGACTCACCTCCTTTTCATCTAGTCCTATCAACCCTGCTTCCTTTTAATCAGTATTCCAGTAGGATGGCTTTCACTGCTGAGGAAAGGCTGCCTTAACTTTTGTCTCAATGAACTAAGCATATTCAGAGCGTCTAATTAATATCCCTGGACTTGATTGCAGGCAGACAAAAAAAAATATTCCTTCCAGATTCCAGTGATTTTAGAATGTATTTTCCCCCCTGTGAAGCCCATCTGTGTTGAGACCCTGGCAGGGACCAGTTCAAAGCCATACAGACTGAACTGAATCTGATTCATCCTGCACATGTCTTGGATTTCCCATGAAAAAAGTAAACACCTTGGTGTGTTATTCTTAAACCAACTTTTACCCCAGCATTAACCCTAATTCCTCCTCCCATGCTGCATACTGTGCTGCAATGACATTTTGGGTTGCAGGATGCAGCAGATTCAGATCTTGGTAGTCAAAATCCTGTCCCAGCGCTCAGTGGAAAAAGGCTACCCCTGCCCCGAGCAGGTGATTAAGAAGTTAGGGAAGGGCAACAGCATAAACCAGGTCTTGAGAGATTTATTTGATTGAGCTACTGAAATTGAGCTTTGGTAAAAAGTGACAGTCCCTGGTCTCATTCGAACTCTCCAGTCTCAGAAGGATCCAAATGCAGGGTTGAATGAGAGAAGCTAGTTAAGCTGGGGGAAGCAGTTAAATGTTTTTTTTTTCATTTTGCTATTCTTAGTCTTTCTATTGTCAGAGGAGGTCCCTCTTCAACCCCCAGGCATGAAAGGTGTTGCTCTACACGAAGAAAGAGCAGAAAATACAGTGTGGGGAAAGAAAGGCTCTCTTGCTGAAGGCTGCCGCCATCCTCATCTTTCCTATTCAAAGATGAGCCAAGGACAAAATATGTCACCATCAGGTGGTATTTCAGACTCACTTCCAATAGATCCGTTTAATTTTAGAAGGGCAGGAACAGATTCCCCTTCACAAAAAAACAGTCTTGAGAAATCTACTGTCAAAATACCATCAGCTCATGATTTCTAGTCCATGAACCATTTTCTGGACTTTTCTGTCAGTGGTTGGAAAGGGTAAGCCCATGTCAACCACAGATGCTCCTAAAAACTGCATCTTTGCCTGACTCCTATTAAAGTCTTACCAATTATTGCAGTCACCAATAATGAAGGTCATCCAGATTATCAAATGACCCTGAAAATTTCTGGTCAGGAATGAAGGAACCAAAATAGCAATCCTATTTTACATTTTCTGAGTGTCTCCTTGCTCAGTACTCAACCTGCCAGGCACTCTCCCAGCTCTGACAGCTTCCAGGTGACACCACCACTCAGCCTATATCAAAGCACCTATGATGGATGATTAGACAGACAATTCAGTAGATGGTTAGGCATACAGACAGATAAATGAGAATATACTGATCCTTATTTGCACCCCATCCAGTGTATCATTGCCTGCAGTGTGGTATCATCACTCATTTCTAAGGGGTTTCTGCTTGCTATGCCGGGTAGATGAAGCAAGTTCAGTTCATTTGAGGCCTTGCTGTGGTATATGCTTGATACAGTTTGTGTATAGCTACACTGATGACAAACCCCTTGTAGAGAAATATCCTGTCTCACTGGGGATGAATCAAGAGTTTGTAAATTCATTTGCAAACAGTGTGTGGTTTGTAATGACAGCCTCTTTCTAAATTCAAGTCATTAATTTCTTAGCATTAATGTAACTTAAACCCACCTCCCTATGTTCCTTTCCTCCAGGCTCTGGCCACAGCATTGAATGGTGCAATACTAACATGCAGGGTGTGCTTACAAGGCTGGGAGACTCATCTGGGAATCAAACACACCAGTGACCAAATGCCATCCTCCCCCACTTCAAAACCCAAAGGCCCCCAGGGAACAGGCAGGATCTGAATCACTGACCCTCATGCAGCATTCAAAGGCAACAACAACCTGTCTGAAGAAATAGCTTCCTTCTGTCTGCATTAGCTGGAAAGCACAAATATGGAATTATTTTTGCATCTGTGCACCAAATCGCACTTCTCAATGGGGTTTTGGAGATTAAATATGTTCAAAAATCGCTCAACAAATGGCAAAATAGAACATAAAACAACAAAGAGGGCATTGCTTTAAGTCTAGCTAGATTGTAGTTATTATAAAAAAAGATATTTTACATTTCTTTAGTAGATTCCACAGCAACGCATTCAGCAGGCTACTGCTGAGATTTTAAAAGCAGTATGTTGGATTATATGCCAAATACCCACTAATTTAAATGAAAAATAGAGATAGGCATTTACATCTCCTACATATTCCATCTCTCTGTCCCCAACACACATGCTCTCAGACTCTTGCATGCACACAGAAATCCCTTTGGCCATGCAGTGGTTTCTGTAGTGGAACTGCTGAGATGCTTATTTGGAAAGACCAAATCATTGTTGTCACCAGGCAGTCAAGAAGAATGAGATACCAAACTGGAAATGCAGGAAAAAATGGAGAAGGCAAAATGTTTTCATTCACAGGGTGTGGACAGAAGTTCTATCACCCATGCCCTAGAAAGGACACTGCAATTTCTTTGAGAGTTAAGATGTTCAGGGTGTTCAGTCTCACATCTCATCGGAAGTAACTACTAGAGGGAAAGACTCACCATCCTCTATTTAGCTGGCCCCTCATCTCAGCCATGAGCAGAATTTCAGCTGTTACATCTGTGGATGGTGCCACTGGGGCATTCCTCAAAGCTTGTCTCACAGTTCAGGCCAGGCTAATCCCACCTGTAAGTACACTGCGTATCGAGCATGTTACAAAGGAGAAAGCTGCTGCGTGAGGCATGGTGTGTTGCAGATGAGGGCAGAGGGGGCTGAAAATTGTAAGAAATTTAAACCTGATTCCAGTTCACAGTGATGTCAAACCATAGGAAATGAAAGCAGAAAGTGGAGATTTATGAAAAAAGTGGCAGGAGTCATTATTATGTGTGCAGTATTGATTGAAGAAGATCGTGTTGCCCCCAAATCGAAATGGCTTTTATGTGTTTGGGCCCATCCTGACAAAAATACTTTCTTCTCTGTTGACGAGGCCATGTTGCCATGGAGATGCAGGGCTGGATGCTTGGCAAAAGCACGTTTCGATAAGGCAGGTCTAATGGATATATTTTCACAACATTCACAGTTCCTTTCTGCTCATTTTCTCCTGAGCAGACTCATCCACTTCTTCCATTTTGCCACTTGATGAAAAAATATCTTTTTAATCTTTTAATTTAGCTTAGATTTCCCTCCCTCCAGCACCAGAGCTTGGCAATTAAACTACTTATCTGAGATGCTCCACACTAAGGCCAAGTGCCTGCTTTTCATTATCAGGTTGGGTGGCTTGTTTTCATCCTCTCTCCTCCATGACTGAACCTCTTTGCTGCTTGCTGTATGTTATAGATGTTGCGATATAAGGAGCTTATAGTTTCATGCCCTTGCTAGTGCAAGAGGCTGTAAATTCATCTCTTTTTTAAGACAGCCCTTCCAAAGTGCTTGGGACCACAAAGCAATATTATGTTGGCTGGTACATGTCCTGGAGCATACGCTGACTCTGTCTGTGCTAATGCAGTGTCACCTAGAATAGAGGCAGAGTTTAGTTAAATGTTTTTAATTCTGGATATCTTTAGTTTGTTTTAATAAAAGCAAATGCACATTTCTTTTAAACTAAAACAAATGCAATTTCTGTGCATATGTAGGTAGACAAATACAGACATTCCTACACACAGGTAAATCATTTTACATCCATTTCCAATTGAACATCTTTTGCTGGTTCTTTCCATTTGAGTATCTTTTGACCAACTTCTGGCATCTGAGTTTCTTTTGCAGGAATAACCCATGGGTATATTGACTAGAAGGGATACTTACAGGAACATCCTACTTGAATGGAAAGAACAGTTTGAAAGAATATTTTCATTAAGTGAATTGAAGAAAATATATATTCATGCCACAAAATGCATTTATGCCATGTGGCCTCTGTGACCAATTAAAATTAGTCAATTCCTTTTGGATTGGGGATACTCTTAATGAACTTCTGAAGAACAGAGCAGACCAAGAAGTATTTGCATCAGCAAACAATTTCAAACAACCAATTAGCTGGAGAAATCAACACCGCAAGCACAGAAAATTCACAAACAGAAAAAGAGGCAAAATTCATCCAATAAATTATTCATCATGAATTATTTTTCCAGTTTGCTTTAGATGTGGTTTCAGTTATTACTAATTAGTTATGGAGCCGTTTACCTATTAGGTCAGACTTAGTTGGGAAGTGGAGGAAAACCATTATCTCCAGCAGTGATTTGAGGGCAGCTCCTAGGAGCTGGTAACTCAAAGCTTGCATCACCAAGTGACTCTTACGAGCTCTCTTGTTCCAGCTGACAATAACACAGCCCGATTTTCAATGGCAACAGTCATCAAAGAGCACATTCGTCTTTCCCCCCCCCCCAAGTGAGGGCTGAGATATGCTGTTGGTTCAATATTTTGGAGGCGTCGTTGTTCAGCACATTCAGTGAGTGCCCGAAGGACTGCAGACACCACGGCTGTCACTCAGACATGTTACAAAGCTTGGGGTGTTTCTTTGTCCTTTTGTACATGCTAGTGGTCTTGGAAAAAGAAAAGAAGAAACGAGATTGAGTATCATAGGATTCCTTGTTTCTTTGGCTTTGCCCCTGCCTGGGCTGTATGTTGTATAATAGAGCTTTGGCCCAGGACGAGGGCTGTGAGATAGGAGGCAAATCCGGTAAGGGAATAATCATCCAATAAGAAAATTCATTTCATCTCCTTATGCTTCAATTTTCCCATCCACAAGACACTGCTAATGATACTTCCTCTGCTCTAAGATCTTTCCATGAAAGGGGATGTGTATGCAAAAAACCCAGCATTAACTCTTTATAAAGGCTAATCCTCTTTGTCTGCTTTAACCACAGAAGCATGCAAAGCTCAGTGTTAGATATGCCTCTGCAGTGCAGAGGAGCTATAATTGGGAGCTTGGAAAGGTACAGGGGAGCAGGGGCAAAGATGGCCAGAATCAGGGAACAGCTTCAGTAGGAGGAGAGATCAGGTAGGATCCTGTGGATCAGACAGTGGATACTGAGGGAGGGATGTGATGAGGTCTATGGGGCCATGGGTGGTGGGAAAGCAGTGGAGCAGGAGCACTTTTTCACCACATTGCACAATATAAGAATGATTTGATGCCATATTTAAAACACGTAAAACACAGTCCTTTCCACACCACTCCTAGTGACACTGGGATTGTCCCCAGGATCTTGTTATTGCCACAGATGGAACTAGTTTTTAACAGTATCCCTGACCGATCTACTGACTCTGAGGAGAATTGCCAGACTTCCCCACAATCCCTAGGATAACTGTCAAATTTTGCAAGGTTTTGAAGATCTGTGCACAGTACTCGACTAAGCACCAGAAGTTTGCTGACCCATGTATATGCCTGTAAATGCCCCCAGTGGGAAGATAATACCAAGACTGAGAAGGCATCCTATTAACAGGTCATCTACATCTGTGTACAGCCACATACAGCCAGTGGATGAAGGCATCATTTACTTTGGTTACCTTGCCCAGCTGATTACAGGATGGGAGATTGGAAAGGAGAAGGTCTAAGTACACTCATGCCTTCCTTGTGGATTTTCTCTGCAGAGTTTTCACATGGTCATGCTTCATTGATAAAATGAGTCCCAGGAAGGTTTATTCATTTTACTGCTTATTGTTTTCTCTAACAGGTGTGATCACTATAATTAGGTCTGTACAACGGCTTTTTCTTGTTACTTGAATTCCTTCTGTCTCTCAGACGCTCCTGGCTATAGCAATACAGTGGCTGCTGCTTAGAGAATAAGTGAAAATGAGTTGTTTTCTTTCCCTCCTTTTTCTTCATTCATCCATATTAAGCCAAGAAAAAAATAGCTTCCACCTCACACAGATCATTTGCTCTTTGTCTTTCCTGGGCTCAACTGCAGATGTTACCAAATGCCCTCACTTGCCTCTGATATAGGCATCTCTCTTGAAAACACAGCACACACCAACAGTAGGGACAGATGCAAGCACAGGAGCAGTGTAGCTGGCATAAGATGGGAAGGAAAAGACCAAGGCTGTCCCTGGAGAGCTGCCCTTTGCCCCCAGTTTTGGAGGGAGTGCAGCTGGGCAGCTCCACCATTGACTGTCTTGAGTGATGGCAGGGCCAAGGGAAGCGTAGTAGTGGGAGTACCACTCTATGGGTCCTGCAGCAGTAGCACTGGGGGAGAGATTGATATCCAGCAGTTGAGCGGGTGTCCACTACATCTTTTGCTGATTTAGAGGCTGTATTTCTCTCCTTCCAATTTAATGCACACACATATATAACCCATCACACAAGTGATGTAAAACCAGTCAGGGCCCAGTTGAAATATTCAGGCATGTGTGGATGCATCGAGTTTAACCAGCAAAAAAACTATCCTTCGAAGCCCTAGCGAACTAATGCCTTTCCTCTCAGAAAACAGTGAGCCTGCCTAGAAAACAAGGGAAAATACATCTCTGTTGGCACTGTACAGAAGTAGGATATTTTCCCTGTCATTTTCTTACCTCATTATATGACGTGCCAAAAATGTAAATCCAAATAGTGCTTTGGAACAGGGTCTTTCTGGGAGTGACAGGGTTGTGTGTTGGCAGTGGCCTCAAGGCCTGATCGGTTTGAGGCTACGAGGAGCGACACTGAACTGAGAAAATGAGGCTCTCAGGATAAAAACTGGGGGGGGGGCGTATGTACTGCTTTCAGTCAATCAAGCCCAAACTCAGCCACGGAGTAATCAAGCTCAATTCAACCAGCTTCTCCCTTATTATTGTTATTATTTATCACTTGAATTACTGGAGCACCTTGAGGAGGCAACTGAAATGAGAGCGGAGAGGGCTGCTGCTGTACAAAAATATAATGAGAGCATGGCAGTCTGGGTGAGCACACAGGCTGCAGAGACGAGGCCAGCAATAAGCAGGAGAGAATTGGGGTTGCAATTAGGCATTGGCAAGGTTAGTCTGTCAGCCCCATAGGGAAGATCCTGCTCCCTGATTTCAGGCAGGCTGCTCAGCATTCAGCATACTCAAGGCTTCCTCCATAGCTGGTGGCAACAGAGACAGCAGTGCAAAGCTGAAGCCTGATATAGGTCCTCTGCAGAGCTGCATGGAGCAGTATGGGGACACCACCCTCCTACAGGTCCAGGCTGCAGTGAGGCACAGCAAATACCACTGCACCCAGGCTCAATGCAAGCTCATAGTCTTGATAGCCCATCATACATACCCCATTTTTTCCCATCCAATATCCTATACATACAGACACACAACCCTATCATGCTGCACTAGCCCTTCAGGGCATTAATCTTTCCATCTTCCTCAGGTATGGGCTTTCACATCTCACTAAAGTCATCGCCCACTTCTTGCTTCATCCAGCCCTTCCTTCAGCACACAGTGGTCTCAAGAGAAAAGCTCGTGCATCCCTTGGCATGTCAGCTGGGGTCTGTCCAAATGAGGCAGGAGTCAAGTCCCTTCCCTCTGCCTTACTGCCTTGCTCACACCAACTGTCATCTGTAAGTAATATGCTAGACATGTTTCTTTTTTCAGTTAAAAAAAAAAAGTAATTTATTTTCTAATTACAAAAGAATATAGGATAAAAAAAAAAAAAAAACAAAAGAAAAGAAATTATGACTACCAGATGGTGAATCACCATTTAGCAGGAGCAGGCAAAGAGAGGACTCAGTCAATCACAGGGTAAGTGATAAGACACCAGAGGGAACTACCGAAAAGAAAGGCAGCTCATTACACAAAGCACTAAATTATTCTTATTGGGACTTCTCCTCCTTCTTTTCCCCTTTCTATTTTTTATTCTGAGCCATAAAGCAAGTAATTCCACTGAGACCCTCTTTTAAATGATTAACATTTCCATTTTAACTTTTGTTTTTGATTGTGTCCCTGCCATTAATCTTTCTGTCTTTGTCTGTGCCCTGCCGTTCACCTCATCTTCTAACTTTCTAATTCTCTCAGCCCATCTCCCACACCCCCAAAAGGAGCCATAAGCCCTGCTGCTGGTGGGAGCCTTGGACAGACTCAAGGTCAGGGGGGATGTCCTGACACAGCATCACCCTAGACTCCAGCAGTATCGTGGCCCATCAGCAGATGCACCCTCCCTCCAAAGAGACGTCTAGCCAAGATCACCCCCTACACTTATTTGCATGTATGCTTGGGGGAAATTTAAAAATTCCAGGTGAAGAGATAATCCTGAGATATACCTGGCCAGCAATCCCTGCTTGACTGAGATGGGAGCTGATGATATCTGTGGCTGGCTGAAAGCTATTTCTTTCCACTGAGCAGCCAATTCATCACTGGGATGAAAAGTTTGGGGCAGAACAGTGTTTTCAGCCAGCATCACAGCAGCGTCCGGCTTTGCTCTCTGAGGAAGCAGGATGCAAACCACGGCTCCCTTTCCCCAGGAAAGACACTGGGGAAAAGGTGGTAGGTCAAAACAGATCATTGCACATATCTGGGTAAATAGGAAAATGGAGTGAACATTGATTATTTGCTGATGACACCCATTGTGCCATGGGACCCAAAAGAGCTGTAGGTTGCTGGGCTGTGTTCCTGTCCTGCCTCTGTTCCAGGACTGTGCTGGGACATTCCCAAAATGTTCTCATAACCCAGTTTCCTTCTGTTGCCAGAAAGGTAAATATTATTGCCTTCCTTTGCAAAGTGCCCTGTAAAACATTACTAATGTGGAGCAAGAGCTCAGGTTTTTACAGCTGCCTCGTGGCACTGAGGAAGCCTGTTCCCCTTGGGGAAGCCCCTCAGTAGGAGCAAGCCAACCCATGGGTGTTGGTAGCCCATAAATCCTCTCTCACTACCAGTTTCCTTGCCCTGTTGGCATTTATAACATCTTGATGTGTTTTAGGAATGTTAGGCAAAATACAGATAGTCAGATATTTTATTACTCATATTTCTCCGGCCTTAACAACAGAACACAGCACAACTTGCTAATGAACTGGACTGAAGCGAATGCAATTGTGACACTAACTGAAATGAACACAAGGCCTTGAAAAGGAATGAAACCTCAAGCACTCTACAAATAGCCTCTCCTCCTCATTTCACCCCTGCCTGCCTGCCCCCCTTTCCCCTCCATGAGGGCTGCGGCCATGGGTGGGTGTAACTGAGCATGGCAGCCTGCGTTTGCAGGAACCCAGGACTCGTGGTGCTGGGGGAATGGCTGGGTTATATGTCCCTCCTTGGCTATAAATGCAGCATGGCCAGGCCTGGACCACAGAGTACCCAGGGGGAAAGAGGTGAGGGGGCTCCAGGCCCAGGCCCAAACCCCAGGCCACAAGGCCTCTCATAGTGCTAACAGGCTGCCTCAGTCTGTGAGGAGACTAGTTGTTGAATGATGCAGTTTTTGTCTTTTCTAGAAACCATGCAGGCGAAAGGGAGAGGCTTCAGTCAATATACCTTTTAGCACTTTCTAGCAAAATGGGAGAGCTTTAGTTCTGAGCAGCATGGGGGCACTGCTTAACTGTGGCGGCTTAGGAATATGGGTACTCGCTTGTCAATAAAAACCAAATCTTGCACTTGAAGTGAAAACAAATTAAAATTAATTAATCAGTGGAAAACACTTCATTTGAACTGGGAAAAGCAGATGCAACTAGCAAGTCTAGGTGGACAAACAAGATAATCAAATCAATACCCACACTTTTCTTACTGGCTCGCAGCCACAGGCTACAATGAGAGCAGGCGTGTGGATCTGCTTCATTTCTATTAGCTATCAGCTGGTTCTGTAATTAACTGGAATTCAGACCCACTGGGGGAGTTATTGCCCTGTCCCTGGGTGGATCTTGTCTGTGCAAGGGGGGCAGCTCATTCCTGCTGCTGGTCTCTTCTAAATTTCCTCTTGCTTCTGTACAAACCTCACTCCTTCCATCCGCACTAGAGCTGGCTGGGAAATGTAAATTGTAGGAGGGTGGTAGATACTGGAGGGATCAACCCAGTTCATTGCTGTACCAGCTAATCAGTGCCATTGTCAACAGAAATAGCTGTAAACGAGTAGGGCCAGGTGTAGAACTTAGTTAATAATGCTCTAATTGAGACTAGATTATCAGGCCCTGACACAAGGGCAGGGTTGGGGAAAGATTTTACTGCTTTTTTTTAATTTATTTTAGCTGTTTTAAAATGCTGTTTAGATTTTGCAGATGGCAGTCATCTTGTTCATGTGCCAAAATTATATGTGCCCTCTGTGGGGCAACCCCCAGTGCTGGGGGAGGGTTGTAGCCTCTGTGGGTACTTCCATAAGCAGAATAGATACAGAAAATGTCTAATATATCTAGGAAGAAAGCAGTGTCCCCATTCCTACCCACTTGTACCCAGTAGCACATTGGTTCCTGTGGGCTAGAAACAATGATTTTAATCAGTTAAAGATGTCTTGTGAAATTTGGGCTCTAATACTTGAAAACCTGGCATGAGGAGGTTGGAAGTTTCCCTGACTCTTACTAGAGATGGCCCAAGAGCATCTCAACTGAAGAGAATAAATTTTATTTTCTTTAGTTATGTTTTTAATTATTATTTGATATTTCCTATCTGCAAGAAGAAGCTGTCTTAGTCCTAGACCTGGCTAGATACTGAGAAGAAAGGCTCATAAATATTAATTTTAAACTGTTCCAAATTAATTGCAGTGCAATTCTTTGTGGTTTTTGCTTCGCACAAACATTGAAGCAAATGAGTTTTGCTAGGAAGGGCGGTAACCAAAAAAGACAAAATTTCAGAGAAGTGTAGAGAATATTTGCCACCCCACCCCGCCCCCAAGTTTTTTTTCACTTTGAGATTACAAGTGGTTTGTTTCAGTAGTGATCAGATCAGAGCATGAAGAGTTAGTGTCATCCCTCTGGGGCCAAGAAACATGCTGTATCACCTACATACTCAAGCCAAATGGGGCACACTGCAACTTTCAAGTAGCACCAATGACTCCTAAGTCAAACAAGTGGCTTGGAAATTCATTCAAAAAGAGTTTATTTAACACACACACCCCCCCAAAAAAAGGACAAATCACAAGCAGAACAGGAACAGTTCTTCCTAGATCCACATTTCATTGCTAATGAATGCTTAGTGCATCTCTCCTCTACCCTCCATGCCTTTTTTCTCTCCTCTTTCTTAATTTTGCCTCTTATTAGTTACACTTCAAGCTTTTTGTTTAGGCAACAGAAACATGTATTTCACCTGCAGCACTTTCTTATTCCTGAGATGAATGTGGATCTGTTTTAGAGGCTGGGAAAAATAATTACTCTGAAATTCAGGGTCTGTTTGCTATTCTAAAAGCTTGTGAAAGAAGAGAATTTGAGTCCCGATGATCAAGATTGTGTGTGCGTGCATATGTGTGTTTGCATTCACACCTTAATGTGCATCTCGGTGGTTCTGTTCCTTCCTCACCCCCCTTCCTCCACCCAAGGTCTAATTAAAACAAGAATGCACCAGGCTGCCTTTTGCTCTGTTTCATCTCCTGGTATTTTTATGTTAAATCCACCAAGGAAATCTCCTGAAGTCTTTGAAGTCTTGGGGTGTGTGAATAAAGATGTCACAACAGTAGACACAGGGCTTCTTAATGAGGACAGAAGGTTTGATGTTGGAACACTTCAGTGCCCAAAGGAAAGAGATGCTCTCCAACAAGCTCTCCCTTTCTCTCTCTCCCTCTTTTTTTGTATTCTTGCTGCAAGGGCCTACTTTTCCCCCCCTCTCTTCTATATGTTTTATTCTCTCCCCACCTTTCAAGGAGGAAGGGGATAAATGAGAGAAAATGCAGTTTTACAAATCCTATCATTGTTCATGCCACTGTTTCTTTATCTCATTTCACCTCACCTCGGTACCATGTGAGGTACCAGCCCTATTCAGACTCCTACTGCCTCTTTTCCGCTCTGGCCCAAGGTAATAGACCCTCTCTCTGCCTCTGTCTCTCTTCCAGCCAAAACGTTCTGACCCAGAGAAGGAATGTTTAGCTTTATTGAGAGGAGGTTTTGCTTGAAAGAATCCCCATAAAGTTAAAGGTTAATTTGACGTAACTGAGAGGAACGTCTGATCCCTAAAGTACAAAATTCATTATCACAAGCCTGGGCAGTGACAACAGCTCCAAATACTCCTTGGGACCTCAGTGTGTTTGAGCTGATCTATGTCTGCTTTGAATTTGCCTGCTGGACCCTTATCCCTATTGCTTTTCCCCATTGCATCTAAGATGTCAGCTGGTAAAATCACAGGGCAAACAGAAACCAAAGAAACTTATCCCATCATTCTCCACCCCATGTAACCAACAGAACAACAGGATGTCATTAAGGCAGGGCTGGACATCCTCTTGGGCATGTCAGTTTTACAGTGGAGAAAGCTTCCAAGTCTCATGGGAAGAAGGCACTTCCTACACATGGGAAATGCCCCTTGGAGTCAGGTGTCCCCTGTGCTTTGGGGTGTGCTGTCCTCTGAGGGAAATGAGTGATTGTCTGGTTGCTAACATCCCAGGCAGGATGACCTGTCACTACTAAGCAAAGCTCCATTCTCAAATTTGAGATCCTTCTTTTGTGCACTGTCCTTAGAAATGGCCACAGCATCCCAGATGAAGACCATTCTGGCTTGCTTCCCATTTGCATAATGGGTTTCATGGTGGGCTTCCCCATGCCCTTCCCTCCTGTGGACCATTTGAGAATCTCTTTTCTCTTCTCATCATTTCTCTGCAGGATTTTATCCCTCATCTTCACAGTATCTGAGCACCTTCCACTCTACTCAGCATACTTCAGTGTAGAAGTCTAGAACATGCAATGCAATCCTCCCAGGGAGAGGGTAGCATCAGGGGCAAGGGTGTTGTTTTGGAGCTGGTTTTGTACATACAGGCTCCTGCTCTCATCCCCTGGACCAGTGAGCACGTGAACAAAAGAGCTGAAGCCTTGAAGCCTCAGTGACTTTGAAGTTCGTGTCTTAGGGAGAGATGAGGTGGAGTACTTTCTGGTTTGTAGTAGAGAAAAGAAAGTTTGGGGCAATGCTGTAAATCCAACCCAGTGGATGCAGAGGCAATTTAGTTCCTAAGGATCCTGCCTGTGTACTTTTTCATTAAGCTTAAGCATAGCTGGAATTTCTGCTGCAAACCTCCAAATTTCAAGCCCAGCATGAGTCAGTCCCAAAGTGCTGAAATATTTAAGGGCTTTTTTTCACTCAGAAGCTGGATTTATTGACACCAAATGAGCTGTATCATTTTTCATCTAAGAAAACCCTGATGTTTGGAGTTGGTAGTGATGATGATGATTGTTTGAAATTAAGCTCTTTGCATTGACTGACAACATCTGCTCAGTTCCAGTCTTCTCAAATAAGAGACAATCTTCCTTGCCCATCAGGATTCCTCCTCAAAGCCTTCTAGCCCCCTCGGGTGATGCTAATACATTTTAATAGGGATGTGGAAGCACACTCACCTCCTTGGTTTGTACTTTGATTTATTCATCTAGGCCTGTGGACTTGCAGTCCCACTGCTGAGAGATGGCTGGAGAGGGAGGTCAGCTGGGAGAGCCAACCCTGCATGCAAAGGAACCTGGCACAGCAGCTGGGCTGGAGGTCACAGGTTGCAAAATACCTGTGCAGGTGCAGGATGGGTTGTCTCAAAGCAAGGGGAAAGTAAGTGCTTTTGCTTTGCAATTTTGTTCAGAAGGGAAGGGAGGTAGTCAGCCCTTTCCTTCCCCCTCAAAGAAAATCACAGTGATCTTTTTTTCCCTCTTCTTTCAATAAAATAAAGTGCATAGACTCACATAATTCACTTTAACGGTGTATATTGCTCACAGAGGTGGAGGTTTCTGCTAGAAAATATAGGAGCACAAGCTGAGCTCTGACCCTTACGTTTACTACTCAAACCTGCTACAGAGCAATCAGAGGTGCCCACCATTCCCCTGCCAGAGGGTGCGACCCCTGAGGCAGAGATTTGGACAAGGTCTTTCTGCCTACACTGTGATCCTCTCCATTCCCCAGACAGTGATTTAGCATCAGCTTCTGCACTGACAGCAGAAGTTAACTCAGCAGCAGTGAGTGCTTATCCCAGGCAGAGGGGCAGGGAGACAGCTGGGTTGGTAGCCTGTTGCAGCAAGCTCTGCCAGAGGCTGCCTGTCAAAATGAAGCCCCTCTCCGCCTGTCGAGCTCAACAATCGTTGTGATAATCTGGCCTTAAACCAGGGCTCTGACTTTGCTGTGCTCGAGACTGTGCAAATTCAGCAGAGTATCAAGTTATTTGCTCAGGAGCTGGCAATTTTTAAGAGAGTGTTAATGAATCTGATGAGTGTATACTAAGAGCTCAGGTTGCCATGTAGTTTTATGTATTGACCAGCCCCTTTGCAGGCTAGAACACAACAAATGCCTGGTCTGTAAACCCAGCAATATCCCAGGGGAGTGCAGGGTCGAATCCCAGTTTCCCAGAGATGGCCACACCAAGTCTCTGGATCTCATCCTTCGAATCAGAGAACACTTGTTTAAGCCACCCAGATCCCCTACCACTGTTATAATGAATGCATTGCTTCTGCTGTCCGACAGAGGATTAAGTCCTGCTCAGGTTTAAGGTCACCTCCTCTCCCAGACTGTGTGAAGCCATCTGGTTTCTGTGCCACTGACCTTTGTTAGTCCACATTAATTCACAGAGGCTGGTGAAAGAGCTCAAAACTTGCTTTCTGCAGAGCCATGAGTCACTGCTGGGAGCTAGATGGGTAATGAAAAAGCTGTTCAGTTTTGTTTTGATTTCCAGATCTTCATGAATAAATCCCTGCTCAGGTCCAATCAGATTGCTGCCTATAGAATTCCCTGCCTATTACTTTGATCCTGTTTGCCTGAATCTCTAATCTCCACAGCACCGCAAGCCAGTGCGCTACCACAGCCCCAATTACCAGCTATGGTTTGTGATTTTGCATCATCGACCCTCTCCACTCCAGCATGCCAGCCTCCTTCCTTTGCTTTTCCATGTGTTTCTGAACACTTTGGCATCTTTTTCCAAAGTCACCCTGTATGCAAGCAACCCCTGTCCCTGTCTTATAGTAAACCCATAGGGTTCAGTGTCTCCAGTTGACCCTGTGTAACCCAAAACGTCTCAGTGATACACGTCTGGCTTGCACAGCCTAAGCTGTAGCCAGACCTGTCAGTGACTGCAGGAGCACGTCTGCCGATACAAAGCATCAAGAGCTCATGAAAATGATTGATTGACACTAATTGGAGAGTGTGGTGGGTTGACCCTGGCTGGATGCCGGTGCCCACCAAAGCTGTTTTATCACTCTCCCTCCTCAGCTGGACAGGAGTATGGCAGTACGTGTCATCCCCCCCATCCTGCTGGCAGGAAACAAAACTCCTCCAGGCAGAGAGAAGGGGGAAGGAAACCCTGGAGGC
>JANZLQ010000037.1:11910379-11948053 GCA_026212715.1 Elanus axillaris | reverse complement strand
CCATAGCCCACCCCCCAACGTAGCCCCTAAAACCTTGCCACGCAACTCAGTACAGAGATATTTCTGGATGCACCCCTCTGTCACCAAAGACTCTGGAAGGAAAGTTGTCTGTCCGGTGGCAGGGGTAGGAGGGAATTCAGGACAGACTGGCAGCAGAGAGATCTTCCCACTGCACATGCCACAGCCCCATGCTGCATCTCATACCCAGAGCTGGGCAGGGAGGGAGTACGTGCATTATACACCATTTAGCCTTTCTCTCACCTGGAGCCCCAGGTCACCACAGTAGCACAAATGTCATCAAACTGCTCCAATCTGATTTGCTGAACTTCAAGGGGTCCTTTGGTATTCACAAAAAAAAAATAAATACAGAGTTTCTTCAATTCGTTCTGGAAAGTATTTTCTTTCCTGCTTTGTTGGTTGTGTGATTGTTTGGTTTACTCTGCTATTTTAAAGGGTCTGTCAGGCAGCCACAGAGGAAAAAGATTTCCATGTGACCAGTCGTGTGCCATGCAGAAAGAATAGCAAATAGTTGTACTAAGCAGTCTGCCAGCTCTCTGTAGCAGGGAAGTTAGCCATTTGAGCTGGTCTCTCCATCCTTGTGAACAGCATCCCTAGGGATGGGGTTGCTTTGCAAATGAAAGGCTCCCTGCCAGTGGACCTTTAGTTTGGGAAATACCATTTGGCATGCTCATGACTCAGCATCCACTTGCTGTGCTTTCCCTCTCCCCTGAAGTGTTACACTGATGAGAGATGGGAGAGACACTTCTCTTGGCCAGGTCTGCAGAGCATGATTGCAATGCATCAGTGTGGGTGAAGGGAGAGAGCTGCCAGAGATACTGGTGGGCTGTCAGAAGTCAGGGTCCCCTGGGGGAATGACCAGTGACCTCTGTTATTGGAACAGACATAAATGCAAGGGGCCTTGATTGCATAATTTATAATTAATCAGCAAAATTGACATGAAAATAAATAATGAGAAAGGGTCGAAAAGAGATGGGGAAAGCCAAGTTATTCAGGGCTGACTGTGCTGCTACCTTCTTTTTTCTTTGGCCCTCTGTAACTAGATAGCTCTAAGGAAGACAGCCCAGGGCCAAAGGTTGCCATATCCCACATTCTTTCTCCTATCTTGTCTTACCTTTGTCTTAGTAATGATAGCTGCTGGACTAGTATTTGGGGATTTTGACCTACAATTTTCTTCCAAAACTGAAAGACTATGGGCAAAGGGCTGATGTCTCATATCAAAGAATCTCATTACACCTAGTGCACATATCAGCAGATGAAGTATAATGGTGATTAAAGCATCTAAAAGTCTTTCCCTGCCTCTAATGCTTCTCTATGCATTTCTGATGCTAGGGTTGTACATGTAACCTTTGCCATCTGCAGTGTGGACACCAAGGAGAGCATGTAGCTGAAACTCCATGTGAACAGATATTCAGACCTCAGACCAAAGCACACCTGCTGTGCTTCCTAAGAGAGCTGGGATGCACCTATGCTTAGATCTCTCCGGTCTTCCCAGGATCTATGAAAAGAGGTGAAGAAGAAATATTTACCAGGCTTTGAAGTATACGGAGCAAACCACAGCAGTGCTCCTCATATGCATAGAATGGAGTGTAGCTGAAGCTAGTTGCAGCCTCTGTATGGGTGAATGCTTTCAAAACAGCTGTAGACCTGGGAGCAGGGAGGATGTGTCTTTGGGCAGTATTTCAACAGCCACACGTTGCCCAAGGTCCTTTGGTATTGTGACTGGCAGAGCATCAATGTGTGCTTCTTATAGATGGTGGTGTTGGGATCAGACCAGCTGGCAACAGCAGTGTGTTCAGCAAAATTCGGCATCCCCTTTTTCCTATAGAAATTACCGCCATCTGAAGTATCTGCAATGGCACTGCAAGCCAGACCAGCTGTGTCTGGGTAATTAACTCAAAGTCCAGATGAGGTTTGTTCAGAGAATTGGGGTGGGACGGGTGGGTAAAATGTGGATTTCAGCACAATTTGAAAAAAATCGCAGCTCTGTAGAATTTTGACCAACATCCCCTTAAAAGTCCCCCATGTGTAACACAAGAAGGCCTGAATGATTTACCCTCTGGTGTGACCTCAAAGCAAGCATCATGCTGACATTGGCATCTGTGTAAGAATCAAAACAAAAAAACCTTGCAAAGGGAAACCAACTCACTTCAGTCAGCTCCAGCAAGCATTGCAGTGAACTTGCTTGATGTTGAGAAGGACACCACAGCCATAAAACACCTGTTTAGCATTGCTTTGGAGTGCATTACTGCTCATGCCTTAAGTTACTGGCCTGGAAATATTCTTCAAAAGCAAACACACTATATATCGCTTCCAGTGCATGTGTTTCCTTCCACACGGCATGTCTAGTTTCCCGTTCCTTGTCTTGGCTCAGTGTTGCAGATCTCATGCCAGAGATGACCCAGCCAAAATCTCTGTTTCCAGTTCTACAGAGTGAATCGCAAGTGTTCAGCTTTTTTGTTGTTACTGCTTTTTCAGGAGCGGAATACTTTCAATATCTTTGCCTTTTAAAACCTCACTAAGTTCAGAAGTGATGGGCAGTGATGCATGAAGTTTGAAGCAGCAGTACTTCTTGGAGGATGTTCCACTTGTGGGAGTCAGTGATCGCCCTGTTGTGCGGAATAAGACTTTTGATTGCCTTCCATATAGCAAATATGCACATTGCCAGTTCCTGATCTTGATTACATCTATATCAACCTGCTTAATATACCATTGGCTGCAATGACAGTGCAGGATATAGGCCAGATGCTCTACATTGCACCTGATAGTTCCTGTTTCCAACACAGTGAACAACCTCTGCTTCAAACCTCTGCCCTCTCTCTTTCTCCTCTTCTCTTTCTGGCATCCTGTGTGGATGAAACTAGGAAGTTTCCTGCTAAGCTTTTTGCTTGCTTTTCTCTAACCTTATTGCAACTTCTGGAAGTCTGGTTCAGGCTTTCTACAGAGAACTGCCATTCCCCTAAAATCTAGAGGTGGGCTGGTCATGTCATCTTGTCTGTAGCTTTGCCTTTTCTCTCTCTGAGAATGAAATAAGCAATATTCCATGCTCCTCCTTCTCTGGTGAGCAGAGCTTCTGATGCCTGGCCTAGGGTTAATCATAGGGTTAACCAAGTCATAAAAAAATATTCTGGGAAAATGCAGAAGATTTCTCACTTGGTTGGATGGAGTAATCTTTCTTTTTCAAATTCAGTGTCATGGGGCAGCCAAACAAATCTCTCTTTCACTGTCACTCTCTTCTGCTGTGGGTCAGCAACATGATGTGCTTCTCCTTCCTTGCAGCTTCAGGGCATAGCAGAAAGCTATAATTTGCTCTGGCCCTTTCAGAAAGTCAGCTCAGTTTTCCCTTTGTTCCAGCACTGGGTTACAGGAAGCCAACCACCAAGACCCAAAGCACTTCTGCACTTGATGTGGGTTGTCAGCCCAGATTGCATGTGCCTTCTCAGAGGGGGCAAAAGAGAGTTTCTTTCTGCTCAATGCCTGTTCAGTGGTGATCAGTATAGTAATGGAATGGCAGCCTGCCTCTCTGCAGCCAGAGTTACCCTGGCAGTTTCTGGCCCAGTAAGGAGCAAAAGGCACCTTCACTGGACCCCTGTGTCCCAGAGAGAGTCACTGAGGCTTGAGATGGGCCATATACAAGTGCCACTGGTGCCTCTAGTCCACTGTCTGAGATGCTCATCTCTTTTCCTGAGGGAGATGCCCTTTGAGAACATTGATTATCCAGTAAAAGCTAGTTTTAGACTATATTTGACAGGGGTATCCCCTTCTGTCCAACCCTATCCTCTGAAGTCCACTTACCAGCTTTCCAATTTTCCCACTTGCTGGGCTGTTCTGATTTCTCCTGCCCTGATCTGATTCCTGCTCCTCCTCCTTCCTCCCTACCTCCATCCATGGCTGCTGCCATCCTTAGGGAGGAGTAGTGCTCATTCATACCTAGCTGGGCATCCTGCAAGACTTTCTGCAAGTTTTAGAAATTACTTTTCAGGTTATTTGTTCCCCAGGTCAGCTCATGTCACATTCAGGAGGGCGACATTGCCTGTTGCCTTTCACAGCCAGCATCTACATTTTGCTTAAAGCCTGTGTACAGCAAGGGAGCCTTGATGGGTGTGTGCACAGCACTCTGTTAAATTAGCTGGTGCCTGCATGTTGTTGACAACCTCTTGTTACCGCTCACATTGCTTTCCACTTCTGCAGTCCATCACATTAATGTGGGAGCAGCTACACTGAACATCCTGGCTCCAGATTCAGAGTCATGGGCCCCTCTTTACACCTTCAGGAGGTGCAAAATGTGCCAGATCAGGAATGTCCTAAGGTGTGGGTTTCCACTGTGGGCAAGCAGCATTCAGCACCATTGAACACTAGACACCATAGCCAAGAAGCATGTAGGAGTGCTTACAAGAGCTACTTACCCACCTCCAAGGAGGAAGAAGAAGAAATCCTGTAACTGCCTTATAGCTATATTTGGGCCAATATTTATAAGCCCCACTTGGAGGATCAGTGAGCCCAGAGTTTTAAGCAAAGGGTATGTAGAAGGGAAGAAAAAGTAAGAGGAGTAGTAACAATACTCCAAATTATGAATTTTTGCATCCTGATGCCCTAATGACCTAGGGGGCTGGTGTGCTCCGCTGAGCTCCTGGCACACAGCACAGCTAACCCAGCCACCCTGTGGTGCTTGTGCACGCTGGCGCAAGTCCCATTGCAGAGTCTAGAAAATGCTACAGAGCGCTGCTCCTTTCCAAAATTACTCCTTTTTAAATGGCCTTGTAATCTGGTAGGAGTTGATCCTTTATATCACTTCTTTTAAATTGCCTTCTGCTCATCAGCTGTTCTTTAAGAGATGAACAGACCCATCTTCATGTCCTTCCTGACCTGCTGGTGGCTCTGAGGTGCTGGCAAGCAGCTGCCGCCTTGCATGGCAGAGAGGGCTCTTTTCTCAGGGAGTGGGGGTGATATCTGTAGACTTAAGGTTTCAAAGTGCTTCCTAAACTTCTACGATAAAAGCCACTGGAGAAATGTAAAGTATTAGTGGTATTTTAAGAAAGTGTGTGGGTGTGTAGACACAATTAATTTTCCTTTTTATAGGTCTACATGGAATATCTCCATCTCCAAGGAAGATGCCTAGATCTGCGGAGTGTTGGCATCCCAGAGGAGGGCACCACTCTGTTCATGTTAACAGAAAATGTCATCGAAATTAACAGTGCAAGAACGCTGTTTTGGTCAGGCTGTGTCAGCCCGATAAATTATCGTATGTGTGAGAGGCGGCAGGCTCAGAATTGCTCCATCCTTCCCAGGCTGAAACAGCTCTTTCTTCTTTGTTAAATGCACATGGTAGCACTCATAAGGGATTTTTGTCATGTTAGTCCCCCAAGATCAGAGAAGAGCTGATGCGACTTGGAAACACACTGCATAGGATTAAACAGCAGAGGGTATGCGTGCTTGCACACATGCAGGCAGAGTGTCTGCTCTCATGCTATGTATTGTTATTGACACACTGCACCTTAATGGCTATAATGTCAATGGGCACTTTGGGACCTTTACTCGTGGATTATTAATGCATTAGACCGCAGTTTTTATGGGTTATTATGTCAAGAGTGGAGGGAGTGGATGCCTACAGTATATGGGCAGAATAAGGATATTTTTTAATCAGGGCTGTGGTATACACTGTGAGTGCTGCACCTTAGAAATCCTGTTTACTGCTCTGTCGTACCTGGTCTCAGCAAGTGGAATCTCACCGCAGCTTAGAGGACAACATGGAAAAAATGACACCATCAGAGAGGAAAAGGGACAGTCCAGGGAAAGGAAGAGATCCTCGCGACTGTAGCTAGGCAATCGCACATTGCTGTCCCAGGCTGTGGGGAGATTATTTCCTGGCACCAGCTGCTGATACCCTGAAACATGAAGATTAATAGGCTCTTTATTTTATTGTTAGTAACTGCAGGTGCTGCTTTTATTTATATAAATGTGTGCTGCTGTCCTCGCTGTGGGCTCAGCCCAGGATGAATCCTCCCATAGGACTTCAGGGAGAGAAACTTTCTCACGCTGCCTCGCTGCCTGAGAGCAAATGTCACACCGCAGGCCTGAACACAAGTGTCAGGAGTGTCCCAAAAGCCTTTGAAGGTGGTGGAAACTGCAGGTGCTTAGTGCTGTTCAAGGGCTAGATCCTGTCATTTTAAAGGGCCTTTTCTGAACACATCATAATTTGCAGGGGAAAGTGATGCAGATGTAACCAGACGCTGGCTGATCTTTTCTGGGTAAATAGGATATGCATATTTGCCAAAGCCTCTTTTGACTAGACATAGTGGTTAAATCTGTAGATCAAGTTGAAAGGGTACTATAACATGTTCAGACACCCTGAGTGAAGCCTTGACTACTGTGCTGATGGAGCAGGGGAAGAAGGGGGATCCTGAGAGCAGTGTGGCAGAAGCAAGGAGGACATGCATGACATTGTGCAGTTAGAAATGTCCTCCCTAGTGTTTCAGCAGTGCAGTCACTTCCAGGTCAGTCAGCTCGGAGCAGCAAGTGAAGGGCTCTTAACAAGAGCTCTGGGTTCATTATCTGGCAGGAATTGCCATCTTTCTTGTAATCACTACTGCTCCATTACATAGAGACCTGGAGAAATTATCCTTACAACAAAACTATCTATTGGGCAACAGAAACAATGATCAGCCAGTAATAGAAACAAAATCTGTAGCACAGGCTTTCCTTCTAGGCATTACATCTAATATATGGGTGGCAATGGCATGAAGCAAGAAAAGAGAGGCATGGAGGGCTTGAACCCAGGGGGATGCTGGTTCTGCAAAAAGCTGGAGGACAAAAGAAGGCGTTGACCCAGGAGGGAAGTTTCCTATTTGCAAATTGTTGTCACTGCACGTAAGGCCCATGTCTTTCATTTTCTCAACTTCTCATTCTCTCAACTTCACATCTGAAGGAGGCAAAGAAATCCCCGAATTTTCTGACAATGCTGAATACAGTTTGACTTTTCATCATGTCATATCTGGGCCATGGAAAGGCCCCTGCTTTTATTGTGTGACGACACGGAAATTACTGAGTAATTACAGGATTATGCAGCACCCTGTAAATTAAATGTTACCTCTTTACCTTTTATAGAACAAAAAATAACCATGTAATTACCTAGTGAATTAAGCTGTTAAGGTCTCATGGTAATTATACATGGAGTCAAAAGCTCTGAGTTCTTCTGGTAGTTGCAAGTAAAGAATTATCTTTCATTTTTAAACATATGTTGCAGTTGGATCCCAAAGCCTGCACATTTCCATTTTAATAACACTATGGCCTGCCCAAATGAGAAGAGGCATATGTCTCCCATCTGAGTGTGCAAATAGAGTGAACATGTATATATAAAATAGATTGGACATATGCAAAACTGACCCAGGTTCATACCAGAAGAATTATATGGATTGAAATGGAATACCAACAGAGGTAAAACATGATTAGTCGGATGATAACATTTAAAATTATGTTTAGTTTCCTAGCTCTGTAACTTGTTTTCACAGGAAGCAAGTCAGTGTGATGCTGTTTTTAATATACACGTGATCATATTTTGAAAACAGACAATAAAACCACCCATCAGGAAGCTTTGTCCTCTAAAGAGAGGCACAGGACTTGCCACATGTAGGTGGGTCTTGCTATGTATCAGCAAGGAGGGGGTGACTGTGCTGGCAGGAAAGCCCCATGAAACCAAACACATTGATGGTGTGAGATGGTCCTGGCTCAGGTGAAGAGGTTTTGCCATTGTCCTTCAGCAGTAATAGGACAGAGCTCTCAGGTGTGCTGGCCTGGGACTCAGACTCTCCAAAGGTAGCCAACGAGAGACATGGCACCAAAGGGCTGCAAAAGGAGGGGAGCTAGAGAAGAACAAGGGTTTGCTGCTTTGTGGCAGAGCCCGTTCCTGTCAAAGGAACTGCAGGAACACATTTCCCTGCTTAAAAAGTGCCACCAGAGACCTGGCTCACTGCAGCTGTTGCTGAATGTGGAAAAAAGCCATAGCATGACCAGAGACCAGCCAGCCAGCTCCGACCAAACCAGATGGAGATAGAGTGGAAAGCTCCAAGGTGCCAAGCAAGCAAAAGAAGGGGGCATTGGACCGGTGATTGCAGGTGCTAAAATACATGGTCAGATTTTTATTGGGCATGAGGATCTGTAGCACATAGGAATTGCCACTCTTGTTCTGGTCAGAACCAGCTAAAATTGCCCTTTTGTTATTTTAAATTTTGCATGTTTTTTTTAACTGTTCTGCATAACTTTTTCCTTGTTTAATTTTTAACCCCACAAAAGCAGACCAAAGTGTTTCACATTTTCTCCTCCTTTCTGTAAGTTTTTCTATTTCCAGGTTTTTAGGAACACATTTCAAAAAAATCCCAGTGAACTTTAATGATTAAATAATCACTACTTTCAACGTCCTTTCAGATTGAAAATAAGCATTTTCATAGGTCCTAAACCCAGATTCTTCGGCTTCATAATTTTAGATCCCTAAATCTGAAAAATGGGATGTTACAATATGCCTAACATCAACTGAAAGGTGCTGTACATTCACCTCCAGCCCTTCAGAGAGGCATTACCTGTATTCACTAGCTAATTTTATAACTTGCTTTGAAATATGTAGGATGTTATGTAAGTGCTCACTTTGGTAATCGTGGAAGAAAGTACAGAACCAGGATAGGGAGCTGGGTTTTTTTTCTTTTAATGAAGCTTAACACTGACATTTTAACTATTAACATTGTGTCTGCAGTTTCTATCGCAGACTTAACTATTTCGCCTACAAGTCATCCCCAGTCCAAACAGTAATTGCTCCAGGTACAAAATGATTTGAAATAATTATCTTCTAATCTTTATATTTTGTGTTTTTTCTCATTTTGTTTTCAATATGATCAGCAGTTCTCTGTAGCACTGTGTTTTGTAGTGTTTAAATCCTGCAGTAATGCTGCATGGTGAATGCAGTAACATGCATTTACTTCAAAGAGTCATTTATATCCCCTGGTAAGCAGGTAGTCTTTGCCATAGAGATGCAGGGGTGTTTTGGTGCAAATGAGGTTTTTTACATGTGATTTTTGCATGATTTTTTCCCCTTATGTCGATCAGTTTTACTGCTTTGTAGTTGCTATCCAGTGAATATTAAAAAGTACCCTTTGGGATTAGATCAGAAAACAGGAGGGAAAAAAAATCATGCTCCATCTCATTCCTAGTCTTTTGCGTAACATCCCTTCATCCTGACACAGATTACTGCTAGCATTGTACTCAACCGGTTCCTCTGCCTTAATAGCCTTACGTCTCATTCGAAGTGAGATCAAAGAGAGAAAAGTACCAAAGGGCTTACATTCAATTAACAGGAAAGGGGCAGGCTTTATACGTGCTCAGCAGAAGCTCTGATTGCAACAAACTGCTGACTGCGTATCATGTACTATCGCTATCAGCATGTGTAACACCAGCCCTTTCCCTGCCACACTGAAAGGTGGTCTGGAAAGGCAAATGGCACTTTTGTGCTCTTCCTGGCTGTGAAACGACAGAGAAATCTGGAGAAGCCCATGCCCCTTCACAGGGATGCTCAGAAGGAGGAGGGGGGCTTTACCTCCCACTCTATTTTTTTTTTCTCAGAGCTGCAGACTGGAAACTCTCTGTCAGCCCTTGACCGATGTATTGGACAACTTGAATTTTTAATGATGAGTGATTTCCCACTGCTCTCTTACATGGATCTTGGAGTTAGAGGCTTAGCCTGCAGCAGTTAGAAGTCCTAGGGCAAAAGCTGAGACTTTTGACCCTTTCTGTATATTTAGAGTGTATCACAATGAAATAAAGCCCCTCTCATTTCTCAGAATAAACTATCCACTTTTTCCCTTCTCCAGGTATTTGTGGCATTAGGAGAAACTGAAAAGCTATGTGCCTGAGAGCTAGCCTGTGATTAGGAGGCATCTCAAACCAGCCACTGCCATGGAAGACACAATACTGGGAAGACGAGAGACTTGGCTCACTATGGCAGTCTGGTTTTACAGTTTTTCCATTTCCCCTCATAAAAGGCAGAAGGGAGAGCTGCAGAACTAGGAACTAAATCATAAATGGGGGGGGGGAAATTAGAGCATAAAAAAGAAGGGGCATGGATCACAAGGATTTTGCTTTTTGAGCGCAGCTGAAGTGAGAGCATATCCCATCCATTACACACTCAGCGTTTGTTACTGTTAACTCCAGATATGTTGAAACTTCACATTTCCCAGGGTTCTGCATATGAAGTTTGGAAAAGGCATGAGTCCCTAGCTTTGCGTTACTGCTGGAATTTTTTTCAGTGTTATTTTTTAGTGCTCTGAGACAGCATGGATCCCAATTTTTATTAAACCACTGTCTCCACTGAACTGATTGCTGAGATAACCTGCAGCCAGAACTGTCTGAACTTAGGTGACCTGGTTATATCTGCATACAGCCCTGTTTTGCATCCTCTTCAATTTACTTCTAATGCAAACCTTGCAGAGCAGGAAGTTCCTGTCACACACACACACATACACAAAAATCTGTTCCTAGGATTCAGTACCTACTCTTGCCAGGAATATTCTCAACTACTTTAACCTTCTAAAATTTTCTGCATTACTGTGAGAGATGACCACTCCACACATTGCTCGCAGGTTAACAGTGCTATAAAGAGCTCAGCTGGTCAGTGGAATCAGAAAACACTGAAAAGGTCAAAGCATATGAGTACTGCAGAGGTTTCCCTCTAAATGAGAGTAGCCTGTGACCTTCACTTAACCCTTACTTTAAATGATTGCAAATTAAGTTGGGCAACTTAGCCTGAGCTCTAAAAATCTAAATGAATTGAAAGATTAAACTATATCAAACAGCTCTCCATCAATGTCAGGCAGTGTTCTCTGACACGTATAGCAGATGATAGAAATTTCTGTCTGTGAGCCTTACTTGCCCACTGAGATATATTCAAATAAAGCCCCATTAACTTCACCAGTGCTGAATGACATACATGCGTTTGTACCATAAAGCAGTTGTTCCCTTGAACAAAGGCATATCTGACCGAGGATCTTTTCTACAAGGTGTTTTTTAATCTTCTTGGCTTATACAGGACTTACAGGTATAATTTATGGTGTTTTCATAGCAGTCAAATCAAGGATTTCAGCACTGTAAATCCATCACCTACTTTCCATCAGCCAATTGTCTGCACACTGGAGCTCACGTCAAAGGTTCCTTCAACTTCAGCAGGGCAATATCCAGTATCCTGTGCTCTAGGGACCAAATGCCCGCGAGCGATTGATTAAATATAATGAGAAAACAGAAGAGCTCTGCAGTGAAGCATCCTGTGACACTCCTCATCTCAGAGCTTCTCAACCTCCTCCATATGGTGACACCAGAGCAAAACCAGAGGTGGAGACTGGTGGTCTTCAGGGACACCTACGCATGGGGTCATCTGTAGGACCCCAACTTTTGAGCAATCACCTGTGCCCAAGAGCAGCAAAGCCAGTGACACCTGCAGGTGGCAAAAGAATGGGATCACTCAGCTAAACCATCTTTAGTTGTCTATTAATGCAAAGGGAGAAGTCCTGAACTAGATGCAGATTTGCACAACACCGTCAGCTCTTCTTATTGGTGTTCTTTAATATGGGTTTTATTTCTTTTATTCTCTGTGTACCTACCTGACCCTTTTTTATTCCATAGCAACAAATGTGAAAGCAAAACCATTTACTGAGCTGCAAACCGAAGAATTTCTTCCTTCCCACCCACATAAATCTATATCCCAATAACAGGAGCTAAAGCAAAGAGACACCTTCACAGAAACACCACATAAAACAAGTTCTTAACTCCAGTAAGAACCCAATTCTTCACAAATTTAGTTGACATTGAGACACGGCAGTAGTGGTGGGGAAATGATGTGCCCTGTGAGCAGCTCAGATGTGTTCAATGCCATGGTCAAGAAATGGCTGCTCAGCGTCTGATTTACTGGCCAAGAGGATACTCTAGTTTCTGAATTCCCATGGAGATGGCCTGATTTCCATAGCAACTGGATTCTCTCTCTTGCCTTTTCCTTTAACAGGTAGAAACACACTTACATCCTGAAAATGCTAGATTGTTCTGAGTATTATTGTATTTTTGGATGCTAGTACACTTTCTGGACAATGTGTTGAAATACAGGCACCTTAATTATATTTTTGTGTCCACCTTCAGAATTGGTGGTGACAATTATCTTCCATCTGGTCTTAAGATTTGTGGTAATGTGAGCATGAAGTTTTCTCTTTTGCTTTCTTTCTTCCCTTATTGTTGTTCCAATTTTCTAATGGACAACCTGCAATGCAGGGTGATGACTACTGAACAAAGCTCCTGGGGAAAAGAGAGCATTGATATAATGGTTTCAGGTTTTGATTTTGTATGCTAACTTGAAGTGTCCTCTTTAGGTCTGTCCTTCCTCAAGTACATCACCACTGCTTCTCCTTTCTAGACTACAGCTGAATGAGTACAAAGAATAAAATCAATCCATAAGAAGATGGTTTAACTAGGGAGTTTCTTATAGCCATTGTGAAGGGATTCTTAGGGAATAAAGAGACCAGACCCTGCAAACCATCTCCCCAAGGATCTGCTGAAGACACATACAGAACAAGGAGTCATGGAAATATGCTTTTGGGTAGTAGTAACATCACACATCCCTCTGATTCCTTAAGGAAGGGAGTGCCATGGACATCATAAGCCATGTCTGGGAATTACAGGGTCTGAAAGGGTAGGGCTTGTACCTTGCATTTGTGAAGGACCAGAAAGTTGGTGTGCTCTGGAAAACATCAGGTTTATGACAGTCTGAACTGCCTCTATGACTGGTACAAAAGCTTCTGCATGGCAATGGGTGATGATACAGTCAAAGCAAGAGCAGCAGGAGGTAACGAATGCACATCCTGTCTCTGCTAGGATGGCTGAAGTTCATGAAAGGTATTCCTGGCAAGTAAAGTCATTTGGGAATCTAGGAAGAAAAGCAAAACCCATGAGGTGCAGAGAAAATGAGCAGTGCTGTTACAGAGGTGCTGCCTCTTTAGACACAAATTACAGAAATGTGGTGCCTGAACTGAGGATGAATTTCACAAATATTCCTTTCACACAGCAGTCAGGCCTGTGCCCCAACCCTTCCAGTGCTTCAGTGCCACCTCTCCCTGAGCACACATTGCCCTCTTTTCCCTGAATTGGCAATTAAATAGTCAGCTGTGGTAGTCCGAGATGCCATGAGAGCATCCTGAGGTCCTGACAGCACTTTGCCAATTCACTGACCTCTGTTATCTTCTGAACTGTGAGAGGTTACACCCAAAATCAACCTAAAACATTGGCCCATTTTCCTGGGACCCCCAGTCTGACCTTACATCTGAGTTTACATTTTTAAATCTCACCAAGAGCTGCTGGCTGACATCCACCCTCCCCTGCAGCTCCTGCATGGCCATTTGGTTGCCGTTGTCTCCCCTCCATTTCGTAGCCCCACTTGCCTGCAGACCCTCATCCACTGCCCAGCCATGCAACCCAGGGGTTTCCCTGGCTCTCCACCATGAAAGCATCCCTCTCCTCTTCCTTACCCTCCCCTCCTTCCTCTCCCCTTCCCCAGCTAATGCTGAAAGCCACAGAGGAAAGCATAGCAAATTGAAATAAATGAGAGTGGAGGAAGAAAGGGGGAGGTGCGGAGTGAGTTCCCAGGGCCCTGTCACTTCGGCTGCCTCAGGAGCTGTGGGGAGAGAAGGGGAGGGTGATGATGAGGCCAGAGCCAGAGCAAAGCCTGGTCCTTGGTGGTGGCAGGAGCTTTATTGCCTGTGACCTTCAGAGCACTTAGCGCTGATGAGGAACATTCAAATGATCACATTAGGATGGTTGTGGGGGTGGGAAGGGCATGCATGTGTGTGGGAGTAAGGAGGAGAGCAATGCAGGGAGGGGGGGCTGCTCCCTGTGCCTGCCTGCCACTGGGAAGGGGATCGCAAAGACAAAGGTGCAGGGCCTGGTACTGGCACCACAGCATCTGTGGCTCCCCATGAGCACCCCGGGAACAACCTGAGGAAACCTGTCCTTTGGACTTTTTGGAGCGATGCCCATAGAGGGCATTGATTCGTCAACAAATATTTGAGAAAAGAGACATTTGGGTAAAAAAGAGAGACATGAAGGGCCCAGGTGTCCTCCTATGTCTCCTGTAGGCGGGTTACTTCTGAGTTAATGACAGACTGCTTCTTTTTTTACTTCCCTTGTCTCTCTTGAAAATGCAAACATCGCTGGGAGGTGGGAGAGGTGGCTTCCCCTTCCCGTTTGCTAGGGGACCAGATGGCCTCACAGATGATTTCTTCTTGCTTCCCTCTGTCAGTAAAAGATACGTAGCCTAACTCTGAGAATACCATTTCTTGGCAAAGATGTCCCTGAAAAATAACAGGGAAATTCCCAGTACTGTGCTTTCATGCTTCTCTATCCTTTTTTTTAATTATTTTTTTAATTCTACTGATAGTGTCAGGGTGCATAGCTGCAGCTGTGTTTAGTTACTTAGAAGACACAGTGCACTGCAGTGCACAGACAATGCTGCCCATAGCCTGGCCCTAGGGGAAACCCTAGGGAAAGACTGCAGACTCCTGTCCTTTGCTGGTTTCAGGAGCTCTGCCCTCTGCCCAAGGGGCAGCACCCACCTCCCAAAGGGCTAGCAAAGCAAGCTTTTTAAGTCAGATCAGTGATTGAAACCCGTGTTCACCATGGGACCGCAGTGTGTGTGCATGGGTATGTGGTGGAGAGGATGAAAAGCCCTTGCTGCCCTCCTTTCCCCGGTGGCTCTGCTTCTGCTGCTCCCAGCTAATCCCACTCCTCCTTGGGTGACACCAGCAGGGAGGAGGCCCATTAGCAGCAGCTCTGCTGCAATGTCTCTTTAAAGGAAGTGTCAGGAATAAAGATTTACCTTCAGGTTTAGGAAGACAATTATTGTACGTTAATTAAATATGAAATGACACTTAAGAGCATATCCATTGCCTTAACAGCAACTCTCTGTAATAATAATAATACTTAGCACTTACATAGCTCTCTCCATCTACACAGCGCTTCACAAACATTAACTAATGAATCCTCACAACCTCCGTGTGAAGCTAAAGAGACGGCTGGCATGATGAGGAGTGGGAAGAGGAGATGTGTCAGGGGAATAACCTCTTCTTGGCCTACTGCTGCTTCTGCTTTTCAGGCTGCTGTGGTTTTCATTCTCCCCCCTTTCTGTCAGCCTTCCCCTAATTGTGCTTCACTCCAGCACCATGTGGTGGGCAGGTCCCATGGTGAAGAAGGACATCAGCAGTACAGTGAGGCTCTACTTGTGGTCACCACTGGAGCAGGTGCTGATACTCCCCTGGATCCTAGCACTGGGCTCACAGTCCCTGTGGCGTGGCATGGCAGCAAGTCCATAGCACCCAAACCTGCCTCCTATCCCATCCCCTTTTCCTCAGGGTTCAGCGCGGGAGCGTAAGAGTGAGTTTGCCTGAAGCTGGAGTGTTTTGAATATGGGTGCGAGAAACAAGGTTCTGGCTTGGACATAAACATCTGTAAAATACAGAAGTCCAGTACTAGGACTGAAATAGTCTGGATTTTTGCAAATCACTTCTGGTGAAGCCATGCCTTGCCTTCAAGTCTTTTTGGGGAAGCCAAGAAGCCCCTCCTGAGCCTACTTTGCTTCCCCAGAATGGGATTTTTTTGCTGAAAGCCTGGGTCTCCTGACCAGGGTACCTCTGTAGGAGTTGACTGTCTCCTGGCAGATGTGCTTGCTCCACCCTTTCTGAGCTCCCTCCATGATGACCCATACTTTGAGACCCTGCTTGACCCAGAGGGCATGAGAGATGCTACACTAAGTCTGTATTTCTTAACATATTTACATTTTCCTCACTGCAGCTGCCTGTGATTGTGCAATGTCTTTGCTGGAAGAGTCAGGAGAGAGATAAGAAAGAAGTTTCATTCTCTCCATGAGAAGAAGAAATAGACCTGACTTCAGAAGTCTCAGCGCCACACTCTGCCCTCCATTAGCAGCACTCTCCTTCCCCATATCCCACAGCAGGCCTGGCTCTGCCTCTGCTCTGGCTTTTAGGTAGCAAAGCCCAGTTTTGCCTTTTTTTCCAGGTCTTTTACCTGGAAGCATTGAAAAGGCACTAGGTCCATGTCTATCCCCACTTCCACATCTGCGCTGTCTCACCCTAACCAGGAGAGAATGGGAAAGGGGGAAAGATGGGAGCAACGGGTCAAGGCTGTTAGAAGGGGGGAAAGTAATTATCCATCTCTTTTCAGGGAGGGGTTTTCCTGCACAACCTACTTCCAGACTCTTTTTTCCCAAGCTCATTCCTCTTAAAAAGATAATAAATAATCAAAACATACTTGCTTAGATTAACAGCTGCATTCTAACAGCTTCAGCACCTACAAAGTCAATGCCTGTGTGTATCTGCTAAGCAGTTGTCAAACTGCATTGCTTGTAACATTTAGGGTTGGTTTGGAAGGAGGTCTCAAGGCTACACTCTACAAAACACTCTGTATTGGCCAAGGGGGAAAAAAGGACAGCATGACCTAGAAAAATCCTGTCATCTTCAAAGTTCCCTTATTCTGCTGTAATTTATTTAGCACTGTAAGCCCACCAGATCCATTTCCAAGTCATCAAGGGTTGTTTTGTCTTCCAGAAAGGTCTCAAGCAAGCCTCTGAGTTTGAACATGCTAATATTTTCTGACATAGTCCTGTCAGCACCAGTGATTTCAGCTGTGTTCCCAGCTAACTCACTAGTGGAAGTCTTGGGATTGCATTTAGATATGAAAATGTCACACAGTGCTCCCTGTAGCTTGGTGCAATATCAAAGTTGCCTCCAATGTTGAACAGAATCTGGATCTTTCTGCACAGATCACAGTTATCTTGGCTGTATGTATTGAAGAGACCTTGATAAGGCAGTGGGAAAAATGTATTATTTAGTGTGTGAGAACTCACCTGTTCAGCCCTAAAGGTACAAACTGATGGAAGCCAAACTCAAGCAATTTGTTTATGCCTCAGTCTTTCCTGTCTCAAAAATTGTCTTCCCCTGCTTTTGGTTTTGTTTTGCAAATGCAGCTCCTGACCTCAGGGCTTTTAGAAGTTCAGGTGATACCAGCAATTCTGGCACCCTTTAGCCACAGGCAGGTGACAAGTTCAGGTGTGTTTGAGCTCAGGTCTCCAGCAGTAGGACCATTTTGTTGATTCCTTGTGAGTGGCTTCCACAAATGGCATGACTCTGTGGGACCCCTGCCCAATGCAAAGAGGAGAATTGCATGGTGCATACCTGCTTCTTTGCACATGTACAGCACAGGGAGCAAAATGCACTGGATCCAGCTCCCCCAGGGCTCATCCTTCAAACCCCAGATTTCCGCAGCCTTGGGTTGGTGCTGGCTCGAAGCAGCTGTTCTCCGACCACCATCCTCACACCCACATGGTCTGGACCTTGGATCTTTCTCCTCCTTCATGAGTTAACAAATTGGCCATTTCCTGAGAGCGGATAATTTCTTCTTAATGGTAGCCATTTCTCAGCACGTACTTTGGCTGCCAGCTTTTGAAGGTAATTGCATTGTTATTTAGGAAAGTCAAAGGTGCATTCTTCCAGAGAGGCTCTGGCTGCGAGCAGGCATGTGGAGGGCTGGCCAGGAGACAGCTTTGCATGCTCTTGTTACAGCAAGGTGTCACTGCGGGCAGCCAGAAGACAGGGATGGATGTACATCTCCCTCCCCACTCCCTGCTCTTTTCCTCCCCAGAGAAGAATCAGTAAGAAGCCGTTTGCTGCAAAATAAAGATGGGCATTCCAGTGCTGAAAATACGCAACACAAAATGTTCCTTTTTCTGATAAGAAAGTGATGTCACAAATGACCTTATTAAAAAAAGGTAAAATGATTATTTACTTAAAGCACTTGTTCAAAGAGAGCAAGGAAAAATGTGGCTTTAGGATATTTTTCTTTCTCTTTTCTCTTTCCTCCTAAATGAGATTGAAATACAGTTTCACATTTGCAAGGCCCAATGCCCTTTCTGCCAAGAAATCCATTGACAGTCCAATCAACAGACATGTTCTGGTTACAGGACTCAGGCATCAGTCAAATGCTTGAAAGCCAGATCCAGCAAATGCAGCAGATAATAGTATTGAAAACGGCCGGTGGGGGAGATGAAAAAGTAATTGGAGTATAGGTAAGAGCTGGTATAAGCAGGATGGATCTGTGTATTGCTGACATGAGGAAGGGAGGAGGCAGAGGGGGAGAGCTAATGAGAGGGGTAATTCTAATGATAGAAGTAGTTCAATGTGTCAGGCTTTTGTTTTCTGAGGGTTGAGTGAAGGATTTATTTGTGCAGTGGCAACTCAGCCTGTGGGATTTGTACACCACCTACACCATGAGTCCCCACTAGCTTCCAGAGCTGGTTCAACCCTGGGATTTTGCAGGGCAGATCCACAGTAAAAGGCTACTTGGCATCAGTGGGGAGGACTGCAGGGCTGGACTGGCCATGAAAGTGCTGGAGTGGTAGTGGTTTGCAGGGGGGCATCAGAGCAGCATTAGCAGAATTAACAGCATGGGGCAAAGGGCCTTTGTGGCAGCCCTGGGCAGACGGGGCTACAAGCACCCTGGGAGGACTCGTTTCCATGAGCAAAGCAGCACTAGTCTCTGCATGCTCAGGGGCTGCATCACTAAACACAGTCATTTCAATCTCGGCAAGCCCTAAAATTTGCTGATTTCATCCCAAATGTAAAAATCTAGAGAAGACTGGAGTGAAAAATGAACAGAATAGAATTTGATTGTATGGACTATATCTCCTAATTTATTCCAGAGCCCTCACTAGTAAAATACCCAGACTCTGATTAGAGCAGTGAGCGCAAGAGAATTACTCACTTCCTATGGGTAACATGACGAGCAAATTACCTGAATTTCTTGTAAATCTGTAATCCTCTTCTGGGACTCAGCACTATGGAAATTGCAGAAAGGGGCTGCTGATCTCATATGCTGCGGTATGTACTCCTTCATACTGAGGCTTGGGTGGGTTCACCGTTTGTACATCACCCTGCCCCATCTGGGTTATTTTTGTATCTCTTTATATTCACCTTCTCTGTTCCACTGCCCCAAGCACTTGGCTCTGTTGTCTTGCCTGACCCAGGAGGGGCCATTTTCAGGAGCTGCTCCGTTGCAGGCTATGCTGCATTGAAGGCGGCATGGAGAAGGGGGCAGTGAGGTTGGCAGGGGAAGAATTGAACACTCCATAAAGACAGCACAAAATATTCCAAAGTAATTCGGATCCGACTTGAGCAAGTGATAAATGAGAGCAGCATGGCAGTGACAGGTCAATCAAATATTTATAGAACTTCATCCATTAGCATTGCAGCAGCAGAAAGGAAGCAATGAAGTCAGGGTGCTCCTAGACTTGTGAGGGGCACATGTGCCAATCAGCTTCCCCAAAATCTTCAGGCATGTGTATATCTTCTGTCTTGTCCTGGAGGGGTCCGGGACAGATGAGGTGGTGGAAGAGCTGAAAAGAGGTTGGGATTATGAGGCATTGTATTTTAGAATGAATTCCTCTGATTTCCTTGGGTGTATTAATGTATTTGCATACTGGTGAAGAGATACTTGTACCAAAACGATGGGAAAGCTGAGTGGTGTGCATAGGTATATACATATATGTGTGTACACACTGGGAAAGGGCACCAGGTTTTGCAATTCTCTGGAAAAGCAGTTGCTACAATCAGTGAAATGCCAGAAAAGGTTAAAACACAACAGCCCAGAAACCTTAAGGAGAGAGCAGAGTGGAATCAGAAAGCTTATTTTTAGGATCACATGACATGATTTGATTAATATTTTAGGAGGCAGTTATCATATGCTAAGAAACCGAAGGATTATTAGTAGCATCCTAATGTGCTTTCTTTCAGGGTTTTTAACAAGGGGATCCCATCCAAATTTCTCCCTCCTCACCTTTGATCAATCCCATAAGACAGGGGTGCAGAGAACTGACACATAGATGCACTGGAAGGTGCAAAGGGCTGTGCAAAATGTATTCATTTAATTTCAGCACTTAAATGGAAAAGCCACAGTGCAGCCCTTGCTGGGGCAGAAGGCAGTAGCACACTGCTGACACGTGCAGTTGGAGCAATGTTTAGCTGGGACCAGACACCAGGAAAGCAATGCAACAGCAGGCTGGTGAAGAGAAGGACTACCCTGGTCTCCAAGTGATTAAATAAATGCTCGACTTTAAGCACAGGAAGGATTGCATGGAAGTCCCTTTTTGACCTGCTGGTGGGATCTATGTGTCTGGCCACATAAATGTTCATCCTGCATCTCTTCTCAGGGTTCCCAGGGCCATTCCCATTTCCTTTGGCAATTTGGGCTTCATGAAGTGTGGACTACACATAAGTACCAGTGCTTAACCATGTGCTGGATCTGGGACTCGTGTGATGCCACATCTGATGCTATTCACCAAGAGCTGAATTCCTGTGAATTCAGGAGGAATCTGGGAAAGGAAATGAGCTCTTTCTTCTTCATTCACTGATCTTCTGACGAAGTGTCATTCATCTAGCCTGGGAGCAATGGGGACACCATGTGTCGGAGGCAACCAGTCAGCTAGGGGCATGAGGCAGGGTCCAGTACTCGCCAACAGCCCATTTGCTGAAAATTGATGATCCAAAGTTGCATGGGGCATTTGTATGAATAGAAGAAAAGACAGGCAGTAATTGGGATCGGTGGGTGAAGTGTCAGCTAACAGAAGAAAGGGATACTTTAGTGACAGTGATAAATGCTAGCAGTTTTTGGTCTCATCTGGAGGAGTGAGTTGGAGTGAAGACTTTGTAAAAGAAGGAAGAAATAAAAAGACAGTGTTCTGATGGATGTTACAGCAGAAAAAGGCTCAGAAAACAAAAATTCAGCTGACTGTTTTTAGGGGGATGATCAGAGGCAAGTCACAAGGGTCATTCCCCAAGCCTGAGAGGGTCATATCTTTTTATACCCCCAGGAACAAGCCAGCAGGCTGGAAGGGGATCTCCTGTACAGCCCCTCCGTCCGTGCACTCTCAACCCACCCTAGTCCTCTGCTGGTGGAAAGCATTGTGGCTTACTGCAGTCCAGAGAGCTACTCCACATTGCAGCACTGAAGAACAACCCCTCCTTTAAGATTTCACTGCTCAAGTCCAAATTCACAGGTTACCTCACCCTACACAGCCAGCCCCAAATGCCATCCTATCTTTCCCCCACGATAGCCTTGCAGCACCCAGTGTCGTGTTTGGTGATACATGAAGTCACCAGGCACCCATCCCTGGTGACTGGGCTGCCCCTGAGCTGGGCACTGTGCCTGCAGCTGCAAAGCCCTTGGGAGCAGCCATTGGGTTGTCCCGGTTGAGCAGTACAGATGTGAAAGGTCTGTGCCTTTGTGGGGATGCAGAAGCCCTGGGGCTCCCAGCTGGGCGTCCGGAGCTGAGGGATAAGGCAGCCCTGCAAGCATGGGCTCTTGGCAGGCACTGGCATGCTGACTGCTCAGGGCTGGTTTATTTTTGTCAGCCAGCCCAGCAGATATGACTCAGGGAGGAATTTGCCTACAAACCAAGTATGTGCAATAACAAGATGCCATTTCCAGAGTCATTTTCTGACCCTCACCAGCGTTTCAAAACACGTCTCAAATGCAGTTGGCACCTCTGTGCTGCCAATTTTAGAAACGTTTTGTTTTGGAGGGAGGAGTGGAGCACAGAGGTTATTATCCCTCCCCTCCTGGCAGCTTCAGGAGTTGTGCGACTTGCAGGGAATGTCAGAGATGAACAGCATGTAAAAGAGCTCCAGCAAACACTCCTTCCGAGAGCACCAGGACGTGCCTCTGTCCTGCTTGTTTAGACTGTAGAGGATCTTTGCCTCTTACAAGAGAAAAGATCCTGGCTGAGGTAGCTCAGACATCCATCTAACATGCCCTGAGACAGTAGCACCAGTGACAGAGAGAGGGACTGATTCTTCTGTCAGCAGCGCAGGCAGGGAGCCAGCAGAGTCAATGGGAGTTGATGTTTACTCCTGTTACGCTGCCCTATGTAGACACTGATAAATGTTATGAATTTAAAAAATTGAGATTCACATTAGTTTCCTTTAACTCATTTTAGATTTTCTGCTTAGCTTTATTAAGTGGCTTTTAAAAGCAGTTTAGCCTCTATGGTTCTCACTGCAACAGCCCTGCCTCCCAGCCTGTCTCGCACCAGGAATGAAACCAAGCCCTGGATGCTCGCAGGGAGGGAGCAAGGCACTGGGGTGGAGCAGTGTGTCCCTTGGGATGGGAGCATCTTGGCAGAGCAGGGAGATGAAGGAGAGTGGTGCAAGGAGGTGTCAGCTGTGCCTCAGTGTCATTTTGGGCAAAGGGGGCAGATCCTTACAGAGACATGTATTGTGAGGCATCATGCAAAGTTGAAGATCAGACACATTTCTGCTCCCCTGAAATACAGGCAGAGGAGTGTTAATGCAAGTGTTTTATTTTCTCTTTCCTGAAGGACTACACAGATAGGCATGTCTAGGCACTTTCAGGCAACCAATCTTGGGCTGATCTCCTGCACAGTAGTTTAAAACAGGAGTAGCCCCAGTGGGGTGAACTCAGCATCCTCTTGATTTTTTAAGGCTTTCCCTGAAGTCAGTGAGAAGATGCCAGCTAACTGCTCTTGGATCAAACTCTGAATGTCTTGTTGTAATATCCATGAGCTGCAGTAAAATAATCTACATCTCCCCTGTTCCATCCTAAACTCTGCCTGCCACCTGCCATTTCATTTTTCATGACACAATTATCTTTTTTAATAATGCCACTGCATTTTCTTGGCTAAAGAGCCTCTGGAGACCCTGTCTGAAAGAAAAGCTTCCCCATCCCCTCTTCTCCACGCCCGCAGGTGTATCTGTATCATAGCAAGCCCTTCCTAAGCATCTCTTCAAAGACACTCACAGCTTCATCTCCTCTAATCTAGATGCACTTCTGACATCACTAAATAATTATGCAGTTACATAGTAAACTGGTGGTGGGAGTAATGCAAGTGGCAAATCTCTGTTCTGGTGGCTAAAAACACAGTAATCCTGCCTATTGTGTGAGGCAGCACAGCTCTCCCCAATTGCCTGGAAACTAAAGCAGGGGGAAAGCAGGCCCAGTGTGAACAGAAGAGTAATACTCATTTATGGGAGACAAACCTCTGAGATAGAGATTTACTTCCTTGGGGTTTTTTTCCAAGAAGACACCACACATCTGCAGGACTGGGACCAGGAGAGATAAAAGCCTGAGTTGCTATGAGCAACCCAAGGGGCCAAGTGTGCTGGGGTGGGGATGTGGCTCCAGGGACAAAACTTTCTTCCCCTATTGGCATTTCATTTTTTAACAATAATTACAACAGGAGGAGAGAGATGGAAAACTCATGTAATTCCCTGTCCTTGGGGTGGTGGCCTAGGGGAAGTGGATGCTGTCTAATCTAATAAGGATATGGTGCAGCCTGGATCATCTGGGCTCTCCTCTGATCCTTTGGGACTCTTGTCTAAATGAAAAGTACAGAAAGGAATTAAAAGTCCCCTTACAAAAAAAATCCCAACCAAAAATCCATTCAGCTGATTTTTCTGCTTTCTTTTGAATGGCGACTGACTTTACATGAGGGCTCTTGTGACGCTTTGGGGAGAGGTTGCCCAGCAGCAATGTGGGAGGATTAAACTGCTGCTTTTACTTTGGGGCAGGCTCTGCTCCAGGAAGGGTAAGGCAGGAGCTGGTACAGAGGTGACAACAGGGGGGATCAGCAGAGAAGGCTGAGAGCAGGTTTACAGCAGGCAGATGCCCTTTCCATGCTGGAGACATGCAATGGCCAATCCAGCACATTAAAGAAAGCCTCTTAACCCATTGTGTGCACATATTGTTCCTAGTGCAATGTCACACAGAGATACGACAGCACTGTGACATTCACTTGCTTTAAGCTAAACCAGGCCTGGCATACACCTTTTGCTAAGCTTAGCAAGGAGCAGAATTGGCCAAAGCTGGGGGTTGTCCCAAGAGCCATGCTGGGTACAACCATGCCAGCTTTCATTCTGCTTTTCACCTCCCGCTGCATGGCATGTTTCCTCAGAGACCATGTCTCTTGGGATAGGATAAAAGAAAAGCATTGACTGCAAATGTGGACTGACATGCTAGACAGCAGTGGCAGGTAGGAAATGGATATATTACATCCCAAGATGATGCATCTTCCCATGCAAATCAACTCACCAGCACAGATATCCCCAAATCTACAGAGAACACTACTTAGATGGGGGATTTTATTCAGATGGCATCTGAAACTTATTTTTTCTTGAATTTAATTTTAATTAATTGTGCTGCCAAGGGTGAGCTGAAATGGCCTCTGTTTTTAATTTTTTCTCCCCAGAGTGGATGTCCTTAAACTCCTTCCTATAATGATATCGTTGCAGCTTGCAAAAAGCCAGTCTAGATTTATTATTCTGCCTCTTCCCTTGTCCCTTCTAATCCTAGAGAGAACATTGCAATGACTGCTGGTTAGAAAATTAGTTAAGTGAACTGTATACTGTATTCTTTTTCTGTATCGCTCCTTATTAGGGAGAAAAGATAATATAGTTCCCTCTCTCCCCTCTGCTCACCCTGCATTTCATTTAGAGCTCATGTAGGGAGCATTTCAACTGACTACTGCAGCCTGCTTGCAAAATGACGCACGTCTCAAAGCCCTTAGGATAACTCTTGACTTTTGGTGCAAAGCACAGCAAGTAGTATCATACATGTGGAGAAAGATGGTGGCAGTGAAATTTGCTACTGATGCACGGGTGCTAAAGAAACAAGCCTGTTGGGATTGCTTCTGCACTAGACAAGCAGCAATCTATCACCTGTCTCATATTTGACTGCTGCCTCTGCATGCAGTCAGTATTTCAGGTGTATGCAATACAGCACTGCAGTTTCCCTTTGGGTCCATATGGTTGGATTCCTCCAACTGAATGTGCTTGATTTGGTGGGTCCCAAAGCAGAGCAGTGCTGCAGCAGTGAGCTGACCCATGTAGATCCACGTATTCAAGAAATCCCTGAAGAAAAGATGCTGCAGCTTGGCAGCCTGATTTCTTGTCATCAGGGCATGCTCACAATGGAGGCCTCCTCCTCCAGGTAGTCAATGTACGGTGTTCGGAGATCAAAAACACGGGAGGACTGCAAATGCGGGCATGTAGAAGGTAGCTGACCTCTTTAGCAAAGTATGGACAAGACACCCTGTAGCCTGGTTAAAAATATTGTCAAAATTAAACTGAATCTGTAACGGGTAGAAAGCCGGAAATGTCCTTGTAAAACATTATTGCTATACAGTTAATAGTGGATTTTGCTTGTCCATATAGACCAGTTAAAGGAAGGAATTTTCCTGAACTGAGTCAATTTATTGCACAGGGGCCATTTTAAAAGAATATCTGACAAAGGGATAGATGAGCCTGTTATGAGAATAAACTCCCAGAGAACTAAAAGGACAGCCCCAAGGAAGACCAACCTGATAAGAATGGAGAGCTATTAAATGAAAATACTCTTTGTGCTCCAAATCCAAATATATCTCATGCAAGAGCAGAGCTTTCTAAAACAAATCCCCATGACAGATGAAGGATTTAGGCACAGCCAGGTTGTCTGTTTAATGAATTCCCTGCATTTACCCCACCAAGGGACAAGGACCCAAACACTGTCATTCAGAACCTTTTTCATGTGGATTAGAGCAGCCACAAATGACAGAAGACTAATTTTGCCCTGTTACCCTCCTTCACAGCTCATCTGTCCTACTTTTTTCTTTTAAAGGAATGAGTGATTTCAAAAAACCTCCAATATTTATGGATGCCTTGGTTCTTTTAGACTCACTGACTATATGTGAGCCATGAGCCTAATTACATATTTTAGGCGCGTATGTAATTCTCTGAATGTATCAGGAAAACCTTGACTTGGAGGTGAGGAAGATGGCTCGAAATGAAGTTATAGGCCTTTTCCTGTACCAGGCCACATCCTATGCTGCAGGGACCTTTTTTGTCTAGAGATCCAGCCCCTTTTCTGGTTCACTCCTGCATTAAACTTGGCCCATTGACAGGACCTTTATGAACTGCTTGGAAAAAGAAGGCTCAGTGGATCATCTGATACACGAGGGGAAAAAATAAAGGTACAGATCAGTCCAAGAGGATACCATTTGGACTGCATGGGGTATCAGCCACCTTTCAGAGGGTATCAGCCACCTTTCAGAGGGTAACAAGCTGAAATGCCAATTTTTAGTCATTTCTTTCTTTGATGTTGTTTTGAAAGTGGATATTGAAGCACTGCACATGGAGCATTTCACAGCTAAGCTCTGCTCACAATAAATACCTGGCCTGATGGCTAACCCCAAGCAGTTTGTAAGGAATGAGAGTCAGAGGCATTTTTTTAGGTTTTATTTAATGAACTGATCCACCTGGCAGTTGAAGGAGAAGCCTTTTTATCTTAAAACAAAATCAAAGCCCTCTATGCCTCTGTCTCTAGAAGCAGCCACAAGATGATGCTGGGTGTTTGTACCCAGCCTTGCTCCCTGAGCTGTCCCTCTGGCCTGGCTGTGCATGCAAAAGGCACTCCAAAGAGAGCAATGTGTCCTGACAACCATAACAAACACTGAAGTCCCACATGAAAAAGTCTCCATGTGTACCAAGTATTGTGCAGCCCAGACTTCCGCAGCAGTTTCTGTTACAAACAGATGCCCTCCAGCTTGTCACCCTGCAGACATGGGAGACTGACATCCCATCACAAGTGGCTTCCCCAGGAGCTGGCAGGAACAAATGATGATTTTACTGCTTGCTGGCTACTAAATTCTTGCCCTCCAGGGACCACACCTCATGAAGCAACCACCTGGAAATAGACAAATTGCTCCAGTAGGGTTAGGCTTACCTTAGCTCATATGTCCTATAAGCTCTCTGTGGATCCCTCAGATAGATCCGTATGTCTTAACTGGCTTTAAATGCCTATTTTTGGCCCCTGCGTTTCTCCCCAAGAATCAATGGTGAATAAATGAATCTCCTCTTAGGATTCACAGAGGCAAAATGCATTGGGGAACCTACTGGGCTAAGTCCAAATCCAGCTCAGATTTGCCTTAGGAGCAAATCTAAGCTGTCTGTCTTCATCCTTGACCTTGTTTCCTTTCCCTTGGCACTTAGCAATCCTCTTTCCCAGACTAAATAGTGCAAGAGAAGGCAGGACTAGGTGTTAGCAACCATCCAAGTGAAGAGTTACTTTAAATCCAAACTGACTTTCTGACTTCTCCTCCTGTTCTCCTGAGCCACCAGCTAAGGAAATTCTTCATCTCTGATAAAGCAGATTAGCTACTGGAAATGTCAGAGAGAGGCTACAGATGGCTGCACTGTGGGGAAATATTTCCTTGCTAGCCCTGGAAGCCACTGAACACTGGACCCCAAGAGAGGTGCTCCACAGTCCATTGCATAAAGTGACTTGGCCTGTGAGGCTGTTAATGCAGAAACACCCCAATATGCTCTGTTCAGTGAAGTTTGCTAACAGCAGCGAGTCAAACCTACAGACAGCTTTGTGGAGGGGAGGCGGGGTAATTTTTTTTTTCTTTTTCCTACTTCCATTTCTTTCTTCTTTAATTTTGGTAATGGATCAGAGTCAAATGAACAACATCTGGCAATTAGCACATCCCTTGCCTGGCTCTGATCTGCCACTAAGTTCTGAGTGTTTGCCTTTATTTTTAAATGGGTGGCTGTCAGAGAGAATTAAATGGTGCCTAAAGAAGCACACAGACATTATAATTAAAGGCACGCCAACCTTGACAAGTAGCTGGGAGTTGAGTTCAGAATTTCAACTTTTCTTGGGAAAGGGGGCCATTGGCACACGCATGTGCTCTTAAACTCCATGTGTTTCCCCCAGCTGATCTATCCCCAGGTGCTTTTTATACACCCGTACTTGTAATTAATTGATCTTTGTCTGCTCCATTTCAGCAGCCATCCAGCCCAGTACTGCAAAAAGAAGCATACTTTAAATCTAGGAATAAAACTGGAATCCATTAGCTGTGATTGCATGTGCTTCTGTGGGGCTTTGCTGTTAACAAGGATAGAAATGATTTAATGGCAAACAGAACAGGGAGCATAAATCTGCTGGTGTATGGAGCATCCTGAAACCATGTAGTCTGTAATCCAAGGCAAGTGCCTTCTAGCTAGGAATGAAATGCCTGGTGCTCTGGGCACTTTCCTGTTGGGCCATGTTATTATAATCACGATCTTCCCCCAACTCCATGATTTCTCATTTTGCTGCTTCTAATTTAAACAGGGCCAAATCTCCCCCCTTTCAGTATTGACCCATCCAACTCAAAAGCTCATCTACCTCTTTTAGTGAATAAAGGGAGCATGGAAACTGGGTTCATCTGCTACCTGCTCAGCTTTGACCCCAGTGCTAAATGGAGGAAAAATGTCATGTTAATAGGATCTAACCTGGCCTCACACCCTTGTTCAGAGGATTTCAGGCTCTGAGGCTGCCAGTCCAGCATCTTTCCCATCATTGGCTTAGGGCTGTAATTGAAGGGCATGTAAGGCGGCAAGCACTGGTCCCCTCTCAGTCTTAGCTTTACAAAGGTGGGCAGAGCTGTGCTGCTGATGAAAGGGCTGTGCTGCCATGGAATTTCTGTGCTATCACACAACTGCAAGTTTGGATATTATACCAGGCATCACTAGCTTGGAGAGTACAGCCTCTTCACATCTTGGCTTATAAATCTGCACCTGCCACAGTCTTCGGTCTCTTGGTGGTTTTACCTGCTGTCTGTAGGTTTAAGTTGGGCAGCACTTTTACCAGATTTAACAGCCATACCATCCTATCTGGGGTGGCTTCAATAAGGCAGTGCTGACAATCAGGCTTTTAAGGTTTCAAACAAAGATTTAAAAAAACTCCACTGATCCTTGCATTACCTTCACAGTACTTCCTTTGTTGACTCAGCTTCCTGAGAGCAGCCTATCCCGTTAGCATTTAACAACAACCTCATGTATGTGCTTCCAGCTGCCATCAAACCAGAGTGGGTTTCCTGCCCAACCTGGAAACCTAAGGTGAATGTGGTGCAACTTCAGCAGGCATCGTTGGGAAGAAGTCATCAGAGAGAAGGAGTTAAGAGGGAAGGGAGGAGTAACACAGGCATGATAAAGGAACCATAAGGCAGATGATCACTTGAAGTTGGCTACACAGTCCCCTGCTTGCAAGTGCTAGCAATGCTTTAGCATTTCCTCACCTGAGAAAAGCAAAGAATCATCCATTGCTCTTGCACATACAGCCCAGCAGCCTTATACCTCCTCCCCGCTGCAAGGAATAGGTTGGATGTCCCACTGGTCGGAGCTCACCTGACAGGCCAGTGTGACAGGATGAACCTGCCTGACCTGGGACCATCAGAAGGCTGTGGTGAATAGCTCTGCTGCTTGTAATGGGTTGAGATAGTAACAATGAGGGCTCAAAGCCAGGCTATTCAGTGGGACTGTATCAGGGAATAACCTCCCTCCCTGTCTTCTTGCTGCAAAACTGGCTGTAGATGAAAAATGACTGAAGGAAAGTAAATCCAGTGGGGGAAACACCAGAGGGACGGTACTTTTCTCTCTCTGGCCTGCACCTTGTAGCTTCTTCCCACCCTACTCCCTACCTTTCTCGCTCAACTTCCGATATCTATCTCTTTCTTTTCACCCCCTCCTTCCCCTGCTCTCCTCCCCTATCCCTCTCCTTGTCTCTGATGGATGGAACCATTAGTGGAATCACTGTAAATAATGTGTAAAGTTAGAAGTTACAACAAGGTATCTCATTAAAGCTGCTTCACTCATCTTACTTCCCAATTAATGTTTAAGGCTTCACTGGAATGCGGTGACAATATGTCACAGCATATCATTGTGGCAGGCGACAGGAAGTTAATAACCCACTGGCCCTTAAAGGAGCCTTTAATGTCAGCTGCAGAGGAGTAAATAACATTGGTTTCTTCCCCACCCCCCTTTCTTTTTCTTTTTCCTCTTTTAAATTGCTGCAGGAATGAAAGAGTTTTGTGCTGAAATAACATCATTATCTCATAAAGCCATCTTCCCACAGAGGCAGAGCACAAAAGGTGTTGCCTAAGGGACTCTGGGATTTTCAGCAATGTGACAAAGTTGCTCCAACTCTCCACCCCAAAAATTCAGGAACTTGTGGAGTGTTTAGCTTCACCACTCTTTCTGCCTCCACTTGGGACCTCGGTCCTTCTTTAATAAAAGAAGCCCTCATCCATCTTTTCTTAGTATTAATTTCTACCCCCTTCCCACACCTGCGAGCCCCTAAATACAACTTCATAGCACCAGTGTAGTCAAAAGGTTCTTTTCATGTATAGCAGTTTTATCTATCATTATTGAAACTTTCTTCCTTTGACATTGCTGCTTTCCGGGGGGCAAGTCATCTTTGCTTTTCATTCCTCTTAAGTACCTGTTCACTTCGGGTGCAATCACTGCTCTTTGCCTTCCTGTTGCCATGTGATAGGGCCCAAGCCCTTCTGGACATAAACCACCACAGACTAGAGTAGAAACCAGGAGCAATCCCAAGCAGCTCCACTGGAGTTGAGGAAACTGCTCCAGTTCGTTCCAGAGATGCCAAAACTGGAACCAACCTCCTGATTTCAGAAGAGGTGGTGTGGGATCAGCGCCACTATCCTGATACCCTTTAGGGATTTAATGATCTATTAATCACACTGTGATACAACATAAAGGACCCATTATTGGGAAACTATTTTGTAGATTTATTTCTCCCATAAGAAGAAGGAACAAAAACCATACATATATAGGATTTATTTAATAAAAATTAAAAAAAAAAAAAGGAAAAGTGTCTAGGGCTTGGGGAATGAATCCCACAAACTCTTTGCTCAGCTCAGCCACAGACCCAATACATCATATCAGGCAAATCGTACATGGATTTCTGATAGCCTTGATTTCCTCCTGTACAGTGGGTCTAAAAATGTTTGCTCTCCACACCTGGGTTATTGCTTTAGTGTTTGGAAAGGTCTTTCAAATTTCAGGCTAAACAGTCAAGTGTTGTGACTATATAAATACTTATTCTACTTATTGTACAAGGACATTACAAATATGTCCCTAGACTTCTGTTCTAATAATAGGAAAATTCAGAATTAATATCAAGAGCAGGTTCCCAGCAACGAGATCAACTGTTATTGCAAAAAGGTCCCAAATGAAAAGTCAATGTTCTTTCAGAGCATTTAACACTTCACTAGTTCCAACATTTTGGAAGGCACTGTTCTCCTCCAAGAGAATAGGGATGGCCAACTAAGCTGTGTTGCATCTTCACGTCAGCCTGAATAGGCCATAAAACATAGTATGCAGTACAGAAGATGGAGAGAGTTCCGGAGAGAGTTACAAGTATGAGAGGACTATGAATCCCAAAGTTATGCAGGCAGGAGCAGGATGATCATGTAGCTGAGTCTTAAAGCAGCCAGAGTTTGGTCTGTGCAATCCTGGAGACAGATTTCATCACCTCAGATTGGAAACCACAAACTGAATGGAAGTAGATGGAGTTCAGTGTCCCATGGCAGTCCCCAGTAAGGTGGGAAGTAAGACAGGCCTGTCTTGTGGGGAATATGGGCAGGGTGAGATCTGCCATAAGCCAAGGGTCTAACATGGTGTCTAAAGCCCTGTCTGGATCTAGACCTTTGTCCCTCCACCTCATGTAGGCCATCCATAAAGGTGACTAATTCAAACATCTGGTTCTGCCTTCCTGCACTGCTGAAGTTTAACGAATTGAAAGTTCACATGGTGTTTTGAGATCCTCAACACAAGGCACTGCAGAAATGCAAATGTGTTCAGTTCTTCCCCCACTCTTGTCTAGCTCAAATACATTATTGATTTGCTCATTTACCAGGGGCCACTTGTCAAAAGTATAACAGCATTAGCAGCACTTGATGTAATAGGGGAATGGAGAGGTCTGTGATTAAGTTTAGACAGCCTTGTTTGACTTAGTTAATTGGTTAAATATATTCAGTTACATGTGATGCTTTGGAATTTCGGCTCCAATAAGGTATAATATTAATTTTAATTAAAGCTCAACAGAGTTGAGCCAAATATTGCTATTTTCTGAATATTTTTCTTAATCATATAATTCATATTCTGCTATAACAGGGATTCTGGTAGCAACTAAGGCCTGGAACATTTTGTCTGACCATGAAAAGTTGAAAGAAGAACTAGATAGGCTAATATTGAGGAGAAGTGAATTTATTAAAATCTTTCTAAGATGAAGAAAGAATGAGGTGAAACAAGGAAAAATTCCCCTCTGCTTCAAGATAGAATTAACTTACATCTTTCCTGACAGATGTTTTTCTGCCATTTTTTAAAAGCCTAAGATACTCATTAAATCCATTAACTGCAAGAAGTTGCACTTCCTCCTAAGTTTGCCAAGGAGCCTTCTTGTTGGCTGTCAACTCTAGGAAATCCCTGATCATTAGTCATTGTTTCCTTTCTGAAGATCTGCATCCATCACAACACGATGGACAAATAGCATCCTACAAGTTGGCTTAGCCAAGGGTCCCAAAAAGTGGGGACTCTTACCATTGATCCCTGAATGTTTCCAGAGACAGAACTCTTTCAGTTTCCTACTTAAGGACAATCCCATAGGACACTGAGCCCCATCTACTTCACATAAGCTGCCTTCTGGGGAGGGAATATTTGTGCCAGGGACATGTTCACGTGAAAGTCAGATTGGCAAAGATATGTTCCAAGTGGCCAAGAAACCTCCCTTAGCTCTTGCCTGGAGAGGTTTCAGTCTGGCTTGCCCAACTGCTGTCATCCTTGGGCCATAAAGATCTCCATCGAAAGCACATCTGTAGTTACATGAGGAATGTGCAAGCCCCAGTAACACAACCAGACTGGTATAACTGGAGCAGACTCACCTGACCTTTACAGCATAGCAAGGCATCCAGCAGGTGTTCAAAAGGGGAAGGTGGCTACCTCTGATGAACCACATTGACGTAATAATTACAAGAGTCTATTGCCTTCTTAATGACAGCAAATGAAAGTGCAAATACAGCCACAGCACATTAAAAATAGCCCACTGCTCCCATGAAGCAGCAGCTGTATTTGAGGACTTTTCCCAATGCAGAGCTCTCAGGACCACCTGCTGACCCCTTACACCCCCATCCCAGCTTTCCTCTCAACTCCCCACCCTTCTGCTTTGCATTTAAATTATTTTTCCTTCTCTTTGTTTAAATGCAGACTCAGGGATCTGAAAGAAGATAGATGGAAGATAACTCTTGTGCTGCCTACTGACCATAGTCTGGAATTCTTTATATTACATACACAGATGGTCAATTAAAAAGATGTGATATTTTTCTTTTGCAGTGTTGGGATCCAGCTCTGCAAGCCTTTAATTATCTGTATAGGTGGAGCGAGGACTGGGAGAGGGTGGAAACAGCATCTATTCTTTCAGCTGATCTGTCCCTGAGAGCATTCAGCTCAAGTATTTCAAGCCCAGTGATAAAAAAATAATGCCCTTTTGCACAGTTCCTAGTGCTCTCTGCTGCAAGACCATTAAGGTTCTCATCTCCTGACTTCCACAGGACCTAAATGGCCAAGCACATATATAAGCATTTTGCTGAACAAAGGCCCCAGCTTGGCCCAACAATCACGCCTTATCTAAAAGGTGAATTCATAAATCTTTAGATCATCTGTACATGGTACATGGTGTCCCTGACATAGCTGATAAACCTCAGAACCAACTTCTGCTGGTTCACTTCTGACTGTATTTAATGACACACCCTACTCTGACTTTTTATCACCTCTTAATTCTATATCTGCCCCTTAGAAACAACACAGAGGCATGCCTGTTGTGGAAGGTTCAGTGTCTCGTTTCTTCCCAGGGCTCTTGCAGGAATGCCCCAAGTCTAAACAAAATGGCTCATTGCCACCTTTGGGTTGAATTGCTCTCCCTGCTCAAATCTTCCTCTAATCCACATTGGACATCAGAAGGGCAAATGAATGAGCAGCCTTCAACATCAAATAGAGGAGACAAGAACAAAATCCTGTGCATTGTGTTAAGGATTCATGGAAACCTCGTGCCTGGGTGGTGAGAGGGTTAGCAGAATCATGCTGTTAGTGGCATTTAACAAGTACGGCAGTGGGATAATGCATAAAAGGCTACAAGCAGGTTGGGACCCACTGTGCAGCAGCCCAAAAGAAGAAGGCTGACATCTCGCTCTTGTTCAGGGTGTCAGAGAAACCAGAGTTATGTTCTCAGGGGAGTCAGTCATGGGGCTGGAACGGAGCAAGATATAATTATGGAATAATGTGTGTTCTTTTCCCACCACTCCCCCCCTTTCTAAATTAGCTGTCATGTCACTAAAAACGTTTCTGTGTTCCACAATCAGTCCACTTAACTGTAACAAAGCAGCACAGATCTATCAAACTCACAATAAGCTCTGCTAATGACCGCTGAAATTACCAAATCAGTCCTGCTTCCCAACACCCTGGCCTTACCTCCATGCCTCTCGTCAATCATTGCTCTGCTTGTGGCCCTGCTCAAGGGGAAAGGACCATGTTGGAGGCCACATCCAGCTGCCTGGCACTTTGTCGCTTTGCCATGCAAAGCTGTTCTTCTGGATGCAAAGTGTTGAAGTTGTCGGGTTTATGCCTTTTTTTATGGTGAGGGGGCTGTTGGATGCTGGGGAGGGCCCTAGGTACTCACTGGAGGCACTGAAGGGAAAGCAGCAGAGCTACAGCCAGCAATAAAATACCAGCAGACTGCATTGTTCCTGGTCCCTGATTATGCATTTAACTGCATTGCTAAGCACATATTTTTTTTTTTTTTTTTGGTAACCGCTCCTCGGAAGTGCAATCTCGCTGCTATTCAGATACAATGTGGCTTCTATTCTCTCTCCCAGTTTTAATTATGTGTCCGCCACTGCTCCTTCTCCAAGCTGGCGGGCTCTGAGATTCATAATTTCAGCCTGACACCATAGTAACCACTTAGTTTGATTCAAGACTCTAATGTCATCACTGGCTGGTCTTGAATAGAGCAGGGAGAGAGGGTGTAATTTGAAGGCAGCATCACATAGAAACTGCAATTATTTCTCCCTTTCGGAGGGAAATGTAAACAAAAGGTCATCACTGGTCAGTGCTCTTCATTTCCATCCTCGCACACTGACAAGCTGACTTTTTTGCTTATTATTTATTTCCTCACCCACCCACATGCCTCCACACCAATATCAGGAGCAGAGGCTAGGGCTAGTTATCATCCCTCTGTAGGGATGTGACTACACCCCTGGGAGAACTCCTCTGGTATTTGAAAATGCCCTCAGATAGCTTCAAAAACCACTCTGGGCTCCCAGGAAGAGACTGAAGGGGACCATCTCTACTGGGGCATGCAGCCACTACAGCCCTCCACAGCCAGATGCTACAGCAGACAGCACACGCCAGTGATAGGGAACCCTGGCTTCTGCTGTCCTTGCAAGAAAAGGATTGATTCAGATTCTCTTCTCTTTCTTTTTGCCTTCTCCCATGCAGATCCCACATAGATTTTCTTATGAAGTTCCCCTTAAGTAAAATATGTGAGTTTCTCATCTGGAGATCAGACTCCATGACTCCAGAAATGACCGTCTAGCCCCCAGGTGCCATCCTGTCCTCTGCCAGCTCAGGGGGGTGCCTCATGGTCCCACAGGCTTATACTGAAAAAGCTCCTGGGCAGTAGTGCCACAGTCCAAGATATTAGCCCATGGTCCATGGTTTGCCCCACCTCTGGACACAACCTTTCTCTGATCCCACTGGGGAAGGCAGAGACATGAGATGAATATCAGCAAGACAGATGAATGTGTACACACAGTGAAATGCAATTCACTCGGCAGCATTCACTGCAAATCCCGCTGCACTAAATGAAGCTCTCCTGCCTTCCCCCAATGGCTCAGTGATAGAAAGGAGTTAAGTGAAAATAAATGCTCATATCAAATCACAGGTATTGATTTTCTGAGCTAGTAAATGAAGGTGCTTTATCTCCGATGGGAGATTGAATGTCTGTGTGCCACGCTTTGCTCCATTTTCATAAAAAGGAAGGCATGGTGGAATTATTTTACCTGGTTTCTCATAAAGTGTAGAGGGAGCAGATTCTCATGTCAATGACAAGAGGTATCAATCAGGAAAAACGTCATGATGACGATGGAGCCACTGAGGATTGACAATGGAATAATGAGCCTGGGAAGCCACTCTTGGACATTGGCTCATCCTTCAGCAAACGTAGAAGTGTCTGTCACAGGTCTCTCTAGTCCCCTTCCCTCGCCAGGTGACAGGGACAGGCAGTAGTAACCCGTTCTCTGCAGTTTTTGCTTTGCTTTGCTAGATGTTAAGCTTACATCTAAATCATTGAATTTTACTGGCTGGTTTAAGATAAGAACAAGGGTTTCACTACTACTTACGCCTGTTTTGAGTTCTAATGAGTTCTGAGCAGGATGTGATATTGAAATTATATGTACATTACGTTTAATAATCTGCAGAAAGCCTTTAAGGGAGCTGTCCATGGCCTTAAGGAGTAGTTTGGAAGATCAAAGCTGACTGATGCAAAGTAACTCATGTAGACAGGGGGAAGTCACACTCACAAAGGTCCTTTTGGAAACACAACCCCTTTTTGACCAGGTTCATCTACACAGGCATGCCTTGAAGTGAAAGAGCTAAATTTCTGCATCTGAGATCTACAGATCTGTGTTCAAACATTCCATCTTATCTGGCAGTTACCCATCTTATCAGGCAATTTTCTGGCAGTAGAAATCCATCTCTGCAGCCCTCCACCCATTTCACCATGCAGTCAGCCCTGATGTATTTTGCTGCTGCTATTTTTCAAAGTGGAAGAGATCAAATATTTAAAAATAGATGCAAAGAAGCAAGTCATGAAAAAGCAGGCCCCATGCCATTGCAGCAGAACATGGATTCTTCTGGTATAAAACTATGCTGCTAACCACATTTTCACTCCCTGCCTTTCATGGCCCTGCACACCAAGACAAATCAGAGATGATCCAATTTAACCCACTGACAGGGAAAAATTAAATGACAGGTAGATTTCAGCCAGGAGTGACTTTTGCATGCATGAGGGATGATTAGGAGACACTTGTGTTCCTGACTTGGATCCTGGCTACCTTTTATATACCTACAGTATTAAGTGGAGAGCCAAGCCCTGAATCACAGTTTCCAGAGGCACAACCACTGATCTTAAACTTGAGGCTTCTCTGTACCAGCATGAAGAGACTTGGGATGCTATTCAGATCTGGTTCAAGAGAGGCAGTACCATGTTGACATGGCCTGAGGCTATTGCTGTGTTCCACCCCTGACAATTTCTGCTGAAGTCTGAGGGAGTAAAGACAAACCCAAGTCCATCGATTTGGTGGAGAAAAGCTCATTTGTCACAGCACTGATATGCAATGAAAGAATAAACTGGCTGTTGAGACTGATTTTCACTGTATGAAGGTTAGTAAGAGAAGAGGATATATAGAGGACAGTAAGAGAGAAATTTGGCTTTTGATTATTAATGGTTGAATTTGAGAGGTGGGAAGTGGCAGTATGTGTCTTAAAAAGCAACAATATTCACTTTCCTGGTGTCTTGGTTTCAGCTGTGATAGAGTTTTCTTCCTTCTACCAGCTGGTATAGTGCTGTGTTTTGGGTTTAGAATGAGAATAATGTTGGTAACACTCTGATGTTTCAGTTGTTGCTAAG
>JANZLQ010000037.1:11860775-11896066 GCA_026212715.1 Elanus axillaris | reverse complement strand
CTTAGCAACAACTGAAACATCAGAGTGTTACCAACATTATTCTCATTCTAAACCCAAAACACAGCACTATACCAGCTACTAGAAGGAAAATTAACTCCATCACAGCCAAATCCAGGACAACTAGCCAGGGACAGTAAGGTCAGCACCTTGCAACCCGTCTGATGGGTCTCTAAGTCTGCACCAAGCCTGTGGCCACCACACAGCACTGAAGACTGAATTTGCACGGCTTGCTAAGCATTGTATTAGCATCCCGGTCTGTCCCTGCTGGAACAGAGCTCCGTGGCGCTTGGTTTGGCAACGCTTTCTGAAGTAGCCTTAAGGGTTATCCATGAGAAATCTGGTATTCCTGATCGCATGAATGACTGGCCTCACCTGGAATTGTACGACAGGAGGCGTAATGAAGTGTTGGTCTCTGGCAGCAAATAGGTCTAGACAGATCACCAGGCTGTTTCTAAATGGCAGAGAATGAATGGCCAGAGGTGCAAATTGTCTGCTCTCCGGAGTCTGCTGTTTACAGTAGTCTCACTGCCCATGAAGGTAGTGTAAGTTATCCCATGGCAAAAGATATTCTAATTTGTCTTTGGCTCAGCCTGCGAGTCTGTAATCAGTGCTGCTAATCTTTAATAAAAGGGGTTCACAGGAGCCTTTGTTTATAATGACATGGTGGGTGATAGCTCTTTCTTGTTATAATCCCCTCTCAGAAAGCATCTGATGGGGAAAATGTCTCTCTTGACAGTTTGCTTAAATTTTCATTTGCCAAAATACTGAATAAACTTCTTGTTTGTCTAATGGAACTAGAAGGAATTGTGACACTTTTATTGTTTGTTTACTTCCTCACTGGGGCACCAGCTAAATTGAAGATGTCATCACACAGCAATGAGAATCAAGCTTCTTAATTTAACTGATTGGTTTGCAAACAAGGGTCTCCAAAGCACCACTCAACCGTACAGGCTTTACAGTGACCACAGACTGAAACACATCAGTGAACTACAAGCAGGAGATGCAATGCAATGGGGAGGTAATCCCAGAAAAGCTGCTTCTTTTACAAGGTATCACACAGAAGCATCGGTCAAACGGCATCTGTAAAACCGGCAGCAAGAAGACAAAGAGAGCAATACATTTTCCTATAAATCCTACATAATTAGCAGCTGCTGCTGGATTAATGCTCACACTAATTCTGAAAGGGGGAGGGGGGGCTGGATTTCTTGCCTGAATTCCCTCTGTTATTCACTCTTTTTATGCCCTTAAAACCAGGAGTAGAGTTACTCTCGCTTTACACTGCACTAAGCAAGAAGAGAAGGAAGCACTCAGGATGCAGACGGAGGAGCAGTCCCCCACGGATCAGTGAGATTTTCAGACAGATCAAATGTTGAGCTTCAGGTAATTGGCAAAGATCCTTTAATGTCTGAGTTTAACACTCACCTACTAGAAGAGAACACAATTAGGCAATGAGATGTGGAAGAGTCTGAAGTGCCAGGTATAATAATTCAGCCGTAGTACTCTGTTCAGAGGAAAGCTGAAGGCTGAGAGCTGTCAATTACACCAGGGGTGAATTAATACAACCAAATTCATGCGCTGAAGCATCTTATTATTGCTATGATCACATTTTATTATGAAGCAGTTTGGATGAGGTTATTTTTTTTAATTTATTTATCTATGTTAATTTTGTACAGAGGCAAATAAGTTATGAGTTGGGAATTGTATTAATTTCACTGCTTGGAAATATTTTAATAGCCGATTAGGTCGTTTGCTAGTTGTTGCTTTTTTTCTTTCTGTTCTTTCTGCTCGTTATAAAATTAGTGGTTTGTAAAACAAACACGATGGGGTAGCAAACCATTACCCCTCTTGGTTCTTATCCCACACAAAATTTACTAGTCATCCCCTAAAGTCAACTTCCTACCATACATTTTCTGGCCTCCTCCATGTGCATTTTAAGGGCTGGCCTCTCCAGTGCAAACAGAAGTCGATTTTACAGTCTGGAGGGAGGTCTCCCCATCCTCTCCAAGGCAAATAAACTGTGTTTCACTCTTACAGCAAGCACACAGGGGCTTAGCAATCAGAATCCACAATCAAGGAAAACTGTAATCCAGCAAATAATGTCACATGCTGAGGGCATCTTTGTGCTGCGCCATCCCAGCCTGCTCTTTGTAGACCAGGCAAGCTGGAGGGGAACCATGCAATTAAGGGAAGCCACAAAAGTGCCTTTTGCTTCTAGGTCATGATATCTAGCCTGGGCTCACACCCACCTGAAAGTCACTGGTGTTTGGTGCACATTTGGGATTGCTAGGAATCTGTCTTTTCACAGAACATGGCATGAAGGACACCAAGTGAAGCCAAGGACCATGTAGATAGCTTGGACATGCCACAGGAGACTGCAGGCAGGTGGCTGATGCCCATGCACTCATTCTTACAGTGAACGATGCTCCTGGGGTCCCCAACCAGCACCTTGTAACTGCACAGATCTGATCTTCATGGAGGAAGACAGGAAAAAGGCAGGGTTGGGAGAGGAAGAAATAATTCCTGTGCCCTTTCCTGTTTCCTTACAAAACTATGAAAGGAAGAAACAATAATAATCAAAAGCCCAGCTGCCCTGAGATGATAGTGAGAGAGGGTTTGCCTATCCCATTCAAAGAAACAGAGATGTCTGAATATTTGCAGCTTTTACAACTTAGACTGAAAGTCTCAGACAGTCTAGAGACAGTAATTAGTCCTTCACCTTTAGAGGACAGTGCTCCAGGATTTTCCTTCTCCTCCCCTCACGGCACGTACGATGTGAGTTTTGTGGTCTCACTCTCCTGCTAGGTATTTATCTGTGGTGGAGCAGGACTGTCTGCAGATGACAGCCACAGCCCCTGCCTCTGGCAGGTCGTTCAGTCCCCGGGCTGGCTCTGCCTTTCCAGACACCTGCTCTGAATGAGAAGAGCCTTTAAGTGCTCCAAAGTGAGCAAAAAGGACACTCCATTTCCTTGGCTACAGATATTTCAGCACAGGCTCAACAACTCTAGCTGCTAACATCAGGAGCTTGGGAACTTAGAGGAATCCTACAGTAACATTTTTCTTTGGCTTAATTACCGAAATAGACAAATTGGAAATTGGCCCATCATGAAGATAAATAGCAATAAAAAACACAGTTGAGAAAAGTGTTCCTGCTAAATTATAATTAACCACCCACCAGCAGCTACCTGACAGAGGTGAGAGGGGAGGCTGCAAGCAGCCCCTCACATCGGCCGGCAGCGTTTCCCGTGATGCTCCTCGTTACTGCACCTCCGGGGCACTTAATGCCCCATTTTGCTTTCAGTGCAATTATAAAAGGCCACTTACATTTGCCACCCTCCCCCTTTGTCTCCCCACCCCAAGATCTCTAATAGTCTAAATTATCAGCAAATTGCCTATTTGATAAGGGCAAGCCATTTTGCATTGAGAGCTGAACTATTTCCCACTTCTGGGGGATAATATTAGGCAAATAACAAGCATCATTCTTTTGACATGTACAATTATTTGCCAAATGTATGTTTGAATAGCCTGCTCCTTTGTGTGACAGGGTCCGTTCCCCATTAGCATACTTGACAGATGAATATGCTGGGTCCTTGTGGAAAACCTGGCAGTAACCATGGTGATTGGGAGACAATGTTTTGAGTGAGGGATGTATTATCAATTTCAACTGAAAGCAAAAAAAGTGTATCGCTAACGAGCTGATCTGCAATCCAGGAGAAATACATTGTTCCCAGGTAATTAAGCCAATCTTGGTACTAGTTTAAACTAACATAAATTAGAGGCAGAGGTGTCTACCTATTTTGCTGTTTCACTGGTTCCCGATGGAGGTTTTTCTCCTTGATTTTTAATTAAAGTTCTCTTTGAAAGAACTGAAATGTGGTTTTCTTTGTGTTACAAAGTTCTGGGTCCCAGGACAAAGTGGATAACCAGGACATTCTCTGTCCCTGGGTGTGTTGAAGAGAGGTGAGTGGCCAGCCTTGCAAAACAAAGCTCCCAGGGCAGGTCCCATCACCTTTTGGGGTTACCCTGGCTTTATTCTGAGCTTTCTTTTTAGAGTGGTGGAAGATGTTGCCCTCATGTCACTCTGGTGAAAGCAGGCAGCTCAGCAGCGGCTGTAGAGATCTCCTCTCCTGGCCTTGCTGAACCAAAGCCTTTAATCTCCAGGGTCTTCCAGGTCCGGGGCATGCTGTTGCTGTCCCCTCTGAGAGGAAGGGGCTAATCAAGCCCCTGGAGAACCCCATTAAATGCCTATTAAATACTGGTGGGAAGGTACCCCCTGAACAAAACACTCCTTCTGCTACTGGTGGGGCAACCCCCAACGTTACAGGGCCAAGGAGAGAGAAATGAGAAGAGGGGGCTATTTGCTTTTGCCGACTGCAGAGTCTTGTTCCCACCTTGTTAATGTGATTTCATCTCCAGGCTAGCTCCAATGTTTGCACTGGGTCCCAGCCTCGCCGGTGCACTGAGATTTCCCAGCTGAAGTCCTAGGGAGAGAGGCAGACACACACCACCACCCACTTACAGTTACCTGGTGCATCTGGAGAGACAGCTCTAGATGCAGCACCAAATCCATCACAGGGAGGAGAGACATCCTTATGCCTGCGTTTGATTAGAGAGGCTGCTCACATGCCTCTCCCCCTTGGGAAAGAGACTAAATAACCTATGCATAGCAATGCTTTGCCTCAAATCTTGCCCATTTAAATCTATACAGAATAGGTGAAAAGTATCTCCATTTTGTCCTGGTAGTTACTTAGCATCAGCTTTGCCTGGGGATAGAATGACACAAAACCCAGGCAGGGAGGAACATGCTTTGCTAATAAAACCAAGCAACCTGTTTGGAATCACTGCCTAGTCCCCCTTCGAACCCCCAAAATCCCTGTAACACATAAACCCGCTTTACTGAAAATAAGGCAGATTATAGAAACAAGGTTATTATTAGCAGTTTGATTAGGAACATATTCTCTACAGTCCTTCATTAGAAGGAACGTCCCTGCCTTTTTAGACACAAATTTGCCCTCATTTCCCACACACCTGGTGCTCTCTCACTTTTATTATTGTAAAATATTGACTTGGAGAATGCTGAGTCAGGTGCCTGGGGTCAGAGAAGGTGATTTTTACTGGAGTAATGAATCCTTCTGCCTTTCAGGACTCTTTTTCCTTGCTTTTTCCTAGTTCCTGGGTCTCTTTCAGGCAAATGTTTGATCTTTTTTCCCCCCAGCCTCTGTCCCCATCACTCTCCCTGTTTTGGACTTTGGCAGCTTGAGAGCTACAATTAGAGCCAGTGTTTATGGTGCCGGCCATATGGCTCGCAATGCAAAATAGCAGCTGCATGGGAATCTCAAAATGAGCCCTCCTCAAGGTCACCACGCACATGGAAGTGTGTGCCCGCCCAGGTGGGACATGGAAGCTTGTCGCTGGTCGATCTATGATCACACACGTACCCATCAAGTGCTTCTGCTGCAAACTAATGCTGGAGCAGCTGCAGAGCACTAATCGTGTCGCAAAGGCGGCCGCTTTGCACAGTGCCAGAGCTGGGAATGTCAGGGGCTGCTGCTTTCTCTTTGAGAGACTAGCTGCAAATTCCTGCAAGATCGCAGCACCGCAGAGCAATTTCTGTCATTGTGGCATCCATGTGTTTCTCAAAGCTTCCCGCCAGCCTTGGTGAGCTTGGCTCTTGGGAGTTGCAAGTACTTCTAGGCTTTTTATGGGAAAGAAGGGAAAATAGGAGATGGGCTGAAGTCACTCAGGAGCATATGGTGCCTTAAATGCAGGGTCTAGGCCAGCACTGAGACTGAGGTTTCCCTTTTATCAGAGGGTCTTCTAGAGGGGTTTTGTCTCCCTGTGAGAGCAGAGAGCCTGGGTACCACTCACAGAGAGCCACACAGGCAGGGACTCTCAGGGCAGCAAGCACCTTCCTCTACTGAATCAGGCAGATTTCTGCCCATATTGGTACTGCAGTGACCCTCTCCTTCCCAACCCAAAGATAACTGACAACATGGCAAGCACTGTGGCCCTTTGCCTGATTCATAGTCTCAGCTGTGCTGGTCATGAAAACACAGCAAAAAAATCCCATTGCTGCAATCATGAATGCCTTACACCCATGTCTAAAGAGTGCAGCTTTGTCCCAGAATGGGCAGATATTTTTTTAGGGAGGAGAGTGTTTCAATCACTTATTTTCTATAGAAACAGCCCTGTAAAAAGCAACCTGAGCATCTTCTGCACCCAGCTGCTTTTCAAGAAACCTAGCACCAAGCTGACCAAGCTGGGATTTCCTCCAGGTCTCTTGTGACATTAGCAGATACGCTTTTAAAGATGTCACACTCATAAAAGAGCAAGAATGTGACCTGACTGAAGCAGGCATTTCCCAGGCTGTTTATCACCCTCTGATAAATGAATGAGAGCATTTGATGCTTACAGGCTCTAACTAGACCAGAAGGGCACTCTCTGGGACTGTGCCAACTGCCCTGCTCTTCTCAGAGAGTATAAAAGTGCATGTCCCAGGGACTAACGCACAGGCCACTGAGCAGCTCATCATCCTGAAGGAAGGCATGGAGCTTTACATACCTCATGGCATGGCCCACCTCCGAAATGCATCCATAGCTGCATTTCCAGGATGTCTTTAACAGTATGTGGCAACACCATGCAGCAGGTCAATACAGGGAGGAAGAAAGGCTGCAACAGCTATCTAAAACTGCCAGGAGAAATTAGCCCTACACTAGCCTTTCTGCAGGACACAGCCTCCCAGCCCTCACCAGTCTGACTGTCATGGCTGATTTAGGACCTAAGGCTCTAATTCCTGCCTAAAAACCAGCAAGAAAATCTTGTCTGCCTGTGTTAAGGATTGTCGTCCCCCCCCAAACTAAATCTGTATGTGAAGGGATGGGAGAGGTTTCCCAGCTAAGCACGTAATTCCCAATGCTGTTTTCTATAGTAACATATTCAGTCTTCATATGATGCTCACAAAAAGTAACAGATATTGAAAGAAGATGGCACATAGAAAATTTCTCATTATGTCAAAAGTTTTATCAGTGGGTCTTCAGAATTCTAAAAGAGATGAAAGGTGCCTGAAACTAGAATAGTTAAGGTATATAATAGAAATGTTAACTGAGAACAAGAAGAACAAAATAACTTAATACCTTGCATTACCTTGTGATGTCCCAATGCCTAGTCACAAAAAACAGGCACTGGGTGGCAGTGAAAGAGAAAGCAGAGGAGGTGATGGGGCAGAAGTCTTTTCTGGGATCAGACATGTTCCTTCCCATGTAGACAGAATGCTTAAACCATGGACATCTTCCCGTGAGTCTTTAAAAGTGCCTAACTTAGGTTTTACACTATGTATGGCTATGCACGTGGCTGCAGAGAGCAATTGAAAACATCTTAATGAGGTACTTGGGCTCCTTATATAGTCCATGAAGAGAGCTGGTGACTGACAAACAGCTGAGAAAGCCTGGGAGCAATCAGAGCAGCTCTACTCTGTAGAAAACACAAAGCACAGCACAGTATGAACTTTCTCCCTTCAGGCAGGAAATAATTGCCTGCCTTCCCAAACCAGGGCACTTCTCTGCCTACATGTCACTGGATAAAGTTTTCAGCTGAACAAAGCACAAAATAGGAACTAGCCATCTTCAGAGTTTATCAGTGTGGGATGGAGGCTTTCTGGGTTGCTTTTTGGGGTGCAAATACCCCCTCACACTTTGCTGACCAGCCTCACACATACAAGGCTCTGAGGAACTGCTCGTTAGAGAGAAAACCCAAATCTGGTGGTAAATTCAAGGTTCTATGGGCAGAGTTGCTTGGGGCCTCACTGTCACCTGCATGCCTGTTCTCCAAGACTGACAAACTGGTGGTAAGGGGAAGAAATGACCAACCTAATTTCCTCCTGTGATAACCCCACCTGGGTAAGGTGCTGATCTAGGCTCTCTCTCCAGCAGTGGAGACACCACTCTGGACTTCCCAGTGTTCCCCACCATAAGGCAGGGGCCACTGGTACTGCCCAGGTTGGTGAGGTATGCAGCCAGAGTCACGTCCCATATGCAGGCTTTTCTGGGATGCAGCAGCCAACTATTTCCAGAGAGATCCAGAATGAGCGTTACTATTAGACATAGGCCTAAAGACACATTAAAACATAATGAAGTGTCTTAATCACCCTTTACAAGCTAAATTTATCACAGGGAACCCTGTAAAATGAAAGTGAAAGAGCAATTCCACAACGACGCTTACTCAAGATGGATTGAGAGATATTATTTGTTGTTAATGAATGGCAAATTCATTGCTGTCTCATTCCCATGAATGAAATTTGTGGGGACGTGGAGCAAGGGCCCTGGGCTGCACAGAAAACACTTTGCAATCAGCTCACGGCACCTGTTTAAACTGCCTGGAATCTTGGTTATGCTGATGCTTTAACACCGAGACGTGGGCATGTCTGCCTCAAAATCCTCTGCTAACCTGGGGCTCAATATCTTTCTGGCCCCTCCAGACTCAATTGACTCCATCAGCAGGATTTTCCTTCACAGAGCTGGGGGAGAGCGCAATGATTTCTGCAGTTTCTTTAATGAAGCTAAGACATCTCAGCCTAAGTGGTATCTTCCCCTGCATAATTAAATACTTGGCAGTGGCTAAATATTTGGGGTAAATACCCTGGTACATGATGTCTGTTGGGCTACTGAGGTCCCAGCAGTACTCTAGGTAGGAAGCACCTGCAAAGTTGCTGTCCCTATCTGTGTGCATCCCCACCAGATGATGCAAGGCACTGAGGACTTCTGGCCTTTCCTCTCCCCATCTTCCCTGCCACCCTCTCAGAGCTCCCACCCCTCCAAACCTGCACCATTCACTGCAGCCAAAGGGCAGTGTGGGCACACATCTCACAGGATCACTGTCTCCTGCAGGCTTGCTGCTTGGGCATAGCCTGAGCCAGCCTTCAACACTGCCCTGAAGAGCAAGGGTTTGATGAACACACTGAGAGGCCAGATGGACCACATCCCACCGGGCTTCGTTACAGACCTTTGCTCTGTTCAGCACAAGTGGTCAACAATCTCTGTCCTCTAAATGTGCCCTGGATGTGCTGCTTTCCTGTAGCCTTAATGGTAGCGACACTGTGCATTGTGAATGCAGAAAAATCCACAGACAAGGCAGAAAGGCTCTTTGCTTAGATCCACTTGAAGTGTCTGAGGTCCTTGGGGCTGGAGGAAAACCCAGCTGCCTCTTCAGTTGAGCAGAGGCCCTTGCCTCCGACTCTCATCAAAGGCGTGTCCATTGGGAAAACCAACACAAGCTTCTTTAAACACAGGGGGAGTGAGTTTAAATAACTGGCTCTCAAGCCCAGATCCACCAGGCATCTCATATGCTCCCATTCGCTTCTCATGTGTGCCCTTTCTGTGTACCCTTCTACCTCTTTGACCATAAATTTAAGTTGATGTGCTTTAAGATACCAGAACTCTGCTCTTTGCCTGCTATAGCCCTTGCCACTGCAAAGCTGAACTTTTCTTCACAGGGCTAATTTCCACACAGAGCAGCAAGGGCAGGATGCACACTCAAAGGGTAAATGTTTTAGGACTGTTCCAATGGACATTATAGGAAGCCTCAAAGCACAGCTGGAAAGGTCCAGCTCTCTGCTTTACCACTGATTCACTGCATGAACATGGATAAATAAATCATTTCACCTATTTCTGCCCCCATATAAAAAGAACTGATAGTGCCTTTCCTTTATCAAGCACTGTGAGATCTCAGGATAAAACACACTCAGAGTTTTATTAACTCTTCTTTTAGGGTCTTGTTATTATGGTGATCTGTGTGGTCATGTGCCTTTGAAGTAAATATCGCAGAACATAGAAAAAGACAGTTTCCCAGCATCCAGGGATCAGACAGTCCCATCGACTGCAAACACACAGCCTCATTTAAATGAGTGGGTGCTGCGCACAGACAACAGCTGGGACGGTCTTCTCCTGGCGCAGCTCAGCTAGATGTCCTGAGTAACCTCCTGGACACACAGCCAATCAAACTGATGGTGCAAGAAAAAAATCCTTCCTTATACATTTGCAGCTCTGCCATCATCAAAAGCCGATGGTGTAGCATGACCTTCCTGCCAGGAGACGCTGGCTAAGCTGTGTATTTTCCTTGAGGGTCTCATATATCGTTCTCTTCTGAAATGCGGCTGAGGCAGGTAACTGTTTGTTAGGCTGTGTGCTGTGCACCTACTGGAAGATTGTACAAATACAGCATCTTCTTGTCCTTGAAGAGCCTATAAATAAATGGGCTCTTACCTTGACTGCAGGCTGCAGCATTAGTCAACACTCAAGCAGTTCATTTGTAAATTTGTACACAATAGAATCCAAGACACTTGAAAAAGCAGCAGAATGTACCTTTTTTGTGTGCAAGTGGATTTAGCGCTTGAGCAAACTGCTGGACTAATAGGCCGAGAGAGACCAAAGGTTCATATTTATCCACAGCAACACAGCTCAGACAGCCACAGTGTTTGTGCTCCCTCCTTTGCCACCCCAGTAATGCCTCCAGAGCCTTCCAGGGGGACTGAAAGGACCTGGGTATCCCTCTCTCCCCAGAAGGTGGTTATATCACAGCATGATTATCCATCCCTGGGACATGGCTTTTTTATTTGGCCTTTTTTATTTGGTCTGTCTTGTCCAGTTCTAGCTACTCAGGACACCTGAAAAGCAGATCCAAAGCAATGCACAGGAGCTGGATGTCAAAACACAATATTACTCTGCTGGTCACTTGTGTTTTAATACATAATGGTTAAAATATTTTTTTCCTAGCTCTTATTAACCTTATAGCTGGATGATTTTATTTATTCCTCATTAAATATCTTCAGTCTACCACTTCAGTAATTTATATTGTTTATGGTCTTGCCACTTTGAATTATTTAATTTTGCAAAGTATTTTGGAGAGATGTTTGTCCAGTGCAACGTACCGTGTCACCCTGCCGCATGTTGTACTGCTGTGATTTCTGGCAGTCCCACTATACAGGAAAGCAAGGAACAAAACAAAGGGAGGCCTCAGCCTTGTCATCTACATGAAACGAGCCCAGACTGATCGGTCTTGTTTTGTGAGCTATCGTCTCTCGACTCAGTTGCATTGTGTGGGATCCTGTGTTATTACTGAGGACCAAGGACAGGCTCTGCACAAATGCCTCTGAAGGAAGAATTAAAAACCATCACACGCTTAGTGAGGCTAAATGAGTATTCAAATTGGCTAATAAAAAAGTAATGAGGAATGCCTGCAGCCCTGAGCCACCTAAAGAAAATCAACAAATGCCAGCTACAATACAAACACTTTCCTTGGTCGGCAGTGGGGATTTCAAAACAAGGCAGGGAGGGCTTGTGGGGACAACAGAGGGAAACAACACAGGAATCACAGCTGCTAGAGGAAGTGGGAGGGAAAATCATGGGGGAATTTTTTCATTGAAGGCAAAGACATTGCCACGCCGGGGAGCTCCCAGCTGAAACAGGGCACAGAGCCAGACTCCTGCTCCATCCTCCCCAAAACATCACCTGGATATTGTATGGTCTCCCTGAGAGCTGAGCAGTAGATTGCCAGGCTTCCTCCTCCAGCCTCAAAACCCTTTGAGTTCAAGCAGGGTCTCCCAAGGATGTCTTCAGGTTTTGGTTCAGGTTCTTCCAAGCCATCCCCAGGCTTGTGGCGATGCTCCACTGCTGCACACGGTTTCATAAAGCATAAGGCCATGCCACCACTTCATCATAGCCATCCTGTAGTCCAGGTTTGGATGCTTACCCAAGGGCTCACCTCCCCTAGAGGTCAGGGATTTAGCCCAGATGAGGCTCCCCAACTTTCTTCAGATGAGCAGAATTCACCTCTGGTGCTTCCTACCTCCTTCCATCAATGGTGGGAGCTTAAATTCCATCTTTGATGCTAGGGTAAAGTTGGTGAGATGTGTGCTACTCAATGGGAAACACTGCAGTGCACAGCACTGGAATAGGCTGCCAAGCCACCATCTCCCTCGGTCATCCCAGTGGGATGGAGAGGAGGAAGTGACAGTGAATAGGTGTCTCTCAGGAGTGTGTGAAGAGAACTATATTAGACATTATGAAATGCTCAGGTACCCTGGAGACCATATAAGTATCTGTGACAAGACAGCGAGAATAATTAGCTCAACAGCTGTGGATACTGATCAGGAGCATTTTTAACAATATCCTGTCATGTTTGGGTCTATTACTAGAGTCCAATGAGGTGTGATGCCATTTTTCCTGGTGATGGCTTTCCTTCCAGGAAGCACTGAGGTGCACTTACCTTTCAGTAGCTATCTTGAGGGTCCTTGGCATATTCTGTCCCTCATTTAAAACTCAAAGCACCTTTCAAAATTGACAAGCCAAAGAACTGGAGTCTAACAGACCTGTGGGAATAAAGGCTGACTCTGCAGGGGCCACAGTGTTAGAGTGTAAATGAGCTCAGAAGCAGGCCAGGCAAGCTTTAAAATGCATACTTAAGTGGGTAACGGGATTTCCTAGCCTTCCAGGCTCAAAATCTTTCCCTCAGCAGGCTCTCTTCTGTTATTTATCTCTTCTGCTCGAGAACAGTGGCTTAGCAGAGCAGCCGAACTTCACAGTGTGAAGGAAGAAGGGTGGAAAAGTTGAACAGTGTCATCCTCAGAGTACCCCAAGTTCAAACTGGGGTGTCACTCTGCAGGTTGGCACTTGTGTCTTCACAACAGGTTTCTCACCCTGCAAAAGGATACCTTCCTCTTGTGAGAAGCTCAAGGGCCAGCAAAGAAGAGACAAGTAACACTGACTTTTGTACCACAGCTAGGAATGACAGAAAAGGAGTGTGAAATAAGAAAATCCTGGAAGAGAGCCAGGGAATGTGTTTTCCAGAAACATATAATCTGTAATTGAGCTAATTCTGATGTATTTTGTGTCTCCGATTCTTTGTTTCCCTGTTGTCTGTATAACTCTTGATTGAAACATTTGACGTTGCTTTTGTGAGTTCCTAAATCCAATCCTCTCTGATGATGTACATGAATGTGCATCTGATGGATGTTTTCCAGCACCTTTTTGTTGCCTCAATTAAGGGATAATGAACAAGAATTGTTCCTATTTGTAAAACATCTTCTGCTATTTCTTGTTTCCCAATTGGTTGGACAATGTGTCTTAATTATACACAAAGCCTTGTAACATCTTTCAGGGGAGAGAGACCAAGACTGGGAAGAGAGGAAGAAGAGGAGAAGGAAGGGAGAGGTGAGAGAGTTTTGTACTTTCAGTCACTTGCTTGTGGAAGCATACTTGATTTGTTGCAGTAATGGTCACACCTTGCAGTTTTCTCCCAGTCTGATACTGGGGGAATGGATAAGGACATCAGAGCAATCTCCACTCAGATCCATAACTCTATAGAATACCAGAATCAATGCCTCAGGAAATAAGAAATGAGATGTAAAGCCTTCCAGGTTTAGTCACCAGACAAAAAACAGTTCATGTCTCAGGGTGCAAAGAGAAATAACCATTAGTTGGATACCTGCTAGGTCCTGTGTAACATAAGCTTATAGATAGCACATATAGAAAGTAAAATAACTAAACTAAGGTAACTAAACTAAACTAAACTAAACTAAACTAAAATAAATAAAATAAAATAAAATAAAATAAAATAAAATAAAATAAAATAAAATAAAATAAAATAAAATAAAACAAAACCAGAAGACACCTCACTGTATCTGTCTCAGCAGAGATGCAGGATGATGAGGTCACAAATTCTTAGTAAACTCATCACTTTGTGTTAACATATACCAGGGTGGAGGGTGAAGCTCTCTTTACACTGCCTCTGCTGTTGTGTGAAGGGAGAGTGGGCATGTCACACCATCTTTCACCAACACACAGTTCATTTGATTATATGATTTTAAATCAAATCCATCCAGATCTGAGCACAAGCATAAAACATGCAATTTCCTGTTTTAGCCCAATTAAAGGTATTACAGAGTGTCATCCCTTCTGCCCATGAAAAAGCAGCTTTAGCCTGATCTTTAGCCTCTGAGATCTCCTCCATCACCCAGTCAAACATGTCTGTTTTGTTCTCCTTGGCTAAAACACAGAATGGGTTTCTGTGTGGCTTCTGCAGCTTTGAGCCTTAAATCTGTTAGATCAGCTGCTCCTCCTGCTTCGCCTGCTATTTCCTATGAATGGCAGGGTGTGACATTTGGGAGGATCAGATTATGCACTGCAATGCCATTGCTGACTAATCGGATTCCATCCGCCCTTCGTACTCACTGCCTCCGCCAAACTTTCCCATCCACAGAGGACGAGGGGTGACTGCAGGAAATCCTCACCCCGCAGAGGGAGCCTGGCCCCTGGTTTAAGTGGAGCCATATGTTTAATGCTTAACACACAACGCTGGCAAAGGAGGGAGGCGATAGAAGTCTTTGGAGTCTGTGTTACACATGCAAATATTGCCTGTGAAAGGCAAGTCTGTCTCCTTTGACACTGCTTGTAATCCTGATGTCATCCTCTTCACTCCCTCTCACACACACAGTGTTTATTTTGTCATGGTGCATCTAACACAAGACTAAAACCATGTGGGGCAGCAGAATTTTGCACGTGTCCCAAAGCCAAGCCTTCATCCCCACAGAATCTGCATGTTTAAATATAGAAATGGGGAGGCATGACAGAAAGATGAGGGAATTGCATCTGGTCTTTTTCATCCTAATATAACTCTGTAGTGGCATCTGTGAGCCTAGAGCAGCTCCAGCTGCAATAACTGGCCAACCCTTCCTGTCTGCTAGGATAACCCAGGCAAATGCATGCCCTGAGCTCTGTTGTTTCTTTGTATTTGCTCCAAGGAAGCTGGGAGCAAATATTGGATCTGTGCAGCAAAAATATTGCATTTGCTCTAGTGTGCCTAATCCATCTGTAGCTGAGAACGAGGACACACCAATAGGTGCTAAACTGCATGACTTAGTGTGGATAAAAGAAGGCACATTAACCCATCTGGATCCTGGCATCATCTTTTGGTTCACAAAATAAAGAGCAGCAACATAAGCATCTCCTATTGCTCTGCCTCAAAGCTGCAATCTGCAAGCAGCCGCAATCTGCAAGCACCTTGCCAGATAAGAAAGAAGAGATGGATTTCCACAGTACCTCAAACCCAAGCTTCTCTAAAGCCACCAGTGAAAGGACGAGCTACTTTGTTCTCTCTGTTGATACCATGTAAAATGTGTTTAGGTACTCTAGAGATGGAGGCTCCTGTAACAAGGAGATAAGCTCAAGGTAGTGGCAGCTCTGGTGATAGGGACAGGGATGTTTGAGTGCCGGACACAATGCTGAGGCTCTCAGGAAGACATCAAATGGCCTGATAAGGATATTCCCCATCCAGGCAGAGTAGAGACCTGGTGGTCAGACCTTTATCTTTCCCCCCACATGGGCTCCCTGCTCTGCTTTGTGATAAAAAGCCTTGTGCTTAGACCAAGGAAAATAAACAGAGCCAAACATCCCTGGGGCACTCTCCTTAGGAGGAGACCATGCCAGCTTGGTGCTCTTTCCCCTCATCCCCTCGTTTGCTTCTCAGCACCCTTTCTTTTCCCTCCTCCTCTCCTGTCCCTGTTCCTCCTGCCTCTGCCTTGCCTCAAGAGTCAACAAAGCTGGGGATATCCTTCGTGGGAGCATTGCTGCTCTGTGCACAGGAGATGCCATAGGGTTTTTTCTTTTTCCCAGTGCAACTTAAAAAAAAATAATTCTGCTAGCCACTCAATAATTAATGCTTATGAGCACTGATTCAGCATGTCAGGAAGAAAATTTTGCACTCTTATTGTAGTCTTTTGTAATTGAATCTTATGCTGTTATATTAGTGTGGCCCCAGGTGAGTATGCAATAGCTGAGGGGGGAAAAAAAGGTAAGATAAAGGAATTACAATAGAGCCAAGCTAATGTGAGAACAAGGCAATGTCTTCTGTGCCTCAAGGTGTTAAGTTAATCTCTGATAAGTTATTAACTTATTAATGGGCTGAGAAGGGATGAACTACTTTTCATCCAAAGTCCCAAGTGCTCCTCGTTTTCTTCTACATACTTCTCCTTGTCAACTAATTCTCCTTTGGCACTGGTCCCCCATTGCTCTGCCTCCCTTCCTCCACATATCCCATTTCAGCTGTAATGAAATCCGCTCAGAGGAACTTCTCTGCGGTGCGATCACATCATGCTCAAAGCCTGGGATGTGGGGACTGCAGGAAAGTTTCAGGGGCAAAAATCAAGAGAATAAAAGCTAAAGAAAACTTTACAGAAGTTTTTAATTAATCTCTCCTCCTGTCGTTGACTGATCACTGATGTGGAAAAGCAAAAAGAGAGGTCAGTGGTCTTCAGATTAAACAAACGGACTCAGAGTTACATGCTTTGATCCCAGCTCTCTATCCAGCACTGTGTTCACAGGGATTATTTCTGCACTCAGGGCCCAATGTGTGGTGCATTATCTGAGACAATGGTATTTGCCAGCCCTTCTTCTGAGGTTGTCTTCTTCTTCACAGTTCTTACTGATTCCAGTTTCTCCAAAACCAAAGCAGGAGTTTAAAACTGATCAAGTGGGGTGACATTCTCAAAAGTTTTGGGAAATCTGTTGAGGAAAGAGGGACAGATCCCAGCTCACTCTCGGAGGATGTAATTTCTCCTCATAGTTGGATTAACTTTGCCACTGAACTGTCTCATTCATCCTCTTTTGAAGTCACAGTGAGGTGAACTGCTGTGCTAGAAGAGGTCTTTTCCTCACCAGCCCCATTGCAGAGCCTCAGAGCACTGACTGGAAACCTCAGCTTGTACTTTCCTCCAGGTCTTTTCTGCCAAGGAGGGCCATCTCTCAGTGGTGCAATGAGGATGTATTAAGCTTGTGATCACAAGGTTCAAACCTCCCTTTTGAGTGTGGTTCAACAAGGGATGTGTCCAGGGTCTGTGCCCAGTGCTATTTCATTCATCTGACCAAAAATGGAAGGAGAAATGGTTTAAGGGTGCTGGGGGATGAGTGATCATCCCCTTGGCCCAGAGAAGCAGGCTACAGAAGGCTGGCACATCAACACAACAGGCTTCTGACATCCTGACCGGACCAGAGATCTCCCTGCAACACCCCACCAGTGCATGACACTGTTTCTCCAGTGATAAAAATGAACTGTGCTTTCAATCTTCCCTTCCGAGCTCAGATACTGGTGCTGAGGTTGCAGGAAGCAGATAAAAAGGATACTGTTCATTACAATCTGCAGATGATGAACCTGATAATTCTTCCACATGAAAAATCAGTGACTTTTCAGCTGGGGAAAGGGATGGGCCATCACATGCCTTAGCACAAAGCAGTAGGGTGATAGAAAATAACAAGCAGCCAACTTTGGAAAAACACCCAAGGCGTCTTCTTTGAATCAGCTGAGGCTTCAGCCCAAATCTTTCTGTTTGCTCAGAGACAGGTTGGCATCTCTGTCTGTGCTGCTGCTGCTGGCTGCTGCTGCACGGGGTAGAGGGCTCACTGGAGCATGAAAGAGATTGTGATAAAGATACACTGGCTACCATCCTCCTTCCACTGGAAATAGGCTCAGCTTCATATCCAGATGACATCTCAAACACCAACACCAGAGACAGGGGAGGGAGTTGTTCTTTCTTTGCCCTTTCTGGTTTTGATACTCTATTATTTGCAATTATTTATTGCTAGGGCAGCTTCTCAGGTATATAAACGAGGGAAAAGAAGTCCCCTTTCCCCTCCCTGCTTCAGTGCATGCACCTTTTTCATGCTGCACCCAAGCTAGTTGAATTATTTAGTAGATAAAAGCCTTTGTTGAAGATTCTCCTGCATTCCCACTCTGTGAGCTATTCCCATGCTAGTTCTGCTTTCCAGCAATATCAGCTGTGCATATAAATTTTCAGACTCATCTGGATGAATCCCCTTCTGCCAGCCAGCTGTTTGAAAGCATTCCCTGAGACCACGTGCCATTTGCTCTGTGGAGTCTGGCTGGCACCAGCATTCCCTGGGATGCTGCCATCCTGCCAGGATGCAATGCACTTGTCACCATGATGGGGAAGGGGTAAAACACCTTCCATCTCCAGGGCTTGCGCACAGTGGGCTAGTTCATATGCAGGCTCTTCTAGCCTTTGCCAGGTGACAGCAGCTTCAAGATGGTCTTCTGTCAGCTGAAGTTTATAATTCATGCCAGCCTCATGGGAGGGTACTGTAGGAACTGTTAACAAAATACTGTCTGTGTCATGAAAGCAGTTATACTCATGAAATCAAGACTGGGTCTTGCAGGTATCCAGCCAGCAAAAAGCAATGACCTGCAGACAACCAGGTTAAATCTGCACTCTATCCCAGATACCTCGTGAAACCTTTGGTGTGTTGCTTCACTGGGTCTCAGTTCTCCCCCTGTGAATGTGGGGGAAATAACAGCACTGCCCTACCTCACAAAGATGCTGTCAGGATGAATACCCCAGTAACCAAGGTCCTCACATCCTCCAGCATCAAAGGCCACTGAACTCTTAAGAGAAACAGTTTTGCTCCAACAAGGCAGTATAAGCATAGCCAAGGATGGAAAAAAAAGGGTTTTCCTGTCCCAAAGAGTAACTTTGGGGAAGAACAAGGGAGACATTGCACATCCTACCAACCCCAATCCAAATTGTCATTCCCATTCATGTTTATGAAGTGTCAAGATCTGTAAACATTTTCACAAAGACCTAATGCCTGGCCAAATACCCAGGAATCAAAAAGAAATTGTGAAAACCTCATGGTTATGACCACAGCATAAATACAGGGAAGCAATCCCAGACCACTGCCAATACCTTATTGTCAGATGGAGATAATCATCCAAGCAGACTCCCAAGTGGTGAACTCCAGTGACAAATGGGAGGCAGACCTCCTCACGGACGTGGGAACACAGACATTCTGTGTGTTTTCTGCATGAAACCATAAATCATCCACAGCATTATAATGGCTGGAGAACAGATAAAGGCTCTCGGTAAAGCTGAGCAGGAATCTGAGGCCTCCTTTAAATGCAGGAGTTGGCACCAACTAGTTAGTGCAAAGCTGATCCACATGATCACACTGACTCCTCGTGTGAAGAGTCTTATTGTGTGAGGAATACAAACCACAGCACTGGTTTACCATCTTCCTCAGCTCAAAGGGCATTCACACTCCCCTAGCTGGAGAAAGCAATAAGGCCTAAGTGACCACCACTGGACTACACCAAAAATGAGTCCAGCTCGAACTTGGATCTACAAGCAAACCTGGTCACACAGCTTTTGGTTTGGAGCTTGCCTTTGTCTGGCTGGTTCCCCCGAACAGACCAACTCCTGAAGGTGCTAAGCTGGTATGATGAATGGAGCCCAGCACACAGGAGTAGTTCAAATGCAAGTTTGATTTCCCTTGCTTATCAATACCTGTTGCTAGTCACTTATCCTCTCCATGCCTACCTGCCTTTGATCATATATAAAGCAGAGAGGATACCTAATATGTAACTATATGCTGAGGATACCTAATATGTAACTATATGCTCTCCTTCAAAGAGAGAAGTGGAAGTCACTGCACTTGTATTGCTTCCCATGTCCCTTAACCTGCACTTACACAGCCTTTCATGTCCCCAGAATTATTGCCCTCTGATGCAGCATTATGCCATGTTGACTTGTTGTCATATTCATGGCAGCATTACATTCCCTGGGGGAGAATGGCTCCTGGCGGTACTGCTTTGAGAGACCCTTTATTATATTGATGCCAACAGAGATTGCCTCTTTGATAAATGAGCATGTACCTATGAATAAATACAGGAGTACATTTTATATGTATTGTATATCTGCAGTGACAGAGTAGAGGTTTGTGCAGGCGTGTGCTTTTAATATGCATGGAGGACACAAGACAGCGGTAACTGGCAACCGTAGGTTGCTGCATATACATTCCAATGACAAATGGAGGATCCCAAACAGCCATCTAGACAAGATGTTTCCATTGCATCCCTTTTTGTGCAGCAGTTGGGAGATACCCACTCTGCACTCCGACTAGATAGGATACTCTGTGGATGCAACAGGACTTCTCTGTGAACATGAATATGCAAACTCAGCTATGCCGGCCTGTCTTCTGGTCTCTCCCGAGGCAAGAAGGCTAAGGGAGATGGAGTTTTCTGCATATTCCCAGGCTGAGACAAAGAAGAAATTGCACATGAAAGTTACTGTCCTCTTGGGAGATCTTCCTGGAGGCACTGTGTGAGTGGGTGCTTTGTTGCACAGCAGTGGATGGGAGGAAGCAGGTCCAAAATGGTTCAAGAAGCAACATCAGACTCCAAAGCCCATTTTGGTTGCCCTAGCCTCTGGATGAATGGCAATACTTCTACAACCCTGGGCCTGAGAACCCACACCTGAGGCAGAAGTCTTTGTGTGCTACCCTGGCTGGAGAGCAGTGCAGGAGGAGACCATCATGCAGAAACAAGCCCCAGCCAGAAGCCAGTGCAAGGACAGAGAACATCATTTCACTGAGGAGCTCAAAGGGTAAAATTTTCCCCTGAGTGCTTAACAGAGAGATGCCAGGGAGCAAGCCCAAACCAGACTTCATCCTCTAACCCAGCTCTGCAAGAGGGGAATTGGGAGGGAAGGAAGAGAGCACCTTAGCCATTCTCATATCTCCCCAAAATGAGCTCATGGTCCCTGGAGGAGGGAATAGCAGCCTGCCCCTTGCCTGGCACCTCCCTGCCTGACACCTTGCCTCTGCCCAGGGACCAAAGGAGACTCATTTCCCAGCTCCTGCTGACCCCGCCTGAATGGCTCCTTGTTATATTCTCTGAAAAGTTTAGAAGTTGCCTTTGAATACCATAACAGCAAGGTGATGGTTACCAAGGGAACAGGCCGGGAGAAGGTCAGGTTTTTCTGGGTATTTTTTCATGCTTTATCTTGGCTGAAAGTTTTTCCAGACAAATCAGACAAGTGTCTTTCCATCCTGGAGAAATAAAGCCATCATCCGCTTAGAAAAGGACTGATAAGAGGGGAAGGGGATAGCTCAGATTTCCCACAACTGCACACCATATTCTGTGGGGAGTTACCCTCAAAATTTCCTGTGATGGGAAAACCCTGTAGTACCATCAGCAGTTGTGATTTCAATCCAGGGGCCTAACTAGGAGACCCCTGTGGTGGTAAGTTTAAAACTGGATTTGCTTGGAGGCCACAATAGAGGTACAGAGTAAAAATATCCCTGGAGCATAAAATAGAAAACTGAACCAGCAACTTGCCTGAAGTAAATCAGCACAGCCCTTGGAGTCCTTGCATTTCCATGGTGCTATGTCGCTTTCACCAAGACAAAATTCAGCTGTCCAGGAAAGACAGTAAAGCTGAGGTCTAAACACAAGGGCATCATGCAGCCAACAAGCGACAGGGATGTGGAGAAATTTCTGCTGTAATAAGAAGCCTCAGACATGGAGTTAAAATTGAGGTAGCTAAAGAAGAACAGGGTCTGATGCTGCCTTTCATGTGCTAATTGCTCAGCATGGTTGCGTCCTGGCCACAGAGGACTGCACCTCCACTCTTTTAGGAGGTTGATTATCCAATGACCAGGTTCATTTTTCGTGCTCCACATGGCAGCTATTGTGCTACTGCTACTAGTAATATCTTTGATTTTCAGTGCTGCTGTTGCCCCAACAGGCTACCTGAGTTAAGTGAGATGTAGGAATCAAGGAATGACCATTTTAAGTTCCATGTGTATGTTGAATGCCAGCTGCTGCCAGCCTTTCTCCTCTAAGAGCCCTGCCAAGCATCCTTACGCTCTGCACTTTGGTTTGGATCTCTTTCAAAGTCCTTCACTAAGGAAAAACACTTTTGCTAATGAAAACCTATAGTTTTACTGGCCCCAATTGTGAGTATTGCTAATGGGGGGTCTCAGGAGATCCTGTTTCTGTACAGCAGAGCCACTTGACGTTAGTCAACATTAGTTGCCCTTCCAGTCCCTGATAGGGTCAGGCAAACAAGCTCTCTCTACTTCAGGCAAAGAGCTGGCTCTGCTAAACCTCTAAATGTCAAGGCAGGTCAGCCAAGGTGTAATCAGCTCTCATGGCATAGCCATGAGCTTCAGTGCTTTGTACTGGTGGCCAAGTGGACTACTGCTGGGAATGAAACTTTCCCCCAGCTCTAAAAGCAAGTCAAAACTCTTCACAAAAGAAAGCCCAGCTAATCGGGCTGATCACTCAATGACATTGTTTTGAAAGATCAGGTTTTGATTTGCAGACAAATATGTGTTCCCAGCACTGATTCGCTTGTGGTTTGTGCTGAAATAGATGTTTTAGTGCTGAATTTCTGGGGCTGGAGGCTTTTGTCTACTCTTTCTCAAACAAAAGACTAGTGCAAGTAACCTTCATGATCTGTTCATGTGCAGCCTTCACACTCAATGTGTGTGTGTGTGTGGCAGGGGGGAACTGTGCAGTGGGAGCCTGCCAATGCAGGTGGCCCTGAGCGTAGCCCTCACCAGCACACATTCATTAGGCATTGGACAGGCACACTTCTAGCTGATTTATTGATATTTAATATTTAAATACCAGCTGATCGTTCAGCCCTGGTGAGTAGATGTTTAATAACAGCAGAGAGGAGCCATCTCCTGCCAGCCCACCCAGCCTCTTCCATCACTTAATGCCAAGTGCAGAACCCTCTCCTTGCTCCCTGGGCTCGCTGGCAGGCTGTGCCACACACAGTTCAGCTCCTCCAGCCCTGCCTCCCTTTCCACCCTTCTTTGCCCATGTCAGAGGCCTCTTAGGATTCACAGCGTCGGGACCCAGCAAGGAGAGTCATTCCAGATACCTCCTAAACAGGACAGACAAAGCTCTGTTCCCCTGCTATCACCCTGTGGGCCGAGCAGCCTCTCCACTCTTGGTGTCAATATCTGTTTCTCAGTGTCAGCTTTTGCTGGGCAGCTCTTTAGCCTTGTCCACCTGTCTTAAGATTACCCTTTCTTAGCAAGCAAGGACCCTGCCAGGCATCTAACAAGCTGCATCCCTCCCTTCAGTGCCCGTGCAATAATAATTCACTGTCCTGACACATGCAGCTGGAGCATAGGGGACCTTGTCAGCTTAAAAATCACTGCCACACTTCTGGGACTCTAAATCCAGCAGTACCTGAAATGACTGAAGAGTGACAGGAAGAGTTTTTGAAAACCAATTTGCTCTCCGCTCTTTCTACAGCTTTGTTTGCATTTTTCATTTCTCTCAGCTTGGGGGATGAGGCTTAGTGTTAGGCTCATGTTTACCAGTGCTTGGCTCTCCGATTGTCACTTTACAGCCCTGCCTGTGGGCCCTGCAGGTGGCACTTGCTTTCCTCTAAAGAAATAGCACCCCCACAATTTTTCTTCCAACTCCTGTCCAAAAAATAAATAGTACTGGAATGTTTCTGATGGTGTCAGGCTTTGTAATGGTTCATTCATTTCAACCTTAAATTTGGGACTGAATTTGAGCTGGCAGTAGCTCTTTAATATACAGGACCTATCTTATTACATCTCTGTCTAATGCATATTTGGGAGCTTTCCCTGAAAGCTCTTGTATAAAGGAGTATTATGACATCAGGAAGTCTAAAAGTACCTGAACTGCAGATGTGATAAATTCAGCAGGATGATACGTGCCTGGAATTTGTACTTGCCTTTTTCCATTGGCAAATGGCCACCTGGGCTCCATCCCCCGGGATAGCTGTACAGAACAGCCAGTTTGATGAGCCTAACCAGCCATTGGATGTCACTTTGGCTCCACACTAATTCAAGGGAAACAGCATTTATCTGGCAGCCAGGCAGCCAGCTCTTCGGCAGCTGAGAGTTTAATTATCAAGAGTTCAGGCGAATCTTGCTCTTGCTATCTCCAACCAGCTGCTGCAGAAAAAAAAGACCTTCTGGCCCCATCCAGAAGTTTGTGAAGCTCTTGCAAGTTCCCTTTTGCTGTTAAAATGAGTCCCAGCCCATTTGCCCTTTCCTGAGAAATCTCTGGGCTTTATGCCACTAGAAAAAGGAGACAGTGAAAATAATACAGTGGGGAAGGGCTCTGAGTGGATGGGGCTGAGCAAGCAGCAGCCAGGAATGAGAGCACTGGGCAGACTCCAGCTGGTGCCTTGATCCAGCTGTGGGGGTTTGCACTGATAGATGGACATGGGCACAGCTTCTTCAAACTGCAGGACAGCGTTCTTTCACAGCCTCGTTCTGCAGTGATGGAGTGGAGCCACTGTCTACCTTGCGTTAAGTTCAGGCTAGCTGTTTCTGCTGGTGGACCTCAGCCCAAGTGGTCTCAAAGAAAAAAGGGCTACACCTTCCCACTCGCTGCCCCCTTCCACTCTTCAGCAATCCCAGTGGGAAGAGTGGGGACTGAATCGGCCGGAGCAAGCAAGCTGAAGGTAAGACAAGAAGAGAGAAGTCTGCAAAGGCAGCCATTTGCACAGCATTTCTGCAGGAGTAAATGCCAGAAGGTGAACCAGGGAAATAATGGGGGCAAAAGGTGACCCCAAATGAAGCCACCTTTCCCTCCAAGGAGACAAGAGGCCAGTGTGTGAGGAAGGTGGAGGAGGTGTTGGGGGAATGTCCTGCTCCAATCTTCACTCACCTTATCCCAGTGCCTCTCCCCTACGTCTGGGTTCAGGTACCCCTGGATTCCTCTCCCAGCCTTGCTATCAACCACAATCAGTCCAAACACAAAAGCTATTAGTACTCTCCTAGGTTCTGCTCAATATCCAGGTATACCATGTAAGTGAGACACTCAAGACCTGAATAGGGTGCCATTTCCAATAGATCCTTTGCACTTTTGTGGCAGGGATGTCCCTGCCCTTTCAGTCCTGCAGCACCTGGTTAATAATGGGGCCACTTAAGTGCCTATCAGGAGAGTTTGTAACTAATGTGCTAGTGATGCATCTGCTTTTTGTTATTCTCAGGCTCTCCACAGACACAATCAGACACAATTGGCCATTCTCAAGGCACATTTATCTTTTGAATATGAAGGCAAGAGACTCAATTATCTTTTTCAAAAGTAAGCTAAGATTCTGGTGAGCAAATTAGTTATCCTCCCCATTCTTCTTCAAAATGCCATCAGGAATCATCATAAGCAAATACTATCAATCACTGTCTGTTTTGCCCAGTCTGCCTGAGCTATCAGTAAGGGTCCATGTAGGGAAATATGTTGTCTCCACTCCCCACCCAAGAAAAGTCTCTCCAAAGTTTGGGCGTAATTTTCGTAGCTGAGACTCCAGGCTAGGTGCAATAAAACTAGGGAGCTCAGGTTATTTGTGAACTTGAAGGAGATGGAAGGAGCAGGAACCCATAAATATCTATTACTGGTTGGAAACATAGGGCCCTCCCTGCTGCTTCCCCACAAACTCAAATGAACTTGGAAGCCACCCGGCCAACTGGATGGAAGAGAAACACACCCTGTTTCAAGTTCCTGCTAGAAATTTGATCTTGGGCTCCTCCTTGTAGTCCAGAAGCACTGTCACTAAGGCCAAGTTGTCTTGGGTGTCTCATTTTTCCAACCTGCATGAACAAAATTGTTTATTTAACACCATCTCTTCAGGGTTTCCTCAGCTCCCTAGTCTCCAGACCTGTCAGTTTACTTACAGCATCACCAACTGCAAACTGATTAGTCCAGTCCCCCTTCTCTTCTCCCCCATGGTTATCACTTTTATTAACAGCAAGGGAGTGATAATGGGGAAAGATGATCAAAGCTCCTGGTATTAATGCAGGGGATTAACAGTATTTATATTCCTGATCAGTGCACTCTCAGTGTGGAGAGGGAACTGCCACAAATCAGCCTTTTCCGACTGAGAGTTGCTGCAGTGCCACTACCTAAATAGCTGCTGGCTAATGAGTCCTTTGCGGCTGGCTGAGGGAACAGCTCACTCGCTTGGCTACTTCCCTTGCAACCTAATGCACCCAGGCTTACATCCAGAATAGCATGCAGGCACCTGATGTTGGGTTTCAAAGTGCTCTTGAAGTCTTGGGGGCAACATCCACTGTTGAGATCAAGCCAGCTGGTGCTGAACAAGCAAATGAACTGATGTGCCCAGTTCACACTGGGATTGCATCATGTTATCACAGAGGGGAGGAAACACAACTTACATCCTGGTCTGGGACTTTGTGTGAGGTTCAGCAAGCATCACACTGAAGTGGGGGGCAAGAAAAGACACAAAAAAAAATCCATGCCAGGTTTTACATGTGGGACAGAATGCTGAAGTCCTCTGCAGCTATTCAGGGAGAATAGATGTGTTTAAAGCCACAGGGTATTGTATACTGATTCCACTGAGATTCCCAGCAGCTGTTCAGCAGCTGGCAGGGATGTGGGGAGAGGAAGCAGGACCAGCTGACCTTAGTCAAGGTTGCTGGCCACCACCAGCAAACCAAGGTGAAGTGGATTCACCTGGCAGGGGCTGGAGACCAATGCAACGGGCAAAGAGCAAATGGAGAGTACTGGGATCAGAGGGATGGGTGAAAGATGCCTTTGAGGATGCAGAATTTCATTTTATGTGGGAGAATGAGGACACAAGGGAACTGTCCACTTCTCTTCTACCTCGCCTTGGGAGTCTTTCAGGGGGTACATGGCTCTCATCCTCAGAAAGCCCACAGATAGATAGGCCCCATTGCAGCATCCCCTCCCAACTAGAGAGCAATGCATGGATGCTCAAAGATGACCTGAGGAACCAAGGCAACTCCTTTCCAAACCATCCAGTCTGTGTAAAATGGCCACATTTCAATACTGAGACAGATAAGTTCATCCAAAGCTAGGGCATTCTTATAAATAAATCTTTACAAAAGGCAGGAAAACAAATGTCTTGCCCACCAGCTTTGGGCAGCTGCTGGTGTCAGCCTAGCAAGGAAAGAGCAACCTGGGTTTGATTTGCAAGTTTGAATACTGCCATCTGGCCATAAGGTGTTTCCTCAGGAGAACTATCTGGAGACTGGATGAGAGCTCTTCTTCCTACTTATTACTCTTAAGAAATAAGGATCTTAAACAATACCATTTGTTTGCACATAATTTAGGGTCATTACTCTCTTCATGGCCAGCTAGAATTATCTTTGACTATCTGCACAACTATTTCTTCCCCCCCTGTTGTGACTTAACCCCAGTCAGCAACTAAGCACCATGCAGCTGCACACTCACTTCCCCCCGACCCAGTGGGATGGGGGAGAGAATCGGAAGTGAGAAGGTAAAACTCATGGGTTGAGATAAGAACAGTTTAATAGAACAAAAAGAAAGAAACTAGTAATGATAATAATAACAATAATAAAATGGCAATAATAATAAAAGGATTGGAATATACAAAACAAGTGATATGCAATACAATTGCTCACCACTCAGTGAACAATGCCCAGTTAGTTTCTGAGCAGCAGTCTGTGCCTCCCTGGCCAACTCCTCCTAGTTTATGTACTGGGCATGACGCCACATGGTATGGAATACCCTGTTGGGCAGTTTGGGTCAGCTGTCCTGGCTGTGTCCCCTCCCAAGTTCATGTGCCCCTCCAGCCTTCCTGCTGGCTGGACATGAGAAGCTGAAAAAAACGTGACTTAATCTAAACACTACTCAACAACAACTGAAAATATCAGTGTGTTATCAACATTCTTCTCATACTGAATCCAAGATACCAGCTACTAGAAAGAAAATTAACTCTATCCCAGCCAAAACCAGGACACCCCCTCACCCCCTGTTGTTCACTACTCTCTGTCTCTCCATGCAGGGTAATGTCATAAGGGTTTATTTATATCATCATAATTGGTTGCTGTGGAGACAATCATTATGTCACAAGTATAGGCCAGGGAGTTTTGGCTGAAGAATGAATTGCAAAGGGGCCATGGAGGTGAGCCCTGCTGTTTTAGTGCACACACCCATCCTCCCACTCACACCGTGGACAATCTGCATCCACACACATGCCCAACTCCACCTGCAGATGTTGGTCCCACATGTGGCCATGTGTAAACACAAGCTGACTTGCTCTGGCAAAACCTCTGAGCAGAGTTTTTTATCCACATAACAGCACAGTGACAACTGAGGGGAGAGGAGACAGTTATGAACCACAGGAAAAGGCTGGAGTCAGTTGCAGTAAGGCAGAGGACAACAATGATGCTCCTAAACCTCTTCCACCCCATCCACCCCTGTTCTTTAGCCTCTGCCCACACACATGCACGTTGAAAATCCCTCTGAAGGGGGTTGCAAAGCCCTGGGTGACCCATGGGGACTAATGAACACTTCACACAACCCCATTACTGTTACTCACTCATCGAAGCTGTTGTAGGTCATCTCACTGTCTCAGGCTTGTTACACAGCTCAACCAAGATCTATTTTTCTGGAGAAAACCTTTTGTCCCATGGGCTGCTTACAAGGTCATGACACCTAGTACAGTATAACAGCAGCCTGTCATAGAGGATGATGTGGACTTCTTATACACTCCATCTTCAGGATGTGTTTGTCAGCAGGTCATGGTCTTCTGGTGTCTTGTGTATAATCAGAAGGAGAAAGCAAGAGATGAAGGCAAGTGTTTTCTTTGTGTGCCTGCATCCATCCAAGGTCGGCAAAATCACTAACAAACTGCCCTCCTAGCCAAATCTGACTGAAGGTGAATGTAGAAGAGCTGATTGCCATTATTGGACTCTGGATAAATGGAGCTGTTCGCCTTGGGATCATGAGTTTAGAGGAAGGTCAGTTCACTGTTGACCACTATTCGTTAGCCTCTGGCAGTGATTCAACAACTTCTGTGAAATAAGGAGCCAGTCTTGGCTTGGGTCCCAGTGGAACAAGCGTCGGTGTTGCTGCAGTTGCTGTTCTTGCTGGACTTTGGCTGGCTCCACAGAGAAATAATGAAGTAATTCAGAAAGCCCATCCTCACAGCTTAGCACCTTTCTGGGAGATCACCCCGGAGTAACGCAGGGGGAGTTTCTGCTGTGTCTCCATGTAGCTAGGCACAGAAATAACTGCTGAGCTCCAGTTCTGGTTGATGGATGAAGACCAGATGTCACCACCAAAGACTTACAGTAATGAAAATCTCAAACTAAAATCAGGGAGGTGGGAGAAAGGTCAAAATCTCCTGTGGAAAAATCAAGAGGAAAACAACCAAAATAACTGCAGAGCAGCTGACACAGAAAGACAGGAGGTGGATGGTGAGGTTAGAGACTCGTGTGAGGACCCATCTCTGACCCATGACTGTTGCCTACATTTGGTGTTGAAGGGCAAAGGAGACAAGCCTTTTCCCACCCTCCTAGACCCCTTCGCCCATTGCCCAAAGCAGGTGCAGGGACTGCAGCAGTAGAGCTGCCCTATAACCCACTCCTCTGTGCTCCTGAATTACTGTGGCCACATGAGACCCTCGGGAGGGAGAGAGGGAGGGAAATACCAGCCAAATGAACTGTCCAGATAGCCTGTGGGTCTTAAATTGAATGTCTCAGTATATATTGAAACAAATGCAATAAACCAGGTCACTATCACTTGTGTGAAATTCACTTATTGTCTTAAATCATCATTATCACCATCATAATTAAAATCAAGCAACAGCTTAAAGAAACTAATGAATATTTTTATACGTGAACTTATCACGGGGGGGGGGGGGGACACGACACACACGTAAAGTGAAAATGTGCCTGTATTGCTAATAAATATTATTGGAGGGACTCCCAGCTTTTCACATTACCACAGTGTGATATGACAGCCTATAATGGATTACTCAACTGCCCGAAGCCATTGTAGGAATAAATCCCTTTTAATATTCATGTGCGGTCTTTGAGAAAATAGATGTAAGCAGTTAATACTTTTCTATAGACAAAACAATGCAGTTTATCAAAACAAAATGTGTGCTTGAAAACAAAAATTGCACAGCTCCTGGACTCATTCTTTTTTTTTTGCAAACCAGAAAGAATAGGACTCCAAAAAAAGACAATTTGGGGCACAATGGAGCACAGGAAGGAAGATGGGGGAGGGACAGGATATTAACAAGGGTTGGTAGAAGGGGGCGAAAGGTGTAAGAAAATATAATAACAATCTGTGATTGTAAACAGGGCACTGAAGAAGGGTCTTAGGGAGGAAGGTGTTGGTTGGCAGTGGGGCTGCTGGTTGCCTTACAAAGCACTCACTGGGACAGGAGGGAGTATATGGGTGGCAGAGGAAGACCAGGCACTTCCCAGGAATGAGGCACAGTGCTCTGTGAGGTGCAAGGATGCTAGGTGATGCTGGGTCTTAGCCATGTTTATAGGAGTGTAAAGTATATAGAAAAGAGGTGACCAGGAAAGCCTGTGCAGGGCCAGCTGAGGTGTGCTCCCTCCTAGCCCTCTGCTCCATCCTCCTGCTTTTCTTTTTGCAGCTGATCTATAAAACCTGCCAGGTTTTTATCTCTGGTTTGTTTGGGGTTTTCTTTCTCCATTTACACAGCGGAACAAGGGAAGCAGCAGTGTAGAGGAGCCTTTGTGCCTTTTTGTGTGGTAGGGAGTGAGGGAAATGGAGGTTAACCCTTCCTGCCCCAGCTTTTTGCAGGCAGTGGAATCTTGGAGGGAAAACCAGAAAGCAAAACCCTCTCAGGGACTGGAGGGAATGGCTGCAGCTTCTCAGAGGTGAGGGGGCAAAAATGAGAGACCTGATCTTACAGAACCAGATGCAGCTGAGATATGAATGCAGCTTTTATTTGGCTGCCATGATCTGTGGCTATAAATGGCTGTAGATGCATCTGAAACTGTGAGGGAGAGAGAGACAGAAACTCTTCAGTTCCCCTCCTGCTGTGAGATCTAGGCAGCAAAGAGAAGCTTAAACTGAAGCATCAAGAATAAATAAGACCCCCCTGGGACTCATGCTGCTTTGATATTCTGTGGCTGCCTGGTGGGCAAAAGAGTTGACTCACACATGCCTTCTGCCTGTCCGTGTTCAGAGAGAGCCTGTGATGACACCCTTTGCCCCTGGCACAACCACAGCAGAGGCAGCTTGGGGTCTGTCTTGGATTGGGGCAGGCATGGTCCAGGCTGAAGGAGACACCATGTTCTTGAACCAAATTCAGCTCAAAATGTAGCCCAAGACACCAACACTTCTCTGAACGCTGCAGGACTTGGCCAAAGTCATGAGCCTGCAAAGGCCCACAGGGTGCTTAACTTGACTTTCTTGCCAAATGCCACTGGTTTCCATGGAGCTGCTTGGAGGGATTCAAGATGGCCATGTGTTGAACCAACCACAACACCCTGAGATGCTCCCATGCTTGAAAATACTTGGGGAGAGGCACTATTTTTTAAGATATCCAGTTTTATAACAGTCATTCTGATCACTGGGACGAGGAAAAAAATCTATTAGCTTACCATGTTAGCATGTCAGACCAATCCACTCAACTTGCTCAGATTTTATTCTCACATCATTTTCATGGAAGACTGGGGTTCCCCATCTGGGCAAAGCTTCAGCTGTGTAACCATCTACATTGCCAGCAGTGTTGGAAACACTCTATAATTAGAAATATTGCAGGAACACTTTTACAGAGAACTTTCTCCTACATCTCTTTATTAATTTGTTGTAACAGAAAGCTTGTTGCTGTAAACACCAGAATTGTCCCTTTAAATGCCAGATAGATAGTTTTATAGGTTATACTGGGTGATATGAAAGTGGGCCAGTTTTATAGGTCATATTCTTCTTTGAAATGGAATAGGTCCAGGAGACAAGTGGGAACCAGAATGGGGAAAATTCCTCCCACCCACCTCCTTCCAGCAGAGCAGAGGTGTGTCTTGCATCGAAAGGGAAAGAAAAAGTTTCACCTTCTAATTGTTGTATTGAGTAGCTCATTGACTGTACTTTTTGTTCAATACCTTTTTACCACTCAGATTGTCTAATCAAAGGCTTTTTCCTTCCTTGGTTTAGCTTTGCAGCCTCTAGCATTGATCCAAAGTCAGAAGCGAAAGAAGAAAACAGGCACTGGGAAAAGAGAATGCAATTAACACCCAAGCAGCTTCATTTTTTGGGGTGCCTTTAAACATCTTGCACCTCTCAGTCTATTCTCCCATTCTTTTATTTTCCCTTTTGTGTTCAGGAGGTTTCTTTAAGGAAAGCCTTTATCAGCAGCTCAGGGAGAAGATTAAAGCACCCGTCACAGAGAAACAGGTTACTTTTTGTGTCCGAGTTCTTAATCCACTTTATTAAAATGTTCCAAATCTTCCTTCAAGAGAAGAGATCAGAAGGACATTTCCCTGTCACCCTTGGCATGCCTTCCTTCCGGATACTTGTGCTTCGTTAGAGACAGAAAAAAACAAAGTCAAGGCAAGGAAAAGAAGAGAGAACAAGACTGCAGTGACTGGTTAATATGGGATGTGGAGCCTTCTACTTCATGGTCACTGGTACTGCTCCGGCTCCAGGCTGGAAGCAATTGAAAGCTTTTCCCATCTGAAAGACACTTGTGTGAATCGAGTCAGAGATCTCTGACTATTTTTACCTTTGAGGTTCAAAGAAGGGAGCTTTGCAGTGAGCAAAGCCAAACACCCATGCAGCCTGCTATCCTGTTGCTGATAGCAGCAAGGAAAGGGCACAGAAAGGGCGAAGGTATTGAGTCTGCTTTGCTGTATACTCTACCTGCTCCCACAGACCTCAGGCCAGGTATTTTCCACCTGAAATAATGGATCTCTGTGGTTAATAAACCTTGATGGATTTTCTTCCAAGAGATTGTCTAATCTTTTTTTCTCCATGTCCATAAACCTTCTCTGCACTGACATGGCCCTTCCAGAGCAAGGCAGATGATCTCTAGGGGTGCCCAGTGAGTCACTTTCTGTGATGTTTAGCTTGATGGCTTTCATATTATGACCGCTGGAAATGAAGTGTGTGATTCCTCTGAGCAGCCTTGGGAGATGCCTTTGGGGGAAACAAGCTTAGATCAGGTTTAGACCTTGTCTTGGACCTGCCACCAACTCCTCATCCCGAGATGCTTCATCCCAACCCTCCTTTCCCTTCCCTTCCCCCTCAGGCTTCTCACATTGGATTTTCTCAGTCTGTCTGCCCTAATCCAGAGATATGGCCACAACATAGTGCAGGCAATCAGTGAGCCGCGCTGTCTCTGATGGTGCAAAACTGAAATAAGGATAATATAGAAACTGCTCCAGGTAGCCATGATAGGGGTCTAATGAGGTAACTGTCATGATGGCTTTTCCATGTACCCAGTCTTGGATTTAAAAGGCCACTTGCTTTGCATAAGTAGCTGCTGTTTTGTAAAGCAAGTGTATATGATGCAGACACTCCTCATGCTTCCTCAGGGTACAATTACTTTCTTATCTGTCTTGTACTGCTGTTTCTCTTCAGCTGAAGTAAGTTCTCCATCATGAGACTGTAGGGTTAATCTTTTAAATAGGGAAAGTCTAAAAAGGCTAGAGAAAAGCATGGCAGTCTAAGAGATCGAAGAGCAAGGAGGTGACATCTTGGCAGGCAGAGTCAAATCGTGAAGTGTTCCTAAAAGACAACCATAGCATTTCCCATCAGTGCTGACTCATAATATGGCAGGTTCATTAAAGGTGAAATACATACAGACTACAGCTTGAGCAGTTTCCTACTCTGCAAAGCACCTATGCAATTGGCTTTTCCCCTGCATCTTGACTCTTCCAAGTCAAGACTATCAAAGTAATTTGATTTTAAAATGTGTCATCCCATTAATAAAACCACAGTTGAAGGCTACATTTTATTTATTATTCAAATTACAGTAGCTCTTCAAGGCCTTGGCTGCAATGCAGCTCTGCTTAGCTAGAGACCATCTATCCACAATTTAAGAGGCAAGTCCCTTCTGCTCCCCACCCCAGAGATGGCCACATCACTGGGGGAGATTTCCAAAGGGCTGCAAAGGTCTAAGTGTGGGACCCTGTTGATTCTCCTGCACTCCTGACTGCCTTCAACACCCCTTTGCAAAAATCTCCTCTCCAGTCAAGATGACTGGCAAACATTGCAAGAAAGGGAGCCCAGAGCTAAAATCACTTGCAACAGACTCCAGCCACTCAGTGTCACTGCTGTGCCTTAATCACAAATCATCCATTTTCTGCTTTTATACCAGGCATACTACCGCGTTTTGTATCCACTGACACTCCTGTTCCAGGTACAGTACTGTACAGCAGTCTAGCCTGCAGCTATCTTGGTGTTCCATGTTTATCTAGTCTCTCCTGATGGCCTCCACAGCATATTTGCTCTGTTTTCAAAGCCTGTTTTCGAGCCACTTTGAATTCCCTTTGTGCTTAGAGATCCGCCTCGCTCTTCAAGCTCCATGCACCCTCACTGGCAAGGTTTTTAAAGCAAGGCCGTAGCTGGAAGTTGTCATTGATACGTGATGCAGAACAAAATCCAGCTCGCTCGAATGCAGCTAGATTGACTCAGCGGGGCTGACAATAGATGAACTGGGTCTTATCAGCGAAGGAAGCAGATACAACACAGGAGCAGCATGCAGGGAGTAGATAGGAGCTCTGTGAAAGCGGACAGCCTGGCTGGTGATAGTGGGGGGCGGGGGTGGTGGTGGGGTTTTTTTCCCTGGCTGTTTTTGAGGCTGTTGTTTTAAAGCTGGCACCTTTCTGACCACAGCCACTGCATTAATGGGGAAATGAAGTAAAATTGACAGATAACCTGATGGAGGAGTGCTGTGACGAAAGGTCTCAGCGGGGTGTGTTTGTCCGAATGAGCCACTGCCTCCCTGGGCAATTTATCCCTTGCTCCAAATGCATTTTCTGGATTTAATGACAAGTTGGTGGCTTTTCTGCAATTAATCCTATCAAAGGGAGGTGATTTTGCGCAGAGCTGGTCCCGTATTTCCCATCCTGTGTTTTTGTTTATGAGGAGAGGGGCTGCCAGCTGTCTCCCAAGTCAAGGCACTACAGTTCATGGCAGTAACAGTGGGTTATTAACCAGGTGTCTTCTCCTGACATCTGAAACCAGCACAGCTAAAAAATACAGCCTCAGATTGTCCTAACAAGCAATCTCCAAACTGTAAATATGCAACACTGAGTTGCAACACTTTGCCAGTGAAACTCTTTAATGAGTGGATGGCTCAGCAAATCTTTTATGCAGCTGCTTTCCCCACTGCAGATAATGAGATTTACGGTAGGAAGGAAGGGGAGAAATAAGCAACCAGGGGAGTGCAGTCCCTGTGTGGTTGAGTTCCACCTCATACTCTTGTTTGGCTGGTCTGATCCTTCTTTAACTCTCCTTTCCTAGGTTAAACCATTAACAGTCCCATTCACTGGGGACTTGGAGCCAGGAGCAGAAGTAGCTCCCAGTGCCAGAAATCATGACCTGACTAAGACAAGAAGGAATAAACCATCCTTCCAATGGGGGTACTTACTGATGACTGTCCTGGTTTCAGCTGGGATAGAGTTAATTTTCTTTCTAGTAGCTGGTATGGTGCTATGTTTTGAGTTCAGTATGAGAAGAATGTTGAT
>JANZLQ010000037.1:11824396-11860675 GCA_026212715.1 Elanus axillaris | reverse complement strand
GCCCAGCCAGCGAGAAGGCTGGAGGGGCACAAGAAGTTGGGAGGGAACACAGCCAGGGCAGCTGACCCAAACTGGCTGACAACGTATTCCATACCGTGGGATGTCACATTCAGGAAATAACTGGGTGGCATGGGGGGTGGGGATCGCCACTCAGGGACTGACTGAGTGTCTATTGGCGGGTGGTGAGCAATTACTCTGTGCACCATTTGTACATTCCAATCCTTTCACTATTACTGTCATCATTTTATTAGTGTTATTATTATCATTATTACTTTCTTCTTTTCTGGTCTCTATTAAACAGTTCTTAACTCAACCCACGAGTTTTACTTTTCCCAATTTTCTTCCCCATCCCACTGGGTGGGGGGGGAGTGAGTGAGTGGTTGCTTGGTGTTTAGTTGCTGGCTGGGGTTAAACCACAACAATGACATATACCTAAAGCTTTGAAATATCGAGGTCTCTGTGAATACTGATGGCCTCTTTTGGAGAGAGAGAGGCAAAGGAGAGAGAGTCAATGGAGATGATGTACTTTTGCAATTCTGAGAAGCTTTTCCATATTCCCTTCCAACATATGATAGTTCTTCTTCTTTATCCTTCTGTCCAATTAAATGACAATTCTGATGAATACTAGTCCCAAAACCAAAATCACAACACCTGGAGGAATGGGATCCAAAAGAAACAATCTTTCTTCCTTACAGTGGTGGACTAAGAGGCAAAAGAATAAGCCCAAAATTCATTTTCCAGAAGGCCCTTCCTAATGATCATAACCTCCAACACCGAAGTCTTTTCACAAAACACAATCCTTAGAAATGCTATTAATAGCAAAAACTTCCCCAATACCAAAACAAATTATACAAAACAGTGCATTCTCAACTGATTTACAAGCCCTGTGAGCTGGTCCTTGAGCCATTCTTCCTGTCATGATGAAATTTTCATTCCCCTTGGACCTGAGCTCCCAGCTAGAGGAGAAAGCTCACACCCCAACTTGCTCGTTGGCAGCAATGTACTTGTCTGGGGAACCTGCGGTGTCAGTAACAGTGTAGAGCAATTTTTGTTCTGACACTGCGTCAGACTTTGAGCAATATAACAGTTATAAACCCAACAACAGTCATCTTCTGACTTTGAAACAAAACCAAACTATCTCCAAAAACTGTTGCTGTTGCCGCACCTTAGTGTTGCAGACTGAGCTGTTCAGTCTGTTATTTGCTGGCAAAAGGTTTATCCAACATCATCTCCAAAGGCAGTTTCTGATTCATACTTGTTTGCAAAGGCTCTGAAGAGAGACCAGCCAGACACGGAAACGTGAAGAAAGCTCCTAAAGGAATGTGAAGGTCTTGCTGTTGAGGACACACAGATGAAAACATCAGCAGAATACATAAGATGACTTGCACTTTCCTTATTTATCCAAAAAGCTATTTTTGTTTATTAAAACCTAGTTACTAGCTGCATCTCACCAATAACCTGGAGTGCTTGCTTGGTTAATTTAAGCAAGCAGAGCTTTGACGAAGTAATTTTACCATCCTCGGGGATCTGCCAGCTTATGCTGGTCTTCACTATTTCAGATGAAATTGAGTTAATTTTCACTGAAATTGCTTCTTAGCATACAAACACATTCCCCATCATTGCAAGCTTATGCCTCTGCAGCTCTATTATTCTTTAATTTACACACCCCGGCAGCGAGGGATTAATGCCTGAGACATACAAAAGGCTACAGTGTGGAGAGGAGAAGGGAAGGAGAGAGAGAGAGAGAGTGGAGCTCTGCAGGGAATAGGTAATGGTGTTTCAGTTTTATAGTCAAAACATTTAAAGTTTGGCATTAATACAGAGTCAACTCTTGTTGTCCTTTCACTCTGGAAATGCATCATCTAAAGTCTCAAGACAGAAAACATCTCAGCTGCTCAGTCAGGCCAGAGATGATGGCAGGCCCCTGCAGGATTGCCAGGTTGCGAGGGCAATCACCAGGATATTACAAACTGCTCCACATCAGGAACTAGTTGCAGGGGGTCAAGGCAGTGTGGAGCAGAACTGCACAGGAAGGCCAGATTTTGCCTTTGCATCTTCCATGATGATCTTGCTTCAAACAGGAGTTTCCCTGGGAAAATGCTGCTGCCAAGGCACTGGGGGTGCCTTCAAATACTCAGAAATTAAAATATTGGGTTCTCATAAGCATTCAGACAAAAATATAACTAGTGCCAAAGCACCTGCAAATGGGTGGAAAAGGGGGATTGCGCTATCAGGCTTTTCCAGAGAGAACAGGCAGACGTGCCAAGTTCAGCAGTCCCTGTAATGTCTCTAGTGAGATTTCAGGGTAGCAGCATTTTAAGCTAGTCTCTGATGATGATTGATCAGAATAGTAATTATGCTTTTTTTATGTTATCACTTCAGTTTTCTTCTCTTAATTAAACAGCCAACCATTTCCTCTTTTACTGTATACACCTCTGAGGTATATACAGGTTATCAGATAAAATATGGCAATCCCCTATCATGTGTTGGTATGCAAGTAGCGTGCCATAATGAGATGTTCAAATTCCTTATCGTCCTTTGAAAGTCTGCTCTTCCTTCCCCTTCCCTGACTACTACCAGTGCCACATCAGTTCCACAGCACATACCAAGATCCCATGCCACTGCCCCTGCAGCCTACTTGCACACAAACATGTTAATGCTTTCTCCTTGCTACCCTCTGCTCATGAAAGGCTCTCTATCAGCCTGCATTACTGTTCTGCCTTCAAATCTTTTCTTGTTTCCTTCTTCACTACAAAGCCTACCAAATCTGGACACCACAAGGAAGTTGCTGATGTGCTGGACCACTGCATCTTACACTAATTTGTCTAATTGTTGTCCAACATCCAGGTGTTCTTCCTGGCTTTTTAGTAGATGGTGAGCTGTTTGGGGTAAGGGCAATCTTGTGCCTTTGGCTTAAGCACCCTGTCATCATGGCTGCATGCCACTAAGTCTACAAATTTAACAGCAAAAAAAGAGAAAGCTCTCGGGCTTCAAAGCAGAGCAACTGTACAAAATATGTTCTTGTATTTTGAATGTATATCTTGTGATACCCAGGAGACCAGACAAGGCACGATCCTTCCAGGCAAGAACTCTTTGTATCTTCAGCCTGAGAGATAATCGAGTGGGATTTTTTTTTTTTTTTTTGCTTTAGCCTATAACAGACCTCCCAGCACCCATGGCACATCAATTTGCCTTTCAGGGCTCCCCAGGGATCATTGTACCTTTCTGCCAATGTCCCAGATGTTTGCCTTTGAGGCCAGTGGAAGGAATATTGCTTTTCTCCCCAGTTTGTGGGCAACACTGGCCCCTTTCTACCACCAGAATGACTATGCTTGAATTTCCTTAACACTAACACATTAAGTTTCTTTTATTTGATAATGTTCCCTCCTGAGGACTGTCATTAGTAGCTGTAGATAGTATAGCAATGGAGAAGGAGGTCCGCAACACAATTCATATTGAAGAAAATGAAAGGAACTCTGGTTCCATCCAGAAACAATCTCACCACCTTGCAGGGTGAGCATCAGCTCTGCTGCACAGCTGGGAAATCCCAGTCTCTGGAGCAAGTCCTTATTGAATCCAGGAGGAGGTCACGGTGAGAAAGGAGATGTTATTGCTTTGCACTAAAGAGAGGCTCATGAGTAACTCCTGTGCAGTCAGAGCAAGAAAAAATCTGAGAACAAGAGAAACACCCTCCCCATTTGCAGAAGAGGGAAGGGCAGAAAAAGCAGGAGAAAAACATTAACGGCAAAACAGACCCACTGAGGTGACTAGTAAATACTGAAAAGCACAGGGCACTTTCAGCCACCTGCCATTGGGGTCCAACATCTATCAGCTGGTAGAAATTCCCCTCTGTTGCATCTGCATGACCATCTCCTGAAAACAGCTGAAAATCAGCCTAAAAAGTTATATTAAACCAGTGGTCTAGTAGGGCATGGTAACACTGGTGACACGCCACAGCAAGGATGAGTGGGACCAGTGGCTCAGGCAGGTATACTTTGTCCTCCCTCTGCCATCCAGGAGCAACTTCTGCCATTTTTTCCCAGCAAAGTTATTTCAGAAATCAACTCCTTTCAGCTCAGCTGACTTTTAGCCTCATGCATTTTTATACAGTCTCTGCAAGAACAAGAAGGATATTTACATTTTTTAATAAGCTTGACAGTTTGAAAGTAATTGGGGATTTATAATGGGTTTGTTTAGGTCTTTTTGTCCACTTGAATTCCAACTGCTAGTCTTAGGCCTAACAAGCAATATTATCTCTATGGTGATGAGGGAACCTCAACAGGAGGCCCTGAAGCCAAAGAGGAAAGCACTGGCATGTTTTGTTTTGTTGGTTTTTTTTTTTCTTTGAACCTGCATTTTAAAGTAAAAACAGCATAACAAAATTTAAAGCAAGAGCAAAATTCCTCCAGCCATCCAATGCTCATAACTCTGGCTTCTTCTGCTGGTTCTCCCAGGGGCACATAAGCCAGTGTCTGATCTCTATCAAGGTGTTCTTTTGTTCCTGGCAAAGATTTGCATTTATTTGTTCTATTATGGTTCTAAAATGATCTTAACCCTGATTTTTCTTTTGGGAGAATCAGATGTTTGGTGGTAAGGATGGAATTAACCTGCAAGACTCAAGGTCTGGGATCAGATTCCTGCAGCTGAATCTCAAGGACTCAGTTCTGCTTATTCCTGAAATGAAAAGACAGCTGTACCCAGTGGAAGAGAGAAAGGAGTGAAAGCCGAGAAGGGATCTGATCCAATTGTGATAATGGGGTTTTCAGTGAGAACTGCTATCAAAAACAGAGACTCCTGGGAGTCTCTTTGGCTTCCTTGACATTGCTGAGGGACACTACTGAGACTGCAGTGCTGATTTGCCCCAGGCTTCTCTAGACAAGGGCTGCTGACATATTAGAGGTGATACGCTCTGAGCCCAACTTTCAAATTGGGTCCTTGCTTCTTTGTGCCTCATCTCCTCACCTTCTTAAGAGAAGAAAAAGCAGTCCCTGTCTTCTGCAAGAGTAAGGATATAAATGCAACAGAGATCAGCAGGGCTTAGTGTTGAAGTAGGAAGTGTCCACAAACCCCACAAAAAACAGTGATAATGAGGGGAAAAAAAGCCCCACAGGACTAGCACTGACACCCCTGATCAGTAGACATCAGGATACAGGTTCATTTCAGCATAAGCGAGCACCAAGAAGTGGTGCTCTGGGACATATCTGACTTTGTCAAGGGCAGAGCCTCTCAGTTCATATCTTCTCCTCTCTGTGCCTCGGACCTCCGTGGCATGCAGGGCATACCAGCAAATTGCTTCCCATGCCCCACATTGCTATTCTTTTCTCAGAGCAGCTAAAGCTGTGGAAAGAATGATCTTCATAAGCAAAGCAAAGAGGAGCAGAGATGTTGCCATTTGCCATTGCTCTTGCTTGCTCTTGACTGTGTGCTTTGCGTTGAAGCCCATGCAAGGTACACAGCCAAGGAGTAGCTTTCTCCAGTGCGTCTCAGGCGTGGGACTGTGCAGCCTTATTTCTTTCCCCTGTGGAGGAAAGAGAGACATAAGGAAAAACGCCTGTTCCTAGTGTTTCCTAGCTCCCACAGCCCCAACAGGGGCTTCTTTAGCCCCCTTGCAGCAGAGAGCCATAGGAGCCATTCCTTGCCTTGGCATCAACACCTGGCACCCACAGCAGCTGCCTGCTCCTTGCTGTACCTTCCCAGCACATGCATCATGTGTATGCAATGATGCACAGGTCTCAGCACCCTGTGGAGGGCAGCAGGCAGGGAGGGGGTTGTGGGCAGGGCAAAATGACTTGTGGGACACATGGCAGGAGGGGTGAAAGAAAAGTCAAAGACAGGGAGAGGAGATAAAGAGAGATGGGATGGGAATGGGAGAAAGGCAGCAGGGGGGAGAGGGGAAAGTGGGAAATGAATTGAAATGAGTTAGAAAATTCCAGGCAGACAAGCTTGAGCATTCAGCAGCTGAGATGTGGGGCTTCATTAGTACAGACCGACAGAAGATAGAGACATTAAGGAAGGAAATGTGTGACTCACAGGGGAAAATGGGAAAAACAACACACACCATAGCAGCTGCTCCGTTTACTTCAATTAAAGAACAGCTCAAAGGGTATGTTAGGGGGAAAGGAAGGGGAAGCAAACAAAGGCACAAACAACAACAACAACAAAACAACCAGATGAAGCAACTGTTACCCTCAAGCACCTAAATGAACTGACTCCGGCGTCTGAACACAGAGCCAGCGTTCCTTACCCTGTGCATCCAAACAGGAGCTGAGCTGCTTGCTCTGCAGAGCCAGGCTGCAGCAGGAGCTGCTGGCCAGGGGCCGCGGTGCTGCCCAAGGAGCATGGAGCTGGGCATGGAGCAGCAAGCCCTCACAAAAACAGTGTCCCATCTATCAGGTGGGGAAGGGAAAGGCAGTTGCCTTTAACATAGCTGTGTGGCACCTTGGGAATGGGTGAGCAGGGCATCACCCTACACCTAAATCACCAGCCGCAGCATGTCTGAGCAAGGAAGGGAGGATGGTAGCAGTGGGTGCATTAATCACAACCATGACTTACAGCAGAGCTGTGGTGGCCAAAGCAAAGCACATTGGACTTAGCTCCAGGGTGGTGGGGGATGCTGCTGGAGCCTCTCCATCCTCTTGGTGCCACCCACAGTGATCCCAGCTCACCTGCCCCAGGCTTTGCTGCCAGCATCAGACAGAGCCAGGCAACTTCTCACAGCCACCTCATCAGCCACCATGACTGGCTGGGATGCACACACTTCCCTTACCTCTTCCTGTGGTGTACAAGGATGCAAAGAGCTCACTGAGATTGGCTTGTGCTGCTTTTCAAGAAGAAAAGGTTGACATTAATTCCAGCCAGAGACTTTAGTTATTTCAGCCACACTGGACACACAGGTGGGAACACTCTGGCACTGGGCAAAGAGGAGAATGAGCAAGGTGACTCACATCACTTCCTTCCTCCACCAATTGCCAACCCTAATTTCTCAGATGTCATGAGCACTGAGAAATGTTACAGTAAAAAATTCATGGATTCTAGTGAATCTTTTTCTCAGCTTTCAGGTGTTAAATGTTGGAAGTGGAGAAAGGAGTGGACCTGGAAGAGCAAAAGTGAGACACAGGAGAAGGAAGGGATGGAAGAAACTTCCACTTCTCTAGGTGTTTCCTACTTGCAGCTTCCACCAAGATAAAAATGCATCAGGAATTTATAGGGGAAGAAAGTTTTCTGTTTAGAGTTCTAACTGCCATAGATCTCTGCTTTTTTTATTGGTTCCCTCACATAAGAGGTTTATCGCTTTTCTCCAGCTGTGACACCAGCCTGCAAGGGTTAGTTGCTTTGCTTGGTTGACTGAAGCCTCAAATCTGGAGGGTACTGGGTCAATCCCAACTCATGGCCTTCCCAGATGATCAAGACAGACAACTTCACAATGCCAGAAAAGGTCTGCTTTCATTTTTGGTTGGGGAAAATCTTTGTTCAGATTTTATCCATCCTTCCTTATCTTTGTGGATGCTTCCCAATTCCTGGATACAGCAAATCCATGACCTTTGGCTGACTCATTCCCTATACAAGCATAGCAGTGGATTTCATGACAAAGTCCCATGGTCTCAGGATAATTACCTGCCCAAAGTCTCAGATGGAGCGCCTAGATACAAGCAAACTCCCAAAATCCTGACATTTATCATTCTAAAAAGCAGCCAGCAGAAAAGCAGCCCCTATCAGATAAGAGGTGTCAGTCAAGATTTCAATGTAGTTGGCTGCAGCTTGAAAAGGACACATCACAGTATATCTGCAGAATGAAGCGTGGTGAATGTTAAATCTCCACAGCATGTGAATTAGCACAATGGATCCCATCTCCATACGTGATAACGGGAAACTCATAATTCTCTTACACGAACTTTAATGCCAAAAAGTTGCCACAGAGAACCACAGAGGACACAAGGGCTTTTTCTTCAAAGCTTCTGAGATAGGCAGTATTAAACGTGTTTGCTTTGAGCTGGCTGTGTGTTAAGCTTCCTCTGTCCCTTCATCTCTCCCCAATCAAGCTGTGTCTCAGTCAGCACCCAGTTGTTAAATTCTAGATGGATTAAAGAGCATGAGAAAGTGCTTTTTTTAGGAAAGTGATGTTTATCCATCACTCATCTGGGCGAGTGTTAAACTTCAGATCTTCTGCTTCTCTAATGATCGTTGCATGGCTGTGCATTCAGAGTCTTTGCTTTGCACGGTAGTGGGGATGTTTGATCTAAAGGCTTCTCTTAGCCTAAGATTAAATCTGAATTTGGATCATCCTTTGGGGTCTAATTGCATAGGATTTTGGTGGCAGTGCAGCAGGGGCACAGACTACATTGGCAGGAAGAAGAGGACAGGAATTCCCCAAATGACCTGACAGAGCCCAGGATAATTCAGTAACATTTTATCTGGAGGAGAAAATGAAGTTCAAAGACAGAAAAAAACAGCTTTCCTTGTTCAGTGTTAAAAAAGAAATAAGAGGGAGGAAAATCTCTCTAATTAAATTCCTAGAATTCATGCAGGCTTCCAACTAATGCCAACTTAGAAAAAGCATTGACCGGTTCCAGCCCCTCTCTGATGGAGACGTGGGTGGACAGGGATCAGACTGACAGTAAGTTCCTCAAAACTGCAAAGTTTCGACATTGCATTAGGCATAATTACACCTGTCAAAGATGACATACTCCTGGAAATTTTCTGTTGCAGAGCTAATGGCAGAGGGGCTCTTGCAAAACCCTCCACATAATTTCTGGATGCCTCAGGCCTTCAGAAACTATCTTGACAAGGAGATGAAGTCTTGCTGTGCAACGGGAGGCTCTGGTTTAACTACAGGTAGTGTTGGACCACTTCAAACCAAGTTTCAAGTACCTTTGCTTTTCTTGATCTGGAAAAGTTCACTTTTTGCATTTTGGGAGTGTCACCACTTTAAAAGATACAAAAAATATGTCATACAATGACCACCTGCCAGTTAGCTCTTCTGGTCTGTCACCTCCAGTAAAGGGCAAACACTTCAACACAGCAAGGAAACACATGATGACACAGGGCTGCCCGGTAAGACGAACACCTGGTTCCTCACCTTCTCAACCCTTCAAATGACTTCTACAAAAAAAAAAAATGTTTTCCAAAAAAACGTATCCCTGTATGGAACCCAAGTACAGCACTGGTGGTAGCCAAGAAATACATGCCATAGCTGCAATATCACTCCCTGGTTCAACTTCTTGCCAGCCCAGCAGTGTAAAGATGGCATGAAGTTCCCCTCAGAAAAGCAGCTTTCCTCCTCACAAAAGAAAGCTCAACCAGATTAAGGCTAAGTAGGAAGGAAAGGCCTGTGTCAGAGCAGGACAGAAACCACAGGACTTGCTACAGTTTCTCCTCACCTCTTATCCTAGTAGATGCCAGTGCCCCCCCCTGCCCAGGTGGATCTGGAAAACTGTCTTAGAGGTCCTAGGCAAAGATAGACTATGCCATGTACATATTAGCATGAGGCAGAACTAACACCCACAGGTATGTCACCATTGCATCAGAGCCTTCTAACCACGCTGCAGATGAGGCTTTTTTTCTGCCCAGCGGCACTTCTTTCACTGCCACACTACCACACGCTTCCAGCTCCAACTTCACGTGTCCTGGGGAGCAGGAGGGTTGGCACTTGGTGCCAAAGGATGAAATCTTGAAATCCTCATTGAGCTGAGATTAAATTAAGGGAGAAGGGATAGAACATACCATACAAAGGGAGCCTTAGAGAAATGCTCATTGTCTTTACTGGGAGCTGGGGTCTGAATAAGAAGCAGCTCAGGATTTGGCAGACTGTGTGTAAAATGTTGCAGAATGACTGCTATGTGCATGCAGCTAGTTTTCATCCGTAATATATATAGGAGCATACCATATGTTTAAAGCATCAGGCAATCAGGCCAATCTTGGATCATATTATAAAGCTTTCCTACAGTGTTGCATTTGTTTTAAACAGATGCATTTCTCCTTGCCCCCCTCCTCCCCTCCAGCTTGCCAGCCTGCCAACACTCACTTATAAGGAAACCAGGTGTCCATCTTTAAAAAAAGAAATAAATCAGTATCCAAAGGAATCTGTCCACGAAGAAAGTAAGTGCCCATCTCCGCTATTTTTGTTTCAAACAGGAAATATGTTGCCAAACAAACTAACAAACGGACAAACAAGAATCAAAACAAGAAAAAGGGAGACATAAAAACTCATAGGAATTAGATTCTGAATTCTGCAAAGCCAAATGCTAATCATGCCAGTCCTCAAATGTACAGAACAGATGAATTCAAGAACAGAAAGTGCGCCAATGATAACAGATATGCTCTGGATGAAACATGTCCTGCATTGGTTATGAGAAGGGCTGGATGCTCTTGTCTTTAAAGTGTATGGTTTGATTTTCTATTAATTCATCAGCAGCATCACAGATCTCAGGGGCTCGTCTCTGCTCATTATAGGTGCTTTGCATACATGGTTGGAAAAGAACCACCATCTGATTTGTCTCGTTGCTGCTCTCTGCTGTCTCAGCTACCCTGCTAGGGAGCTTTTGGCAGACCCCTCCATGGATCAGGAGCTCCACTGGGCCCTGGCTCAGCCCCAGCGGATGCCGGTGTCCCACCAGCATGAGCGTCTTTGCTGGCTGGGAGGAGAGCCGAGCATCTTCCAGCATGCTAGGTGTTGGCAGCAGCTAGGCAGGGATGTGGAGGAAACCCAAGGCCAACTTGCCTTGTGCACATCACTAGCAAGGGAGTAAGAGTAGCTATGTCCTCCTGCAATGCTTCAAGAAACATTGCCTCCATCAGTCCCTCAGGGAACAGCAAAACTGCCATGCAGGCGAAAGCCAACAGGCTTAGTAGCAGAGCAGCTGGGAAACACTCACAGCTGGCTCCCTATCCTTTACATGGAGTTCCCTCCACTCATGCAAGCTCTTAAGGCCATGTTTTATATCCTAATTAAACTGAAAGAAAAGAAATTGGATAACAGTCTAAAAGATTTGCAAGCTACATCTATTTCACAAAATGACTCATGTTCCCACTAGTGTAGCTCATCAGGTCCAGCACATGCTCTAATGTGTGGGACTAATAGATTTGTAACAGTGATATCTAATATGAGTCTGTTCCGGTTACATACTTATCATGGGTCCTCGCAGGCTTTCCATCAAAGCTGCTGAATGAAAGCACTTTTTATTAAAGAAAGAGGAAAAAAACCCTCTTTACCCATAAATCGCTCAGCACATTAGCCCCCAAAACAATTCACTGAGGCAAGGTCATATTTCCCTTCCATTAATTTAGATCCTTGGAAGGTTCAATGAGATGAGAAGATGAGACAAAACACAAGAGGCTGTTTCTTCAGCTGCCATGAATCAGCGTTGCTTCCCATCAGCTGAGAATCCAACCATATATCTAGAGAGAGTTATAGGAAATAAATAACAATTTCTTTACAGTCTTGGGGTCTGGTAATGATGATCCATATGTCGCCTTATTATTTGAGAAGGAAGGAAGTGACTACAAGGACAGATGACACTTGGCAGGTGAGAGAGGCTTTTACAGCCCCATGGGAAAAGCCCTTTTTATTCCAGCAGGCTCAAGTTTGTCCCGTGTGTTGGGGGTCACCACGATTAAGTGGAGAGGAAAATATTTTGTTGCTTTGTTTTATTTTCAGGGTATTTCAGTGGGACAAGTCCTGATGCCAGTCACAGGTGGGAGTAGGATGTGACGAATCATGTTGCAGAGGGACAGGCTTAAGTGAAATATAGTCATGATGATGATTCTCTGCCTCTCAGTTATCTCCCATCCGCTGCTCCAAACAGCAAGGAAAGGTGCCAGCTCTGAACCCTGTACTGTGTGCTGTCCCTTTGATACCACAGCTCTCTCCTTCATGTTTACACCCTTCAGATATTTTTAGGCTTTTTTTTCCACACACAGAAGTACGCGTTGTCATCTTGTAGCCTCGTTTAGTGGTTTGAGGCTTCCCACATAAATCATTTTTTCCAAAAGTCTGATCATTTAGCGATCAGAAGGCAGAAGGGGTGTGTCTGGTCGCTCTTCTTTTAGCTCCCTCCTAGGTCTCATTATCTGGTCACATTGTGGTGGCCAGGACAAATCAGTACCACATAGGGAAGGGCTGTTTCCTTCCCACGGCATAATTTGTCTCCACGGAAGCAGACAATTTTATTTGCAGACTGATCTCCAATTTGTCATCTACTGGCATCTCAAGGACCCTTTCTGTACCTTACCTGGAACTGGTGTAAAATAGGTTGTCAAAACTGTTAATTTCTGATATAGTTGAAGGGGGAGGGTGTTCCCTGAAAGCACCTTATGGTTTAGGATGAATGCTTTCTGGTGGAGGGAGCTTGATTTTTTAAATTATTTTAACAATAAAAGCCAATCTTCTCCCCAGGGAAATAATGTTTTAATCTGCTTCACTTTGAGACCTTCCGAATCTCTTCTTTTTGTGATTTGTCTCAACTATTTTGGATAGCTTTCTTGCACATACACATATTTGGCAGGTTTAACAGCAAGCAAATATCAAATTACAGTAATGGATTTGTGAACATGGTCTGGTCCAACTAGACAGACAGCTAAGCACTATAAAGTGTTCTGTCAAATAATTATTCCATAAAATTTCATTCTCCATAGTGGTCATGTTATCCAGATCAAATCCTTGGTCCTTCCTTAAAAATTTCTGAGAACATCCTTGTTTTGCCCCTCAGGCACCATTAAAACAAGCCACCCCAGATCATGAAATAGAAAAACATTCAACCTGGAAAGAAAAAACTGTTGCAGGCCAAATCCAATTATATACCATGTTTGTAACTTCATTCCAGAAAACCTTTGGAGCCAAATAGGTCCATGTTAGCCATTATGGGGCGTTTCTTAGCAAAATAAAATCCTATTGCCCTAGTCACTCCTTCCTGTCCCATCCTTGCAATGAACTCCAACAACTGGCAGATCCGAGTTGGTTGTTGCCATGAAGGAGAGAAGTTGGTGTGTTTGGGAGCAGCATGACAATTACCTGAGGCTTGACGAGATCTCCCTACTTCACCCACCTCTGACCCCCAGTGCTTCCCAGCACAAAGATCTGCTCCCAGGGCAGTGGCTTTGCAACTGGGACCTGACCATGGGTTAGCGCTTCCCTCTTCATCAGCTATTAAGCCCATCACTGTACATGACAGGTCTTGCTGCTGTGAAATGCAATTCTGCCTCTTTACGGGCTCCGTGGGTTACGGAGGGTGGTGGGTAACCATAGAAACGATGTTGTAAAACAGCATGGGAGTTGACGTGTAATAATGTGCTACCACCGTGCAACACCTGAACAGAGCCTTTCAGGAGGAGTCATTATGGATGCACTTGTAATGGGTTTGAGCAGGGATGTCCTGTGCAGAAAGTCAAGTGCAGGCTGGAGGGCAGAGTTAGCATGGGAAGGCAGGTACCAACCATTAAAGCAACTTAAAGTTCTTAAATTAAAGCTCAGAAACCCACTGTATTTACACTGTTTTTCATTCAGCTTTCGAAAAGAGCAGGTGATGCTGAGGTCTGATCCCTGTCCCTGCACAGCTCTGGGGCTGTGTTCACTGAAATCTCCTAAGACCATTTGTAAGACCCCACAAGCCTGGTCAGAATGTGGAGGAAATCCTGTCTCATGTATGGAGAACACCCTTCTAATTACATATACTGAAATATCAGATATCCTAGAAATAGCGGTATTCAGTAACCTGCAGTAACCTGCAGAAGTAGGTTCAGATGAACATCATAAAAATATCAGCTTCTGTTCTTTCAAACTGAAGTTGAACGCCAATGGTGCTCAAACAGACATGCCACACCAAGGAGCTTTAGGTTTTAACATTGAGCTTCATGACTTTCTTTCAAGACATTCCCATGAATCTCAGTATACTGTGGGGACTGTAGAATCTGTAACTATAAAAGCCATGGCTTCAGGAGAAGAGGAAAAGCAGATGCTCTTCCTCCACCTTCATTATTCATCTGCACTGAGGACAGTCACCATCTGGACCTGAGATTTCAGGCGAGCATTATTCCTTCTCTTGCCATATCTACATCTTCATGGTAGAAAACAGTGATGCAAGTGCAGCATGGTCCTATGCTGACACTGGTTTCTGTCTGTCAGTTCTCCCTACACACAGGACATGAAAATAAGTCATACACAGAGCATGCTGATCAATTCTGGCCAAGCAGTATGTTAGTCTCCAGGGCCAACAAACCAGCACTTAAATAAAGTTTTCTTGCTCAGTGTGCTATGCTACAATAAAAAAAAAGTTATTCTGCATCCCAGGCAGGTCATTTAGCCTCCTGTGCAAGGAGAATGTCAAAAAGATACACATGTAGCATTAGGAAATGCTCCCACCTGATGTTCTCAAAGTGAGCTCTTCAACAGCTCAACATTCCCCCTGTAGTTCTCCTAATAATTAATGGAAAATAGACTCCTCGGGGAAAATTGTCACTGGGTAATTAATAAAAAATGAAAACGAGAGAGCAAGAAGAAAGAACAGAGATGTTGCAGAAAGCCTGCAAATTGAAAGAGGCGGACTTACAGTTGTGATTTCCTTCCCAGTCTCAGAGGGAATGTAATGTGTGCTCCACGTTCATCAACAGCTCACTCAGGACTCTCTGCTTCTTCCATTCACACTTCTGAAACAAGAGACATTGTGATGGAAGTGTTTGCGCCTTGCCACATTTCTCAATGGCCCTGCATGCACAGACTTGCTTGCACAGATAGGCGAATGGCTGTCAAGGACAAATCTCCAGAGCCCTTCGAGGGATCTGTTACCAGGTGATCACTTGAAAATAAAGGTTGCTGTTTATTTTATACCTGGGTTCAATCTGCTTATCAGTTTGATGGGGGCGGTGCATTAAAACCCAGGAAAGATGTCCTTTATCAAAGCAGTGATGAAATGTCCTTTGGCCTTAGCATCTCTGAAATGCGTCCCCAAAGAGTGAATGATCTTCCTCATACTCAAGCACATTTATCTCACTGCTCCTAAAGGATACTAGAGAAGAGTTAAAAAAAACCCCAACTTTCAAGGTCAAAATTGATGTCTTGTTGGGTAATGGGGTTGAGAAACCATTGCTGGAAATGCCGATCTCCCAGTGCTGTCTCCACCTGCAATTTGCCAACATGAGTGCCTGAGCTATCACAGTTGCTGGGGAATCCTGAGAGGGAAGAGGATGAAGATGGATGGTCTTATGATTAAGCCAGAAGACAGGGATTCAAGGGATCTGGCATCACTTATAGACCTCCTGCACTGACTTGGGCAAGTCAATTAACCTCTATGTGCCTCTGCTTGCCATCTGTAAAATGGAGATAAGAGAGTTCCCTACAGCACAGGAGTGTTCGAAGGAGACTTGTGTGTTTGACAGATGCTTTCATCCGATGCCAGCAGGAGTCATGAGATTTCATTGACAGGAGAGTGATGGAGTGGAGAAGACCCACTGCCATTTGGGGTTATGTAGCTTTGTGAAAACTCAATAGGTATCCATTCTGCTTCCCTTGCCATCTCCTTTGCACCTGTCTGTCTTCCAAGGCACGAACGCTGTCTTGACTGAGCACTGGCTCCGATACCAGCTGTGGGAACCCACAAGTCTCATAGGGTGCTTCCCATCCCTCCACGAGGGCTCAAGCAGATCAGCGAGGATATTTGCCACTGAAAAAAAAAAAAAAAATGGATGGGAGTCTCAGAAAAAAAGCCATGGAGAAGCCAGCCCTGTCTTACCCTGTGAGCAGTGGAAGTGCCCGAGGTGAAAGGTTCTGCTGCCCTGAGTCCCACTGCCCTTGTGCCCACAGGGCACTCAGATAAATCCACACTCCTGAAGGGGCATCCTGCCCTTTGCAGCAGTGCAAGAGGCATCACAGCTGGCCTGTCGTGTCCATTTCTTCCACCACGCCACAGGGGCTCATTAATCCTTCCAAACCCTTTACAGCTCTGGAAACAAGGGAAGGTAATTTGTCATTATGTTTTTTGATTTCTGGATTTCTTTTAAGACATCACAAAAGAAAAGCATTCCTCTGCTTTCACAGGGAATGCTATATTTCCCCTACCAGCTTCACAAGACAAGCTAAAGCATCTAATCCTGACCCTGGCAGAGCCTGCCTGACCCTTCTCAGCAAGGCTCAGGAGGAAGATTTCTTTCCCTCTCCTGCTGGGTTGATTTTTTTTTGGTTGGGTTTTTTTTTTCCCTTGTATTAAAATCCTATAGTGTTATTAAAAGGAATTGTTCAATTCTTTTAATTGGCTCAGAAGATAAATTCTTCCCTCAGCCCGGGGGTCATGGCCATCAGCAGCTATTTATTAGCTGCATTGATTGAGAAGAACAGCCTTTAAATGGAAATAAATTGAATTCTATGGCAAAGAGGATTCCATACAGGCTATTAATGTAAGACAGGGAGATTAGCAGTTTTATTTTTTATTTATTTGTTCCCCTCCTCAGCAAATAGCTATCCTCAAGCTCCCAGCTACTTCCCATGTCTCCCACCAGCCACCCCCTCCTCACCATGGGGATTTCCTTACCTACATGGGTGAGAGCAGGCACAAGGGTGGTGGTGATGATGAAGACTTGGATGAGCTCAGGGAGGCTCCAAATCAGGTAGCTAGGAACCAGTGGAAGAAAGAGGGATTATGGGGAGCAGGACAAGATGTCCACATGCATGCACAATGGAAAAGAGAGGGGAAGCAGAGCTCTCCCACTCTCTCTGGAGCATTTTTATTATATTTTTACCTTCTCCACTGCTCAGGGATTGTCTTTGCCACCCCTGTGTCAGCTCCAGAATACATTTCATGGTGCTCGCCTTCATTTCTGAGTTTAATTGCTTGAGATTGTTACTTGTAGGCTGTTAATTTATTAAAACCAGATCTCCTGTATTACTCTGGAGCCCAGAAGAATCATTGCCTTCTATTAAAGGCAGTGGCGCGTGCCTGCTTGTCTTTTTTCTGTGGTCACCTCTGTAATTGCAGCTCTCTGCTAAGATGGAAAACTCCCCCCCACCAGCTAAGCATCCTCCACAGTGTGGGTTTGGCTGAGGAACACGTACAGGAGGCAAACTTATTCAGGGTGTAAACAGATATAACTTCTCTGATGTCCACGGAGGAGTGTGTGATACTGCATTGGAGACACACAAAGCCTCTAAGCTGTGGGTGACATTTCCCCAGGTGGGACAAAAAGTGAAGTCAGGGGCTTCTGGCAACAGATGGTCTCTGGAGGCATCATGCAGACCAGACCTTGCCAAAATACAATGATGGATCCCCACAGCATCCAATGGAGCCAGCGCTGCCCTTGCCCAGCTAGGTGCAGAAAGATCTTCCTTCATTGTATGAACAATGTTTAGTCAAATGCATCCCTCAAAGCCAGACATTTGCACTATATACTAGTGCCACAAGCACAGATGGGACTCATATACCAGGAGATACAGATACATATATACACATACATATATATATATATATATCTCCATATACCAGCTGGCTGATACAGGCCAGAAACTTCCCACTTCTCAACCATCATCTATCCAACAGGCCCCTCCATCTCCAGAAAGCTACCCAGTTGCTTTCATCATGCCCTGACTCTGCCCTGCTTTTGAAGGGTCTCCTTGGCAGCCCTATGCACACACCTGATCCTATAGAACTGCTCGATAGCATCTAAAATGCAGGCATAGCATCCCTTAAGGCAGTGCCTGAGCCTGGTTTTCAAACTCATAAGGGAAGGAAATCAACAGACAATTGGGAGATGGAAAATCACCATATATTTGAGATACTGCTGAGCAGCAATGTGAGAGTATCTGTCCCTCTCAGACTGTTTTCTGAGATCCTGCCATCACAAAAGGCAAATACGCCTCAACATATTATGGGGTCAATAACCCACACAGCCCCCTTGTGTCATGGCACAGTCCATGGTTTAGACACATAATGTGCAGTCTCCCTCGAATTTGTGCCTCTGATTTGTATGCTCACCTAGATTTGGCACTGAGCTCCACTGATGTGATACAAGTCCAAACACAGGATAAAACCATCACCAAATGCTGGGATGAGGCACTGGATTCAGGCCAGCTGGGGGATGCCTTGTGGGGTTTCCAGCCTGCTGTCACGAGGGCTCAGGAGTCTGAGTCCTCTTGTGGTCCAAAGGCCACTGGTGCTCCATGAGGCAAAACTCACTCACAAAAAGTGAGTGTCTGGGGCACAGCTCCCAGCACCTGCAGGCAGGCACAGGCACAGGTACCAGCTCTTGTTACCCACCAGCCAGCAATTATAACAACAGCATTACAAGAGTAAAACAATAACATTTTGTTTATCTCCTAAATCGTTAGCTCTTTTTAGCACTCTGCCTCCAAGTGCTAGGTAATAATGGGATACAAGACAGGTGGTAGCTTTCTGTATCCAAAACAGTGTGGGTGCATCTGTGATTGTAAGGGAGTTGAGAGCTGCTGCTCCAGACTCCCAATCCTGGAAGTGGTGCGGCTGGAGATGGTGGTATGAGCTGCAAGTTAGACTGGATATGGGGATTTCTCAGGGATACAGAGCTTGGGCAAGCTAGACTAGCTGCTCTGGTGCCTGTGGACTGGCTTGGACCTACATGCTTTGAAACTCTGGTTCCCTGTTCCTGAAACAGTCTGAGTTATTCTAGGACTGCTTTGCTTTTACCTAAGTACTTGATTTATTTTAAGTACAAATGTCTCAGGATCTAATCTGAGATCTGCAAGCAGAAGCACACAGCAAAAAATGGCACTTAACAAAGATCCCAAAAACCCATTTCATTTAGACTAAACAAGGCAGTTATTGTGTTTTAATATAGGAATTGATTATTATAAGTATGTGTATTGAGCTTAACAGCTTAGATTTGTACCTACTTCATCACTGTTAATCTTTGATAAATATGTTTTTAATAATCTCTAGGTATTTATTGAACATAAAACTGCCTTGTGAAATTGAGAGTAAGATTGCTAAAGATACTTATTGTACACTACTCCAACACAAATTCATTATTAAAAACCTTTCACTGAGGTTTACTTTTAACCACAACATAACGTGCATACTGCATAGTTAATCTATAATAAATATATTTGTAATAAACTATTGATATTTAACCTGCAGTAACCATCTTAATAAATATGATACATGGAAATGGCTGTTGGACAAGCTGCTCTTTTTAGCTCTGTCAAACACTTGGAGGATATGGGGTAAGAAGGAGGAAAGCTGTGGCCTGGTAGAAGGCAGTTTATTTATCAGTCCTCCACAGCCCTCATGGAGCCTTGCCACTGGACTCCTTGCTATTTTAGTTCCCAAATCTCCAGCCCCATGTTCTTATATGGGTCTGCCATTTGATCTCAGTCCTGAGTCAAATTAACATTTGGCCCCAGCCATCTGTATGACTCCCGCAGGCCGTGTGATGCAGAGGCTGTTAATCCAGCTCTTGGTGCCCTCAGATGATGCTCTGTCTGCCCAATGGTTTTGCAAAGAGGATAAACATCCTCAAGGGATCAGGAACGGACCAGAACCCATAGCCCTGGGTGGAAAAAACACAAGCTTTCTGAAAATATGGATCAACAGAGAAGCTCAAATGAGATTTCAGCTTTGAACTCAGCGGAGGCCACCAAATGCCTTTGACACATGAACTAGACAGGAGTCTGACTCCAAGCCATCAGAGGCAAAAGACTTGACCCTCAGTGCTTCTTAGACCCCCTGGGATACTCTCAAAGATGTATTTGTCATTCTTTGCATCACTTAATGACTGAGGTTATTTGCAACAAGCCACTCTATTGAATATGCACAAAAATTTACTCCCAGCACTAATCAAATGGGAGAGGAGCAGAGTAATTCCTCCCATGTCCTCTCCTCTGGGTCCTGGCCCATTTGTTATATGGCTATTTGTACAGACCCTGTAATCCTTCCTGTAGGTCACCGTCTGATTCCCATATATCAGAGAGAAACAAAGATCTTAACACACAACTTTTAATTGAGCTGTATCATCTGCCACAAACATGAAATTAATGGTCCTACATCATAATCATAAATTCATACATAACCCCATGCACCAGCAAATAACTCTTTGCAGTGATACTACAATGGTAAGCTGATTTGCAAGAAGCGCACGCTACCCAGGAATCCTAATTAACCAAATTAACACCATCACTTCAAATCATGTCCCAGCAGTAGGACATTTCCGATTGGCCTCAGGCTGGAGCAAAGCAGCCAAATGAAAACCTGACAGCATCTCCACGGGTCCAGCAGGCTAACCCTTTACTGAGGGAAATATCTGGTGCCCATCCATGCATACGAGGAAGGGAGCAAAAATCTCATGAGCACTTGTAGGCACCGACCCAAGACAGACTACAGCACAATGACGCTGTGCAACAGAGGAGCAGTTCTCAGTTTCTCATGCATTTCCCAAATTTAACCAGCAGCATAAGGAACCCCTTCCTGCCATGCTGGCTTGCTCCAGGGGGTTGTGACACTGCCAGGTCCCCCTAGAGAGCACTAAATGTTGCTTTGGGTGAGCCAGGAGATGGGTCTGGGGTCATGGCACGGAGCTGGTGATAGGAGCAGTCTCCACAAACTCCAGACCCATCTCCCTGAAACCACTTGTTTGCACTGACTTGCCCAAGCTGTTTAGAGCTCAACACCTTTTTTTTTCCCCCTTCAGGGTAGTCAGGTTTTTCTATTTCTGCCATGGGAAAAACAAGTTGCTATTTTGGGAGCATGTGGGATTCAAGCCCACGACAGTCTCAGCGCTCCCTGCATGAAAGATGAGATCCACAACCTATGTGCCAGAGGGACTGCCTCATGTCTCTCTACACGTTCAGCCTGGATGGTAGCGCAGCTCTGTCCCACCAGGGATCTCACGCTGGGGCAGTGAATGGCCTCCGCTTCCTGGGCACAGGTCCCAGAGCTCCCATCCTTTTTCTGAACTGATGTTCTAAAAGCTGGGGTGGGAGCTTTGGAGCAAGAGGAAAAAAGAGGAGACTCCTACCAGAAGTGGGGTTCGAACCCACGCGGGCATGCACCCATTGGATCTTAAGTCCAACGCCTTCACCACTCGGCCATCCTGGTGGGCTGTAAGCTCTTCCTTGGCCCACCAGCTCTTGCCCAGAGGGCACACACCTCACCAAGCTCTCCAGGTCCCAACCCAAGACCCTTCCTGAGCCCAGTGACACTTTTCTGTCCCCACTGCTTTCTTTAATGTCCCCAGCAAACTGATGGAACATCTCATTAGGAGGCACCAGGTCTTGTGGTCCATGGAGGATGGCACAGCCCCTCTGTGCCACACACAATCCTGATGCAGGGACCATAGTCATTGGTGATAATGTCACCAAGGACCCTGCAACAGGAGGGGCATCTCTGGAGGGTCTCAGCCTGACCCCGCTGAGTGCCCAGGGGGAAGGAAGCAGCTCTGACAGCCCGACAGCACTCAGCTAGACACGCCACATGGTTACAGCACTGTCCTTGCACCTCAGGTCCCACTCCTCACCCCCTCCAATCTGCACCTAGGGTATTTAGCTGGGAAAGACAGTGGGGCAGGAGAGTCTTTCTTTTTCCTTTGGGGTGAGGTACAGCTTTTTTTCTGCTATCTGGGGAAAAGAAAAAAAACACAAACAAACAAACATAAAAACTTCTGTTGAATTATGTTGGATTCAAACCCAGAGCCCTCAAGTACCTGTGTGCAGGAGGTCTTTAGCCCTTAAGCCACAGGAGCCTCATAATTTCTGTCTCTGATTTCAGCCACTCGCACTCTTCCCAGGCCAGTACTTTCACACAGGGATGCTATCACACAGAGAAACCTGGCCAGGCCCGTTCACCAGAGGATCCTGTCTGCTGGAGACATGCTTGGCCAGGCTGTCCTGGCCCTGTCCTTCTTGAAGATGAGAGCAATTCCCTCCTCACTTCCCTGGGGATGGCTCATAACTGTGCCCTGGGCTAGCTGAGCTGTTTGGGGGGCTTGTGCTTGGCTGCTGCAGAGGTGAGAGGCACTGACCAGAAAAAGGGATGTTTCCAGGTCTCAAAAGAGGGTGGCTCAGAGCTCCTCAGTCAGGAGGGGTCACCCTGGCCTCCAGGGATAATTCATGCGTGCTAGGAAGCAAGGCAGAAGGACCCCAGGCACCTTACGGGAGGGTGCTACAGGTTCTCAGCTCAGCAGAGGACTAGGTCAACCTATTCACATGCAAAAATGCTGCCAGGGGGAAAATTCACCCACTTAGGTGCCAAGAGGGGACAGCAACTTTCCCTGCTTCCCTTTTAACCTTTGCATTACAGTCACAGCAATCTGCCATGATGGTCCATGTATGCAGAATTGCAGCTTAGCATCACTGGATGCCTCCAGCTGCAGCACCCACATTAATATCAAATGAAGCCAGGCTCACAAAGGGCGTTTGCTCACCAGCTCCTGGGGAATCTGCTCCTAATGAGCGACTTCAAAGCATTAATGAGCTTGCAAAGCTCTCCTCTTCGTTTACAGAGCTGGACCTCACGCGTTTGACATTAAGACAGGGGTCACCCATCAGGAGAAGAGAATGTGTGTGCATGTCGGCGAATATAATATATTTGTCATCCTCTAAGAAGCAAAGATTAATCATGCCCTCTCCGAAAGGAAGCTTTTACGGCACATCTGCTTTTCACAGCATGGCAAGAAGGGACCTGCCTGCAAGGACATCCATGACCCACACTGCACAGATCTCCATAGTGCCCAGCAAGTCTAGCTTTGAAGTTAACATCCCAACTTAACCCTTTGGGTCCAGGCTGGGAAATGCTACTTGAATTGGCAGCCTGAGGGATGAATAAAGTGGTGGAATTGAGGTCTAGTGCAGGTTTAAGGCATGCATGGAGGAATTGGTATGGTTGTGTGAGAGAGCAGGTTTGACTGATGCTTCCCGCTCTGTGGCATCCTCCCAGCACAGGCAAGGAAAGGAGATGCTGGCCCAGAACAGCAAGGGCTGCACAATGCGTCTGCTGCTCTTTCTAGGGACCATTCTCTGCCAGCTGCAATCCCCTCCAAGCTTCCCTGGGCTCGTCATAAATCTCTGTGTTGAAACAGCCTCCATTGCCTGGCTAACAGTCCAATTGCACCCATCTGAGGAGCTGAGCCTATCCATCCTGCTGAGCTAGGAGGAGGCTGTGCAAACAAACTGTGCTGAGGGACCAGCAGCCAGCCTGAGGACAAGCCTGCTCCTGGGCACTGCTTGCCCTTCCTCACAAAGACCCTCAGCCTCTTCAGCCTTTCCAGAGCCCTCTTGCTGCTGACGCCCTGGTTGGAATTTGTGCTGCTGCAGGAAGGCTTGGACGAGGCACAGGGCAATGAGATATTGGGTTGTTATTGCACCACTGTTGCTGAACCTTCAGACAATCTCCACATGCAGTCTACAGAGGTACTGGCCTGGGGGCACAACCTGACTGTATTTAAAAATGCAGCCCCAAGCAGATGCCTAAGAAGGTCTTCCATGGCTGTGCATCATCCACAAGGTTGGTTGGCTTCACCCGCAAATCTGCACAGTGCTGGCTGGCACTTTGCTGGGTCTGGAGTCAGCCTTGCCTCCAGGGGAGTTGTAATATCAGCTGAATTACCTGTAGTGTCTTGGATGTCTCCTATGCAATCCCAAGCCAGGCTAGCTATACCTGGCTTGCAGTATTCCCATGAAATGACAGCTTGAAGATGACATGGCTACAGGCTTTCAGAACACATGTTCTGTAAGAGAAAGACATTAATAATGTCCTGAAGTCAGAAAAGTGTCATCCTTTGCTTCAGAAACACATTGGCAATGTTAACTGGAAAGCAGTTTCTCCTCTCACCTTTTCTCCCTCTGAAAGAGATCTCCTGGCACTTGGTGTCTATTCAGTAAATTTGTGTTTAATTTAAATAGCCACTGATTGGTAATTAAGAAAAAGAAAAAATCCAAAACCTTGAAGTTATGAGCAAGGCAGAGTAAAAATGGCACTTTAAGAGATTTCAGGCCACTTTACTGATGCTGGGGCAAAAACAGTCTGCATCATCGCTTTAGATATTAGTTGGAAAAGAGAAAGAGTAGGACAGGGTTCTCCTCAGTGCTCCTTTTATGCCCTTTCCCTGTGTTATGTGTTTGTGTATGAGAGCAGTTCAGAGTGTGGGTTACGACCTTCAGGAGCACAGTGACCCAAATGTTTGGCATAGAGCAGTCCTACCAGGGTTATCTTAGGTTAAGTGAGAGGTGACAGCTTGGTTCCACCTTGTGCAACAGGCTTGAGGGGGGAAACTTCATGCTGCTTATAGCAACAGGGCTCCTGTGATGTGTTCATGTAGCAATTAATGAGGAAGCTCTTTGGACTTTTTCAGTTTTTAAATACGCTATTGATGTCCCACATGTAACTGTAAACTATCACATTTTGAGAGCAGCTGGAGTTCATTCACAAAAAGAAGAGTCAAACAGGTTAGCATTACTATTTAACTTGTCCTCAGTAGGTTTAAGAATAAACAGACAAGAAAGCACAAAAGAAGATCACTCTTCCTTCCTATCTTTCCTCCCTCTTGAGAGGCAGTTCAGGAAATCAAGCCAGCCTCACTTTGTATTCAGAGGGTTTTCTTTACAGAATGCCTAGAAAATACATGTTGTATTCCTATGGGTGAAAGCTTATACTCTGCAGAATTTGACGTGATGCCCTGCTGCTTGTTGGCTCAAGTCAGCCCCTGTGGAACTACAAACCTTATGATGCCCTGTAGCTCAAGAGGAAAGGATTTCCATGAAGCTTGCAAATACTGGTATTTGGCCAGAAAACCAAAGGCCACTTACTGTGGGCACACAGACTGGATTAAAAAACTGTGCAGTTGTGCAATTACAGGAGATTATTTATCCCAGAGGGAAAATATGTTTTCTTTGTTGAGTAAGTTCTTTCAAAAAAACCAACAAAACCCCCACCAAACCGAAAGCAATGCAGCTACCAGATCTAAAGAAGTAAGTCATAGAAAATAATGGATTTGTCTACTTTCTCCTGCTCAGCAATGGTGTCCCAGCTGTTTATAATTTTCCACAAGCTATTGCTAGTCTACATTATTCTCCCAGTTATTTTCCACAAATATTTCTTGAACAACAGTTTCTCAAAAAAATTAATCTTGAGGGTTCAAAGTATCTAGGCTTCACATCATTGTTTCTGCTTTGGTTCTGAATAGGCTCATAATGAGAGGTCTGGAGTGAATGGTGATGGTTCAGCATTCCAAAGTCATCACCTACCCACATTCAGTTATTCGCTTGGATGTTCTGGATAGGATGCACATGTTCGTCAAGGCTTTACCTTTGTTCAGTCTGGACTAGATTTTGTGAAAGATACCATCATGGACACATCTCTCCCTGTCCCTGTTCCATGCCACTTCCAAACACCATCACTTATGACACAGAGAAAATGAGTCACAGCTGTGCAGAAGAGAAAGCTCAAGAACACATCGAGAATCATAGCACTTTGATACTGATGCCTCAGATGCTGAGTGCCGAAATCATGAAGTCATAAAGGGACCTGACATAAATGAGACATTCAGTGCATGTTCATTTGTTCTTGCCTAATGAAGTCAGCCAGAGTTTTTCTACAGTCATTGCAGAGAGAGAAACCTGGCTGATCGTGACTTGAGGTTGTGACGGTCTGACAAATTATAGTCAATGTCTCAAACATTCATTAAAGAACTTTGGTGGAGAAAATGGCCTCTGTAAAAAAGCTGGAGTTTTGTGAACAGGACAATGTGGCCAGAGGAGAGGGCCCACAGACGGTGGGACCGCACTTCTCCAAAGCCACAATTCCTTATCTTAAGTGACCAGGAGAAGGAGCACAGCATATGCGCCTGGAGGAGGAGGCCCCACAGAAGATGGGACTGTGCTTCTATCTTAAGTGGTCATGCCAGCAGGGAAAGAGAGGCAACTCTGCAGTGAACACACACACACCACACACACACACACACACACCCCCTGCAAAGCTCACCAAGCGATTCCAGAGAACCCTGGGAACATGAAATGTACCTGTCGAGACCACCGACTAACACACTATAAAAGAAGGGAGAATGACATCTCAGCGTGTGCCCTCTGGAACTGGATCTCTGTGCTGGCTGGAAGAATGCTGGACCCAGGACTGGTGAAACCCTTTTCTTCTCTCTCTCTCTCTCTCTCTCTCTCTCTCTCTCTCCTCTCTTCTCCACAGTACCTATACCTCATCCTTTTAAACATAAACCATTGACCAAGTCTGAGACTAGGAGTGGATCCAGCTGCCCCTGGGCTCCTCTTTGAGAAGGAGTCCAGAAAGCAAGGGGTCTGCTCTGAAACTCGTGACTCAACGGGAGGGCTTTCCTTCTGACACAGTTTCATGTTCCTTTTTCCATTGCTTTTTCTACACCTCCCTTCTCTTTTCAAACAGCAGCTTAATGACATGTTGCAAGGTTCATATTAAAAAGTTCACTTGTACTTGGGCAAGGTTAGCTAGATTGAATATATGTTGATTGTTGTTTGAACTCCCCTCGTGTTGTTTCACCTTAATTCTGACAAAGGAAATGCACAAACCTGAGTCACTCCAACTTCAGGACGCAACAGAGGTACATGATCTCTGAAGGTCCCTTCCAGCCCCACTCTCCAAACCTGAATTTCAGCATATATTGGTCACCAGACGTGTATACCAGGCTCTATTAAGGGCATTCCAAAATCACACTAGAAAAATGTGATTGCATATTTTTGGCTGCCTTTTCACATGACAGAGGAGTCAGCTGTGGTAAACAAAGGCTCAACAGAGAACTCCATCCCTTACGGGGTCATAACTTAGGAAATATTGCAGCACACTACTCTCAGACTCAACCCAGGGGAAACGAGATAATTGAGTTATCACATGGACTAATATCAACAGAAGAGGCTTGTATATGTCAAAGAAGTCTCCTGCAATTAATTACATCGCTTGGACAAAAGTGTTGGAATGAATGGGAAAAACCTTTTGGGCTCCACCTGCAGCATCAGCACTGCCCACTACTGTTCATTATCTCAATGGGGAAGTGTGCAGGCGACATATCACATCCCAGATGTCAAGGTGCGTCTGCATCAATTCCTAAAATGACATGTGTTCTTTAGCCCAGGGCTTGGCTCCAGGCTAAAGAGCTAAATTTGATGTTCTCTGCGGCTAAAACTTCTTCAAAAACCATTCCGGGTTAATTAGGGAAGGGAAATTTTGGCTGCAGTCTGTAAGGGAAGATTGGCTTGGGAAATGGTATGAAAGTCGTGGGTTTTGCAAGAGCAAAGAGAAAGAACAGGCTCATTTCTAAAAAGTGCTGTACCTAAGAACTTCAGAAAAGCAGAGAACTTCACTGAAATACAATAAAAGGCACTGCCTAAAAGCAGAACATCTCCTTTGGCTCAACATAGCCTCTCCCAGAGGCACCACATCATTCCTGCTGCTCACAAAACAGCTTCTGTCTCCTTTTAATAATTTTATTTTTAGGCTTCTCATATTTAATTCTCTCTTTTTCCTTATGTAAGGTGCTTGGAAGGGCTGCAGTGTCAAACAATAATTACATCAGAGAACATTTAGAATCCACAGTGTTAAGATGAATCTGCTCTTGACAAGTGAATGAATGTAGGAAGTGAGGGGACACAGTTTCATCAAGGAGAGCACCCAACCAACAGTGTAACAGCATCTCTCATGGTGTGGGGGCATCCGCCTTCAGATGTCAGTGTTCTCAGCTTGGAGCACATTGGTACATGCCTGCATTAGCATGGTCTGAAACCTAGAGGCATGTTCACACAGTGCTATCAGTACATACATGCCTTGCCTTGTGAGCAACCCGGAGGTAGGCTTAAAATGCAGTTTTGCCATCCTCTTAACACCCTTGGATTAGCTAAAGTGCATGTGCCTGTAGCTGTAGCTTTACATTAGCTAAGGATCAAGCATTTCCTGGTGCCTGGATGCACCACTGTGACCACCATTAGTCCACTTACAACAGAAGTGAAAGAAGAAAAAGACCTATCCTCTTTGCCCATCTGTGTTTCTGAAGATATGGGTACCTATCCCAAACAGGCTTCCATTACCTTTATAAATTACCACCCCACCCACCCCCCATCATCTATGCTGCAGTAACTGGACACATATCTGCTGTGTTAAACTAAATTGTGTTAAAGTTGCAACTCCGCCCAACACAACACTGAATCTTGCACTATGCCTAGGTATTGCCACTGACAGGGTGTTAAAGGAAGCCACTGGTGATAGTCTCCACGTACCTGGGTTGCATTTTCCAACAAGTAATCAGAGAAGGGTGAGTTTGATCCTCCACCCATGGTGACCATGCGGAAATCAGTAATGACAGAGGCCAGTATGGGTGACCAAAAACTTACAGAAAGACCATAAAAACCTTTTTCTCTCTAAAAGAAAGCACCAGCTGCCTTACAGTGGACTCCAAGTAGATACATAGAAATGCTGACAGGTATCAGTGGGACTATCTGTCATGCAATGTCTAAAATCAGGTTGTGGTGAAGAGTAGGTGTATAGCGTGAGCTCACACATAGTGCATACAAGGAGTTTTCTAGGGATAACAAGTTTATAGAATATATATATTTTTCCCCATATGGGTTTCCAGCTGGACTTCTTTGCTGTCTTGGAAGAGACCAACTTGCTAAAACCATCAATAATGTCAAAATCCAGGATCCTCCTGATTAGATGTGACCTTTGAAGGGAACTGCTGAAGGCTGAGAGCTGACCTGCTTCTGTGGGCTTACCGCTGCCTGACAGGGCACCAGGACTGTGTGCATTTGTGTTTTCATTTGTTGCCTTTTATCTCATGTACATACTACCAAGGTGAAGGAAAAGATACTCATAGAAGAGAAGGATGGGGAGGAGGGCAAACCTGTGAAGTCTCTGCTAGTCGTTCCATACCTTCAGCTCCAGTGCCAGTCCTCTGTCTGACATGTGAGGTCCTTCACTTTGCTTTTCCTGCTCCACTTCGTATCCATCAGCTTGGCTCCTGTCCTTCCAGTCCTTCACTCCTCCTGCTGAGCAGAGGCCTTTGAGGGGTCAGGCCATCTCAAGGTGAAGTTGGCTGCCAGAAGAGTTTATAGCACAAGCAAGCTATCCCAAGCTGTATGGTTGGTGGCTTCCTGGGAAACTGGAAAGGAAACTTCCAAAGCTTAAAAGATAGAAAAAAAATATTCAAATTTCTACTATTTCTCTGCAGCTAAGATATCTTTTTACACTCAGTTTTCAGAAGAGCCAAAATGAAATGAATACTAAGCCCCTCTGAAGTCCTGTAGACATCAAGCACTTCTCCCCCATGGCTTCCTTCAAAGCTCCTGATCATAAACAACAGACGGACAAACTCTAGAATATTTCATTCATTCATCTGCTTTCTTTTGGCTGGGGTTTTTTGTATGCTTGGGGTTTTTTTTAAGTAAGATATAGTCTTTCTTCTAGGATTTACAGACTGATTTTATAATAATTAGGCAAAGTAAACCATGTGGAGATTTTTTTATGATCTACTTTAAATGTAGAGTTTTGGAAAGTAGACAATGAAATTATTATTATTTTGCTGCACAGCTGTGCTAAAGCATAGGGAAAGGAGTGAAAAGACACTAGTATTTGTTCATTTGGCTTTCAATTGCTGTGACAAAGCAAATAGCAGCTTTGGTCTTGGTCCACAATTGAGTTAATTAGTAACACCTCAAATTGTATGTCCTAAAACCCTCCTAATTAGCAGCTAAGCACAGGATAAACTAGGTAGTATTTGTTCCTTTGTGCTCCAGGAGGACCTGTGAATTCATAATAGACAGCTAAACTTAAGATCCAAAGCATCTGACTTAATGTGTATATATGCAAGAAGTGATGCGTGTATGTGTGTGCACATTCTTTCTTGTTCTGTGTCTGTACAGCACCGAGCATGATGGGGCTGGGGTCCCTAATGTATTCTCTAGGCAACTGGGACCCAATCTAAAAACTACAGACAATATTTTCCAGGGGAATTCTGCTGCCTCTGTGTCAGGGCCCACTGGGAGATGTTCACTGCTGCCTCCCCTGTTTAATTTCTGAGAGCTCCCAAGAAGATTCCCTTTCTTTGCTCTTTCATTTACCAGCCAAACCCCTCACACCATGGGAAGGTACTCAGAGCACCATGGAAAGTAACAGTCCAGATATGAGCAGTGAAGGGGATGGGAAAGAAAATGCAGATGTGTTGAAGAACTTGATGCGAAGACCTGTTCTTTAAAAGGGGGATTTCTGGGGAGAGTGCTAGAAATTATACACCTGAACCAGCAATTCAGACATCCAAAGTGCACACTGTAAAATGTGGGCACGAGAGGCATTGTGATGACAGTTCACACCATAATGAGGAAGCACAGTTGGAGTCCTTTAGCATATGTCTGCAATACACGTCCAGAATCGGAGGTCAGTATCTCTTGCTTGTCTGATGGCCCCCTAAAATGATTTCATGCAACTCAGTCCATCTTTCATTTAGTAAATTCCTGCAGCACAAGGCTGTGGCAGGATGGCTGGTGTTGCTAGCAATCCACATCTTTGCCACAAAAGGGGAAGACTGGTAACTCACAAAGGAAGCAGCTGTCTTTCACTCTCAAGTAGCATCTGGGATACCTAAGGCTGACTGATAAAAGCAGGAGGCAGTAAGACTAACACTTAAAAATTCAGAAAGGACTGCTGGGTGCAGAAGCAGCAGACAAGACAGTGGCAGAGCGTTTTCCCGAAATGCAACATTAGTCCTCCCGTGGAAATGGATGAGGGAGAAGCTTTGCAGCAGCTGTCCACACTGCTGCATTTCTCCTTTCTTTCTCTAAAGCACTAACATGGACAGAAAGGGCTGGTCACTTCCTCCTGTCTGTCTCCTGAGGGACAGCCACACCAACATTTTGGCAACAGCAGTACAGCTTCCATGAGTTAGATGTGAGATGCCGGGAGATGGTGACACACTGCCCAGTCTCTTGGTAGTGACATAACTCCAACCCAGGGATGGGAACACATTAGTCCTATATCCAGACTGATGGAGAGACACAGGACATGCCCCACTAGGGGAAAAGCTTTGTTAGAGGCAAGTGAATTCCTTCCAGCTCTCTCCCACAGCAGGTGAAACACAACTAGCACCATAAGGCCAAAAAGTGTTTAACAAAAGCCCTTCTTCAGGCACTTTCAGCTCTGCTGTTTGCACGGCTGTATGAGGCAGATTGCTGTCTCTTATTAACTAAATAAACAAGCAGCAAAAGTTGAGCGAAATGGAAACAAATACACAGCTTGTCTGCAAATAGAGACAAACGCCTCCATCGCATGGTTGCACCCAGATGTCTGGCTGTTACCTGCTTAAACAGCTTTAATTTCGCATTAAGGTCAATGCAGTCATAACTTCTTCTGCCAGGTGGAAAACCTGGCTAATGAAACACTCAGGTTTGTATTGAGTTCACTTCGATGCACCAGCCAAGCGTTTTGAGGAGCTGAGGTGGGTGCCCTGGTCCTTCTTCCGTAACAGCGAGCCCCAACCTTGGCTGTGGGAGTGGGGCTGAGCAGGCACAGCAGACAGTGTTAGCAAGCAGAGGCTCCTCCACAACTGCCCACTGAAATGACAGGTACCTCCAGTTTTCAGTCAGGGTATGCTCTTGTCTAATCTCACACTGCAGGGAGCACAGAGAGCCTCTGCTTCTACACCAGTGCTGCCCAGGTCTGTGCTCCTTCCTCCTGGCTTCCCTGAACTGGCTTGGCTTCTAGCAAAGGGTATTTATTCAGATTATGCATCCCTTCCCTCTACCGTTTACGCAGCCCTCTTGCTTTCCTCTGGGAATATAGATGGGATGAGTAAACTGTCTTTATATATAGTCTGAGGGGTTTGAGTCTTACTTTATTACTCTTCAATTACTTTTAGCTTCTCCTTTCTAAAGATCAGAGTTCCTGAACAAGTTTTGATGCAGTCCACAAAGGTGACAAACACAGCTAGACTAGGATCACTTGTGCGTAGGAAGCTATTTGTCCTGAACCACATCCTCCATGTTACTCAAGGCGAAATAAAAAAAAAAACAACCTTGTCTTGCATGCCTTCGAAGTAACTGTTCCGAGGATAATTTAAAGTATTGAGACATTGATTCACTAAACATCATTGGCCTGTGTATATGTGGGCAGGCAAAGTCACCCATTATTGGTGATTTATTAGCTGTAGGTGCCTCTTTGATCTTCTCCAACGTTGTGCACTCAATATCCTCCTCCCATGAGGCAGCTGGGAGGACAGCCCTATCAAGACATTTGCATTATTGTGACTTATGATTCATGCCAATGGGACCATCTCCACTTAGACACTGTATCTCACTGGATTCAGGGGAATCTTCCAGAGCCCTACAATATATGCAAAACCAGAAGTTACTCTTGGATTGAAAAATTATGATACCAGCACCTCTAAATTGCTTTTAGCGGCTTTCTGTGCTGCCTCCAGCTCAGAAGTGCTTAGTTTGCTGACAAAAATCATAGACTTATACACATTGGAGATGGAAAAGCCCTGCTAGGTTCAGCTAGTCCATTTCTCCTACCAGGGAAGGAATATTCCCAGCAATCTGTTTTCCCTGCTACTTTGTCTTGTCTATTTTTAAACATCCCATGTAGCGAAAATACATTTAGATTGTCAGGATTTCAGAGCCAAGTTAGCTGTGGAAGTACCAGCTGTAGCCTAACCTGCTTTGTCTGGTGGCAGCAGCTAAATTGCTCTCTGCTGCCTTTGAAGTCAATGGTAAAAGTCTCATTGGCTTCTCTGGGAGCATTCTCAGGCCTTTGGTATGGATGATTAGAGCAAATAGCTATGGAGCACTGATAAGCCATTCTTACAGTATCACTTTCCAGGCCGTAACTGCATTTTAATAGGCAAGAAATTGTCTCAGCAGCAGTCAGGGTGCAATAATAGCAAAGCCATGTGGAGCACACGACAGGCTGGGTTTGCACAGAAGTGACTCCTGCCATAACCATACAAAATTATATCCACAAGCCCAAACAGGTTTGGTGGAGTACGTGCTCCAAGGGGAATGGTCAGGGGCAGTCCCTCTTGTACCACCTCGAACTCTAAAATCTACCAGAGGTCAGTTCATCTTGTAGATAGCTCCAACATGTTTTCCCTTTTCAGCAGACTTTAATATCATGAATGAGGGAGGCTGGGCCCATCAGGGGACACCTTTACCTGCCTTTCACATCTCGGCCAGAATATAGCATAGGTATAGCACTGCCCTACTATTTTAGCCAAAGAAAAAGCAAAAAAAGACCAGCTGTTGAATCACAGAATTTAAGGAGTTACCATATAAAACTTGACTCACCTTCTCCAGGAAAAAAATGTTGACATTTCACTCTCCCACGAGATGGAGCACTCGGCAGTGGCAGTGACACAGCCCCAACAAAGCTTGGTCCTTTGCTTTCTCTTTTTATTTCAGTAACAATGGCAGGTAGTGGGAGCCAGGGTTGGATTTAATTTAACAGTTGTTGTGCTCTGCTGGGACAGCTTCCTCTGCCTCCACATTTCCTGCCTGGAAGTTCTCCCAAAAGGATGAATTAACCAATATATGACCTGTATAGGAAATGCACTTTATTGAAGCTATTTTTCTAGGGTGGAGCTGAACAGCTGTTTAACAGTGCATAGCTGCACTACATGAGAGACAGTAAAAACATACAAAATGAACTGTATTCAGGTACAGCTGGGCTGTAAGGAGGCAGAAGATAATTATCTCAAACTGTAATTTTTGCCTGTACACAGAGGGTAGCATCCTTGTGTGACAAAGCATGCCAGCATGGGGTACCACAGTCAGCACAGGGCAAGGGGACCTCGGTTTTACCTTCCCCATAGCACAGTCTTGTGCCATGAACATGGAGAGATTAACAACATCCCTGCAGGCCCCAGCATCCCAGCAAGGAAAATGCACATGTTAAAGCTACGTAGGCAAAGACTCCTATCCAAAACCTGCTTCATTTGACACGATGGAAACAGCAAGTGACAGAGCCCTGGTATCACTATGGGGACAGCTGTGCCTGAGATCAAGCAGAGTTCAATCCTCTTTGTTATTAAGGTTTCAGCAACCAATAGGAGCCATAAGAGTCACAGAAACAGTCCCACATTAACTTCACTGCAAGCAATGTCTGTAGGCATCTCAGAGCAGATTATAGCTCTTTGGGTGCGCATAGGGAGCTATGTGCTGCTGTGAGCCAGCACTGCTATCCGTGGAGCACAGTCCCACTGGTGATGGTTCCTGTCCCAGGCCATGAAGGAGCATCTCTGGGTGGCAGCACAAGGCTGCACAGCCCAGGCAACATCAACATGAGAGATGGAAGCGCCCAGCACCTCTGTCCAGAAGCCTCAGTAGAGCCCCTGCTTTCCATTCACGTCTCTTCCTCTCCCCCACAGCGGGTTAGCAGTGCAATTAAGTTATTGCAAATTTACATCAGGGGTGGAGAGATGAGAATCTAAACAGAAGCTTTAAAAGCCACTTTTTTTTTTTAAAGCCTGACATAAAACACCAGCCAGATTTATCATGAGTTTCCTGTGTGTGCACATGAGTTATATGCATGGTAAGTGTCCCGTCATCATGAATTCTGCTGATGTACTCTTTTTAATGGCACTGATCATAGGGAATTCATTTGATCTTCATATAGCTGTCACCTGTATTACCAGAGCGATTTCATTCTAATTTAGCATTACTTAATGGTGAAGATAAAGTTAAGTGTTAGCCATGTGGGTCTTTTCTTGGCTTCTCTCTCTCTCTGACATAGCAAGAGTGTGACTGCAGGGTATTTTATGACCAATAATTCAAAAGAGCAGGGAAGAGAAGGAGCAGCAAATATCAACTGCTTGTCAATCATCCACAGTCTTTCAGCTCAAATGGTTATACCTGGACCTCTGATCTTTTTGTCTGCCATCTCTGATCTCCCTGTTTGTTTGGAGTTCTTTAGGTACTGGAACCATCAAAAATATATTCTTTAAAGGTTCAGGTTTGGTAAACCTGCAGTGGTTACCCACGATGATAGGAAAATGTGGTATAGAAAGCCATACCTAATGGCTGCAGCATAGCAGCCAAATTACAGCCAGCCTGTCGGGCTGGTGATGATGGGGTACCCTACAAGCTGGGTGAACACATGAATATGCTGTGGGGACATGGACTGTTTTTACAGCATCAGTCACACAGCAAAAAATGATTTGTCTTCCCAAGCCTCTGTTCCCCCCACCCTTTTCCCCCAGCTTGGAAAGGTAATCATTCTGTACATATCACTATCTTGTTTAAACTGGAGATGAAAAGCTACAAAAGTACAACTTAATTGAACCCTGTATTGTGTTATTATAAATGTTGCCGACCTCACTTGCAGTCCATTATCAGAGGGTTCTGCTGAATGCTTTAATTAAAGACAATAAGGCTAATAAAAAGGCATCATTTTCCTGTCTCCAGCGCTGCTGGAGAGTAGGGGCTGATGAGATTATTTCCTACTAATGCTCTTCTGTTGTTGTTGTTTTTAAATCTTTTTCTCCCCGTGGTTTGCAAATACTGTCTGAGCCTGAGTTGTACAAGATTCATTAAGAACAAGAAAAAAAATCAGTTTTGTTTGTAAAATGCTCACTAACATTTGATGAGCAGAGACCCTCTTCCAGATGATCCCTGGTGCCTTACCCCAACCATCACTGCCTTTTTTTTCTCAGATCCAGTCCCAGTGAAGGAAAAAGCTTCCCTGCACAGGCACAGGTACATATACAAACTGACTTAAGGACACACTCTGCCCACAGCACCCATCTCCAGCCCTCCTGTTTGCAGGGAGGACAGCTTGATGACAGTGCTACTTGCCAGAGGGCAGGATCTAGCCCAGAGTGAGTAATGCAGCACCTCACCATAATTAACATGCTGCTTACTAATGGCCCATATGTGCCATCTCTATTTACTTTCACACTGATAGTATTAACGATACCAAACCAGCAGTGTTTCCAAAGCCAATTTTAAGGCAGCCTCGCTGGGCAACTTTGTCTCTCCAGCTTTGGTCCAAAGAGGCAGAAGAAGAGGGGCACAGTGCAGAAAGGCATCAGTTCGGATCACCATGAGGAAGGGAAGGTGTATACCTGGGAGGGTAGCCAAAATACAGTGGGGGGAGGGAGAGCTTGTCACAAGGGAGGTGGGAAAGGTTTGCAGCTCTACTTGTCTGCCCATAGGGGAACGTGCTGAGGAATAAGGGAGGCAGGATGGTCTCTACCTCTGGATGCACAGGGAAGACACGCCAATCCCCTTCATCCTTCTGTCTTCAAGGACATCTGCATGGGCTTGATCTCATTCACCCCATGTATACCTTGGTGTTTGGCAAATAGGAAAAATGTGGGGGG